>CM032875.1:60266719-60866719 GCA_019176425.1 Megalops atlanticus
CAGAAATGTTCAATAAGCACAGCAGAACATTAAGCACCATACAAAATAATACGACAACATGACACTTGTGCACTAATTCCAAGAGAAATGGTCTTTTTCCTGCCAAAAAAACTTTGGATTACACCATTATGAGCAGGTGTGGGTTTAGCAATAATGAAATTAAAGACAAAGAGCAAGTACCGAAAAACAACTTTCAAGTAACCTTTGGCTTAAAAACGGCTCCACACGAAACAGCTACTCCATTCTGACCGCTAGCTCTTTTGGGGTTGGGCGGGGCGCATTGAGGACTGATGTTTAATGCGATAAACATTTAAATGTGATCTTTCATGTGATAATACATGCTCCCTTAGCTGCAAACCCCACTATAACACGTGACTACGCTGCAAGAAAACAGCCACATTAAATCCGTGTGGGCACAAATCAACTAAACCTCATTATGTTCGGTCTGCCCCTCACAAAAGAGAGAGGTATAGGAACTTTGTGTACGCTTCTCATGTATTCTTGGCTGTAAACCTGGTGTACTCGTGTAGAAGGGGACCCCTATTTTTTGGAACACGAAAAAAAAAAAAAAAAAAAAAAACAACTTCCACTCCAAATTTTGCTCGTCTGAAGTCCTCAATGGTGAGGTCACTTCCTATGGCAAATGAAAAGCTCCCAGGACTTCCTGCTCTCAAAGCAGTGTGAGAGTGGCTTCGGGGTATTGCAACTGTTCCTCAGTGCCTCCTCTCCTCCGCGCCTTCCAAGAATCAGGCGAAAGGGAGGTTGGGGGTGGGGAGGCTGGGGGACTATGAGTACAAGAGGGAACTAGCAAGAGTTAGTCTGGCTCCAGCCCAACTATCTCTGGGTTCACATCTGTATCAAATCTACAGGCGGAGAGAGGGTCCTACTCTCAGGCATTAGGTCACATTTCACAGCACACACAAACTTTCGAGCGCGGCCTTCCCCTTAATTATTCTTGCCCTCACTCAGTCCACAGACAGGAGCATGTTACGACAGTATGGCAAAAAGCACTACGAGAGGGACCGGGCTAAGGAAAGGTACAATTGCAATGACTTAAAACCGTGTCTAAATATAGCGCTGTTTTCCTACATATTATCAGAGGCCCCTGTTTGAGTAAAATGTAGATGCGGATGCTGTGCTTTGATATGTGCTTTGATATGCAATGTTGGCCTGCTCACCGCATCTCCTGGGAAATACAGACGTTTCCGGAAGCTAAGGAATTTTGGCTGCATATCTGATACATTGCAAAGCTAAACGTCTTTATTACTAGGTCCTGGCATATTGAAACAGCCAAAAGGTTTGCATAGCAAGAAGCTGGCGAGCGCAACACCAATGTCCGGTTAGGCAGCAAATGGGTTTTTGGGTTAGGCGTGGTGCTTCTGGTTTAGGCTTGGTGGCCATTGTTCTAACACAATTCAAAGACTGTGTGTGGTTCTGCAAATAATGGCCTCTAACACACAGGTCCAATTTTTACTTTTCAAAGTAAAAGTAACTTTAACTTTTTCCAAAGTTACATTGGTACTTAGTACATCAAGATTTTCTAAAAGCATTTTTTTCTTAAAGAATGTGCGTTATTTTCATCATTGCTGAACTGCTGAATTCACCTCTAAACCACAGACACAACCTTTCACCTTTCTTATCACTTCCAACACAAATGAATGGCTCCTCACATGAGACCACTCCATGACGAGAACCTGCCTGTTCACCTGTACCCGCTGCTGGGGCAGCCATGTTCTTCCACGTGTTGCCTTCGATGGGCCCACATGTTCGTCCTTCAACGCCATCCTGCTTTCTCACCTTATTGCGTTTGGCTCAAACCTTGTAAAGAGCAGCAGCCCGATATCCGAGCCGGAGTGATGGAGTCACACATCACTTGCAGGGGCCTGGTTACACATCATAAACAGTGATACCTCTTACCATCTGGTAGGGGCAAGGCCGTAAAAGAATCTTATTGAGAAACACGCTACACGGCTGAGGGCCGATTAATGAAGTGGAAAAGGGAAAAGCGAGGGACGACAAGGGCATGTCTCCACAAACAAAGCTCATTGTTGGGTATTGGTTCCAGTCTCCACTCCCGCCTCACAGCGATTGGCTGGTGAGAGGCACCTATGGTGGCCCAGTGAGAACAGAACACCTAAGTGAAGTTCTTGGTTGGAACTAACCAAGCATTTATATATCACCTTTGTAAGGACCAACAGGCTGCTGTGTGCTTGGTACATCATGTCCAAGGCTTCACTCTCTCTTGGGTTCATTCTGAAGTACTCCCGGCCTTTTTCTACATGGCTCGAGACTAATTTTAAACTCAAATAAATATATGTTAAATGATATCGGGAGGGTGAACCACAGACTTGTATTTTTTTTACACTGCCTGAGGTGGCCTTTATAAGCAGACAGTGGGAGGGTGCAGTCTACCGGCTGCTCTGACGGCTTGCAGCATGGAGGAGAGAGGGCCTGAGGGGGCCTGAGAATGCTCCAGACCTCGCTGGAATCAGATTCTGTGCGCTTTAACGGGAGGCCTGCTCTCAAATGTCAGCGGAGCGGAGCGCGCAAGCTGCCAGGAACAGCAGACGCACGTCTCCTCCGCGCGGGAAATATATGGCTTGTCTTCTGCATTTTCGGGTGTCTGCAACGCGATGCAAAGCTCATAGTTGAGAAGATTTATCGGCACCCGCAGCCACACCGGGTCTCCCTCAGCACCACGGCCCTGCCATATTAGATAGGAAATGGAGTGCACGCTAGGACAATTAATCACCGCTTCTCCGTTTTCGTTTTTAGGGGCATGTCTAAGGGCGTGTTCCCCGATCTGGATACTCCTCGCATCTCCTTTACGTTGCTGTGGTCTGACTGGGGTCTGTAATTACCGCTCATAAACTCCTGTCTGTGCCTTGTCTTTGTCAGCAGGAACAGGTATACTACCTGACGGCTTCATCGGACTGAAGCTTTCAACTGCAGCCACCTGCTGATCGCTAATGGATGGACCCTCTGCATTACCACACAGGCTAGAGGCTAGAAGCAGGCTGTTTGTGGGGCGTTGAGGCTCAGGAGTGAACCAGGAAGCTGGCCTTACTAAGCCACCCGACCACCTAGATGCAATCGGAGTCACATGTACACCGTGCACTATGCTGTATTCTGATAGTGTTCAATTCAGCTCAATGCACTCAAGATGCTTTTGCAAAAAACAATTGAAAATATCCTTTCTTTTATCTTTTATTTTTTACCTTTGCAATCTGATCTAACAGCATCTGAGAATACAGTTGTCACTTTGCCCTCGCTGGCTTTAACCCAACCAGCATATGGGCACGCTGGGTGGTGAAAAAGAAACAGCAAACCATCCTTGTAGTCCCCCTCTCCGACGACAGAATAGAACAGGCTTCCCACACAAGGCCCATGTTCATGGCAGCACAGCGCAGAACAGTGAAAGAAAGCCAGTTAAAGACCCATTCTAATTCCCTGTCTGACAAATCTCGCAGACATGCCATGGAACAACTGTTTGCTCACCACTGACTTACTCTGGATGGAGAAATTTTATCTTTAATAACAAAGAATACATGAAACAGAGGAGTGACCCTGGCACCTAATGGATATGCAGACCTCTTTACCTTGCTCTCACTGTAGCTGATATCTGGTTTAGAACCAAAGGCCTCCTGCTAGTTTGGGATTGGCTCTTGTCACCTGCCTGGTGGACTCAGAGCCAGATGTGCCCCTCTTTTACATTATCCTCGCCCATCGTTTGAACGACCTAATTAAAGTGTGTCTGTATTAATCATTTAAGCATGTAGGCAAGGCTGCATTTTGCAAATGCAGATAACTAAACGATTAACCGGGGGGTGAAATTCACCCATGCGTTTCTAAGCTTGCAGTACACCGTTCCAAGCATCAACCAGAAAGCGTGCTCAACAGTAATGTATTTCCACTGACTTTTAAAGCGAGCGCTGTAATTTAAGATGAAATACCGCACAAAAGAAAATTACACAGAGCTCATTCTCAAATCCCCCCCAGGAGAATTAAGGGGAAAAAAGGGCAACTGAAATAATGTTTATTTTTAAATGGGGGGCTGATTTATTTCATGTTAGTATTGTTTAAAGCAACATTGTTAAGAGTGAGCACAAAGGTCTGATGGGCCCCTACTCCCCTGTATTCTTCATTGTTCCTGGTGAGGACCTGGCCTTTTCTGGCTCTCGGGGGAGTTGGCCCAAGCAGCGGTGTGGCGGCACACTGAAAAAGTTATTCAGAGCCTAGGAGCTCCACCGTTTCCCAATTTATGATCTCTGAGCCCTTTAAAGGTTGATTTAATATTTGCCTGAGAAGATTTGGAACGGCTCCCAAAATCGCGGTTGTTTTGCTAACCTTTAATGCACTTGTACGTGAACTGTGTCCAACAATAAGTAAAATATTTATAGGGCGGGCTGATGCATTGCAGCGCTCTAGGAGAGGGGCTGGCTGAACACATTGCATCTTTGGACAGGGAAGGGGGGGGGTGCCACACAGGAGCACGGCCCTCATTAGCTAAGCTTCCTAATGTGCCCCTTTGAGTACTAATTTGCTGGAATGACCAATGATGGAGGTATTTTGAAAGTGTTCAAAGCTCTGATTAGATTACCCTTCCACCTGCGCGGCTAGCTCAGGGTCAGCTAAAAGTCAACGTGGTGTTGCAGGACAGCGGAAACGTGTCTGGACCGCGGCTGGATTACGGCGGCGGCGAGGTCAAACTCACGGCTCCTAAATGCGGAGCTCCGTTCATGCATTATTTCTCTTGGACTTTTTTTTTCGCCGTGCTCCTGTTTATGTGTCTTCTGCATTATTGAATGTGAAACCCGCAAAGGCCTCTAAAATAAAACGGGGAGAGAAACGAGCAAACGAGTTCCGCGCGCCGCCGCGTCTCATCACAGCTCATCTTCGGCTGCGTAACCAAGTTGCAGACGCTTTCTGATGGCAAAGACTAACCAAGCCGTAAAAACTTTCTCTGACAGTTTTATAAAAGAGGACCATTTGTTTCTTTATCTCCGGGGTTGGCCCTGCACTGGTAGAAAATCAATCTCACTAACACCATGGCTGCAGCCTATTTTAAAGTGCAAGTTTTCAGGGATGTTTATTAATGCCCTTGCTACAGGCTTTTTTTTCTGCACACACAAGACATAATGGATGCCTCTGTGTAGTGAACCAAATGAAGCCGGCGTTGCTTTGATGTCAGATAAACTTTTTTGGGGGATACATAGAGCACTGCAGGGCATGTACCGTACAGTTTATTTTAAGAGATATTTTGGCTTTAAAAATCGATACCAAATAGAAAGATTCATAGGAACAAGCCTAAGGTTCCACCAGTGATGTAAAGTCTGCAGATATTTTTAGTAGTAGGTCAAAGATCGCCTGTTATAATTTCTCTGGTACTTTCTCTGGTCTTCAGGCATCCTGGCATCAGAATAACATCCACGATATAAATATGGTACTAATGTATTCATGTATTTGAATACCATATATTCAAAGGGAAGTGAAATTTTTGCAATTTTTTTGTTGGTTTTGTAGTTTCTTTTTTCAGTTTGTTAGTCAGTTAGCTCAGTTTGGAAGTTTCACCCTCAGGAAATCCCTGGCAACCCTGGGCAGGGATGTCGCTGATGTCACAAGGAACGCCCAATGCCAGTAAACTCAGAACCAGCCAAAAAAAGACATCCAACTGTACTTTCAGAAGGATTCCTCTAATCAGTCATGTACAGAGGCCAGCGGGTTGGGGTTACTGTACTTTTGAACCGAGTCCCGTCCGAGCGAAAAGAAGACGGGACCTTGAACTTTCCACGATTATGGCTTGAGTTTCGCAGATTAAGACAAACACACACTGGGGTATGAAACGTCTACTACCAGAGGATATTTGTTACGTCGCAAAATGCATGCTCCTTTCTTCTGTTTCAGCCTGCTAGTCAGATGGTCTATTTTTAAGTGGACGCTTTTACTACTGTGACATTTCTCACAGCGCTTGAACTTTGATATTTTCACAATTTGAGGTGCATAAAATATGGGACCATACAGTCGAAAAAAGCAGTAAAGGTAACGGGCGGTTGATGGAAATGAGCAGCAATTACTGCAAGTATTGTGAATGAATGGAGAGTGACAAGCACCACTTTAAATCTTTAATGCTAGTCCCATTTTTGATCATTCCCGGTGTGGTGCTGCAGCAAGAAAGAACTACTCCGCGTGCTGAAAAAATGGCAAGGTGCTAAGGAGGGACAGAGGGAGGGAAGGAAAGACACAGAAGAAGAAAAAAGAAAGGAAACTACATTCAGAAGAGCGACACTGCTACACTTCTAGAACTTTGTGCACCTTCTTCTGGCCCTGTTATGGTTCACTCTGAAGGAAAGGGAGAAATAATGCAAACCTGCACTCATTGTTCAGGGAGAAGGATGTGAACGATGGTCTCAGCAAGTGATTTCTGCCTAAAAAAATGATCTAGCTTTTCAAAATGAAGTTTTTGGAAATACGCAATGACATTTTCAGAGAGGAGCTCACCCCAGCGCTCTACACGCCCTCCTCAAACTGGGTCGCAGCAGTAAGTGCAGCCGACACACGCTAGAGTTAAAGTTTTATGCCTCTGCTGCGGGCTGTGCCTCAGACAACCAGCGCACGGGCCACGCGACGGGCTCTCTCACCGCCGAGAAATCAGAGCCGATCGAGATCAGCGGGCCTAAATCCTCCAAGGGCACGCTCAAACGACAGACAGGGGTGCGTCTGAGATCATGGGCACTTCCCTCACAGTGCAACGCCAGAATCTTCGAACACAAATGAACACACAGAACAGCCACTGCCTCTGAGTGTAATGGGCTGGCTTAGAATATCAGATTCTTTTATAAGGGGACCTCATTGTGTTGTAATGACTTCTGATTGCCCCAGCAAACGGGCAGGGCACAGCCAGGAAGCTCAGAGTACATGCTGGAACAAGGTGTCAAAATGTGTTTCCTAGAACACACGATACTGCACGGTCAAGCCCAACTTGCTTTCTGTGCGTTGGGAAATAATGCCTTTGCATCAGAGGAAATGTATTTTTATATTTCAGAAAGGCTATTTTAAGGTGCATTTCCTTTTTCATGGGAGGGTTAAGTGAAGGAGGTAGCACAAGCCATGTCATGGATTCATGAAATTCAAAAATTCAGCAACTAATTGTGACACAAATGTCCATTCAAAGCCATTAATCCTACCTGGGCTATTTTAGTTCGGGGAGAAATCACTGTGGACCCTGACAAGAAATCCATACAGCACAAGGCTGGGCTTTTCAAATGTCCATCATTGGCAGCCTCCCTTTTTAGTAAGACAGAAACATTTACCATAAAATGCCACTCAAGTCAGGAGCAATTTAATTCTTTAAACTCTGAAAATACTTCCATTCAGCTGAAAAATAAATCCAAGGGTGGATCGTGTCATTTTTCCAAGATATTCAACAGGAGCCTTTCTTGGCACTCTGGAGAGCGGGATAATATAGAGTACAGTGTTCTTTTCCAGGAACTGCTGTGTTCATATTTTCATCTCTCATTCAAGTTTCAGTAAAAACTTCCTAACATTGGGCAGAATGGTAAAAAAAGGACTGAGTTCAGAGTTCAGGTGTACTTTTACATTTCTGACCGAGTATGTAATCCAAACCTCTTCACAGAGTTCTGCCTGGATACTGTGCAGTACAGATGTACACTTCTTAATGTTGCCTGAAATTATCCCGAACACAACTGAAACCTCCAGACTGTAAGGCTGACATATACCTGAAAATAATGAGCAAAATTTGGCACAGCTCACTCACTTAAAATAACTGAGAGATTTAAAATACCGCTTATCAAAATGATCAAAAAGAGGCGTGTTGGGTTTTATTTCACATCTTACCTAGTTTTAAAAAAATGGAAAATATGTGTTCCGGTGAACTTCACATGAACCGGCGGTGTCAAATGAGATGCCACTCTTAGTATGAGCTGAAAGTTCACAGTTGTGACTGATGCCTGTGGGCACCCCACGGCATGTAGGCAAGTATACCTTCCATTGACAGCTGTCAAATCTAAAACCCAGATAGACAGTGCATAGCATTCATAGGCTGCCATTCTGAGGTACATTAAGTGCATGAAATACATATCTAAAAGAATCTGAGGAGAGTTGCAATGTTGGAGGAGGCACACTTTTTATACAAAAGAGAGGAAGGTTGAAGATTAAACTCACACAGTTCACATAAAGTCATGCAACACATATGTCCTTCTTTTCAGATCAATGGACAAACTTGTAGACTAAGCTTGATAATTCCTTCACAGTCTGTAGGAAGAAAACAGCACTGGCCTACTACAGACGTCTTCCACTGTAGCTGGTATTCCCTGGTATTACCACTCTGACATTAACAATGGCGTCCTGATTCTCACTGGCTAGGATCGTTTGTGTCATTTGGCCCACGTCCCCCGTCAGCGTTTGCCAGCATTGAGGCGGGTGAGCCTTGTCACTGCCAGCACAGAGCATGTGGCACCATATACACATTACTATGTCAGTTCGCCCTTCAACAGTAAACCTGCAAAGCACTGTTGCAGATTTTCGCTCTACTGTCCTAAGAGGCACGTGGAACGTAAGACTTGAACGAAATTGCCAAAAAAGGACCGCAGACTTTCTGGGATCACGAGGAGACCAAACAGCAATGCAATACCAAAGGTTGCAGACCGCACCAGGAACGCAAAGTCTGGTCGAAAGTCTGGCTGCTCGGCACTTGCAAGTGCGTGCTCGTTTAAAGCGCAGCACCCACATGATTCGCGGAGAGAATCGGCGCTCTGATAGGCTGAGACAAGTCAGGCATTGCCAGCAGCAGTCAGATGGTCAAAGCTGAATTAGAAATGACATCATTCCAGATTCACAGACTTGAAAGCGATGACCCAGACAGAGAGTCTTAAAGTGAGAGGGGAACAGGTTGAAATATTTTGGAGGAGAAATGGATTGGACGTAACAGTAAAGCACTGTCTGTTTATCAAAAGGAACTGGGAAGCCAAGTCTGACATTTGCTGTTTGTTAAATAATGTCCGTGAATAAAAATGTGCCCTGATATATTACAATTTTAAAAGTCAGCTTCTTGTTTGCTATTCGATGAATTGCTGTATCATATCACAAAGTTTCAGCATAATCCTAGATTTCTTTTGAAAGGTACCCTAAAAGCACTTCCAAAACAATTCAATAAGCTATTTATCACATATTATCAAGCCACAATTGAGACTGATGCCAAAAAGAGTAAACACTAGGCAACTTGCCCGCCAAAACTGTAATTCCATTAAAAACTGAGGAATTATCCTGCCCAAAATCAGCATGTTTTCCCAAACTTGCCAAAAAATAGAAAGGATCCCTTGGCTTGTGGGATGGAGCAGATAATTCAAATGACTGCACGCAAAAAAGCTGTGTACACGTTAAATGTGTGCTGGTGGTACCTTTGCTGGGAAAGGATGCTTTGCAGATGACACCTCTGCTGGAAGACCATGCCTTGCAAGTGATATTTCTGCTGTAAGTCCATGCTTTGCAGATGACACCTCTGCTGGAAGACCATGCCTTGCAAGTGATATTTCTGCTGTAAGTCCATGCTTTGCAGGTGACACCTCTACTGGAAGACTATGCTTTGCAGGTGATATCTCTGTTGGAAGAGCATGCTTTGCAGGTGACACCTCTGTTGGAAGAGCATGCTTTGCAGGTGATATCTCTGTTGGAAGAGCATGCTTTGCAGGTGATATCTCTGTTGGAAGAGCATGCTTTGCAGTAGACACCTCTGCTGGAAGAGCATGCTTTGCATGTGATAACACTGCTGGAAGACCATGGTTTGCTTTTGATAACTCTGCTCACTCCTGCAGTCATACTTCCATGCGGTCTCTTTGTTAACCATTGGAAACTGAAGCAAAGGAGCCCTGGAATGCACACGGGCAGGGAAATGTCCCTGCTTCAGCAAAACACTCACATTTTGCACAATATCAGTCGTAGGACAGATGACAGCAAAATGGAAGCAGAGAAATGAGAAGAGGCTGAGGGCAGCAGGTCTTTCACACAAGTCATATCAACATGCGTGCACACACACACACATACACATACACAAAAGTGGGGACAGATGACATAATAGTGAATTGAGAAATGATATCAAGGCTTTGCATTGTGCATTGAAGGTTCTAAAAATTCTCACATTTTATTACCTGATGACCTGGGAGTGAAATTAGCTATAACAATTAAATGTTTTCCTTGGCATCAATGCTTTACTCCCTTGAGCTGTTAATCAAATGAAAACTCGTTTATGTTTATCGAAGACTGAATATACACATTCCCACCATTGAACTTAAGGGGTCAGCTAGGCTGCTGGTTACAAACCATATCACTGTCATCATCAAGGTGATTGTTTCTTGTGTTTACTGTGAGGCAGAGGGTGAATTCATTGGCATAATTAGTGCTATTTATAGTGAGGCATACTTAATAACTTTATAAATGAGCTTTATTAAAAGGGGAAAGTCAAAATAGAGGAAGTGATCTCTGAAAGGTTACCACTTTGTAGTCACTCCCTGTTCCCTTTGCACCGGCTTTATAATCTGTCAAACAAATTAGCCACAGATCCTTGAGATCAAAGTACGCTTATTCCTCTTAGCTCCAGATAGCCGAGTCCAAACTATTTTTGCAGAGACATTATAGCCTCTACCAAGCAGTGAATCACAAACTGACACTCACTCTTCTGCCGATTATAAGGCTCTACAGGTTCTTAGCATTCACACTCATCTGATCTGCTGGCAAAGAGGTGAATCATTTCCATTTTCCCACAGGGTGGAGACTACTCTGTCTGTAGTGGCCTCGACAGCCATGAAACACCTTAGCATTTCAGCGTGCTACAGTGCACCTTGTCAACTGCCCAAAACCATTTTCTGTAGGAACAGACCTCAATAATGTTCTTATAAGCAGAAGGTCAGCTTCCTCTTTTGATCTATTCTTTCTTTCCCCACAAAAGCAGAAATGGTCCTTTTTATGCGTTTACTGTGCCTGCCAAACTGGAAGTGAATTTGTATCAGATTCTAATTTTAAAATGCGCATATTCAGCTCTTCTGCATTGTTCGAAGACCAGGTCGGCCACCTGTTAGCTATTACATTCTCTGATGTAGGAACATAGATAGTACCGTACTTCTGCCAGGTCTCCACGTACTCAACAAAGTATAGCTGAGCTCTAGCCGGAACTTGGCAAGCAGAGGCTTACGTAATGCTTTTTCCATGGCTTGACATTATGGACACTTCCCAATGAAGGTATGCAGTACGAGGTACAATCGAGTGGCCTTGGTTGCAGGAAGGGCCCCCGACCAGTAGGTGTCACTGTGGGGGAGAGGCATACAGTGGAATGGTCAGAGTAGACCCATTGATCCCTGAGTACACTCACCTCCACTGTCATTTTATACATGGGATTTAAGAGACTTCTGCCAGTTCTTGCAAAACCAACATTCTTGATCCTCTTGTTAATTTTGGCAGCTTGCTGCAGTTGTCAATGAAAGACATTTGGCCAGAGTTTAAAAAAAGAAAGACATTTTGCAACATGATGAAAAGCATCCAAACTTCCAACATTCAGTGGGCCATTTCCTTCCAAGAATTAAAAAAGAATGTCAGGCAATTGGCTATAAAGACTGTCTTAAGGTTATGGCACTACAGCTGGCAGCTGCAGTGTAAAAAAAAGCACACTTCTTCCCTGAACCTCTGCTCCAAGAACCCAGTCAAACTACTGGCTCAATATGTTCAACGATATATTCCAGGGAACAAATATGCCTGAGGATTGCATTAATTTACAGCGGGCATGTCACAGCCTAGGAGCGCTTACTGAGTTCATTCATCTTCTGTAAATGATACAAACCCCATATTTCCTTTTAATTTCCCCATCACAGGGGGAAAGCGTTGAGAGGCTGTATTCCGGCTTCAGCAATTATTCTTCAGCCCACAACTGTGCCAATCTGAACACTCAGCTTCTTCAAATCCCATTTGCTTTAACAGCAAATGAAATGTACTCATGGAATTACGACTTTAAATAGAAGTGCTGGCAATCCAAGTGCCAATAATGTTGAAATGAATCCCGAAGACTCCGAGCTTAAAATGGTCAGTTCATGATAATGTGGAATAGCTGCGTTCCGTACCATTTACACATTAGGCCCTGTCTGTTTTGGGTTATGCTTGGGTTAGCTCAAGCAAATTGAAGCGGCATCAATTTATCCTGGCTAACTGTAGGAGACGGGACTCAAAGAAATTTAAGAGGTTTCTTGGGGAAAATGACCCCAGCCGCTGTCACACAACCATCACCACATACATGGCCATATTGCAGATTTGAAAACACCAGAGGTAAAAACGGACCCAGCAATGGTCCTACCACAGATACAGCTGTAGAAAAAAAGCCCATGTGAACTCTCTACCTCTCAAGAGTTCGTACCTCCTTGATCATCTGTGGTCTGTTGAAAAACCTGTCTTTAACTGAGATAATGAATCCATTACAGGGCTAACCACAGCTTCCTAAAAGTGACTCATTATTCTATCAAGATATCTACAATAAAAAAGACCAGAACTGATAGAACTGAAATTCACTTGCTCTGCCTATTTGCACATCTCATGTTCAGTTTTCTGAATATTTAATACTGTTATTGCCTTTCCAAAAACAACAAATAAAAAAAATGCTATGAACCGAGATGACTCACAGAGCACTTTCTCTTCAGTCATTAAGAAAACATTCACAAACACTTTCTCTTGCACATGAGGTTTCAATAGAAATTCAAGAAGCTCCATATTCTTCGTCTGTTGATTTTGGCTAGGTCAAACTTACATTAAACTAATTATATATCAAGAAAGCTGATTTGCTTTCATGTCTAATGTTTTTATTACTCACTGGGATAAACAACCACCAGTCGAGACAGAATTTGGCCCCAACTTTTCTAATACAACGGAATGGCTCTATAATGTGATCTACAGCCCTCTAAAGAGACCCAGGCTTCTCAAGAGAGACCCAAGCATTACCCTAGCTCTGATCACAGTGTTTGGGAAACCGGTGAACTTTTCAAATTTGGTACTAGGTGAATGACCCTGCTGTCCTGTAAGACTCTTAGCTTCATGCAGCTGATTCACATTCAGTGTTATTAACCATGGCTGACAGACTACTGAGCAAATACTAAATATGTCATATATTTTTTTACTTTTTAAGCATTTGGGATGTCTGAAGCAATGTAAATGTCAGCCTCCACAAACAGATTAATTCCTAAATTTAAAAAAACCCAAAAAACCCAATAATATTACAGATAAAGCAGTCGATTGGTTTATTAAGACTGACCTCGGATCAGCAGGTTACAAAACCGCTTGGTTTGGATTTGGTCGTTAAGCGAGTGAGGTAGTGGGCAAAGCAGCAACATTTCTCCCATGAGCATATGCAACTTGAAAAGGAACTCTAGGAGGTTTCCTCCCTTTGCAACACTTCATGCATCTTAAGTAACCCACAAAGTAAATAATAATAATAATAATAATAATAATAAAACAATCTGTTGACAGAAAAACGTGCCCAGATAATGTTATTAACGGTCTGTACCATAGGCCTTGGCTTTCCATAATAATGCCTTTATCATTTCTTTTTTTATCCATGGCAAACAGCAACCGTCAGTATGGTACATTTTCTATGTAGTAATGCCTGTCTTGCAGGATATTGACACTGGAGTGAAACCTTGGGAGCTGGTACTGTAGTGAGAGTACAGCTCAAAGACGGAAGAAGGATGGAAAATAGAACTGTCCTCGGCCTCACTAGGACACAGCACCATGGTCTGTTTTTGCTGTGACAGTTAATTTAAAGGCTTTAACATGAAAGAAAATATTCATATTCACTAACGAGAAACCGACAGGTCTTGATTACCCTCTTTCTGGTTTCTCCTGCATGTTCTCTGATTCAGGAGATTACGTTTCCTAAATTTGTTCATGGGCTTGGATCTAACGGCAGTTTCCTGTAAACTGCAGATATGTATGTCACTGAAGTCTAATTTTGCATAAAAACATGTGTGGTGCATTTGTGTTTCCCTTACTTGAGTATGTCACCACATGGTCAGAAAAACAATATTACTTAGCAGTCATCTAATCATCATCTAAATTGTCTAATACTGAATATAAAAGAGAGTAACCTCAACACAAATGTTTACAATGAAATGTTGATGAAAACTTATTTCTGTGTGTTTATCTGCAAGGTGTCCTTTCTCAATAAACTAAGACATAAAACAAAGTTGGTTCTGCTAAGAGTTATGCTGCAACTACAAAGAGCTGGACATTTATGATGCTTGGAAAAGCAGTCCAATCCCAAAGGAGGCTCTTTCAAGTGAGTTCTGACAGTTTGGCCAGAATTACATTTCTTTAAAAAAAGACCTTCAGAGAAATGATAAGTCCACATTGACTCTGTCTGGCAAGATCAGACAAAGACAAAGAGATTTTCCTGGGATTTGTGAAATATGTGATGAAGTAACAAAAAAAGCCAAGCTTCATCAGGGAAAATTTCGGTTTACATCTAGGGCCTGTACTCTCATTGTTTATGTACATGGTCAACAATTGTTTCCCACAGGGCTTTGAATCTAATAGTTGTGGGGGTTGATCCAGCTCTTGATCTCATGAGTAAGCTACTTTACCTCACTCACTTTGGTACAAATACTGTGTATAATGTGGTTACAGAATGAGTGAGGGGTACAATGGAAACTGCTTTAGCGAAAAACTAGAAACAGACTGTATTAGCAAATAAAATAATATAAAATAAACAGCAATGCATCTCATTGATTTTTGACCCAGATAAGCTTAGACTGATTTATTGTCTTATTCCAGCACACAATCATTGAAAATGTGGTTGGAACTGGCTTTGCAGCTTATTCATGCAGCCAGTTTCAGGTTTTTGGTAACCTAATGACTCAGCTTAGAGCAGAACGCTTTTTTTAGATGTAATTCACCCCTAGGGCTGCTGGCTCACATGTGGAGGGAGTTCAGGGCATCTCCCTGTTACAGCTCACCTGGCCTGTTTTAGGACACTCAAAATTAGACAGCTGATTAACGTAGAGATGGAATGTGCAATCATACACACACACAGAAGGGAGGATTATGAAGGGTTCAGATGGGCATGTCTAAAATAGCCTGTGGTGAGTGTGTGTGTGCGCGTGTGTGTGTGTGTGTGTGTGTGTGTGTGGGGGTGAGATCACATAACCCAATTGTTGGTCGCTGGCACACTTTTGCAGTGTGGCGTGAACACAGAGCCTCCAGATGAGAAACCACAGTGCACAACCACAGGTCCCTGCGACACAGGTGTACATGTGCAAGACACACAGTATCTACACAGAACCTCAACACAAACTGGACATTCAGAAACATATCTTGCAGAGCATGAACAGAATGAGCACTGAAATTCTTAATTTTTTAAAATGACTTTTTTGAAAGGACTAAATAACAATTGGAACTCTTCCCTTCTACACACACACACACACACACACACACACACACACACACACACACACACACACACACACCCTACCCATTTCAAAAGACTCAGCTGGTTAGTATCATTCTCCATCATCAGCCATTTCTGTAACATTTTGCATGTTCATATTGCCTTGACCACCTGCCCTAATTTGACACCCTATACGTGTGTATAAGTATTGATTTTTTGGCAGAATAATAAGAGGGACAGATTTTCAGTTAAATCTATGTGGAAACAAACATACAGACAAGGCTCATTGTGTTCGTTCCTGAATTTTGAAGAACTCTGATAAAAGAGGAAGTGTGAAGCATGTCGGTTTTTTCTTTTCGTTTTTTTTTTTTTGCAGCTTGATTCTGTTCAAATGATTTCCAGATTGCATCCTCTTGCATGTGCGGCTGGCCTTGGCTAACACCTGGCTGCTGCCACCCACTGTCTAATCCCTGCTACTGCAGGTCGCTGTCATCACTTCCTCCTTGACTCCATTTAGTGTCAGACACTTCCAGGGTCAAAAGCTAATTAACCCTATGGTTGCCATATTTCCATGCATATATTTGTACATACAGTAAATCATATTGTTTAGTCTAAACACCAATGCACTAACATGTCCTTAGTCATGCATGTGAATGGAAACTTGCAATTTTATCACATTCTGTTGTATTAACAACTACTAATCAAAAATATAGTTCAACACACAGTACTGACAAAGAGCTCAGAAAAGGCATTTGAACTGGTACAAAGGAACAATGCATCCTTTGAGACACTGCTTTCAAAGAAATAAACTCTGAGGGGTAATATTGCCTGAATGTTTAAAATTGTGATTCTGCACAGTTTTTGGCAGATCACTCCATTGTCAAATTTAATTCATTCCGCAGACTGTAGTAAAGACAAGTTCCCATTACAACAGAAAAGAGAGTATTGACCAGAATACTTTTTAAGCCGTAATTACAGATGTGTTTGTGTTGGGAGCGCATACATCATAATACTGCACGTTTAAGTCTTCTCATTAAAAAGAAACACCAATGTCTGCCGAATGTGACCAAAATCACCTGGTCCCGCTATGCAGAACACAGTCAGAAGGTAACACAAGGATTATACTGTATGGACAAGACGATATGGAATTACACACACCCACGTGAATAATCGACCAGGATGTTAGGAGAGACAAGACAACCACCCAATGATACTTATCCAAAGATAATTCAATACATTCTTTCTTACAGCAAAAACTTAGCTCTTTCCCCTCAAAATAAGCTCCTTATATGAGCACAATGAATGGCAACAGTAACGTTTCCAGTATTGGTGCGTATCGGGATCTTAGGATACGCTCGTAGAAACATGGCACCGTGCCTCAACAAGAATCTCCCAAGGCAAACAATTCACTCCCTCACAGTGCCAAAGGTGAGTGTGAAATATATCTTACCGTGGATAATACTGCCTTTATGTGAAGATAAACAGGAACGCTGAACACCCTCATAATTGTGTAGGTTTTGCTGGAACAAGTTGTGAAAATGAAGAGAAATATCCTACTTTAAGTGTTGGGGTGGAAGCTATGCCATAAGGTTGATACCCTTAATTCCCATGCCTGACGAATGTGCTCCACAATACTCTATCCAGAAATGAAATTGCTAGCAAGGCTGCCACTGGCCTGAAGAAATATATTGCAGCCTCCTTTACTGGGTTAAATGGATCACACAAAGGTTGAATTTTGTTTGAAGAACTAAATGAGGCAAGATTGTTATTAGTACTATAATCAAAAGAATGTTATACACAACAAAAGAAATGGGGCAGGAAGAAAAATACTCAGAAAATATACTCAGAAAATCTACAGAATTACTACAGCCTGTCTTTGTGGAATAAATCATAGATACAGATAGTGTCCCACAGCAAAACTATGCCAAAACAGTACGAGTTCCATTTCTAAAATGGCTCCACAAGTATACAGCTAAATTTAGGGGCAGCTTGGGATGTCATTTCTGTGGCTTCAAATTAAGCCCTTAAAAATGTTTCTTTCATTCCTTCACGAAACTCCAGCACTGTATCTTTCTATAGCTCATCAACTGCTTCCCATGTAATGGCAAAATTGAAATTTCATCCTCTGAACACCCTCTGATATCTTTATTCACACCTAACTCACAGCACAGCCGATCCACCTCTTGCCACTGCGCTCTATCTAGAATGTTCATCATCTAAGGAGCAGAACATAACCAAAATTTGCTGGTTTGATTCCCCACTAGGGCACTGCTGTTGTACCCTTGGGCAAAGTACTTAACCCACAATTGCCTCAGTAAATATATCCAGCTAGATGGATAACATGTCAAAAAACTGTAACCTATGTAAGTTGCTCTGGATAAGGGCATCTTCTAAATGACAATACTGTAATGTAATGTAATCTAAGTGACATGGTAAGTAACCACAGGTTTCTATTCCCTCCTTACTGTTCTGACTCCTGCCAACCCTTACTGTAGAGCCAAGCATGAGCACTGAGACTAATGTAGTTCTTACTGTAAGTCTGCAGACTGAGACCCCTTTGAGGTTAAACTATCACACTCTCTCGTAGTTCCAACCAAGACCAAAACTGCTTTAACCACCTGTGTCACTCTTCGTGCACTACCTGGTGTACAGCACAGTACCGCAAGAATTATGAGTGTGATGGTTTATCAAAGCGGGCCGTTTTGATCCCAGCAGCGGCACAGGACGGAGTGCTTCCACCGCTTTCAGCTGGCTGTTCTCTGCTCAGCAGCTAATTTGGGATGCGGTGTTTTGAATGCAGTCACTCTGCTCTCATTCTGCATTATTCACAATTTCCCAGAAACTCCACTCATCCCGGGGCTTGAGGCCTTACACTTCAATTTCCATCCCTCGTATTTGCACCAGAGTGAGTGAGGTAAACTCCTTTAGGAGTCACATTTTGGCATTTCAAAAAAAAAAAAAAACATTAGGTTTAGAACTTCATTCAGAGAATACCAATATGGATCTCAATATGAGCCAACGGTGATAACTAGACAGCTGGAGAGCAATTTAGGCTGTAGAGGAGACACCCAGCAGTAAAGCGGCTGGAAACAGGCTTGCTGTCACCCTAATCACTGCACTGCCAAGTGAAGCCAAATATTCATTCTTTCTTATTGCCATGAGAAATGAAACAAAAACGCACCCCAACAACTTCCCATTTTCACTCAAACACAAGATGACGCGTTTGTGAAAAGAAGATGCTTTTATGGGCATGAAAAGGTTGTAATTGAGCAAATTTGTGTGCTGCTTCTCTGACTTTCACCTATCATGGTGATGTCACATCAGATGCAATCAATCTCTAGTAAAATTCCAAAAAAAAAAGAGAGGAAAACATGTTGTAGAATCTAGAAGCAAGGTGTAACACACAATGCAGGTGTCTCTTCCATAACGTGATGCTCAACAAGTATCCATGTTAAAAGGCACCCAACATTCACCCCAAACCGTTGGCAGTGGTTTACATTACATTACATTACAGTATGACACCTATAAACACAATTCAACATGTGCACTTGAATCTGAACATTGAAACATTTATTTCAGTCAAAATGTATTTGAAAACAAACCCCCAGGGAAAGCAGTTTCTTGGACACGCCAAGCAAAAGGCCTGCAGAGGCAAGTCTGTGAACGTACTAAGCATGGGATGCTGTACTAAACATGGGAGGCAGCTTGCAAGAGTGAGGCCAGGGTGCTACACAGTGGGGAGGCCTGCTGCTTCCTCAGGCATTTCGGGAGGGGTGTACTCACAGGAGCTCACGTCCCCCTGCAGCTGCAGGATCTGGGGGACGGGCATGGTGAGGACCACCGCGTCGAACTGCTCCGCTGGCCCGCCCGCGCGCTGCACCTCCCAGCCTGCCCCTCTCTGGCGGATGTGGGTGACGTGGTGCTCGTAGCACACCTCGGCTCCTGCTTGGATGCGAACGGGGCAGAGTTGGCAGTGATGTTGGCGGCGGAAGAGAGGGGGAGAGATCCAGAGAGGGAGGGTCACGCAGAGAGCGGAGAGCACGGAGCAGAGAGTCTGGCTGTGTGTTGCTGGGCAGGGTGTCAAGACTGGGTGTAATGATACATGAGTGTGTTACACCCACTTCCTAAATAAAGCGGCGGGGGAAGTATAGGCTTGCCTCTGTCCACATGCGTTCTTTACCCTATTTCACTTCCCGAGCCACATGCAGTCGGGACAAGGAGAACTTTTAGAACATTGTGACCGAGGGGGAAGTTTGACAGCATGTCTTATTTCCATCCTCTGACATTACGCAACGCTCGCAATGAAGTTATGCAACATTTGCAACGAAGCAGAACGTAAAAATAATCCTTGAGTAAACATTTTCTTCCGACCTGTTGTTATTGAAAGGCCCATGTCCCCCATGTGAATGAAGTGTTACGGCCTTCTCAAATGATTCTGGATTTCTACCTTACGCTCGTCCAAACTGGAAGGATCCAAAGCTCTTTCTCTGGTCTTAGCACCATATAAATCATACAGCTAACCTTGGCAAAATTCACTCTCTCTCTAGGAAACTGGAGATGACAATATGCAGAAATGACTCTTGAACAAAACCAGAATTCTCACAAGCCGCTCTAAGTCATTTTCTTGCAACATATTTCTTTAGGAAAACAGAACATCTGTGTTATCTTTACTACCAGCAAGACAAATAAATCACTTAATAATAAGAATCCTTTGACCTTCAACAGAAACCAGAAATAAATCCTACAGCTGCATTAGGAGCTATCTTGAGAAGTTTGAAAACTAAACAGACATTTAGTCAATATTCCAATGATGACATCAACTGAAATTTTCCATCCAGTGAACGACTGAGACTGGATTAAAACTGCCCCTACACGCAGGCCTTCCCGTCACTGAAACGCAGGGGAGTCCAGGGACAATAAAACTTAAAACTGCACACAGCCATACGTGTCAGAGCTCCTCACATCCCTCTCACAAAAAGCAATAGGAGTAAACAGAAAAGAAGCAATTAGTTCAGTCAAAGCACATGCATGCATGCTGTGATTTTGAGAAAACAGAAGAGCACTCCTTTCTTCTGGGGTTGCCGCATGCAATATAATTTGTGCCTTCGTAAATGAAAGGGGGAAAACAGTTTGTCAGAGGCGATTGTCAGAGATTTTTGCAAGGAATTGTGTCTGCTTCAGAAGTGGAAGGAGGTAAAGCTCGGGGCACTACCTGATTCTCTCAGATAATGCTTGACGATGGAGCAGATGCCCTTTGGGGTAACAAAGTTGCGCAGGCCCTCCTCTTTCACATTCATCCCCTCAACAGCAGCTGCCAGCGGCTTCAGTATCTCGTGTGCAAGCAGCTCGTCATAGAAACTGTGAATCAAAAAGAGTGTTAATGAAAAACAGAACAAACACCGCAATCCTTTGAAAGGCCCTCGGCTCTCCTGAAAGGAGGATGAGCTGATTCAGATTCCAGCGCTGCCCGCCCTCTGCATCACATAGCCGAGAGGAATGCGAGGGCCGATTCCTATCTAATCAAAAAAAGAAATGAAGAGATCATGGCAGAAAGGAAAAAAATCTGCCTTAATGTAGTTCTGGCAGAAGATAAAAAACAAATAAAGAATTCTGCATGTGTATTCATTTGACATACAATGTGACGATATTACAACAAAAGCCGCATTTTTAAGACCTGTGCGTCTGTTAATTTGACATGTTAATTAATACTTGCACAACTATGGAAGAGATGTGAAAGTAAAATGGTTTTGTCTATAATCTGACAAGTGCTTGTAAAAAAAAAAACACAAAGTTTTGTTTTCTGTCACTGTAAATACTAGAGGAACATATAATCGTCACAACTTCCACTGAATTCCACTTGTACCCAGAGTACATTCATCAAAAGCAATTGATCCGCACCATTTTCTGAGGTAGACAGAAGAATGGCTACCTTACTGCGACTAAAATGGGGCATGATGTACTGTTTTCGTCGCCACCTACAGGTTTCAAAGCAGTACAACAAGCTCTATAATGACAACCTACAGGAAATATTACAGGAAGGTAACCCCAAGTGCAAAATGATCACTTCCAATAAAAACAAACATATAAATGTTGGATATTTCAATAATGAAATCTGTAGTCTTGCTAAAAATTAATCTATATTAAGTTTGCAACCTGAACAGCTTGGCTGAGGACACAGCGATCGATTTAGACTAAGATATGCCCTCTCCTGTTGAGGAAGATCAAATTTGTTATTTTAGCCACATCCCGGATATATCTTTACTGGAAAATGTGATGAGGATATGAATATGAAATAAGGACACAGAGGGTGGATGTTAATAAGAATATTTTAACAACAACAATGACAAAAAGTTATTTATGGGGGATTCACGCTTAACAGACAACATACTTGGTTTGTGAAATGGTAAACTCTTCCCTAAAGAAGCCCCTTTAATTATTCTCATCTGCACTTTTCCATATCCATATGACCATATCCATATGACTCTAATTACTCTCAGAAAGAATACACATGGCAGTAAAATTAATTTAAGTCTTTTATGCATAGCCAGAGGCATCATCACAAGATTCATAAACTTAATAAAACTGTAAAACATAAATTTTGTAAATGTTTGGGTACATTCCCATGAAAACACACAACAATGAAACAAAGCAACAGTATATATTTGCTGTACTGACCTTTACCACAAATCATACTGATTAACTGGTAGCAATGTTTCAGTTAAACTCAGTTGCACTATTCACTATTCACTAACAGACCTACAGAACAGAACAGAATAGTAATTGATGTAGTGGCACAACAGCGACATTACAACCTTTTGCATCTGCCCTCTGTGCTTTCATAAATACATGTACAAGAACAAAACAGTCCTGAAATACTAGCTGTATACTCTCCACTTCTAATGCATTATTTTTTTCCTAGTTATTACTGACTTTAACTTACTGGACAATTTCTGTCAACCACAATTTCATTGTTATGGTAAAGGTCACCAAAAAAAAAACTGCAGATCTGCTTTGACTCCGAACTCGGCACTAGGTACAGAGTCATAGGTAACACAAATACCTATATTAAATTCTGGCACAATACCTGCGATGTATTTGGGCATAGTATGGCGTGGCAGTTATGTATTGTGCTCCAAGATCAACTGTGCACGTGGCATTGCTTGGACTTCTGCTTGTGGACATTCTTCCTCCTATAACACAAAGATGGGCTCATTTACAGCTGGGTAGGAAACAGGATGTGCCAAGGATTTCTCATTTTGATCCAGCTGCCACGTCTGACTGCCTATATATATATATTCACCTATCGGTGAATGAGACAAACTGAAATTCATAGTAGCCGCCTTCATATTAACATTTACATTTATTCATTTGGCAGACGCTTTTATCCAAAGCGACGTACAAAAGTAAAAGTATTAAAGCACCCATCTGTAGCAAAGATTAATTACAGTACAGTCCTTCACAAAATAACGTTTTTTAAGTACGAGTATGTTCTTACAAGTTACATAAATGCATTAATGCATCTGTTCATGCACACAATTATGCACGTTTAACACATTTATTAACATTTCATTTAACCCCATCATATCAACCAATGTTTATTTAACTTTCACATAATTTATATATGAAAAACATCATTTGAAGGATCTGCATACATATTTCTCCTTGGACTCCTTAATACAAAGTCAGTGTTAGCAGAACTATTAATATTTCTGCTTTTCCTTGTAAACCATCGATCACATATTTGATGCGTTATTCTAAGTCCCTCAATGAATAGGGCTGTGTCATCAAAATTTTGACATGATTTCATTTAAGTTTTCAGAAAATGTCTTCGTAAGCTAACGTGATCAAGCTATCTGCTTTGGTTAGTTGTTTAGCTAGTTAGACAAAAGATATCAGACAAACAGCATCTTCTTAAACAAAGAGTTCCTATTTTAAATAATTTGCTAGTTGGGTAAAGTTAACTTAGTTATTTCTAAGCGAGTGTATTACGCTAGATACAGTATGTTCTCTGTTGTATAATGTCAATGTCACAAACTAGCCTAGCTAACGTTACCGAGCTACGACAGCTCCCCAACTGGATTTGACAATAGTTGGTGAACTAATGTAACATTACCTAGCTAGCTAAGATCATTGATTTGATCAAATGACGCCGTCGAGAAAACGCCTCACATCAGTTACCTGAGCTAGGTAAACTGCTTTTGTGGTTAGCGAACCGGTTTAGGACTAACCTGCTCCCCGCGCTTTATCCCATACAACAATTTTAACTTTATTTGGTATTTCTCTTCGCAGAAGACAAGCGCATAAACTGCCCGTAAGACCGGCACCGACTATAAGTACTCGTGACATAATGACAAACAAGCAACAAATAAATATCAACAATGTAGTTGTATTATGCTAACTAACAGGACAGATAGTTGACGTAAATGACTCGGCACCAGTAGCCGCTATCAAAGTATGTTGAACTTTGACCTCTCAGAGTTGTAAAACGAAATCTATGGGTGGCCGACCAAAACTTGCCCCTGTGTTTAAAACATGGGCGACTGTGCAAACATTCCTGCCTGAGAAAATATTTGACCCCCATGACATAATAATATCGTTACCGTACTATGAAATCGCTTCATAATATGACTGGAGAGGGGTCATAGCTATCTTAAGAGATCTTTTTTTCTTATCGATGTTTTAATTCAGTCGAAAAGCTATAGCGGATAGTTGAGCAGGGTCGGCGTGCTTTTTATACCATGCGGACAATCGAGCTTTCAGACCGAAACGATATTGTTGAAATTTCGTCACATAGGTATATTGTGTTGTTCTTTGCTCTGACACTGCATAATGACAACGTCTGCTGACATCGTTGTCAAGCCAACGTAAGGGGGGCTGGTACTACAATGCTGAGTTATCAAACGTTAACGTTAGCTAAGCTAGCTTGCTAGCTAAACAAGAGACTCAAGGATTAGCACGATCTTGTTTAAACAACAACATTTGTGAAATATTTGCAGAATGTGCCTTTTTCAAAACTCAGTGCCTAATCACAATTGACCACATTCTTCCAATTTACCGCCGTAAATTGTACGCAACTTCGGAAACAGACAATCCAACAATAGTGGGCAGGGCTAATGACGACACCCCATGCCTTAGTCTTGTGTTCTGCGGACAGTTTATTCTCAAAGAAAGCCAAGGAACCTCAGCGGGGTGAGTTTAATATTCAGAGTATGTATTTTGCCTTTACTAGTTTATCGATAACAAATAACTAGCACTCCCCAAGAAGTGTAGGTTTTGTCATCTTAGAATGAGACATAACGAAGACTGTTGAGCGAAAAAACCGAATATTGCGCGGTCGTTGTTCATTAGCTTGTTTTTGTGAAAGTTTGCGCCTTGACAGTGGTGATACTTTCATTATCGGTATATAAGTTATAAGCTATAAGTTTTAATTTCGTAATGCCATCAAGCAAGGAGAATCCAAGAGGCAAGCTTGTGTTCAAAGAAACAATGAACTTAAAGTGAACACGATCGGCTGTCACGTGCAGCCAATCAGTAACCTGTCAGTGGTTCTATGGCACTGTTTTCCAAAACAGGTGAAGTAACGTTTTTACATTGGCTATGCTTGCAGACTTGACAGACAACGTAAAAATAACTTAAATAAGATTTGTCATTGAGATATTGTATTGTAAGTGGGTTTAGCGACGATCAAATGGCAAAAACAGGAAACTAGCTATACAGCTGAAGTTTACCGTATCTGTGTCTTACTGTAGGCCTGAGGAGATGTGGTCACTTCCTATGGTTGCCTTTACCGTGTGAAAACTAGCTTTTTAGTGTGGTCTCTCAAAGGCTAATGTGATCATGTACGAATAGAGGAAGTCATTGTTTAAACCAATATGCCTCAGACATGCGTATAGTAATTTTCTTTTGGTGCAATGATAGTAGCACTAGCCTCATCGTTGGCTACAGGTCAGATAATGGGAACCGCCTGGACTGAATTCAAGCTCCTTTATGTCCCTTCATTATTTGCAGGCTTTTAATGTAGTGACTCATGATCTCGCAAGGTTTAGGCATATAAATTAGTTTACGACTTTAATTTAGAAAAGACATGGATGATTACACGGGTGAATGGGCACCTTTTCAGCCTTCACGGAGCTATTAAATAAAATATGACTGCACGCTAGGTTAATGGCTGTTAAATTATTATGCACTCTACGGTTCTCTTCATGGCAGTTGTATATTTGAGCATGCTTCTGAAATTTAAAAAAAAAAAATCATGGTTTGCACCTTGTCCAAATGTTCCGTTGAAATTCTGGGTTTCAATAAGTAGAAAAGACCCAAGGTAAATAAAAAGAAATTGCTGGAAACTGCGGTAGGTCAAAAATTATTGAAACATCAGATACAAAAGACACACGCTTGCAGATTCCTATATACTTTTTTTTTTAATGAAAAAAGGGTGACCACTCTTGAAAATGGCCTTAATGAAGGTAGCACAGCAGATGTGTGAGTGTGGATCAGAAGGGTAGTACAAAGCAGTGGGCATTGAAATTTTGTGATGTGCTTTTTAATGTCGGCTGGAATTGGGAGAAGGTCGAAGATTATAATTGGCATGTGCCTAATGGTTTTTCATACATCTCTAATGCTTTTCAGAGTGAAAATGTCCTGGTTACTGCTGTGTGTGGCCTTCCTTGTCCAAGGGGCAGTCCAGTGTAAGGGTCTTATGAGGAGAGACATTGCAGGACTGGACCCTGAAGTCAACATGAACATCGTAAGTTGGACTTTCCCCAGCAAATAGCATTGTAAGCAGAGAGATTTTGTCAAAAACATAATCACATGCAACAGCCGGTCAAAGCATTGCCCCCATAACCATGTCTCCAAGCCAGCTGTGTTGGGTGAACATTCCAACAACTGCTGTGCAAATGTTCTGAAAAATATTTTTGGACGGGGCTTTAAAATTCAGTCATGTGGTGGGGACGAAGCTATGATTTCATCTTTCAACAGTGGTGACAGAACAAGGGATATCAAAGCTGGGCCTCAGGAGACATGCTGCTTGGCAGATGGGCAGATTTCAGACCACATTCGCAATTGATTTTGAGTTAAGAACAGGAGTGCACAGTTGTTGCAACACAAATATTGTTTATATTTATGTTGTTTATATTTATATTGTTTATATTTATATTATATTGTTTATAAAGGCAAAAATGCATCAGGTAATATTAGTGGGCCTTTTAGATGACAGCAGTCTACTTAACTACCATCTTCTAAGTGCTACCTTATTGTATGTGTAATTTGTTTTGCGCAGAGCGATTTCATGTAAATTGCTAGTGCCTCAAGATAGAGCCACAAATAGAATGACTCACACAATGTGTAGCCAAAAAAAGTACTCGCGGTACTGAAAAAAGAAAAGCTTATTCACCATACGTTTACCTTGGTGGACCATTTGCATTACTGTAACCTCCAATGTTTTACGCAACTCTCTCCCTGTGCCCGCAGCTGCACAAGGTGGTTCTGCTTTTGTAGCCCACATATTGTCCTTTGCCCTTTCATTTCCTGTGACAGCTTGCAGCAAGAAACATGGCACATGACCAGAGATGTGAGGCAACAACGCCCAGTAGGACGCAGTTCTGCCACAGAAAGGGAAAACATGATGCTGGTTTGAGTTTGGCTGGTGTGATTTGCTGTTTGGAAAAGAAAAGTTTCAGGTTTCAGCAAAATACAGCCAAAAAATAAATTTGAGTACCCACCGCATGTTCCCTTTTTATCAGACCGGAAGCACTTAATGCGATATGAGGGAGCCTTGGTTTCTTTCTCACTGTTTGTTTTTGATTGAGTGCTGTTTGAATGATTGAAAGTTAAGGTATACATTAACCCAAGTATGATTAACAAAGGACAAAATTGTGTGGCCATGTTAAGGTGTGGGCTTAATCTTATCAATATATACAGAATGGTACATTCTTAGGTTATTCAGGTATACCACATTCATCACAATAATTGATAACTTATAATATGGGTGTGAAGAGATAAGTCTATTAAAGTTTTCATATCCAAACTATGCCTATCTTTGAGAAAAAGCAAACAAGATTTTGATCCCAAACAAGCCTACCTCTAAGTAGACAGATACAGTTAATGATTGGATAAGTACTGTCTTATTGTCTGCATTGTTGGATCCTGTTGTAACTTTATCCAGCCTTTCTTTCTTAACAAAAACAAAGAATGATAAATTACACATTGCAAAAGGCAAGAGAAGAGAGAGTTATGTATTGATACATTGTAGTAGCCCACATCATTTAGTAGTGTTGTATTGTATCATTTAGCATATTAGCCCCTTCACTTTTTGCAGGCACCTGTTTCATATAACCACAGTTAGCCTCATTCACAAATTTACAAAAAGTACACAAAAGATATTCACAAAGGAAATGTTTTTTTGTTTGTTTCTTACAAAACTTTTTCCAGCAATTTCAGTGACCTGCCGAGCTCACTGCATTGCACAGGACACGAAAAGGGAAACGGGAAACGTGCAGCTCCATTACTCAAAAGTTCACGCCAAGGCTGTGGTCACGTTAGATTGAGCGGAGGCCCCTTCTCGTGGTAATGCAGGATGGCATTTTTCATACACAGCCGGTCCCCTCCCCCGCGCGCCAGCCGTCCAAATGAGGCTGAGCGGAGGGCCTCCCTCGCTGCCTCTCTCCTTAATGTTTGTTGAAGGAGAGATGGGTTTATCCTTAAGTGGCCCAAAGTAGAATGTGCAGACTGTGAGCCCGGGGGGAGCGGGAAATTGCAGTGCCTTTAATTATGCATGGACAGATTGCATGGCGAGGCTGGAACCAACAAGCTCATACATTTCCTTTGAAGTTTCTGATTAGAATTTATATCATATCTGGGAGGGAAGGAGTGTGACTGTGCTGGGGGGGAGGAGAATGGATTCTTCAAGTGACAAGCAGCTAATTATTTTGTGGAAGCAGGCATCTTGACAGAAAGAAGGCTCCCTGTTTCAGGAATTTGTTATAGAGCACTGGCTGCATGGAAACTGGTACAATTTGAGCATTTCGAATTTCTGTGCAAGTTGTGACGCAGCTTTATTAATCTGTGAAGATAAGGCCACTATTGGAAAAGATAAGTAGGGAAAAAAACTCCAAGGAGACAATATCTGCTTTGAATGTTGTGGGGGGCTAGCAATCACATGGTGAACCCTCTGACTTCTTATTTTGACCGTAGAGTGCGGCACACATTGTATTTTGTGTTTTCCGCTTGCTCTGCACTTTGCACTTTGGTATAGTGAAGCTCTGTACATCCTCCCAGCACCAGGTTTACATTGGCTGGATGTGTCGGGACGGCTGATGTCTGGTACTAATCCTGTTCAGGTTTTTCCTGGTCTTTGATCTCGGTCAGATGGTTGATCTGCTTGCTGCCTCTCACCCGCAGAGCGAGATCATCAAGTACTGGGGCTACCCGGCAGAGGAGCACGAAGTGGTCACGGAGGACGGCTACATCCTGAGCGTCAACAGGATCCCCTGCGGCGTGGGGAGCAAGGCGTGTGATGGTGCGTGCGGCGAGACCCTGGGGTGACCCGCTGAGGGTGGGATCTTGAGGCTGAAAATACCATATAGAGCCATCTGTGACCCTTTCATCTCCTCCGTCGTTTCATTGTCAGTCACCAGCAGTACATTACATTGCATTATTGTCATTTAGCAGACGCTCATATTCAGAGCCACTTACACAGGTTACAACTTTACATGTTACCCATTTATGCAGCTGGATATTTACTGAAGCAGTGCCCCAGTGGGGAATTGAACCAGCAACCTTTCAGTTACAAGCCCTGCTCCTTATCAGTACACCAAACCGCCACCCCTAATGTCAACTGGTGGGGAGGGTATATGTTTTTTAGTATGCCTAGCATGCTATGCTATACATAATATGTATAGGGCTGCGTTACATTTTTATAATGAGATGTTTCTGGTTCTCTCTGCAGTAGATCTGGTCCACTCATTCATAGGTTAGGAATAGGCATGTGTGGGCTTAACAAGCCAGTTATTTCAAAAAGGAGACACGAGCTCGGGAGCAAAGGTGTGCAGCCTTGTGATTTACTCTTAGTGGAGAAAATCAGAAGGGTTTCAGTCGATGGCCTTCGTCAGCGTGAGTCATTTTTCAGCATGTGAGTGCTGTGCCATAATGAGATCATAGGACAAAAGAGAAATGTTGCCCTGCCTCCCACACAGACCAGGGGAGAGGGCAAGATGCTAAGGAAAGTCTGATGTGGTTGCACCACACAATTTCCCTGTTTGACCACACACCAGCTATCAAATGAAAAAATGGGAGTCTCTGTATTGGCAAACCGTGAAGGGTTAAACTGAGCCTGTCTGGTACTGAATTTAGTGAACAGGGAATTCAGCCTGCCCCTGGCCTTTTTCATCCATAGATGGATTCCTTTCCTTATTAATGAGCTACTCGATCACATGATTCAGTTGTCAGAAGATGTGGCACTTTGTCAGCTGACAGTTCATCAGCCCTCTTGAACGTGTGCCATATATTTCCACTGTCGCTTTTTTGATATATAACATATTGCCCTCTCTTTTTCCTGTGCCATTTTGTTATGAATGTTATAAGTTCAATGTAAGTTTGAGGAAATGACTGCTGTGTTAACATTCAGGTGTATTTGTAATGCTTCATGTAAATCACATTTAGATGTTAATTTAATCTTGAATGTTCAGTACATCACTGCCAAACAGTTGCAGAATTACTACTGGCATCTTAAGGTGAATCAGTATGTGTGTTTTCGTTTCTTGTAGAGTAGTTCACAACAAAAGATGGCGCTGCAGGGCACAGTTAACTGTGTTTTGAGTCTTTAGAACGGTAGTCAGTAGCTAGTTCTACCTGTCTTTCAGATATTAAAGTTATATCTGGTGCAAGGAGCATACTGAAGCAAATGTAATATTCATAGCTGTCAAGTGGGCCTTAACTTTGCTAAACAGATGTTTGGCTTTTTGGACAGGAGTGACTAGGGAAGCTCACTGACCCACTTGTTAATTTAAATAGAGGTGCCATACAGAGGCTACCATGCAGCTGAGTATCGAGGTAGACTGTAAGACTGAAGCCACTCTAGAGGCAGTTTCGCAGCGGTGAAAGAGCCAAGGTCCTGTTGAGGGGCACTTTGACTTTGTTGACAAGCTGCGGCCCTTTGTAATGCCTGTTTGTGGTGTTGATAAGGGAGCGCTGGAGGAAAAGGGGAAGGGGTCTACACTGCGGGACAAGCACATTCTTCACTGCAGCTGGTTAGGGGAGTGGAGAACCTCTGTCCCACTTACGAATCATGGCCGCTCCGGCCCCGTGCAGGAGATTTGGCCATCTGCCACGTCCGCATCGCCAACCGAAGGCCCTCCCCGGCACTTTCAGCAGAAATAACCAGAATGAGCCTCGACACCCATCAGCCCTGACTGATACCACCTGAGGGTTGCATGAGAATCTCTGTCTACACCGCTGAAGTGTCCCGGTATTTACTTGACCACTGTTGTGGCTGCAAATGGCAGTCTTTGATTACCCAAGGTTGCTCTTGTTAGTGCGATACCTGGCTTAGGTCGGACACAAATATGGTCCAGCCCGAGCCCCCAGGGATCGGTGTTCAGTTTCCTCTCCTTTGTGCTGCTTATATTTCATTTATGAGCCGAGCAATCTCCACAGCACAGTCTAATCTCGTCGTAACGGTGTGCAAAACACACCGTTACGCTATATCCCACCCTCCGGTTTCCCTCTCCTCAGCACAACGCCTGGTGTGTATTGAAATATGAACACTTTCTGCTGACACAAATCCCTCTGTAAGAGGACCCCACTGCTTCTGGAGGATTTTTGGCCACGTGCCTTATTTTAAAAATATACATTTCCCTCCCCATATTGACAGAGCCATTGATTTCTTGATTTTTAGATTGACTTCATTTCAGATGCACAACATGCTTAGTGCTAATGCTGAGATCAGTTTGTCATTAGAAACGCTTTACCAAGCAGGCAGGGGTTTCATTTTTTTTTTTTTGTTTTGTTTAATCCCCCAGCGCTGCTCCTCAGGCTGTCTGGGGGTAGATTTGAAGACTGACTGGTAAATCTCAATAATATATTCTGATATCCGATTAATAAGTAAACACCCATCAAGCTGTTTGTTTCGCTCTGTGCCCCCCTGCTCACTAGAGTATGGCACTGAGAACATTCCTGGGATTTGAAGCTCACTGATGGAAAAGCACCTCATTTCTTCATGTCCCACTTCTCCAAATCACAGGGGATAGTGTGTGTACCACTCAAAGTATTACAGATATTTTTTGCAATAATTCATTTCCAGACCCATTTTAGAAAATGTTCGAGATGTAAAAAAGTAGCAAGCTGCCCTAAAAACCACAAAAGGGCCATTTTTTCCTGTCCAGCATCCTGACTGAGATTGGACCTTATGGGGATACCCCTAAGTGGTTTTGTCAGACTTTCCTGTGGTCTTTGAATGAAAGTGAAATGAAATTAGTCTTATTGAAAGGGCACCTATGGCTCCATCATTTAAAATAAATGTTGAATAAGATGTCAAGATTAATGTAACATTTTGTATTGCTGAAAGTGAATACATGTAGTTGGACTTACCACACATACACCAAGCCAACAGGCCATGTCGGGCTGATTTATAAGTGCTTGTTATGTTTAACCTAACACATACCTTGGTATTTATTTTATCATAGAATTACTTCAGATGCCTTTTAAGTGAGACACAAGGCCTGTCCTTGAATGCCACAATCTTGGTAGACTTATTTACTTGCATTGCAGAAGGTGATGTATTTTGCAGAAGCATGGATCTGTGGGTGTCCTCTATTACTCATGAATGAGTTTCTTTCATTTATTTTTAGAGATCAGGCTGTCATCCACCCCCCAAAAAAAAATCTTTAACAAGATAGGCATTTTTATTGTACAGGGAGAAACCACTGATGGGGGGGGTGAAGTACTGAGCAAATTTAATTTGATTTCATAAGTTCCGGCTCCAAACTTCACTTCCCAGCAGCACTGTGGCAAATCGTTGTGCAACATTTTGCCTATTGAGCTCACCCAGCAGTTATGTAAATCCTAAAATCTCACCAGCGTTCTCCTAATGCGAGCCTTACAGGCTCTGGTAAGGGGGGGGTGGGCAAAGTGGCTGGTATGAGGCAAGGCAAAACAATCCAATCAGCCACAGGGCTGTTTGTTTTACTGAAAAGACCCAGCGCATATCCTGCCTCCAACGGATCGCAGTGATAAAGTTCCCAAAAAAGAAAACGAAAGAATAGGGCGCTCCGGTGAAAAAATGCCGTCGGGCAGGCGAAGCAGCAAGGTTCACATGGCGTGGTGAGTTTGCGCCATCTGGTGGCAGAATTAAAACCTCCCGCGACAGTGAAACTGGTTAAACGCATTTTCTGCAGGGTTTTGCTCAAATGGGTTAAATGTTTTATTTGTTTGCCCTGTTCAGAAGTACCCTAATCCACATCTGCTATATGACAAGATGGTAGCCTAAGTTATAGTATGGGATAAACAGATCTACAGGGGCTGCTTCTGTACAAAAATGTCAATCACATTATTATCAATTTAGCCGATGCTCTTATCCAGAGGACTTACATGGATAACATCTAAATATTGTAACCTATGTAGACAGCTGGATATTTACTGAGGAAATTCTGGGTTAAGCACCTTGCCCAGGGGTACCACAACAGTGCTCCGGTGAGGAATCGAACCAGCGACCTTTCGGTTACAAGCCCGGCTCTTTACCACTATGTTACACTGCCACTCCTGTATATAATATATAATCTAGGATATATTTTATGTAATATACAATAATGATGTCTCAACAACGAAATGGCAATTCCTCTGTGTCGAGCGTCACTTGAGGTTCAAGTAATAGATGCATCACGCTTTGTGTCCCTGCCTGTCTTTCAGGTCCCAGACCCGTGGTATTCCTTCAGCACGGCCTGCTAGCTGCCGGCAGCAACTGGGTGACCAACCTGCCCAACGGCAGCCTGGGCTTCATCTTGGCTGACGCCGGCTACGACGTGTGGATAGGCAACAGCCGCGGGAACACCTGGTCCAGGAAGCACGTCACACTGTCCCCTGACCAGGATGCCTTCTGGGAGTTCAGGTACCGCCCCCACACTCCCAGCCTACAACGTTTACAATACCAGTCAAAAGTTTAAACACACCTACTCATAGAGGGGATTTTTTTAATTTTACTATTTTCCACATTTTAGAATAATAGTAAAAATATCAAAACTATTAAATAACACAAATGGAATCATGCAGTGACCAAAAAATGTTAAACATATCAAAAATATCTTATATGTTCTTCAAAGTAGCCAATAAATGTTTTTCACAAATAAAAATTATTTTTTGGAAAGAAATTCATATATAGGCATCAACTTTTATATTTGTCTAAGAAACAAATTTCAACCATTTCAGCATAAGCCTTTAGATCGAAATGTCTTTGAATGTGTGTTTCCCATTATCTTAATCAGGTGTGTCCAAATGTTTGACTGTTACTGTACTTCACAGTCATTTAAATGAAATCAAAGCTAAAATCTTACCATGTTGATAAATTGCAGCGGGTGGGGCCTTTCTGTAGATCCTGAAGTGCATCACAAGGGGCAGGTTGAATGACTTCAGTACAAATAGTACAGATCTGTAGTGCCATTTTGCACAAGAAACACTCACCACACATCAGCTGAGGTGGAGAGGGAGGGATTTACTTAGCCAGCTAGCAGGCGACACTAATATTTACACTACATTGTATTACATTATTGTCATTTAGCAGACGTTCTTATCCAGAGTGACTTACATAGGTTACAATTTTTACGTGTTGTCCATTTATACAGCTGGATATTTACTGAGGCAATTGTGGGTTACGTAAACCTTTCGGTTATGAGCCCTGCGCTTTACCACTATGTTACAATGCTGCCTGCATTTGGAGGAGCTCTCCTTGGGAGTTTCGCCTAGAGTCTGTAGAACCCCCTAGTGTGCCAGAGGGTGTTACTCTGTCATTCAGTGTTTTTCTACTATGGTATTCCACCTCCTTTTATTGATCCATCATGACTCCATTTATATCACCTGTAGTGTGACAGAAATTATATAAAGATTGTTCTCTGTCTCTGCCATGTCTCTGACACGGCAAGGATTCATTTGGTAAAAGCAGTCATTTTGTTGGAAACATGTTAAACCTGTGTAAAGGGAATGTCACAGTGTTGTGCCGCTCTCCCTGTATTACAGCTACGATGAGATGGCAAAGAAGGACCTTCCAGCAGTGGTGAACCACATCACAAAGGTTACAGGACAGGAGCAGATTTTCTATGTAGGACATTCCCAAGGCACCACCATTGGTATGATGCACTTGTCTAATATAGTCCTTCTAATACAGTCCTCCTATTTTTAATCTGTGTTAATTTTAGATTAGATCATAATCACGCATATGGGTTATAATTTCTTATCTGTCATTTTTGATAGTGTCTTAATTATGTGTATGTGGTTTATGCATATGGATAATAATGGCACTGGGTTCTCAGTTTGTGTTGAGTAGAGTGGAGCTCTATTGTTGTAAATGAGCAGGCCTCATACATGATAGCTGTGTACATTATCACAATATTAAAATCTGTTTAACTCATGTGGAGGTCTGTTCTGCAGAAAGTAATAAACCATTGGCATGTAACATATGGCAAGCTGTTTGTTCTCTCATGTTTCACTGCATTTTAATTGGATTGTTTGATTCCATTGAACGGTTTGATTTTCTGAGGGTAAAACCACTCTGATATCAGTTCAGTTCAATGGCATTTTAACCCAAGTCCTCTCCAGTTTTTATCTTTACTTTTCCAAACTCTGCCCAAAATTGTATTATAATAAGCTAAAACTTCTAAAATATAATTTAACAGAAGAAAAAAATGCAATGTCTAAAATGCAATCTCAGAACACCTCAGGACTCAGTCATGTCGTTTAACCTGTCTGACCCTGATGTGGTTTCAGCTTTCATAGCTTTCTCCACCATGCCCGAGCTGGCCAGCAAAATCAAGATGTTCTTCGGTTTGGCCCCAGTGGCAACCGTGGCCTTTACTGAGAGCCCCATGACCAAACTCTCCATCTTCCCAGACTTCCTTATCTGGGTAAGCCACACAGACTCTTCCACCACTAAAAAAAGTACCATTGACATCAGTTTGGTGATGAACCAGCTAAGGATATAGATGTGATTCACAATTTAGCAGGACTCGTCTAAAATGATGACGGTACTGCTTCAGAGTTAGAGGCATTACAGTATAGTGGAATTACAGCATTGCTTGCTGACATGGCCCCAACTTCATGATTTGCAGGATCTGTTTGGAAGGAAGGACTTCTTCCCGCAGAGTCCTCTGATCAAGTGGTTTGCCACCAAGTTCTGCAGCCATGACCCACTGAGTGAGCTCTGTGGAAACATCTTCTTCGTGCTCTGTGGCTTTGATGAGAAGAACCTCAACATGGTCAGTTATCACTCTTGCTGTGTCTCTTCATTTGTCACATTACATTAAATGGCCACAGTTTTTAGGAGTAATGTCATGACCACAAATTAGCTTTGTGACAGGCTGGTTCTGTGCTTATTTTGAGTTAGGAAATTGAGGGGAGAAAGGCCATTGCATGTATTGTGTACAGCAATGCAGTGTATAGCATTGTATCATTTGATTAGCTTGGCAGCTACAGGTAGGACATCTATAATGGTAGTCTGTAGTATAATTGAATCAGAAGTTGTGCAGTACCATATATTTTGAACGAGCAGATAGCCAGTGTTGTAGCTGTTCTACCTTAATTTCAACTACTGAGTTGAAAAAGTAATTATAGCCTAAATTCCACTGAATGTTTATCTTACCCTCTTGCTGAATTGTACCTGATGATGTGCATGGCTCAGTGTTTTGGCATGTCTTTGACAAGTTGTTCTGGCGTGTTCCTCTCTCTTCCAGTCCCGTACCCCTGTGTACACCACTCACTGCCCTGCTGGGACATCTGTGCAGAACATGATTCACTGGTCTCAGGTACTTGAAGATCAAAGTGGTCTCTTAAAAACCCTGTTTCCACCACTCTATATCTTTCTCTGTATTCAGTATTCAGTCCATCTAATATAAGCAGCCTAGAGCGGCTAGAGTTCATTCATTTTGGGTAAAGCTGGAGGGGGGGTGGCAGCGATTGATCTTTACGAAGCTCCTTTGGCATAAACGGCTCTCTGCTTCTGTGCTCCGCCACAGAGTAAGACATCACCTTTGATCACAGAGTCCAGCATTCACGCCCCCAAAAAAAAAAAAAAATCCTCCCTGAAATACATCCTCTGGAATCTGGATTAGGTTCACATATTAAATGGTATTCATCCCTCCCTGGGGCCTAACACAGGCCTCCTGGCAGCCCTGCTCTTAGTCCCCAGCTGTGGCCTTTGATGTTCTCCAACACTTTTACTGTACTCTCCATCCTCATCCCGCGCAATTGCAGTCTTTGCCCCGAGGATGTCTGAACTTGTGTTGCGTCACCTTTCATGTCAGCGTATCGCCTGCAGCAAGGATTTTTTTTATGACTACATTTTTTGGGGGGGAGGGGGTTGTGTGGAGGATTCCCACTTTGCTGATTACAAAATTAAGGCTTTGTGCCATGTCACACTTGTCATGCCGCTGAGTTTTCTACAGTGAAGACTTTCATTTGAATAAAAATGGAAGGGATGGGAGGAGGAAGGAGTCTAACTTGGTGTTTAATTAATGCCTAGCTAGCTGAGAAAGTTGGGGACTCTTTTTTTTTTTTTTTTTTTTGTGTATTACTTGGCATGCTGTAATTTGGTATGAAAACTTGAGCTGGCAACGCCTAAAAAAAGGAACAGCGTAGTGAATAACAGTTTGTGCTGGGGCGTCGACAGTCTGCCTCAGTGACGCACTTCCCCCAGCGTTTGCACACCTTCAACCACTTCAACCTTCCACTAAGTGGATGGGCGTGGCTCTTACCTTAAGACATCGCTGTTGCTCTCGGTGTCATCAGTGCGACACTCCCGTCACAGGAAGGGGTTCTTCCGCTGATTCTGTGTTATGGAAAAATTTAATTGTCTCCATGGTAACAATCGCCACAAGGCCACAGCCTCAATTACATTGTGTACTGGTAATTGTAGATGTCACACAGTGCAGATATGACATTCATCTCTGAGTCATCTCTATTCTCCTGCCTCTGTCGACCTGTACTGTCAGTAAGGAGACTTTAATCCTGTGTAAAAGCGCTGCTAGTGTCCTTGTAAGGACCACAAGGAGCATGTCAAGGCAGTTATTGTGTTGTATTGCATTGTAAGATATATGCATTCATATGCATGTCTTCTCCCAGGCAGTGCACCGTGGGAAGCTAATGGCATATGACTATGGGATAGCTGGGAACATGGCACATTACAACCAGGTGAGACTGGACTGCTGTTTTTAAAACTGTCTGTCTGGAGAAGGATGTTCCATCTTTCTAAATTTTCTCAGCTTTCTCACTTGCATATTCAGGAGTATGAAGTAGAATATGTCAGTGCCTATGCATAAATTACCACCAAATTTGGATAAGATCTCTTAGGGTATGTTGAACAACAAGAGATGTTAATGACAAATAGAGGTTTTGCCCATACAAATGATGGTTACCAGATAGTTAGTTGATTCCTATCCCCTTCAGCTGAATTACACTGGTCTTGAATCAGTGCTCAGCTCGCTGAGTACTAGTGATAGGGCACTAGCTTTCCAAACACTGATTAGATCAGTTTGTCTGAAGATTGTAAGGAGTGGAGGAGCAGTTTGGAACCATGATTTTCATTACTACACATTACATGATTATCATATAGCAGGTGCTCTTATCCAGAGGGACTTACACAGTGAATCTAAGTGGCATGAAAAGCTGCACAAACAGGACACCGCTAACCACATGGGAACAGCTGCATATGTTCCTTATTCATTTTGGTTTATGTTCCCAGATATACATCCATATTCCAGGAAATGGAAAATATTCGACTGCTTGGGTCTTTTTTATGGGCTTTAGAGTGGCTTTAGATTGGACAAGTATTTACATTTAGGATTAGTGATCTGCAGTAGTTGTTTTACAGTGATTGCTTGTGCTCACTTGCACACGAAAACGATGCCTTGCACACACCACTCGGAACACATTAGAGCTGAACAGCAGTTTGATAAATGTGCTCTCGAACAGAACGAGGTGAGAAATCACACCTTCCACTTCGGAATCCGAAGGCGGCCTGTGATTTTTTTTTTTTTTTTTTTTTTTAGACGTGAAAACGATCCTAGTGTCAGTTTTCAGGCTGCCTTTTAACAAGGCCTGCTCGCTCACCGTGTCTCTCAAGAGTTCTCGCCGCTGCCGCTGAACCTGTACCCGATCTCGTTTTCTTTGTTTCCGTCAGTCGACCCCGCCTGTGTACCACGTGCGCGACATGAAGGTGCCCACCGCGCTCTGGTCGGGCGGCCACGACACGCTGGCCGACCCCAAAGACGTGGCCGTGCTCCTCACCCAGGTCTCCAACCTGGTCTACCACAAGCACATTCCCCACTGGGAGCACCTGGACTTCATCTGGGGCATGGACGCCCCGCAGGAGATGTACAGCGAGATGGTGAAACTCATGAGCCAGCACCTCTAACGCCCTTGTCCGAACCTCTTAACACCTCTCGGGCCTGCTGCACAGTTGATGTAGGCACTGGGCTTGTCACTTATCACGAGATATAAGCAGTGTCTCTGTGAGTCTGTGTGTGTGTGTCTGATTTTACTTTCTTTTAAAGCAGTGACAGTTATCCGTGTGACATTTCTGTCAGTCAGCTGTTCACTCAGGATCGTTAGTGTTTTTGGTAAACTGCTGCTTTGTGTGGGAGTGGGAACTTTCCACTGTGCTTCCAGGGAATGTTTTAAGAGAGACAGTGTGTCAGAAACCTCAAAGGTATGTGAATAACGTACTTGTTGGTACGTACATCTTGAACAGCTGCGCATGTTTGGTTCATTTTGGGATACTGTATTGAATATGGTGGTCCAGTTTTACCTCGAATGCAAGTGCATTTCTTACCAGCATTGTAGTTTTATTGCTGTGCAGTTCAGTCTTGTGTTTTAATTGCATCAAAATCATTATTTTAATGTAAACCACTTATTTCAATGATGTGTTTTCATTTTGACATTAAGAATGTAATTTCTAATTCAGTGGTGTCCACACCTGCTGGTGCACTGATCAAAGAATATCTTGTTGTTGACATTGAACTTTATACTTTCACTAACACCTGCTCTGTGAAGCTAACAAGTCAATAAAACCAGCAACCCCCTTTCTTTCTATAAGGTCATCTTTCAGCCTCTCAGGAGTACCCATGAAATGATTAACAGAACAACAGGAGCATCAATGCTTTATAATTATTTTTATTTGTCTTTGGGTGACAAAGACCAAAAAGACAGTTTGGTGTAAGACATCCAAATCAATTATGAGTGAAGCAATTGCAGTGTAATGCAGTCATGGAGGTATTGGTGGGGACACGAAACCAGCCACCAACCACCACCCACCAGGATACCATACCAGCTTCATATGCTAATACCATAACACTGAGCGTAATTTTCACCAGCTACAGGTAATTAAGGTCTCTATAACCAATGACGTGTGTAACTCCAGTTAATATCCTCATGGGCAAATTATACAATCAATCCCCAGTGTGTGTTTGTGTTCACAAACTACTAATGATGTCCTTCAAAACTTACTCCCATGTCAGCACTCTGTTCATATGCTTAGCCAATGAAGCAGTGGCATTATGTCAGTGTTATTTATTAAAGCTTCTACACATCCTGTAGTATACAAAAAGACAATGATACAATCACAAAATCAAAAAACTCACTGCGACCTTTCATAGAAGAATGTTGGTTCACACTTATGAGTCATTTCTGTGTCTTCACTCTGCCTCAGTGGTGAAGTGCAACCAAAGAGCAACATCCGCATGGGAAATTAAGTGCTTAACTTAAACAGTGTTTACATATGTGCTTTAATTAAATACAAACATGTAAAAATATTGTTCAGCAGGGTGCGCTAAGTTTTTGCAGTAACAATAACAAACTAACAGTGGACTAAGGACAACTATAGAAGCAGTTGGACATGGGTGCTGAGTTGATCATTTTTCAAATGGCAGGTCTGAGAATAATACTGTGAAACAGAAATTGAATTTTATGTGTGTAACTCATGTGTATTGTGTTCAAAGTGAGAAGTCAGTCTGCTTGACTAGCAAGGCACTTTCAGCAACCCAAATTCATCCACTTGACTTAAAAACTTTCCTCTGCAGTTCAAAGGTGCCCTGATGGGAACAGTTCTGCCACAGGTAAAACATTCCCATCCGTCTCTCATTACTCCTTTCAGTCTGATTTCCTCAGCATTTTTACAATCTTAATGAATTTTAACCTCCGTGCAATATCCAATGGAGTCTCGCCATCCTGAAACAAGTGACATAGAAAGGCAAAGAAATGTCTTAAAATTAATTTAAGCAAATGCAAAACAAATTTCAACTTTCAAAAAAATGCACCCAATTGTGGGACCAATACAAGAAGTAAACTAAGACTTACTTTGTTTTTTATGGAAATGTCTGCATTTTTCTCCAATAATAGCGGGATAATGCGGTGACTTTTTCTCTGACAGGCATAATGAAGCGCGGTGTTCCCTTTCTGAAAAGCACAATAGAAACAATAAAGGAAAAGGTCAATGGAACATTCATTTGGTGTAGCTTCCCACATTGATGTTCACTGACTGGTCTAACCACTAATGGTTTCCATACCGTTATATCAAGGAAAGCAAACCTCCACTACAGAAGCCGGATACACTGAACACCGAGTACTTACATAGTCTACAGCATCAATGTCCACCTTGCTGCTCAGAACCACCTTCATCAAATTAACATTCTTTCTCAGTTTTTCCTCCTGTTTAAAAAGGGGAGAACAGAATGAATTTACCAACAGCTGAGGTGATTCAACTGCGGTCACATTTTCTTAAAAGCTTGTTGCACCAGGTGGTCAACTTGCTCTTGCTGCAACATAGAGAAATTGTACTTTAATACAGCACTTAAGTGGTGTGTATTTTAGAATCTTCTACATCCTCACTAACTGTCATTTCAGAAGTACAGGTTATCCAGGAAAAAAGGCTAATACTTATAGCCTTGCAATTTTAAAGCATTTCAGTATTCCACATGACTCTAAAGGGAGTCTTCAGAAGAGCCACCTTGGCGTTTACTTGGAAACCGAGGCAAAGAGCATATTAAACGCCACTGTCTGCATCACTGCCATCTTTCGTAAGTGTACCATGATTAAGTATCCAATTAATAAAATGGGCATCAGAATAGCAATCATCAGGTAATCCAGGAAAGAGAACTTCTTCTTCGCAGCGTAGTGCAAGCATGTCCTCTGCTTCTGCAGAGAGAATACATGAACAGTTACGGCCGCACGTTTCATGAGTGACTCATCCTGGCTTGGTCCGTCAATGCTCTCATTAACATGTGCCAAAACATTCTGTGCTGCAGAGCTCATCTAATGTTGACTGATTCAGCGTCATAAATAATGCAGGGACATTTGCTTCGTAGCGTAACAAATGAAAAAACTCAACCCGCTTGCACGAGTAACGTCGAACCAGCACTCGTTTCAGGCCACTACCTTGTTCCGGATGGCGACATCTGCATTTTGACGCAGGAGGTAATCGACTATCCTGGTGTTCCCCTGTCTGCTGGCGGCTATGATGGGTGTGTCTCCTGTAAATTTATCTTGAATGTTTAAATTCTTGCCATCTGAGACGAGTAGACGGTACACCCGGTGGATATCATTGTCATAAGCTGCCTGGCAGATGGGCTAAAGAGAAACAACACAGAAATAGATGAGAAATATTGGCTGTTTGAAAAAGCATTAAGGTTATACTCTTTTGTTCACGTTTTAGATGCTTCAAAGCATTTTTTGGATACCTCAAACCAAAACGCAATAAAAACGCAACGGATACCAGAGTTTGCAGGCTATCAGAGGACTTTCAAGCTGAATGGCTGGTGACTCTTGAGATCTGGTCAAGACTACATTTAGAAACTATACTTGAGTGATGTGGGGAAATATTAGTCAAATTTGTTAATTACTAAAAGATGTGCATGAATCTCGATTAGAAATCTACAGATGACAGAACCATTTAAAACGTGTCAAATATGAGATAAATTAGTGAATACAGTCAGAAGTTACTGATTTGTGGAAAAATGTGTATGGTGGTAGTAATGAGTGTCACTTATGACCTAGGGCTGTGGGAGGTATTACACAGACACCAGTGGTAACACATGACCCAAACTTGTGCTTTATGAAGCAATCTTGTAGAAGGTGTTGTGACCAAGCAGTTCACTTGCTATTACAGTCCACACTGGACAAAAAGTGTCAAACTGAAGATGACTGAGTAAATGGAGGGAAAAGCTAACAACATCTGTAAAAAAATACAAAATACACCCAAACTGGGTGTTGTTGGACCTAGGTCACAGAATAAATATTGTACACACAATCACAACTAATAAGTGTGTCTAATCAGAGACAAATCTGGCAATGTCAAGAGCCAACAGCTAAATAGTGGAGGAAAAGGAGGAAAGCAACAGGAAACAGGATCAGAACATGACCTTCTGCAATGGTTTTAAGGGGGAAATGAATTTCAGGGAGGGACATGTTTCTGTTGTTAAATATATTAAGAACATAGAAGTGAGGGTATAAGATAAACACTAAGATATGGGCAGTGTAACTGGTTCTGTGGCATTTACCAGTGCCAGTTTGTAAAGCCCTGGGAGTATGGCCATACCCCAAAAATCCTGCCCGACACCTGCTGTCTAGCACACAGAACAATAAACAGTTTCACCTAGATGGTTACCACTTGTACATTCTTCTCTGGCCTGTGAGAACTTGTGTGGAGTAAAACAATGGTGTCGTCTGTTTAAAAAAAAAAAATCAATGCTCAACAACTAAACTTCCTCAGAAAATGAACGGGCAGATTAAAGTTTGTCTTTGGAATTTCATAAATAACTTATGGTGAATTTGTCAGAAAATTGAGAGGGCAAGGATGTCTACATCTCTTTCTTCCTGACAGATTCTGTCAACAGCCATAAGACAAGCAAAGTCCAACAATGATAATAACAATGTAGCGTTCTAGTGAGATCAATGTTGGTGACCATAACTGCTGCACTGTTTCTGCAAGTAGAGTGCTTTGAATTCAGTTTGTTCAATTTTCCAAATACGTACCAAAACTGTTATTAGGTACAAACACACATACAACGAAAATGATTTTATAAACTTAAATGGATTTTATTTCAATGCAGTGCACATATGCTTTCTCAAATCCTTCACCCAGTACAACCACCATTATCCAACATACAGCTGTTAGCCCCTTCCTATTCCTGATACTGGCATAAGGACATTGTGATACAAGTTTAACCTATATTTACTGTTTGGGGTATGGCAAGGGGATAGTAAGTTAGGCCCTGTACATGAATAAATTTGTCTGTTTACAATGACTCCAAACATATTTTATTCCACATTAAATTTTGTTGTTAAATTTACTGAGAATAATGTACAAAATATTATCTGCAGGGTCTTTCTTTTCATTATTGGGACAGTAGGCATGGCATTTACCATACTGCAAGTTGCCTGTACCCCATACCTCTGCAGACATGTGAGATAAGCCATTATTGGGGGTTTCCTACAGACATGACCACGATGACCATGAATTCTGACTCCTTCCAACATTGATTTATGCACCAACTAACTTCACCTGAAGAAACTGAATACAGATGCACCTTACATACATTCGTCTGTTGTGGCAGCATAGCCTTGCCGGCAATCTCAATTATATGTCACTGGACATAAAAGCAAAGCCAGTGTCCCATCAGATGGTTTTGCCTTTCAATACGCTGATAATAAATGTTCACACAAGGCATACCTACCATCCCTGTTGTTGCATTCTGTGTTTTTGTGGGTTATTACTGGACCTTTCACATTGAGAATACAATAAAACTAGACAAATTCATTCAATTTCCCTAACCAAGATAGGAGCCAAGTAGGGTGTACATACATTTTTAATTTTGAGATTTAAAATCCTGTTTTCCAATGATTGCTTTTATATTTTCACTACTTTGTCAGATACCTACCTATGTAAATGCTTGGGCCTCAGTGTCCACACTCTACTTTCCCATCAGACCTACTCCTTGCAGACAGTAGGAATTTCCAGGGTATTTGCACCTCCTGTGGCTTATTACTTGGAATGGCCTCAGGGAAGGTCTCCTTCCCTCTATTGATTTCCCAAATAGCTATCAAAGGCAGTTTTATTTTGTAAAATAGCTCATTTCTAGCAAGAGAGATTGCTTAATAAAAATTGACACTGTCAGTAAAAAAACAGCCTTACCATGCGGGACCTTTTAATACCTACAATATTATCTCCAGCCTTTAAACGCTTACCACATTAAACAAGTTCTATTTACCCTTACCATCACATGCCGACTATATTCTCAACGACCACACAGCAAACTCAACTAAGCCAGTCTCAGGCCTGTTACATCTGCCCTGCTATAAACCTTATATAGCACCATACCTGACAAAATAATCACAGTTGAAATGTTACAGTTCTTTAGTACGAAAACATGAAGAAGTTGTTCTCAAATTCTGCAATTCTAGTGGATTTTGCTGGATGTCCCTTGCCCTACAAGGAATCTTGTTAAACCGGTACACCGAGAACGCACCTTAGTTGAAAATATAGAAAATGCGGCGAAGATTTTCAAATGGTTTCACTCAAAACAAGCATTCTCAAAACCACTACAACTCAGTTAGGCTACTTCGCCTACTGAAATGGGCGATGAGTAATGTTAGTGCTTCATCTTCAGAACAAGTCAGAAGTAAAAAAAAAACTACAATTTAATTTATTTTAAAAAACGCAGTTTACCCAATTTACACTACTTGCCTACACGTTAAATCAAACATTTTATACAAATGAAAAACACAGCGATAAGTGATACGATACCTCCGAATACAATATTCCCATGTCTTGTTTTGGCCTTCTTAATATGCCTGGCGACTTCACCGCTGAGCAAAAACTCCTTTCAAAGTATTCGTTTTTCGTACGCTGAACACTCGAAGATACAAGTTCTTACGTTTGTCACGTCGATGAGACGCTCCTATACCCAACTTAAACATTTGATGTACCAGTTACATTTGTCCTCCCAACCTTCAGAGGGTGTGGCTCTAGATCCGTTTAATGGTGAGTCATTGAAACGAAATCATTCATTTTCAGGTAGGCCTACGGCAAACCTGTTGAAACGACAGAGGACGTAGGCCGAACCTCTGCTGAATAACAATCGCAACAGTTTTCAACAGTGCATTCCAGCATGTTCCGACAAGCAAGGAGTAGTGCAAGATGTACGAATCTTAAGGTAAAACAGGACATGGCGAAACGCACCTATGCAAGGGGGAGGAGTTTTATATTGGCACATGTCCCCGAGTATGTGCCACATTCGTTTTATTTGACATAACACAATGTTGACATAACGCAAGGTTGTCTGAAATAACGTGTTTTAGTGCTCCACAGTATCCAAACGGAGTTTATAATTATTGTAATTATTTATTTGCTTGTTACTCTTCAAGGTTTTTGGAATTGTGATTTACCATGGCATAAGCCTAATATCAATGAAATGATGTTAAATTGGGTTCCAACATTCACTGTTTCAATTCTGTTGACATTGTGTTATTCATCTATTCTTTTTTATCATATGAATTTTTGTTGTCATCTGTCACAGTTGGCTACTGTCACAGGAAACCTATGACGAAGTGTACCTTATTTAAGTACTGTAGTACGAGAGTTGTGCTAAAGGCTCATTTTTCGAGTTGCATTTGAAGACAATGCTGTTAATACTGAAGGCCAATACTGTTCACAGGTAATATGGGGTGATAATAGCCTACAGGTAGACAGTAATGCGATTTCTCTGAGATTGTTTTACAGATTATTTGTTTCATTATTTTGGGACACGAAATCGACGCAGCTGATATGATTATGCCTTGTTCAAAAGTATCATTATTTCCGTTTTCAAAAAGGTGTCTCCTCTACAATAGGCCTACACCTGTGGAAATTGGTTTTTATGTCCACTTGGCACAATGTTCCAACAGTGGTCACGTCACAAAGTGACCAGCAGTCTAACTAAACCGTATTTTTTTCAGTTTGGTCTTCTTTACCAGTGACCCCAACTCTGTACACCCATGACTGACAACCTCGATTTTTTTTACATTGTGATGTTGTTGACTAGTGATTACTGCTCAATAAGACCGTTCCTAGCGTATTATTCTGAATAATTCATACTGACGATATTTCCTTTCTACTCATAGAACGTCTGCCTTTCGTTAGTAAATGCATAGTAATTGCTGCAATTGCAGAGTAACCTCTATACCAAAAAACTATATTAGAAAGGCTTTTACAACCTGCTTTTTACTTGTCCCTCAAGAAGCAATCTGAGGTTTGGAAGACCAATGAACCGTCGATGAAATATGATCATAAAATTTTCTCTACTGCTGCCCAGTAAAGATCGCCACTCGAATATGCCCACGACGATTTTTGTTCAGACCGCGAAAACACGGCATTAGACAACAAACCACAATTGGTGTGTGTTGAATTACTTTTATTGGCCTGAAACGTATTATTTTATCGTGTTTATAATGTTTTAGTAACTATGTAGTGATGAATGACACAGAGCAATTTTATACTGTAGTGAATTTTAGTGGTCATTACGTAACACCGCTGACCACAGATGTGAACATGCGAACATTAGATAATGTGCGCCCTCTAGTGCAAGAGTTGCATAGTGGCATATAGCATCTTCTTACGTCTGCAATATCTGGATACAACAATGTGGTACACATTTATCAAACCGTTGTCAAATCGCAATGTGTCGTCACTTAGAAGGTGACATTTCACCTTCGTAGTCATTCGAACACTTTCCATAAATCCTGCCTGATTAGAAATGGCAACCAAATTATAGGTGCGTTTCCCCACTTAAAAATCTAATTTTTACAGGCCTGTGTTGAATCACGTATAAATTCTTATCCTGCTTTATGTTAAAATGTAAATTTGTGTTCTCTTGATAAAGTATTTACAGATTTGTGTCCGAACGGAACCGGCATACACCTATGTACGTGTATTTTAGTCTTATTTACAGCCAGTAGCCTACATCTGCCATATTCTTGCATCATCATAGTATTACACGCACAGCATTAGTTCGGCAGTCTGTCGACGCGCTTAGTGGTGGCACATCATATGAATTTTAGAGGATAAGGGCATTTGTAGTCGTAGTTGTGCTGTGCATTCTGTTGTCGATTAGTACAGTGGATTTAAAACCCCTCCCCCCGCCTAATCTGGCACATCCCTACATTGAAACCACTGTTGCATTTGCGCAGATTTCATTGGGAGGCTGAGGTAGTAATGTCTCCTTCCTTATAGGATATTCGGCTTGAAAGACAGCTTTCAGCCATTTTATCAGTAGTAAAGTTTCGCTCTCCTGTTCTCTTTTCATTTTGAACAATGGTTTTATGAAGCACAAAGGCGGACAAAAACGCGAGGTTTGGATATAAGAGAACAGTGCCTAGTATTGACGCGAGTTTCCTTTTATTGCATTGAATTCTAGCATGTGCTACATGTGACGATACGGATGCGAGGCATGGGACAAGCACCAGACTCAGGTGAATAACCGGTAAGCGTTTTCATTTATTTTAATCACTATTAAAGTGGAAGAAGCTGGAGATGTCGCCTGTGTGTGTCAATCTATGCGAGCTATTTGCATTAGTGTTGTCAGAGGGTTGCTTTGGTAATATAACGTAATTAACGCTTTTCAGAAGGAATGCGTTTTCGTCAGTGTTAGAATAAAGCTATTTCAAAGGCGCGGACACGCTCGAAACAGCCAATGGCATAGTATTTCATACATGTATGTTCGCGATTTTACACATTGCGCACCAAGTCCTTTAATATGTAGAATATAAATTAAGTAATATTTGGAATGTAATCCGAAGTCCAGATGTCTTAATTTGACATCCTACGTATATTTAATGTTTGAGTCCCCGTTCAAAGTGTGCAGGAGAATATTTATTGAACAGCGATGTGCATTTAACACAGAATTACGTAAATTATAGTCTACATATATACACTGTATAAGTATAATTCAAATCATTTAACCAGTTCCCAAACTGGTATCAAGATATGTATTGTATCAATCGTGTATGGTAAACTGCGCATACAGGAAACATGCCTTAAGTAGGAAGTGAAACTCACTTTTTGTCACTACGTTAAGCCATTTCATTAGATCAAAATAAAGTAAAATGTGCTCTTTAGAATCGGAAGGAGTGACGTATTACTGTACAGAGGGTGTTTTTTCACCTTTCACCAAGAACAATAGTCATCACAGTTCATGGTATGTAAAATAATAATTATGATAATAATAATAATAATACATCATGAAGTGTATTAAGAAAATGTTCATACATTCATACATCTGTTTAGAATAACTTGAATGACTTATGTAGAACTCATCCTCCATTTTTGTGTGCAGTCCAGGTTCAACATTTCAGTGTATGGCCATGAAATTCTAATCTGGCGTAGTACCTTAATGGGTTATTTGCACTGGTGATAAATTGAACCTTTGGAATCAAGAGCGAGACTGCAGAAGGGGAGTGTTTGAATGGTGCCTTACTGTACTTTATTTATATCTGGGTTCCTTCACATGGTTCAGTCTTATCTGAGTAAAGAGTCAAGAGTGTGACACTTCGGTACTTATTGCAGAGGCAATAAACTTATACTGTGGGATTCACTGCAATACGTTCAGGTAGTAACCATGCATAATAATACAACTTATACTTGTAGATAATAAACATATTCAACTATGTAATCAACTACCAACAATTCAGTCTTCAAAACTGCATGAAAACTGCAGGATGGTCAAGCACAGGAAAATCTCATATTTTCAGTTTGTCTTTTACCATTGATGTGAACACTTCCTGGGCAGAGCATGGTTGCAGCCTTAGATGTGTTGAATAGATTCACTGGCAGATATGTCATACTAATGGCAAGGAAAATTACTGGCTTATTATGAGCAGGCCTGACAATTAAAAGTCATGGGTGCAGAGCTCCAGTATGGCTCTAGCATATGACATGACTCTAAAGGTATGCTGCAAAACTGCTCTCAGTATTGTGAACCTTCCCTGCTGTCATTCATTTGCAAGGATGTTCCGCTCCATCATCGAAACAAATAACATTGAATGGTTTCGTCTTACATATTACATGTCCCACATCCTGTATGAGCTTTCAGCCTTATGAATGGGCTTGGTGTCATGGACAAATATCTGAATAATAAACAAGATCAAATTCTTTTTGATTAGGCCATTTCAGTACGATTTAAGTGTCATCCGCTGTGGCTCTCACAAAGTATCGCCATGGTTTTCTGTTTTCGGTTCAGTTGGGATGCAGGTCTTTATTTTCAAATGAGCATAACCACTTGTAAGAATTTAATGATCGTCGACAGGCCCTTCCATTTTCCTCTTGCTCCGGTTGTGTGGTGCTGTTGGAAGACAGTGTGAAAGGGGTGATAAGCCCGGATCTTGCGATTAAACAATGTTTTGGGCTCCGTTCTTCTCCATTCACCGAGGCGTAGCGGTGAAATCAAGCATGCCCAGTTAATGACTCTGGCTGGCTGGTATGCTGCCCGGTTGCTACTGTGGGCTAATATCAAGGTCTTAGAGGATTACATGGTGCATGAGTAAACGGTTTGGACAGAATGGACATCTATGAGCAAACTTTGCAAGCGCCGCTCTGTTAAGTCATGATTAGCTCACTGTGTAAATGACCCAAGTCACTCAGTTTGGGGAATATTATTATTCTTACCATGACCACAGATGCATCCCCCTGCTGTGGACTTGCATACAAACTGAGCTCAGCTATATGTAGTGGAATCTTTTATGAATGTCCTAGTTTTCCCTCTTTGTTTGACTAAAGGTGTGTTGACTTCATGTTTGACTTTACATCAGTCACCAAATGACCCGGTACTTTCCCATTGAAAGTATTGTAGAGGAAGTAATGATGTCATCAGAGGTCACTAGACAGGAATTAGTTTTGAGTTGCATGATGTAATTTTAGTAATAGTCCTTATGTATATTATCTTAGATGGCCACAAATTGGTTATAAGTGGAGAGTGAGCATGTTGAGCAATTGGCAAACTCTAGATTATCTATTTTATCTCTAGATTATCCAATTTTCATACATTATCCAATGTTTTATACAAATAGATATTAATTCATTCACCATGGGCCCGTTAGCCAACAGAGCATTATTTTCATTGAGAATCTGTTCCCCATATTTCAAAATTTCATATTATGGATAAAATTATTTTAGAGTGAATTAATTTACCTGCATGCTGATTTTGTATGTTGCTACTTGTATTACTTGCTGTTTATTTTACATGTAGTATCATTATGTGTGTTGAATTCTGTGATCTAGTCACTGTGTTGTATGGTAGTACACTTGGCTTCCCTTTTCTAGTGAGGTTGCACAAGTTAACTTTTGGTAGGGCTTGAATAGTGTTATGCTCACACTCACAGAGAGTGTCGTTAGCCTGGTCTGACACTGTTGGTCATCTTGGATGGATAAATTAATGTTCTGTCGTGCTGGAAGTCGCTCTGGATAAGAGCGTCTGCTAAACGAATGTAATGTAAAGCAATATATATATATACATAAAATTAGTAAAATGCATGCTGACTGTACTGGTGGATGCAAACCATTCAACCATTTTACATTTTATAGCACAATCATGATTTCTCAAGGTGTGAATTGCACCTATACTATACATTCTGCACATGCTTTATTATTTTCTCAGCCTGTTGCTACGGTAGCATCTGTTAGAATATCACTATCTACAACAAGAGGAACAGTTTTCCCATTTATTTAATGAAATAATCTACAGGGAGTTAAATTCAGTATTTCAGTCTTTTAAAGCGCAGCAAATGATTTGGGAATAGACTGGTGCAATTTAGCTCAGCCCCCTTCCCCAACAATAGCCAAGGCTTCCATTGCCTTTTCATCCAGATAAAAAGATATCCATGAGTCATCATATTTCTCTGCATGGATACAAGCTGTCATAGCAACTGTAACACAGTTTTTTTTTTAACGCAACACGTAACATCATGCGCTAGATTGTGAAATCAACTACATACTGGAGCTGCATGTGTTAAGGGTTCCAGTTTGTGTGTGTTTAAAGAGTAAAAAAAAAATATTGTGATCTGAAAAGAAAATATGCTGCTCTCGGGAATAAGACGAGGTAAAAAGACAATACACCAAAAGCTCTAAGTTGTTTCTGTCATCGATTAAAGCTTGCGACGGGCACAGCATGCTGCGTTGTGTTTTCAAGGGTGGGAAGAAGGTATTGATTCTGTTATTCTCATGAGATCTTGCTTTTTTCTCCCCCTTAATCAGCTGAGATCGAGTTCCCATCCCCTGGACCCTCAGTGAGTGCGCCGTCGTGGGAGATGACAGATGGACGCATGGGGAAGATCGGATCCTCCCCCCACCCTGCAGCCCAGGGACACCGTGGAGCAGGGCCTCAGTTTCAGCGCACTGGTGAGGGCCCGCACCGTGGGCACGGGCACTGGTGGGGGGTGTGGGGGGTTGGGGGGGGTCAGATGCGCTCTCCTCTGAGTCACTCCCATTAGTATTCCCAGTGCAGCTGGCTGGGCATTCGCATTTCTCAGCCACGGGAGTGGGAGGGAGGGGCGGAGCGGATGTGAACCCCCTCCACACCCCGCGGCCTGCTCTCATGAATAGATCATACAGAGAGCGTTCTCGTCACAGCCTCAGTGAAAGCCCCCGCTTGGGCTGCAGTCGTCACACGTCTCGGCGTCTCGGATCCTGATGTTCCTGGGGTTTTTTTTTTTTCGGTTTTGTCTCGTATTTCATTCGCCGGGTTGTGATTTCTTCTCATGTACATAAATGCCTCAGCAGGACCCTTTCCTGTTGCCCTCATGCTGCAGAATGCTAATACGGAGCCTGTGTTCCTTAGTAACCTGACGCAGGGGGGCTCCGTCGGTTCATTAGTATGTGTCAAACAGGGTTGCAAAGTGTGGGCACAGTTCGCTTTTCCGGTCAGCTCTCAGTACGCCTCCGCGGGCCTGTGAGGAATGAACAGGGCCCATGAAGAGCAGCTGTCATGTGACATCCTGGGGGGTACTTTGAGGCTGGTGTGGGGGGTGGGTGGGAGGGGTGATGCTCTGGCAGTAACGGGCTCTGGGGTGGGGGGCTGCTCTCCCCCTGCAGAAGAAGCTGGCGGCGGAGCCGGACCACACTGACGTCAGTCTGTCGGCGGTGGAGCGCGTGCGGGCCCTGAGCAAGATGGGCTGCAGCATCGAGATCAACGAGGACATCACCCCGCGGCGCTACTTCCGCTCCGGCGTGGAGATGGAGCGCATGGCCGCCGTCTACCTGGAGGAGGGCAGCCTGGAGAACGCCTTCGTCCTCTACAACAAGTTCATCACGTAAGACCGACCAACCCCCCTCGGCCCCCGCGTGCCTCTGGCAGAGGTTGCTGTAAATATGTCCCATGCTTTTCACCCAGTAATGTCAAAGAAGAATTTCTGTAGCTACACCTGTAACTAGCTTACATTTTCTATAAGACTATCACAGTAGATTGCAGGACCAGCTAAATATTATATTCTATATTCTATATGTAGGTGGAGAGTAAGAATCAGAAAATATTTGTCCTAAGCAATCCATTACATCTGCTGCTACAACCCAGCTAACAAGAATTAAACACGTAATAGTCAAACAATCAAATCCCATCAAGACAAATGCGAAAACTCTGAAATGAGGTCGCTGTAGATGAAAATGGAGTGCTCTAAACTGCTGTCTCATTAGTGGATAATTTACTGGATGCTTTTGATTTTCAGGCTGTTTGTGGAGAAACTCCCCAGCCATCGGGACTACCAGCAGTGCAGCGTTCCGGAGAAGCAGGTCATAATGAAGGTGAGCCAGGGCTTCTTATCCCGACGGCAATCTGATTAGCACTGTGCTAAATTAGCCCACCCAGGGATGGCGGGAGAGGCCTCAGAGAAGTTTGGGTGTAACACAGTGCTGCCGCTTTCTGAGGATTCAGGTCAGCGTCTTATCGTGGCCCTGTGCCAAATTAATTACGCGTGTCATGATTCGCACCAAAGATTAAGCAGTTGTCAGCGGGACAGTAACATAAGCCTGTGTTCAACCTGCCTGACCACAGCAAGAAGTCAAGTTGACCTCACAAACATGACCAAAATACTAAAATGTTCCCGATTTTGGCATAACACTTAGTCTCTAGGTATCATCCTCATTCCAAATAAGGTGGTCATGTGAAACAACAAGACTGAACTCCTCAAAAGACTCCTGTCATTGAAGTTCTTTTGATAGGTTTTTAGGAATTATTAGCTGCTGATGTATGCTTGTGTTATCTTGGAATTTATGTTATTTTCTTTTTGTATTAATTGCCATAACAACAATTAGTTGATTAATTTGATCATAATGAAAATTAAATTTGGAGTCCATTTTGCTGTTCTCACTTTGCTCTTATCTATGGTGTTCCCAGAAGTTGCAAGATGTCGCATTTCCAAGAAAGGATCAATTGAAGAAGCTTCTTCATGAGAAGTACAACAAAGAACACATGGAGTATTTGAAGAACCAGGTGAGTAGTCTACAGTTTACATCAGACCCAAATCAGATTAAGTATAAGGCTGGTGGCTATTTGCAGAACTAAGCCAAGTGTTAGTCCAACACCTACTAGTTAAATACAAAGGTATTAAAGTCTTCTGTAGGTATAAGCACCTCTGGGCTTCAGTGTTTCTCAGCTGTGTTTTGATTCTGGGACAGATTCCAGTCCGTTGGTTTATAAGAGTTTTGTACAATTGTAAGTGGCACCATGTTTATATCCAGTCAGAAATATTGTTTTAGTGTTATTTGTGACAAACTGGATATTTATCTTGCAAGTAATTTAGTTAATTGTTTTTATTTTTAGATGTAAGTGCTACTCACAGCATTTTTTATGAATTAATGTGTTGTTAATGTCACATTTCTTTATCATATCATTGCAAGTTCTATTTATAATATGTGAATATGTTTTTATTGAATGAATTACAGTGAGGAATGCTCACTAAAATTATAACATTATACTATAACATATAACATGGGTATACAGGAGATACAAATATCTCAAACATAAATTTGGGTGAATTAATTATTATGGATCCACATGTCAGCACATTAACTCTCTGTGTGTGTAAGCAAGGCAACAACATTCTGAAGCTGTTCAACAGCAGACGAACAGTGCTTATATCAATTAAACAGGGGCATTCTGAAGCTGTCAAGCAGCAGATGAAATGTTTGGGTAAATGAAGCAGGAACATTCTGAAGCTGTTCAGCAGCATATGAATGTGGTGTATATAAAAAAGCAGGACTATTCTGAAGCTCTTCAGCAGCAGATGAACAGTGTTTATGTCAGTGAAACAGGAGCATTCCAAAACTATTCAGCAGTAGGGTATATATAACTAAAGCAGGAGCATTCTGAAGCTCTTACCAGCAGGTGAACAGTGTGCGCGTACATGAAGCAGGGGTGTTCTGAAGCCTTTCAACAGTAGATGACGTGTTTAGTGAAAATGAGGCAAGGGCATTCTGAAGCTGTTCAGCCCAGCAGATGACCAGGGTGTGCGTACATGAAGCAGGGACATTCTGAAGCCAGCAGGTTACATTACGTTAATTTAGCAAACACGCTTACCCAGAGCAGATGAACAGGATGTGCGTAGATGAAGCAGGGGCATTCTGAAGCTGTTCAGCCAGCAGGTGAACTCTGTGTCTGTGTGCAGAGCCAGGCTGCGGAGGGCTGTGGCCAGCAGCTGCAGAGACTTTCCCTGCTGGAGGAGGAGCGGCAACGCGTGGCCCGGCTGCGCAGGATGCAGATTGAATCAGAGCAGTTCCGCTACTTCGAGGACCAGCTGCGCAGGCAGGAGCTGGCCAACAGGAAGGAGGAGGCCGTCCCCAAAGTGCCCGAACAAACAGATGGGTCCTGTTTGACTCAGCCACCTAAAAACCACGTCCGCCTTGATCCAAACCGCAACAAGCAGCCCACCCCTGTAACGAAACCAGCGGCCACGCTGGGGGCTATACAGAGTGAGTTTCGAAGCAGCAACAGACTTACAGTCTTGTTTTTGAAGGGTGTCTACTGGAACGCTTCTTCTTGTTGTGAATAGCATCATGTTGGGTTTTACAGAACTATTTCTTGAAGGGAGGAAAGTAGTATAATCAGTAATATACAAATAAGCATAGACACTGAGAGGCCAAACACTACAGCATACAGGCACATAAGAAAGGGTTCCAACAATATCTCAATAATATTTGAACACTTCATTCTTAATTTTTATGTTACATAAGCAGTCTGTCTGTACTGGTAATTGTTTTTGAGTGTTTGTGAATGAAGAATATGCACGAGGCACTTACTGCTTGTTAAGTACAGATTTTTTTCTTTAAAAGGATGTTTTTAAATGAAATAAGAGACTGGAAAGGGTTGGTTTGGAGAGAACACGCATTCATAAATCGGTCTTGAAACAGCACCTGACTGTGCGTTCTTGGCATGTCCATTTACACGCTGCCCCTGGGCTTCACTGCTAAATATTTATTGACGTTTGCTGAAAGCTGAAAAAAACATTAAAAAGCCTGTGGCTTTGTGTTCCTCTGCAGATCAGCGTGTAGAGGGCTTGAGACGTGTGGTGATTCCCAGGGACCTGACCTACAAGTTTCTGCTCCTGGCAGATGCCAATACGGCTCGAGGGATTGAGACCTGTGGCGTTCTCTGTGGAAAGCTGGTGAGAGGAAAAACTCAGATCCTTTTTCAGAATGTGCCAGAAACCTCTTTACACTCCTGTTGGTGCCCACAAGAGGAGTATCACAGTGTAATACACTGTTTTAGGATTTACTAAATGCTTGATTTGTTTAAAATATCATAATAGTTGCATGCTTCTACAGCAGAGGAGGAGTCTGAACATTCTGCACAACAGATTCTGTATATTTATTTGTTGTTTATCAACGATTTGGGCAGAGCAGTTTTTGGCAGAGTTTTTGGTTCATATTGACTTGTATTCCTGCTACTACTACAAATACCGCAACGTTGGCCAATTATGATGATAACAATTATAGTATACGTGTGGGTGGGAGGACTTGCTCTCTGTAAATGTATCCTGTGAGCTGTAATGCAAGCAGGAGGGAATAGGATGGCTTGGGGAAGGTGGTGATTTTTCCTCTTGCTGGGTATTGTGTATTGCGGAATAGAATATGGGTCCCTGAGGGAAGGGGAGTGGGAGGACTTCATTTGAAAAACAAAAACCGAGCAGCTGTTGTTTTGGTTTTCGCAGACCCATAACGAGTTTGTGCTGACCCACGTGATCGTGCCCAAGCAAACGGCCGGCCCAGATTACTGTGACATGGAGAATGTGGAGGAGCTTTTCAGCTTCCAGGACCAGCATGACCTCCTGACCCTGGGCTGGATACACGTGAGTCTGCATCGTCTTTCTCCGGCCCGTCTGAGCACACAAAAGAGCCGCCCCCGGCCCAGGCTACACGTTCATATCGGTGTCCTGGGAAGCTGCCTTTTTTACTGCAGACAGTGTTTATTGTTTGCTCCTCTGAATTCTCTGATATTTTGTACAAGATGTATGACCTTCGTAATGTAAGAAAAGAAGAATCGTAATGGATGTGCTAATCCATTGTGTACGTGATTTTAGACATAGAGAAGCACTCAGCACAGGTGCTCAGAAGAAGAGAGGTTTGTCTGCATTGTTGAAATGGTTGGAACAGGGTTCTGAGAGTTGCTCCTGTGTTTGTATAATCAAATCTTCACCTGGCTGTGGTGCATTATTTGTAAAGCGTTCACTATGGCAACCGACTTCAAATGGATGCAATAGTTCAGTTATTCATAGCACCGCTGGTAGCCCACGGAACACTCATTGTGTAGTCTGAGAAGTACTAGACGCAGGTCTGAGAGTGTAATGGTGGATGTGTGACGTCGTCGTGCTCCCCCGACAGACGCACCCGACACAGACAGCATTCCTCTCCAGCGTGGATCTTCACACACACTGCTCCTATCAGCTCATGCTGCCCGAGGCCATCGCCATTGTGTGCTCTCCCAAGCACAACGAGTGAGTCTGACCTCCCTGTCTGTTTCTGGTCGCACCTGCTCTGCAAGGAGCAGTGCTGTCCCGGGTGCACGGCCCAAACAGTGTGCGTGTTTAACAGGACACCTAATGCTGCGGTTCAGGTCTAAGTAAGCTTCTCAGAGAACTACAGAGTAATCTGCATGAGAGACGTGAACATCCCCCAGCTGCCATACAGCTAAATTTAGGAACATTAAGGCCTAAATTCAATCTAGCTGCAGTGCGGTTTTGTCCTTCATTTTCAATAACAAATTTAAACAAGTGTTACATTTTTGCCATTGTTTAAGTATTATAGCATTAAAGTATTATATCATACACTGAAAAATTCATAACTGTAAGAAAAAAAACTTGTTAAAATTCAATGTAGGAAACTCAGATACCTTGGTGATGCGCAGAGCTGTATTTGGAGGTTTTCTGGCTTCAGTGGCATTTGCCACCAAAGGACAGTAACATCCTACTCCTGATTTTCCTTAAAGCAATGCAGGACATCTAGAATTTAATGCATGACTACACCTGGTCACCTGTAGGTCTTGCCATAGGAATCCTATTGCCCTATGAGATGCTCCTTTTTCTGGACCACCAGCGTTACATCATGTTTAGTTGACTTTTACTGGATATCAGCGTTCATCCTGTTACGTAGGGTACTAAGACATACTTATGTATTTCTATAAGTTGCTTAAAGTGTAGGAACACAGCTAATTATATACCAGGAAGCTTCACACTTACATCCAAAGGTGCAAAAAGGTTCCATGACAATAACAATATTAAGGTGTTCCACCTTTAGATGTTTACAGATGGAAGTGTGTGTGTGACTCAGTGTTCTCCTGTCTGTGGCCCTCAGCACTGGGGTCTTCAGGTTAACCAGCTCGGGCATGGGAGAGGTGGCAGGCTGCCGAATGAAGGGCTTTCACCCCCACTCCAAGGACCCTCCATTGTTCAGTGTAAGTGACCAGCAGGGTGAACCGTGATTGGCTTGTTATCCTGTTTGGGCCAGGGAAAGAGTGATTTGATAGACAGGAGACCCCTGCCTTTCAAGGGGGATATTTTCTTGGGATCCCTGCCAATGGGGATATCTGAGGATACTGTACTGTACTGACAATAAACTTATACACAAAGGGGATTTGTTCCTGGAAAAAAAACACATGCAACTTAAGGTAATAATGGAATTAGAAGGTTATGAGTATGTTTATTTATGAAGGATTTGAATAAACACGTGTAATATGTAAAACGGATGCACGAGCACAGGCATCAACGCTACGCTCTGCACAGAGTGCAGCTGGGGACAGAGCTCGCTGGCATGAGTTTTCAAAACCGTGCACAGAAAATCTGAAAATCTGGCAACCCTATTCAAATGCATATGGAATGCAGCAGTTCAGGCAGTGACCCCTCTTGCCTTCCGTCTGCAGGTCTGTAGGCATGTTGTCGTGAAGGACGCGAAAACGATGGTTCTGGATCTCAGGTGACAGTCGACCGCGGGGGACCTCCAAATCCACTGAGACGCCTCTCACAGACCAGAGTTTTTATTTATATCTTTGTTTACTTGAAGGCTTTTTTGTATTTATTTATTTTTAAAAGAAAAAAACAAAGGTACTGTGAATTGATATTGCTTTGCTGCACAGAATGATGTGAACGTTCGTTGTGAAGCTGTGGAATTGCTAAAACGGTGATGTTCTCTGGCTTTCTTTCTCTACCTTTATTATCAGCTTGGTTTTTAGTGGCTTGTTCTCTCTATCTTGGCAGAGGGGAGCTTGAGATATTTTTTTCCCATGGTCATGTTTTATCAGCCCAACTATTATTTTTTTAATAGAAAACCCCTCAGATGAACAGATTTAGCATGAGAGGGTGTATGTGGATTTTGAAGGATGGTAAAGTGGTCCACCCTACATAAATGGGAAATGTTTAAACTTTTGAATCATTTGCAGTTTTTAAACAATATCGGGTATCAGGATTCATGTACCTGTATGTAATGCATACATGTTCAGAGTACAGTGTCACAGTGTTGGCACCAGGAAAGACCACCTGCGGCTTCTCTTCTCAGTCAGGCAGGTGTTTTCAGGCTTAAAAGTGAAAGGTACTTGCTTTCCTGAAAGGACATTAGATGTTACTGGAAGCAAAACTAGCTGGAGTTCTATCATACTGATAATATGCAAAGTTTCTGTGGAGAGGTTTGATTGATCATGTCAATAGTTGTGCATTCTACTGAAGAAAAAAAAATCAAGTAATCAGCTAACATTATACAAATGCAAAATGATCTAAACCATTTTTATTTCTCTTCATGTTGGTTGGTTTAGGATATTTTCAGATTGCTATCCAGTATCTATTACAGATTTTTTTTTAATTTTAGCCAGTAACGTGTCACATTTGTGGAAATTAAGTGTAAAATCCTGTGCGAGTTATTCCAGACTTAACGTGGGTATGTTGACCTTTTTAGTGATTTGAGTAGGAGGTGAAAAAAGGCCCAGGAATAGCCTTGAGAGTGGCTTGTTTAGGATGGGGAATCTAAACCAAAGTGCTTAGAATGTCACAAGCAAAGAAACCCAAGAAGCCTTACAGTGGAGGAGCGCTTTACCCCCGGCAGCCACAAACAGCTCAGGTATGAACCCACATTTCACGTCCTGACGCATCAACTTTTGCCTCCACTCCTTTCACCCCATGCTGAAAACAAGCTGCCATTTTCACCGTGGGTCTGTTTGAAACCGGAAGCCCTCTCCCAAACCCAGCTCACTGCTCATAGCTCCACCCATTGCTCCAGGAAGCGGCTCTAGTCTCTGTTTTGTTTTTTGTTTTGTAACCCAGTCGTGCGGTGTGGTGTTTGGCTCACTGCTGTAAACTGACCCAGTGGCATAGCCGAATACATACAGTACACCATTGTTGTGGCATTGTGTGAAAGTGAAAACTGATGACATACATAGTCAGATCCGAGTTTGCAGGTTTACAGTTACAATTCACTTGTTTTATGCTGTTTTAATAATAAATAATAACTTACACTTTCTCTTCTTGTCTGTCTGTTAAACTCACAGTGAAAAGTGTCTAAGGAACATTTTTGTTGCCTAGCATTTTCCTGTATACATGTGCCACAACACAGAAGTTGGGTAACATCAACATTTTTTAGCTTCTTCTGTGCAATGAACACAGTTGTATAAATTGAGTTTGACATTAAGATTTATGCTTAATCTGCCTGTTAGGGGTAGAGAGGACTGACCATGTGTGGGAAGAAAGATGCATAATGAAAACAGGTTACAATGGCAGAACCTGTCTGTCAGGAATGTGGGGCATGGACTATTTTGCCTCATTCACAATGTGTGGTTTCTATTGGAGCCTGCTGCCCTCACACATGGGATGGAATGCTGTACAATTAAAGTGAAAAAATTTGTGGAATTTTGACGAAATGTCTGCCTGAGTGCCTTGGATGCTACTTGTCAAACGGGAATAATAACTAAACAGACTGTGAAGAGGCTGGTTGTAACACAGAAAAATGAAGGAGAACATCTTGCTAGTTAAATTATTGGTCTTGTGATGACATTGATGGGGGGTTTATGCTTCCAAATGAGTCATCATTTATGTTGCTACTGGTTGTGGGAACAGACAAATTTATGTGTACAATACTGTTGTGTTATTCCATACTAAATTAGTGAGAACTGGTATGCATATAATTTTCTCCTACACGTAGAATATTTTGTTCAGGACAACTTGAAGGACCACATGTACAGCATTGCCTGTTTTTTGCTGAAATTAAGATTTTGACTGAGATTTATACAAAATTTATAAAATGAAACATACTGGTCAGAAGCACAGATCATTTTTTGAAGAGCTTTATTCCTTCCTGGAGTGTTCACAATGTAACCATCCTTAAAAACTGTTACGGAAAGCATACAGCGGTGATTGAACTCATGCGATACTTGCAGAATCCAGGGACGTTTACTGCATTTGAACACAAGAGGGAGACTGTGATCTGTGTTCTTGCAACAGGTGAGGACACAGTGCCAGCGTCGGTCTGGGAGTTCCCTGCAGGGTGGAACTCTTTAACTTTCCCTGCAGAAACTTCCCCAGCTGTTTACAATGGCAGAACATTCAAGCTTTACTCATTCCGGAAGAGGGGGAAAAAAAAAAACCATTCACTCAGTAGTTGGCAGTGCAAAGATGGAAAGAGAGGAAAAAGATACATTCACAGTTTACAGGCAAAGGAGCAAGACAGTGGGAAGTTTGGGGGAAGGGGGCTTTTAGAAACATTTGCGGTGAACAATGGAAGGGCCGGCTTCATCGTACTCCTGCTTGCTGATCCACATCTGCTGGAAGGTGGAGAGGGAGGCCAGGATGGAGCCTCCGATCCAGACGGAGTATTTGCGCTCGGGTGGTGCGATGATCTGGGAATGTGTAAGAATGGGTCATGGAAAGTCAGATTAAAGGTCAGTGCTCTCTAATAAGTCTATTAAACTTTATTGTTCTTGATCATGCTTTTCATTCATAAATGCAACAAAACATTAAGCCAGCAGGATAACTCAGTTGTGTTAAAAAGGCTTGCATTATCACAACAAGGCTTCACAAAATGTTTCAATACAAGGAACTGGCTGGCTTCCCTCTCATGAGACACAATTGTTTAGACTCTGCTTGGAGAGTCTTTGAAAAAGACAATTTCAAACGTGAAAAAGACATATTTCAAGCACATTCTCAAGGTTTGGGAAGGGTCGTCCTCCCAGTGTTTGAATACACACCTTGATCTTCATGGTGCTTGGGGCCAAAGCTGTGATCTCCTTCTGCATTCTGTCAGCAATCCCAGGATACATGGTGGTGCCTCCAGACAGGACGTTGTTGGCATAGAGGTCCTTACGGATGTCAATGTCACACTTCATGATGCTGTTGTAGGTGGTTTCATGAATGCCAGCAGATTCCATACCTGGGGATCACAAGAGATTCAAGTCATTTGGGAAATAGGTTCCCAAGGAGAAACTGTGAAGAGGGCAGTTCACAAACACTGTAGGTCAACCACGACAATCTGAAATTTACCATGGATGCCAAGCATGTGTCGTAAATCATCAACATGGCTTAAGTCTGAAGTTAGGTAGACAGAGGTCTTGACTGCATGTGAATGAGTTTAAAAGTGCACAGGTGGTGGAATGAAGGTACCGATGAAGGAGGGCTGGAAGAGGGTCTCAGGGCAGCGGAACCTCTCGTTGCCGATGGTGATGACCTGGCCATCGGGGAGCTCGTAGCTCTTCTCCAAAGAGGAAGAGGAGGCAGCGGTGGCCATCTCATTCTCAAAGTCCAGGGCAACATAGCACAGCTTCTCTTTGATGTCACGGACAATTTCTCTTTCAGCTGCAGGCGGGAGATGAAAGCAGTGAGGTACTCACATGAAATCCAGGAAACTCTTTGTATGAGTGTTTCAGGTCCAGCTGCTGATACGAAAGACCTGATGATTCTAGTGATGTACTGAAAGAAACCGTTTCTCAGTAATGAGACCACACATTGTCTGAGGCAGCCTGGCTGCTGTTTGAATCTTTGAACTAAGGAGTCCTGAGGAGCGAAGGTTTGGTTCAGCAAGGGGCATACTTTTCACTGTACAGAGGCCAATACCATGATTCTACTGACAGAGAACCTGCGACTCTGAGCAGGCCCAGCCCTTGGTTCTACAGCATGTGGACTTGGCTCTACAGAACACTAGCCATGCACTCAGTGTGCTGCTGGGCCTGTCCTGTGCTCCACTCACCAGTCGTGACAAAGGAGTAGCCCCTCTCAGTCAGGATCTTCATGAGGTAGTCTGTGAGATCGCGGCCAGCCAGGTCCAGCCTCATGATGGCGTGGGGCAGGGCGTAGCCCTCGTAAATGGGCACGTTGTGGGTGACACCATCACCGGAGTCAAGGACGATTCCTACCGAGGGGAGCACCGGGTTACACACCTGTCTGAGTGGCCAGCGAGATACAACGCCGCAAGGCCGAAGGTGAACTAACCTGTGGTGCGGCCAGAAGCGTACAGGGACAGCACTGCCTGGATGGCCACATACATGGCCGGTACATTGAAGGTCTCGAACATGATCTAAGATGAGGAAACAATTAAACTGTTCAGGAGTGGCCAGTACAGACCAGTCATGCTCAACGCAGCTGTGCTTAGTTAAAGAACAGTTCACGCAACACATAAAATTCTCTTGCCAATAGCAACATTTGTGATCTTGATTTTTCACACATTAATCCATCTGCACAGTTTGTCATGTATGTGCGATAGAATCTTTACTTTCATTTTAGTGAAAGCAGAGGTCTTTTCATAGGATCCCATGATTGAGTATGGTGAGTTCTCAGCCATGCTATGCAATGGGTCTGTGTGAGCATCACCTGGGTCATCTTCTCCCTGTTGGCTTTGGGGTTTAGGGGAGCCTCGGTCAGCAGAGTAGGGTGCTCCTCTGGGGCCACGCGCAGCTCATTATAGAACGAGTGATGCCAGATCTGATGAGCAACACAAACAAGCGAATCCAAAGATGCAAGCAAGTGATCAGTCAAATGGATTTCATGTATTATTGCACGTCCACAATAGAATTACGGCAGAGGGCTTTGCAGAGCTCAACATGAAAATATTGTGTAACCACAACATAAATATTAAAAAGGTAAAAAGATAACTAGATCGTACCATCTGTAGTACCATCTGTTGAGGCATGACTGGCTGTACTTGGATGAGATTGCGCAACATGTGTTTCACTCTTAGTCATCAGGACTGAGTCAGAGCAAGTCAAATGGTGTTGATTCCAGTTTAACGAACCTGATTAGGAACTTTTTCACGACCTCTCATGGCTTTCAATGAAGTAAGATAAGGGCAGTGACTTATCATAAACAATTTAAGACCTGTGGCGGCAAGGGTTTGGGCTCTACAGTGTGTCACAATCCCTTAGCTCTAACGGTTGATGTCGATCATTAGCTTGTTTATTCATTTGCTCTGTTAATTTCCCCATTTCCGTGTTCCGCTTGACCGCTCCCATGTCAGTTTCTTTTAGGTGAATTCCAGCAGCTCTCTCTATTTGACTGTACTGTTCACCAGTAGCATGCCTCAACTCAAGCCCGACCACAAGGAGCCTGCCAAACACATGCAGTAACTGAGCTGGAGCCCTCACCTTTTCCATGTCATCCCAGTTGGTGATGATGCCATGTTCAATGGGGTACTTCAGGGTCAAGATACCTCTCTTACTCTGTGCCTCATCACCTACATAACTGTCCTTCTGGCCCATTCCCACCATCACGCCCTGGTAGCAGGAGAAAGCGAAACAGCAGTGAGTAACAAACATGTTACCTATAACCAAGCAAAGCGTATGCAGCACATTACTCAGCACTGCAACCAGCACCTTTGTGGAAAAACGAAATAAAACATCAACACGATGAAGGCTGGTTCAGTATGAGATAAATCCTTATACAAGGGAAAGGGAAGGTGGACACCACAGTTGTACATGAGAGAAAAACTGTTGTTAGTCCTCCTTAACATCTGCGAGGTCAAAGGTTAAGCTCTATGTTGACCAATGAAGTGGTAGTTTATTCCAGCGTTCCGCTCTGGGGGACGAATGGCTGCTCACCTGGTGTCTGGGACGGCCCACGATGGACGGGAACACGGCTCTGGGGGCGTCGTCCCCGGCGAAGCCTGCCTTACAGAGACCTGAGCCATTGTCACACACAAGGGCGGTGCTCTCTTCCTCGTCGCACATTGTCGGTTCTCTTTGCCTTCTTCACTCAGACGGGAAACAATCACTGCAAGCAGAGCGCCCATGGTCAGCCACCGCAGCCCCACACTCAACACCTGATCTACCAAACTGCCGTGCATGAGCCTCTGTTCCTCTGGGCCACAAAGACAAGACACAGGACACTTGCTGCAGTGCCTGTAATATTTCATAAGGTTGTATTAGGTGTGTGTGCATGTGTGTATGTGTGCGTGTATGTGTGTGTGTATGTGTGTGTGTGTGTGTGTGTGTGTGTGTGTGTGTGTGTGTGTGTGTGTGTGTGTGTGTGTGCATGCACGCATGTGTGCGAGTGTACATGTATGTGTATGTGTGTGTTTCAGCAAGTGTGTGTGTGTGTGTGTCTGCGCATGTGTCATCTGTCTTTGAAGGAACCACACCCATCTAACTTAGAAAGCAGAATTCATCAATGATTTGATTTTAAAAAATGTCCATAAGGTTGAAAATGATGCTGCAGGTTATTCTTGTGGATTTTCTGTGGGAAAGGATTTTTAAAAAATTTTCATCACTTTCAACTTTGAAAGGCAAAAATATAAATATATACAATGTACTGCTATAATGTATTGCAAAACTATAGCAAAACTATTTGACTTTCATAATAGAAAAAAATGAAAGAAATAATGAGAAAGGAAGGATTTTTATTTTTGCTAGCATAGCTTTGCTTTGCTTAAAAACTCGGTCAGTGTGATTACAGCATGACAAAATCCCTTTGAGCTTAAATGATATTACCACAGCAAAGAATACATGCCAGGAAAAAAAAGTGCTTTCCGAAGGCTATTACCATCAAGTGGATTGTACTACTCTCCCCGGTGAATGGATGTTGTATCATGGGAAAACTTCCTAATTAGGAAATGATGTGGAATGATGTCTGTCTATGGCTGCAAGCACGCTCCCTTTCCCTGGCCCTGCCTGCCTCCAGCAGCCAAAAAAAAAAGAAGAGGATGGATGCGAGAGGGGAGAGGGCAGTTACTACGTAGCCTCCGCTGGAATCCTGGAGGACCATATTTAGTAATAAACCTTAAAACTCAAAGGAATCACGCTGCTCAAGCCAGAGTTCCAGCCTGACCGAAAAGTCCCCCAAAGCAGCTGCCCTGACGTTCTCTTTGCCAAGACTCTATTAGACAGGACACCTCCTGCCCTCTTTCACACTCCAGAGCAGATAGCCCCCAGTGAACAGTCCACCTCAAGAGGGATTCTGACAGACATTTTAGAAGTTTTGACAGACCACACACCCCCTAAAACAGCTGCCAGTCACATGCACCCATGCAAAGTCCAAATCTCAATTTCTCAGATAGACGTCAGAATTGTTTACCATAAGCAAACTTGTGCAATTGAAATAACTTAGCTTTAGCCGTCCAGTTTTGTCATATCATCAAACTAGCAACTTGCATCACCAACCATATGATGATGAAATTACTAAAAAACAATGGGAGGTAGCAGGTAGCATTGTATCATCATTTTTAGAGACACTCTTATTAGATATCCCTTATTAGAGATCCCTCAGCAATAACTTTTTATATGTAGTTTGAGATTAGGGTATATATTACTTACAGTTCCTTAAACTGCACGTCAAAGCAGACTCTTTCTCCAGCTATGCCACAAACGATTCGCCTCAGGTACTTCCAATAGAAAAGTGCAGCCGCAAACCGTGCAGGCGAAAACATTTCAAAAATGTTTCAACAACATAAAGCCAAGGACTTGTACTAGTCTATTCAAGATTAGCTCTTCTACCTGTCTTGCATTACCATGCACATGTCAAATAACACAAATTCAAGCCACTAGAGAATATTTGGCACTCTGATTTGAAGTTGCTGCTGTGATGCTGTTGAGATGACCCTGGATCTGCCTGGGTCAGATTAGCGGGAGATTATTGGACGGCGAGCCAGCGCCTGGCGGTGGCGAGGCAAGCGGCAGGATTAAGGTGCGTCTCACTTACCCTGACAGCGCCTGGCCGGGGTTTGCCGCTCGGGGATGGTGTACTACACATCTGCCAGGGGAGCGTTTATGTAGCTCCCCGGCCAGCTTTTCCCCCTCCCACATCCCAAACAAGGAGCCAGGGCCTCAGGCTGTCCCCTGCCTCACTCCAGCACTGCCTTTTAGGGCTGGTTGCAGAAAAAAAGTCCAATCCGGGCGGGCGGCGGAGGCCCCTGTCTGATGCGGGGCATTCCAGGGGCCATCCTCCGCAGGAGCCAGGGACCCCACCATCCTGGAACATAAACACAGAGTAGCATCCGCTGACACGCGCGTCCACATCTTGCAGACACTCCTCATTCAGCCAGCCTGAGAATCCATCGCATCCACCCGCAATGAGTGAGCATCATATCAGTAAACCTACCTTGTCTGTAGGCGAGGGCACAGTGGTTAGGGAGTTGTGCTTATAGTACAAAGATCTGAGGATTCCATTCCCAGGCGGGGGACCCTTGGGGAAGGTATTTACCTTGTATAAATGGAACCATATGAAATGAAACCTGGATAACACCGTGTCTGCTCATCTGCTCACTAAATATGTAATTTAGTGTTGGATCTTGCAGGGTTCTACATTAATGTACAAAAATGCACATTGTGGACGACACATGACTGTGAAAAATACTACAATACTGCTGCATCATATCAATCATTTTAATTTTCTGTTAATAGTCTGTTAAATTTTCCATAGATTATTTCCCTATAGATACATTGTGATTCATATCCATACAAAGCATTCGAACTTCTCAACAAGGTGGTGAAACACAAATTTCCTTTCAATTTGAAAGAGTGGTGTATTTTTGTCAGTGGGCACATCCTCTCCTTCTTGGTTCACAGTTCAGACCTCAGTCCTCTGCACTTTCGTTTTCGACACATCTGAACACCCAGCTCTGTCGTTTAAGATAAAGCAACTACCACACCCAGTTTCTAATAAAGAAATGCTCATTTGCTTCTACGTATCATTCCACTCATCGATAAAGGGGGATGTTTTAAAAATTCAATTTGTCCTCATTTGCAAGTCTCTGGTTGATGTGACATTAAGTTTTATAATGAAACAAGTCAAAACACGTTAAACCCTGAGGGAAGTTTTCCCTAATTTCCCTAATATCATCTGTGAGTTACATTGTTACTGTATGATATACTACAGTATGTTATATTTTATGTATGTTAATCAAGCTCACTTTCACTGAATGATCTCACAATGACTCTCACAATGAAAAGTCCCTGATAGCAGAGCTGCTTCTGGTCTGAGCATGAATGAAGTTGTGGTTGACTCTCTGACACAACCCATGCGTTAGGAGGAGTTAGTCATTATCGCTAATCGCAAAAGGCTGAGACCGAGGCCTATTACATGTGCTAAAAAGGAAACGTAGGCATATTTAACTAACCTCAACTAGGGTCACAAGCCAAATTCAAGCTACAGGTAGGAGAAATGTTTAGGTCTGACTTCATTGCAGGACAGCAATGATTTACAGTAGGCTGAGTAATGCAAACACATGAGCTCATCTTTTGGTAAGAGGCTTCTCCTATAATGCATCTTCATGCTTTGCAGCTAGCCCACATTTTGAAGATCTCTGAATGTATGTCTGCCTGTTCTTTCTATTGTCTACACATAAGCAAACGGCATCTGGTATTTGTGTCTTGTCCATTGGTACATCATACTGTAAAACTGTGGCATGGAAAAATGTGTGGAATGCTCATTGTTTTTTTGTAAGGCAAATTTTGCGTGCCCTAGACTTCCCTGTGTTTATAGAGGCTACTGTGTTGTCAGCTGATCTCTCTTGTTTGCACATGTTCGGAAGGCAAATCAGGGCTTTCAAGGCAATTCACTAAAGAAATACTGTAAGATGGACAACAGTGGTTGTTTTCACAGCCTTTGTCACTCTCAGATATGACATGGTTTATAACCTGTGCGAGTCATAAGCTGGCTTCATTGTCCCCAGAAATTCAAAGGCCTGAATTGCTTTACATTGCACCTCTGAGCTGATCACATCCATTTGTCTGTCTGTCGCTCTGTCAGATCAGAGCAATAACCCCTTGAGGAAGGCTCTACTTATCTCCCAATGTTAGAACTTCAAGTATGACGATGGTCCTCTGTTAGTCTCATGACTTTTGCCACACATGGCACTTTCCGATAAAACATAATAATGTCATGATAATTATTCTTTCTCAGATTAAGATTATCACACTCCAAGGAGAACAAATAAAAAGATGCTGGATCTGTTATAACCTCCCCCTTTATTTTTCATCTTCAGTACGTGAAAAAAAGAAAAATCAAAAGGAATGTCCTTATGTTTACAAATGATTTCTGGGAGCAAAATCCTTTGGCGGAAAACACAAAATACATTAAAGTTCATCTTAGCACATTCAAGGAAGCTGAAAGCTTTTTTTCCACCCCGTCGTACATCGTGCGCACAGACCAAAAAAGGAGCGGTTCAGTAAATAAGGAGAGGCTTGGCAGCCTGCTTTTCTTCAAGGCATGTAAGGGAAGCGCGCGCCCCCCTCAGAGGCGCGGTCTGGGAAAACAGCCTGCGACTCCGGTGCAAGACCGCCTGCTTCCCCCGTTCTCCTCCGATCCGCCGATTTACGCTACGTTCAGAACACCCTGCTGATGAAATTCTTCACAGGAATATGTCACTCTGCACTTTTTGACCATGTTTAGTTGCACTCCGATGTTGTGAATCCGTCCTATATCCAAACTTTTTTGTGTAGACGTTTTGTCTCAGAGGGATTCACTTTACATGGCGAAATAAACTTCTGTATTGCCAGAATTGTTTTTTTTTTTTTTTTTGAAGGGGGGTTGGGGGTGGGGTGCACTTTCTCTTAGAATACTTTTATATAATAAAAAAACATGATACATACAACATTGACCTCTTGAATGAATTCCACTTGTGAAGTGAAAAGTTTTCTTTGAGTGTAAACATTTCAACTATTATTTGATGGGGATTGCATTTGGATTATTATTAATGTCTTTCATGAATATGAATTACAAGTCATGTATCAGTACTATGAGGCCTTTATTTTCATATAAAAAAGAATGGCAGCGCCAAATATATTCTGTATCCACATGAATATGCCTTATCAAATATTTCTTATATATCATACATATAATATCTGAAACTCCAATTAATGGTGGTTGGCTACAAATGCTTTCACACTTTTAATGTAGAAAAACATTGAACCCAAAGCTATACTGCACCCAGACATGTATTAAGATTTTGTATTCCTTTTACTTAATAGATTTGTCCAAGAACTTAAGAGAGGTGATCATTCTGTCTACCAGATTCAAAACCACTTCAACAAAAAATGTACATGTGTTTTAAATTAATTTCCTAATTACTGGACCAACAGCCTATTCTTACCACGCCTTGCGTCAATGATCATTTTATTCAGCTTTGTAAAACTCCAAAGTAGCTCAGTTGGAGACATTAGGAGCGAGTCGGGGAGGTTAAGTGGTCCGTGCTGAGGAGTGCTTGATGAACCCCTGCCCAATTGGCATGTGCTTTGACCGAAAATGGCAAGGCAGCTGTGCTGTAGTAGGACTCCTCCAGCCTCGGTCTCATTGGACATCTAGCATCAACAGGCATCTGCAAAAAAACAGCCCTGGAATGCTGCGCCGACTCCCGAGCTGCAGAGCGGTGTCTGGGCGCTTTCACTTCCTGCCTGTCGTATTGGAACGATCGTGCCTCCTGCACCACCGGTCTTATACTGTCAGGGCTGAAAAGAGGAAGGGAATCCCCACTCTTCACTGCTAGAGCAAATTCAAAGAAATTACTTGTTTTACAGTAATTTCACTGCACGCTGGTATGCCAGTGTTTCATGTGACCTCACCAGCCACAGAATAATGGCTCATGTTCTCTGGTATTCAAAATGAATGCATTGTGGGGTGAATCAACTCACCACAGCGTGTGCCAGTTCTCAGAGTGCAAGACAGCTGCTAGTACCATGGACTTCACTGCTGTTCTGAGCGCATTTGGTTCATTTCCAAATCTGTAATATCTTCCCTTCAAAGGTAATTGAAGAATAAGTTTAGAGTTTGTATTTTCACAGGCTGCGTTAAAAATGAACTTGAAACTGACCTCTTGAACTAATCACCGTACAGTTTTGGATCACGACTTCATCTGTCGCCATTTTTAATTTCAGTCATGCTTTTGTTTAGTCATGTATTAGTTTAGCAACACTAAGTGTCCAAGTGTTCCCACAATACAATTCAGGCAAGTCCCTCACGAGGAACTTGAGCTGATAAAAGATATCAACTAAAGAGCATGTAGTGCAACAGATGAGTCAACACAGTCACCATGGAAACGGGGGCGTGGCCTTCTCACAGACGCGTGACAAACAGGAAATGTACAGGCAATCCTTGCCGTGCGTTACGAAGGTGTCACTGCCTGAAAATGAAAACTTTTTCTTGCCGACCGTTAGCGTGTATTTTGGTAAGTAAATATTGTTATGGTACTTAATATATATCTTATATTTATGTGGTATATCAGAGTGATTAGTCTTAGTCTATGTTGTTACAGTCAGCAAACTTACTGTGCCGTAGACCTACTGTAAGTTCCATAGCCGGATTTGGTCTCTGTTTTACCATCTCGTCTGTTTAGCTGCACAGTCATTGTCACTTCACTAATATAACAATATGATCCATAAACCTTAAATACATGTCAACAATTTAAATAAAACATCAAAAATATATAGTTTTTAGATTAGATATTAGTTGGTTTGAGTTAGTTTCATTTTCGCTACGCTTGTGGCCAAATACTTACAACATAATATTACATGTATATATACAAACATTCTAAAATGCAGTTGACTGTGGAACACGTAGATTAGATGAAAAATAAATTGTTTTTCTTGTTTCGTTATGATTCATCCGAAAGGCATCGTATGACAGATGAATACTAACAAGTGCCTAATATATTCCCATTCTTTTGCAGTTTGTCGCATATGCGGCGAGTTCGAGTTTAGCGAAAAGAGCAGTGACATTGAACACTACTGAAGACAGACATCGGGTAAAAAGAGAAAGTTGCCAGGAGGGATATGATTCAGTCACAGGGTGTTGTTTTTGTCCATCCGGTATGAATCCTCTTAATTGTTCATTTTATGCTGTGGCCAGAGGCCCACAACAGGATCACTCAACCAAGCCCTTTCTGTTTACCATACTCAAATACTACAGATCATCTGATTTAATTATATTTTGTGTTGAACAAGTGGGCTTTACTCTGTGTAATTTGGCATTTCTCACTTCCATGTCAGCATGCCCAAAGTCACTTTGCCTTTGCAGGAGAGAGAGCAGGAAACAGGAAAGTTTTTTATGGTGATACCACACCAGCAGTTTACAAAGACACAATAATATACCGATGAAGTTGCCGTGACAGTGTGGTAAACAGGAAGTTACATTACAATTTTTTGAGTGTGAGCGAGTGACTGTACAATGCGATCACATAAACGAGCCAGAGAGTTTGTGAACCCGAGTAGTATTCTGAAATTCAGCCTGGCCAAAAGTTACCACTTTCTGTGTAACTGTATAATGAAATTTACCGTTTCTTCATTTAATGTATCTGTGAGGTCATAGTGTCACCATGATTTTTTCAGTCATCTACTCGCCACTGTTTTGCAATTCAAAATATTTAGCTTGTTGCCCTTAATGAAATATACACTGAGTTGTTTAAGTGATGGTGCAAATATTGTATGGAGCTCAAAAATACCAGTATAGACTGGTATAGACAGATGCCCTTTCTGGCTGACAGCAGCAGGTCAGTACAAGGTGAATACCAACAGTATCATTCAAACATATTTGAATTTTATTTATTTCCCAGTTCAACCTCTCGTAAGGTCATGCATGCATTGTTTCATGCACGCTACCTAGTGGTAGTTTGTTCACATTGCACGGAAAGTAGTTTGTCAAATAGTGAGTAAAATGAGTGGGGTTCCTAAAAAAAGGCCATTTGATAAAACACAGTGGGCCCTGTTATGTTTGTGGGTCCTGGGAGGTGGAGAAACGGAAGTGTCTCTTCCAGACGTCTGCATATGGTGAAACTATACAAGTGTTATTATATATTATATTATTGTCATTTAGCAGATGCTCTTATCCAGAGCGACTTACATATGTTAAAATAATATATATTATATATTATATATACTATATTCACTGAGGGAATTGTGGATTAAATACTTTGCCCAAGGGTACAGCTGCAGTGCCCCAGCAGGAAGTCGAACCAGCAACCTTTTGGTTACTAGCACTGCTCTTTATCACTATGTTACACTGCCCACCCATAAGCCTGCGAGCTGTGACACTTGTGAGACCCCCAATTTAAGATTCCTGTGGTTGTGGTCATCCTTGGCCTTAGAAAGCTGAAAGACATTGTTGGGGGTGAAGCTGTGGGTGGAATGCTGATACTAATTGACTAATTGAATTAAACTGTTTCTTTAAGGTTTTCATGTTGTAAAGGGGTGCAGTGAAAACAAAAATGACACCAGCTGTGAAGAATGTCAGAGTGGAACGTTCAGCGAACACAAAAATTTGGAAATGACCTGCGAGCCGTGCAGCCGTTGTGACGGCAAAGGTGTGCACCTTTTGACAAAGAGGAAATTGAAATAAGGATATGCAGTTTCATTCTCTTTTGATCCATGTTTTGGCTGCCTTTAAACTGACTCAGAGAATCACTTTTTAACTGCCTCTGAAACATCTATAAGATAACGATGGATCTTTAGAGGATTAGTAGGAACAATGCCTTACAGATTATATCCATAACAAATATAATGTAGTTCAGTCTTTCAGCCTGATGAGGTAAAGCTCATTACAGTGATATATATTACAATTATTTGAGTCGAAACAGTGATGCATCAAATATACATATTTTTTCTGACACGCATTCAGCAAATCTTGAAGTGGAATCGGCCTGCACTCCACGTACCAACACAAAGTGCAAATGCAAGGAGGGTCACTACTGTGAATCGGAGGGATGCAAAGTGTGCCATCCCTGCAAAATGTAAGTGCATCCATTTAAACAATGGCTTAAAATGTATAGACTATGAATTGTTAGTTCAGCATATGTAGGTCAACGTATCATAGCAAAATGAGTACAAGAATAATCCTTATTAATGTCTAGGGAAGTGGTTTCATTGTAAGCATTTTTAATCTTAAAGTTAAATTTGGTATTATATTTTATTTGAGATTTGCTGACATCCTTTTTTGCTAAAATTGTTTTCCTAAACATCCTGGTTAATTACTTTTCTTTTAAAAATTTGTACAAAAGATGTGAAGATGGCTTTGTTGTTGAAAATGAGTGCACACCCACCAAAGATACCATCTGCCGAAAAAAAGGTAAAAATCAAATTCCAATTAAATTGCATGCATTGGACTGAAAATAGAATATTCTCACTGTAGCCATGATTCCTCAGGTGGCTAGCGAACTTACGTCTTATGTCTTATGATAATGAACAGAGTACATTTTCATGTCATGGCTTCTGCTGGTCATGGTACGAACTGCATGTAACTTCTGCCATACAGTAACTAATTACAGAAGTCACCCAGAGGTGGTCTTAGTTGACCTGAGGAAATTCCTCTCCACACTTACCAGTTAATTGAACGAGCAATATACTTAACTATAAGTTAAAGTGATCTTTGTCTTTGTCATATGCAGGTGAGCTGTGGTGGATAGTCTTCATTATCTTAATAATTGCTGCTGGTGTTGGTGTTGGTGTTGGTGTTGTTTACTTCCTAAAGAAGCGGAGGAAATACTGTTTTGGTAAGTACTTCAGCTGCTGAAATGTTTAAATACCTAAGTCCAATCCCTTTATTGGAGAATATCTTTTAAATAAGTTCTCTCTTTCCTAACAGGCAGAGCCAGTCCTAGGGACTCACCTGGGGTATGTATGTTCCTTTCACAGAATTGCTTTTTAGAAAATCAAAAGCATTCATTATATGATAAAAGTGATATATGAGCAGTCTCATTTGCCAAAAGAGGAAAGTAGAAATATTAATAAAAATCTGTATGCTGATATAGGATAGGATAGTACTATTACTCCAGAAAGGAAATTACTTTGCCAACAGTCAAGATGGTGGGAAAACAGAAGCACACAACATAAAACAACAGAACAATAAAATACGCAGGTACCAGGTATTCATAATATATTCAAAATTAAAGTACTGGTAAAATTAAAGTACTGATGTATAGTACCCAAAAGAGGAGGCTTTTAAATACTTCCTACAATAGGCAGGCAGACAGAAATATACAACAGAACTAAGGCAGAGAGAGAGAGATGAGTAAACAGATCAGATTTTTCCCACCCATGTGTCCTGCTGCCTGCAACTCTCTCGCCCTCTAGTGGTGGAAAAAGCTTACTTCCACACTGTAAATGGCTCAATTTGATGTTTATATATAAATAAGTAATATTCTAATTGTATGATTTCACTGTAGATTTATGGTATGTGTGTATGTGCATTATTTGTGTTTTTGTTGTAGTTTTTGTGTCAAGTAACAATTAATCCAGTCCACTTCCAGTCACAGAGAAGAATAGATGCAGTAGGTGGATGCAGTAGAGATGGTACACTACATGTATGCATGCATATATATACAGTATATATATATACAAGTTGCAGGCCTTTGTTGGACCAAGTTGTTTGGCTTAAAAATTACAAAGTAGTACATCATCCATCATCAGGTTGTTCTTGGTAAACTGCTGTCCTATCTGTGCCATCCTGCTAATTTAATTGTCCTGGTAATCCAGATGATATGCTTACATGCCTTCATTCTCAGAATTTTTTTGCACCAAGAGTTCACACTGTGCTTTGCTGTTTAGAGAGAAAAACATTTTGCCTCATGGTTCTCAAACTACCTCCAAACCACTGCAACTATATAAAATTAAATACATAAAAATCCCATTAGATGGCGCCAAATCCCTACTATGTCTGTTTGGCTGCAATTGTGTCTGTTAACAGGAATGTGCAGCGCATGTGTATGTTTCTCTTGAAATTAACACTTTTCCTCTGTCTTCTTCTGATTTCAGCCTGGCATTGCAATACATTGCAGTTCCGCAGCTAACACTTTAATTTGGAGTGACGCACATAGCAACTGTTAATTGTTATAGCCTTATACAGCTAGATATTTATTGGAGTAGTGCAGGTTAAGTAACTTGCCCAAAAATATAACATTGCCCCACTAGAGAATCAAACCAACAACCTTTGTGCAACAAACCCTGTTCCTTACCACTATAATAGAAAATAATTTTTAAAATAATAAATATCTATATTTTTTACCTATTCCAGGACAATGTGGATATCACTGAAAACACTCTACTTAAAGGTACGTATTTTCCCATTATTAATTAATTTTTTTTCTTTATTAATTAATTTCTGTGACTTCAACTTAAATTTTGCTACATGAAACTGAAACTAACTTTTGTATTATAATTATTGTTATTCTATTTACTAGGGGTCGACCGATATGGTTTTTTCAGGGCCGATACGATAATGATTATCTGTGACAAAAAGATGACCGATATTTCAGGCCGATATTTGAATGCTTTTAACATGTTTTTTTTTCGGTGTGAAAAGAAATAGGCTGTGACAATATGGACTTAATTACAAACCCTCTTTACTTAGTCATATGTTTTCAGGCATACATCACCTCAAAGAGCAAAAAGATCAAATGAAAATTCTTTCTCAAAGATAAAAATAAACTAAAAATCGCAATAACTAAAATGTGCATTGTAATATTGACGTTGTGGGTAAATTTCTCTACGGTTATCTTATTTTGGCTACGCAACAGATACCTATCGCTATTTCAAAAGCATTCAATTATCGGACGAACGATGGCAATAATTGCATAAGAAATAAAGCGAATTGATGCATCATTTAGGCTGCATTTTCATCATAAAGTATGGAATATCAAACCTTAAAACTAGCCTGTACGTCCACGCTTTTTCTGAAGCTGCGGGGAGATTCTAGGAGCACATTTGCACATACTGTAAGTCATTTATGTGAAAAATTGACAGTTCATACAAAAGTAAGCTACCGTGTGGAAGGACTGTGATAAAGTTAGCGAAAATACTGTGAAGTGCAAACTGTGTGCTGCATTTTTTTTTATTTTAATAACTCAACTTCCATGATGAGGCCAAATTAAGAAACATCAAAGCGGCAAATGGATATTTTCAGCTTTGCCGCGAGGTTCCAACATATAGTGCAACTGCAAGCGAGCTGAAGTTTAATTTCGTGAACGGTTGTAGTTCACGAAATTAAACTGTAATTCAGAAGGGCTGTGCTTTAGGGTAAATTTATTTTAAGGTTTCATTTGAAAGAATAAATATACATTACTATTTGTTAAATGGGCAGTGTCAAACTGTTGCAACTTATAGCAAGTGCACCAATTAGTCCTTATTACAAGTCCTTATTCCTTTTATATTCCAAGCTTGTTTTTAGCTTAAGTGTAGACTACTTATACTGATTCAAAAAGATCCAATTAGCCTAGTGCAATTTCGTTAACGGTATGGTTTGAGCACAACGAGCATTTTACTGGATACTTACCTTCCATCCTTGTTTCCAGCAGCTGAAAACGTATGATTTTCAAGGTCAGATAGCGTCAGTCTCGGCCAATGGTAGCCAAAAGCTTTTTTTTCTGACAGAGGAGATGCGTCGGGACAGTAAACGCGTTGCTTTTAAAGTTTTTTTTAATCGGGAATTTTGATAAAAAATGTACCGATGACCGATAATCAAAAATTTGCAAATATCGGCCCCAGTTATCTAACGACCGGATAATCGGTCGACCCCTAATATTTACCCACTTCTGGTACAGATGAATCTTGTTCTTAACCCCACTGCTGTGCATGCGAACAAGGGGACATCACATCTTTCAAAACATTTTTTCCCTAATGAGTTGGCAAATAATGAAATTTGGCTTTTGTAAAAATGTGCTTTTCCCTCCAAACCGGTTTTTGATTACTTGTGTAAATGTCCTGGGCCATTTTTACTGGGTTGCAGAGAGAACCACACAGTATGAAGGACCACACAGCATTTCTTAGTGTAATGCTGCTGAAGTTAAAGATGAATCTGCGCAACTATTTAGTATTGTGCATGCCCTGAGTGTATGTCTTTTTTGACTGTCATTTCAATAGCATCTCTCTAAGGCATGCATTCTCTCTTTCACAGGCATTGATCTCAGTTCCCACCTTTATGAAATTGTGGATGAACTTGGGCCACACCTCACAAAGCAGCTGGCTGTCAGCAGTGGAATGACAGAGGCCAGAATCGATTTCCACATGTCAAACAATCAAAACAACTCTAAGGAACAATACTACAATGTACTGAAGGACTGGACTGAACAACAGGGTCTTGACGACGCCTTTCCAAATTTGATCATAGGATTGCGTAAATTGGACAAAAACAAGATTGCTGACAAATTAGAGAAGAAAATTCTGGACAAAATTAAAAATAATGTGTAACGTTTTTTTCGAAAATGGCACAAGTCCAAACTGCTGTTTGCATGTGACCACTGCAAAAGCACCAGCGCCCATCAGGTTTACTGTCAATCAGAGGAACTGCCAACCAGTCAACCAGCTTCACTGAAAATCCAATCACTGAGAATATAATCTTGACCTTGACATTCCTATCCAAAATGAATATTGTATTTGAATGTATTATATATTTGAAATCAACTTGCTGTCATTTGAAAAAAGTCATTTTGAAATTTAAGCTCAGGGTAAGTGATTGGTACCAGATCTTGTAAGGGCCCTTGAAGATTATTCAAGCTTAGATTTGTATATACTCAGGAACAGACTGGGTATTTAGGATAATAGTAACTGCTATTGTTATTATTTGGCATATGCTCATTTCCAGAGTGGCTAACAGGTTTCACTGAGCATGATACATTACATACATATGACAGGAACAACAAGAACATGGTTACAGAATAGTCTGAATTGCAGTAAGGCATGAATTTGAACTTAATTCTTCTGTATTTGCAGTTGAAGGAGTGATCAGGTTCTGTGTACTAGGATTAGGGCGGGCCCAGGTTATGGGAATTATTGTCAGTGATCAGAACAGCAGACAACAAGAGAGGATTGATAAAAGGGCCTTGAACGCCGGCAGCTCTTCTGACAAGCCCTTCAGACAATGGAGAGTATTGATGACCGACCACAAAGGCCAAAGTCAGGGAGGTGGTGATTTCCCACCTTTTTATTAGGGTGTGACAAAAGGCTGACACTTCCTTATATGGTTACAGCCCCATTCAACATCCGCCATCGCGACAGCACCCATGCAAAATGGGGAAGCCCACTCAAGTACCCCTTTTTCAGTTAGAGGTGGTGTTTTTCAGGCTCAGACACACTGTCTCTTATATATTACGGTGGTACTTTGTGACTACTTTTACCTGTAATAGCATAGAAGTGTATGCATGTATTTTTCTTGTATTTATCGTCCTCGCCTTTTGTCAGCTAGCTTTATTGACGTCATTGGTCAATTCATGCTGTAATTTTTTTATTCCGTATAAAATTTATCTGCACTAAGATATGGGTGTGTATGAAATGTGTGATGTCCAGCAAGCTTTAGACACATTTTTGGGTGTGGATGGTGCCTCGCAATTAATTTCTGTTTTTGAGCAGTGGTTCTGGTTTCTCTAGAATTTGCACAAATAGGAGATTACCTCAGAGTGTATCATGTCACCTGCACTGAACAGAGTCAAGAAGGGACATATAGCTCTGCTACACCTTGAGTGTTAGATTACTGTCAGATTCAAAACAGATTTTTCTGTATGTGGAACGTATGGACTGCATGAACCTCAGGATCCAAAGGTTTAGAATCATAAAGATTTTGTTTTGCTTGAAGTTTGACAAGTTCACAAACCTATGTCAAAAATAAACATTCAAAATGTGTAATCTTAATGGTATAAATCATTGAGAATTCAGAATTGAGTGTTAAATATATTTCTGTTTCAGCATGCTGCATTATTGGCATGTGCTTTGACTGAAAATGGCAAGGCAGCTGTGCTGTAGTAGGACTCCTCCAGCCTCGGTCTCATTGGACATCTAGCATCAACAGGCATCTGCAAAAAAACAGCCCTGGAATGCTGCGCCGACTTCCGAGCTGCAGAGCGGTGTCTGGGCGCTTTCACTTCCTGCCTGTCGTATTGGAACGATCGTGCCTCCTGCACCACCGGTCTTATTCTGTCAGGGCTGAAAAGAGGAAGGGAATCCCCACTCTTCACTGCTAGAGCAAATTCAAAGAAACTACGTGTTTTACAGTAATTTCACTGCACGCTGGTATGCCAGTGTTTCATCTGACCTCACCAGCCACAGAATAATGGCTCATGTTCTCTGGTATTCAAAATGAATGCATTGTGGGGTGAATCAACTCACCACAGCGTGTGCCAGTTCTCAGAGTGCAAGACAGCTGCTAGTACCATGGACTTCACTGCTGTTCTGAGCGCATTTGGTTCATTTCCAAATCTGTAATATCTTCCCTTCAAAGGTAATTGAAGAATAAGTTTAGAGTTTGTATTTTCACAGGCTGCGTTAAAAATGAACTTGAAATTGACCTCTTGAACTAATCACCGAACAGTTTTGGATCACGACTTCATCTGTCGCCATTTTTAATTTCGGTCATGCTTTTGTTTAGTCATGTATTAGTGTAGCAACACTAAGTGTCCAAGTGTTCCCACAATACACTTCATGCAAATCTCTCATGAGGGAGCTGAGGTGATAAAAGATACCAACTAAAGAGCATGTAGTGCAACGGATGAGTCAACACAGTCACCATGGAATGGGAGGCGTGGTCTTCTCGCAGAGATGCGTGACAAACAGGAAATGTATAGGCAGTCTTTGCCGTGCGTTACGAAGGTGTCACTGCTTGAAAATGAAAATTTTTTCTTGCCTACCGTTAGCATGTATTTCAGTAAGTAAATATTGTTATGGTACTTAATATATCTTATATTTATGTGGTATATCAGAGTGATTAGTCTTAGTCTATGTTGTTACAGTCAGCAAACTTACTGTGCCGTAGACCTACTGTAAGTTCCATAGCCGGATTTGGTCTCTGTTTTACCATCTCGTCTATTTAGCTGCACAGTCTTTGTCACTTCACTAATATAACAATATGATCCATGAACCTTAAATACATGTCAACAATTTAAATAAAACATCAAAAATATATAGTTTTTAGATTAGATATTAGTTTGTTTGAGTTAGTTTCATTTTCTGAGTAACCTTTTCAAAGTCCTCCATTCGCTACGCTTGTTGCCAAATATTTATAACATAATATTACATGTATATATACAAACATTCTAACAATTGACTGCTGAACACGTAGATTAGATGAAAAATAAGTTGTTTTTTCTTGTTTCGCTACGATTCATCCTAAAGGCATCGTATGACAGATGAATAACAAGTGCCTAATATATTCCCATTCTTTTGCAGTTTGTCGCATATGCGGCGAGTTCGAGTTTAGCGAAAAGAGCAGTGACATTGAACACTGCTGAAGACAGACATCGGGTAAAAAGAGAAAGTTGCCAGGAGGGATATGATTCAGTCACAGGGTGTTGTTTTTGTCCATCCGGTATGAATCCTCTTAATTGTTCATTTTATGCTGTGGCCAGAGGCCCACAACAGGATCACTCAACCAAGCCCTTTCTGTTTACCATACTCAAATACTACAGATCATCTGCAAAGTGAAACAGAGATGCCCCTGCAAGAATTCTGATTTAATTATATTTTGTGTTGTTTCACAGTATTATACTGTAAGAACCATGACACTGTGCATCTGAACAAGTGGGCTTTACTCTGTGTAATTTGGCATTTCTCACCTCCTTAATTTTGGTATTGGTCTTCATGCCCACTGAGCCATGTCAGCATGCCCAAAGTCACTTTGCCTTTGCAGGAGAGAGAGCAGGAAACAGAAAAGTTTTTTATGGTGATACCACACCGGCAGTTTACAAAGACACAATAATGTACCAATGAAGTTGCCGTGACAGTGTGGTAAACAGGAAGTTACATTAAAATTTCTGAGTGTTAGCAAGTGACTGTACAATGCGATCACATAAATGAGCCAGAGAGTTTGTGAACTCGGGCAGTATTCTGAAATTCAGCCTGGCCAAAAGTTACCACCCTCTGTTTTTAACTTTATAATGAAATTTACCGTTTCCTTATTTAATGTATCTGTGAGGTCGTGGTATCACCATGATTGTTTCGGTGATCTACTGGCCACTGTTTTGCAATTCAAAATATTTAGCTCATTGCCCTTAAAGAAATATACACTGAGTTGTTTAAGTGATGGTGCAAATATTGTATGGAGCTCAAAAATACCAGTTTAGACTGGTATAGACAGATGAGCTTTCTGGCTGACAGCAGCAGGTCAGGCCATTTTGTACAAGGTGAATACCAACAGTATCATTCAAACGTATTTGAACTTTATTTATTTCCCAGTTCAACCTCTCGTAAGGTCATGCATGCATTGTTTCATGTACGCTACCTAGTGGTAGTTTGTTCACATTGCACGGAAAGTAGTTTGTCAAATAGTGAGTAAAATGAGTGGGGTTCCTAAAACAAGGCCATTTGATAAAACACAGTTGGCCCTGTTATGTTTGTGGGTCGTGGGAGGTGGAGAAACGGAAGTGTCTCTTCCAGACGTCTGCATACGGTGAAACTATATAAGTGTTATTATATATTATATTATTGTCATTTAGCAGATGCTCTTATCCAGAGTGACTTACATATGTTGAAATTTTGACATTTATACAGTTCTATATTCACTGAGGGAATTGTGGATTAAATACTTTGCCCAAGGGTACAGCCGCAGTGCCCCAGCAGGAAGTCGAACCAGCAACCTTTTGGTTACTAGCACTGCTCTTTATCACTATGTTACACTGCCCACCCATACGCCTGCAAGCTGTCACACTTGTGAGACCCCCCCTTTCCCCAATTTAAGGTTCCTGGTCATCCTTGGCTGTAGAAAGCTGAAAGACATTGTTGGGGGTGAAGCTGTGGGTGGAATGCTGATACTAATTGACTAATTGAATTAAACTGTTTCTTTAAGGTTTTCATGTTGTAAAGGAGTGCAGTGAAAACAAAAATGACACCAGCTGTGAAGAATGTCAGAGTGGAACGTTCAGCGAACACAAAAATTTGGAAATGACCTGCGAGCCGTGCAGCCGTTGTGACGGCAAAGGTGTGCACCTTTTGACAAAGAGGAAATTGAAATAAGGATATGCAGTTTCATTCTCTTTTGATCCATGTTTTGGCTGCCTTTAAACTGACTCAGAGAATCACTTTTTAACTGCCTCTGAAACATCTATAAGATAACGATGGATCTTTAGAGGATTAGTAGGAACAATGCCTTACAGATTATATCCATAACAAATATAATGTAGTTCAGTCTTTCAGCCTGATGAGGTAAAGCTCATTACAGTGATATATATTACAATTATTTGAGTCGAAACAGTGATGCATCAAATATACATATTTTTTTCTGACACGCATTCAGCAAATCTTGAAGTGGAATCGGCCTGCACTCCACGTACCAACACAAAGTGCAAATGCAAGGAGGGTCACTACTGTGAATCGGAGGGATGCAAAGTGTGCCATCCCTGCAAAATGTAAGTGCATCCATTTAAACAATGGCTTAAAATGTATAGACTATGAATTGTTAGTTCAGCATATGTAGGTCAACGTATCATAGCAAAATGAGTACAAGAATAATCCTTATTAATGTCTAGGAAGTGGTTTCATTGTAAGCATTTTTAATCTTAAAGTTAAATTTGGTATTATATTTTATTTGAGATTTGCTGACATCCTTTTTTGCTAAAATTGTTTTCCTAAACATCCTGGTTAATTACTTTTCTTTTAAAAATTTGTACAAAAGATGTGAAGATGGCTTTGTTGTTGAAAATGAGTGCACACCCACCAAAGATACCATCTGCCGAAAAAAAGGTAAAAATCAAATTCCAATTAAATTGCATGCATTGGACTGAAAATAGAATATTCTCACTGTAGCCATGATTCCTCAGGTGGCTAGCGAACTTACGTCTTATGTCTTATGATAATGAACAGAGTACATTTTCATGTCATGGCTTCTGCTGGTCATGGTACGAACTGCATGTAACTTCTGCCATACAGTAACTAATTACAGAAGTCACCCAGAGGTGGTCTTAGTTGACCTGAGGAAATTCCTCTCCACACTTACCAGTTAATTGAACGAGCAATATACTTAACTATAAGTTAAAGTGATCTTTGTCTTTGTCATATGCAGGTGAGCTGTGGTGGATAGTCTTCATTATCTTAATAATTGCTGCTGGTGTTGGTGTTGTTTACTTCCTAAAGAAGCGGAGGAAATACTGTTTTGGTAAGTACTTCAGCTGCTGAAATGTTTAAATACCTAAGTCCAATCCCTTTATTGGAGAATATCTTTTAAATAAGTTCTCACTCTTTCCTAACAGGCAGAGCCAGTCCTAGGGACTCACCTGGGGTATGTATGTTCCTTTCACAAAATTGCTTTTTAGAAAATCAAAAGCATTCATTATATGATAAAAGTGATATATGAGCAGTCTCATTTGCCAAAAGAGGAAAGTAGAAATATTAATAAAAATCTGTATGCTGATATAGGATAGGATAGTACTATTACTCCAGAAAGGAAATTACTTTGCCAACAGTCAAGATGGTGGGAAAACAGAAGCACACAACATAAAACAACAGAACAATAAAATACGCAGGTACCAGGTATTCATAATATATTCAAAATTAAAGTACTGGTAAAATTAAAGTACTGATGTATAGTACCCAAAAGAGGAGGCTTTTAAATACTTCCTACAATAGGCAGGCAGACAGAAATATACAACAGAACTAAGGCAGAGAGAGAGAGATGAGTAAACAGATCAGATTTTTCCCACCCATGTGTCCTGCTGCCTGCAACTCTCTCGCCCTCTAGTGGTGGAAAAAGCTTACTTCCACACTGTAAATGGCTCAATTTGATGTTTATATATAAATAAGTAATATTCTAATTGTATGATTTCACTGTAGATTTATGGTATGTGTGTATGTGCATTATTTGTGTTTTTGTTGTAGTTTTTGTGTCAAGTAACAATTAATCCAGTCCACTTCCAGTCACAGAGAAGAATAGATGCAGTAGGTGGATGCAGTAGAGATGGTACACTACATGTATGCATGCATATATATACAGTATATATATATACAAGTTGCAGGCCTTTGTTGGACCAAGTTGTTTGGCTTAAAAATTACAAAGTAGTACATCATCCATCATCAGGTTGTTCTTGGTAAACTGCTGTCCTATCTGTGCCATCCTGCTAATTTAATTGTCCTGGTAATCCAGATGATATGCTTACATGCCTTCATTCTCAGAATTTTTTTGCACCAAGAGTTCACACTGTGCTTTGCTGTTTAGAGAGAAAAACATTTTGCCTCATGGTTCTCAAACTACCTCCAAACCACTGCAACTATATAAAATTAAATACATAAAAATCCCATTAGATGGCGCCAAATCCCTACTATGTCTGTTTGGCTGCAATTGTGTCTGTTAACAGGAATGTGCAGCGCATGTGTATGTTTCTCTTGAAATTAACACTTTTCCTCTGTCTTCTTCTGATTTCAGCCTGGCATTGCAATACATTGACTTACATAGCAACTTTTACTTGTTATATACTCATACAGCTAGATATTTATTGGAGTAATGCAGGTTAAGTAACTCACCCAAAAGTACAATATTGCCCCACTGGAGAATCAAACCAACAACCTTTGGGATACAAACCCTGTTCCTTACCACTATAATCTAAAATCAAGTTTGAAATATAAATATCACTATATTTCTGTACGTATTCCAGGACAATGTGGACATCCCTGAAAACACTCCAATTAGAGGTATGTATTTTCCCATTATTAAGTAAATTATTTTATTCATTAATCATTTTCTGTGACTCCAACTTTAGTTTTTGCTACATGAAACTGAAACTGTAACTTTTGTATATTATTATTATTATTATATTTAACATCTTTCGGTACAGATGAATCCTGTTCTTAACCCCACTGCTGTGCATGCGAACAAGGGGACATCACATCTTTCAAAACATTTTTTCCCTAATGAGTTGGCAAGTAATGAAATTTGGCTTTTGTAAAAATGTGCTTTCCCCTCCAAACTGGTTTTTGCTTACTTGTGTAAATGTCCTGGGCCATTTTTACTGGGTTGCAGAGAGAACCACACAGTATGAAGGACCACACAGCATTTCTTAGTGTAATGCTGCTGAAGTTAAAGATGAATCTGCGCAACTATTTAGTATTGTGCATGCCCTGAGTGTATGTCTTTTTTGACTGTCATTTCAATAGCATCTCTCTAAGGCATGCATTCTCTCTTTCACAGGCATTGATCTCAGTTCCCACCTTTATGAAATTGTGGATGAACTTGGGCCACACCTCACAAAGCAGCTGGCCGTCAGCAGTGGAATGACAGAGGCCAGAATCGATTTCCACATGTCAAACAATCAAAACAACTCTAAGGAACAATACTACAATGTACTGAAGGACTGGACTGAACAACAGGGTCTTGACGACGCCTTTCCAAATTTGATCAAAGGATTGCGTAAATTGGACAAAAACAAGATTGCAGACAAATTAGAGAAGAAAATTCTGGAAAAAGTTGAAAATAATGCGTGATGTTTTTTTCAGGTTCACTGTCAATCTGAGGAACTGCCAACCAGTCAAACAGCTTCACTGAAATCCAATCACTGAGAATATAATCTTAACCTTGACATTCCTGTCCAAAATGAATATTGTATTTTAATGTATTATATATTTTATGTTATATTATATATCATTTTGAAATTTAAGCTTAGGGTAAGTGATTGGTACCAGATCTTGTAAGGGCCCTTGAAGATTATTCAAGCTTAGATTTGTATATACTCAGGAACAGACTGGGTATTTAGGATAATAGTAACTGCTATTGTTATTATTTGGCATATGCTCATTTCCAGAGTGGTTAACAGGTTTCACTGAGCATGATACATTACATACATATGACAGGAACAACAAGAACATGGTTACGGAATAGTCTGAATTGCAGTAAGGCATGAATTTGAACTTAATTCTTCTGTATTTGCAGTTGAAGGAGTGATCAGGTTCTGTGTACTAGGATTAGGGCGGGCCCAGGTTCTGGGAATTATTGTCAGTGATCAGAACAGCAGACAACAAAGAGAGGATTGATAAAAGGGCCTTGAACATTGGCAGCTCTTCTGACAAGCCCTTCAGACAATGGAGAGTATCGATGACCGACCACAAAGGCCAAAGTCAGGGAGGCGGTGATTTCCCACCTTTTTATTAGGGTGTGACAAAAGGCTGACACTTCCTTATATGGTTACAGCCCCATTCAACATCCGCCATTGTGACAGCACCCATGCAAAATGGGGAAGCCCACTCAAGTACCCCTTTTTCAGTTAGAGGTGGTGTTTTTCAGGCTCAGAGCCACTGTCTCTTGTATATTAAGGTGGTACTCTGTGACTACTTTTACCTGTAACAGCATAGAAGTGTATGCATGTATTTTACTTGTATTTATCGTCCTTGCCTTTTGTCAGCTAGCTTTATTGACGTCATTGGTCAATTCATGCTGTAATTTTCTTATTCCGTATAAAATTTAGCTGCACTAAGATATGGGTGTGTATGAAATGTGTGATGTCCAGCAAGCTTTAGACACATTTTTGGGTGTGGATGGTGCCTCGCAATTAATTTCTGTTTTTGAGCAGTGGTTCTGGTTTCTCCAGAATTTGCACAAATAAGAGATTACCTCAGAGTGTATCATGTCACCTGCACTGAACAGAGTCAAGAAGGGACATCTAGCTCTGCTACACCTTGAGTGTTAGATTACTGTCAGATTCAAAACAGATTTTTCTGTTTGTGGAACATATGGACTGCACGAACCTCAGGATCTAAAGGTTTAGAATCATAAAGATTTTGTTTTGCTGGAAGTTTGACAAGTTCACAAACCTATGTCAAAAATAAACATTCAAAATGTGTAATCTTAATGGTATAAATCATTAAGAATTCAGAATTGAGTGCTAAATATATTTCTGTTTCAGCATGTTGCATTATGTCACCTTTCAAAGTGGAAAGTGGATATTTTCCTGCTATATAAAGATGTGAAACTCTCTCTAGAGCTCATGGGACTTTCCTGCTGTTGCATAATAATTTTCTGTGTGTGTTCACGAGGCCCCATTCCGCTGGGATGTGTGCAGAGTTAATGATCTTCATGTTATCCAGATGGGCTCTTCCCATGATGTGCCTACTGTAAGACCATCCAAGTGAAATAAAGATCAGTGAATGCTGCAGGTCCTGAGGGTCCTTGTGAACATGTTCCCTAGTGCAGTCATGAGGCTCTGTCACTTCCTGATGTCATCTCCTGTTGAGATCGGCAGGAAAAAGCTCCTTATCCTTGACATTCCTGTCTAGTTTTCCTTTCCTTTGTAGCTATTGAAAACCTGACTTTTGCTGATGAAAATCATGGACTTTCCAAAACTTGCCTCATGGGAGTGGTATCACTTTGATCAGAGATAAGAAATAGTACCATTTTATTTTTTTGTATAAGCTACATAAAATATATTTTTATATTTCAGAGGATTTAGGATTTTTAAATATAAAAACGTCTGCCCTGATTTGACAGTCTTACATATAAGTACAAAGCATCATTTCAGTCAAACAAGTGATGCACTAATTTTCCTGAGGAAGTGGTTTGAATCATGTTTAGTTTTACAGTATTACAAGCAGGAGTCACTTAAGATTTTGAGATTTTTTTTCTGCATTTACATATAAATAGAATTTTGCAGTACTCTGTGGAGTGGTATAAATGCACTGCAGGTTGCCATGAGTAAAAAACTTCTAAATGTTTTAACTTGTATCATTAGGTGTAAGCCATGTATTTGATCAAGAAATCCCATTGAAAAAAATATCTGTGCAACAACAAAAATGATAAGATTACAGTGGAAAGGTTCAACAGTACTGCATGAAAAGAAAAATCAAAAAAGTTGTGTTGTTTTTTCACTATACAAAACACGCACACGTACACACACACGCACACACACATACATGCATACATGTATATTTGTACACATAAAATTAGTTCCTATATGCATCGTTAGTCTGAAAAGCAGCGCTCTCTCACCATTAATTTTTGGTCAGTTGGCTTCTATCCTTGCAGTGATGGCTCTCTCTGGTCACAGGGTCATGAAGTAATTTCATGTCTGTCTATTGCTGTGTAAGACTATTGTAAAACTGATATACATAGACATACCACATCTGGAGTTTTTTGATAGCAGTACATGACATCCTGATACTTTTTGCCTTTGAGACCTGTGACACATGAAGACCATAATCGCTTCGGTTGTAAAAATGAAAGAGGCACAGGACCAAGTTGCACTGAAAAATTTATGAAACATTAGATATTTTCTTTGGAATAGTGTTTATCCAGTGTTTTTTAAGATCATTACCCACATTGTTAAGCATAGCTTGGTTTATGTTGGCACCAATAGTTTTACTGGCAGAGCTATTTTTCCAAGTGTTAGTTTTCATTTTTGTTTTTCTAAGCTGCAAGCCTCCCAGACTGCCATGCTCACATGTGGAAGTGAATTAATTAATTTGCTTGTGGAAGCTAATCATGTTGGTGATTCATACCATTGGTTTATGAGGGTGTTGGTTTTGCTTTTCCAGCTTATCTGGCTATGACAAAACAAAGCAGGTTGTTATTCTGAGATGGCAGTGGCAGTGGGCTTTCCAGGGAGGGTGCGGAGGGGATACTGAGACACAGCACGCTCCTGACAGGCTGGTTGTCACAAGGTGGTAAAGGTGGACAGCAGTAGGTGAGTGACTGTATAATCCAGTGCTAGATGTGTTAATGAGCGCTGGCATAGCTAAGAGTTGGTGAGTTCCATTCACTGTACATAATGATTTCTGAAAGAAATTTGTACTCGGATGAGCAATGTTATTGCAGATCTTACCGCAGTGGGTGGAAGTATCGTTAATTTTCAGGTCCTTAATGCACGTATCCATTTGAAAGGATACAACTTGGTCAGTTGAAGGGAGTGTATTATTGTATTATTCATGAGTTAATTATAAATCTTTGAGGCATTAGTTTTTTGTTTAGATATTTTGAGTAACTGCAGGAGGACAAGAGAGGGGGAGCTGGGTTCTTGATGTTCAAGTTAATTAAATATTTTAGATATGAGTCATATTGGTTACGAGGTATTTATCCTGCAACCCCTGGAATGATAAGAAAAAGGAACTGTTGAAAAATGTTTTAAATGGGTTATTTCCCTGTGGTGCTAGGACCCGAAAATAAGTGGGTTATCATTAAGAGTGAAGATAGGGTTTTGCCAGATGGCAGTTACGTCACATGGGGTCATTTTGTGCCAAATGATTGTGTTCGTTTTCCATTATACCTCAACTGTGTACGCAGCACAGGGATTTTATAACATGGAAGAAATTTTGTTCTTTCCCTCTATGAAGAACAGATTTTTAAGGAAGCGCAGGGAGCGCATTGACTACTCTGCAGTGATCCAGGCCAATTTTAATGGTATGCAGTGGGTTCCATCTAATTGGAAACTGAAGCTGGAAGGACGTGTAGCACAGCAGGCCTTGGGGGAACAAAGACTGCCACACTCCTTACATTTCTGAAGGGTTTCTGACAGGTTTAAACCAGCCAGATTTTGAGATTTGAGGGGTCAGGGAGGCAAAGGTAATACATTTTTTTTTTGGTAAATTTGTCATCCTGATGGTTGAGATGTGACCCGTTAAAGAGACGTTTTTCATCAAACCAGATTGCTTTTGGGGACTGGGAGGTAGTTTATATAGGCTTATTTAGACCATCAAAATTGGGTGGTACTTGGTTACCAAGTTACTCTAAAACTCATTTTAAAGGGATGTTCTGTGCCAAGGTGTGCACCTTGATATATGTCAGTTAGGGGTAGACTTTCAGATTTGGTTCATTTTGTACCCAGACATTTTGCCCAAGTTATTTATAAGTCTGAGGACAAGTAGTAGGGATGTGTGTGGGCATTGGACATGTAGTAGTACGTCATAAGCATAAAGGCTGATCGTGTGGTTATTGAAACAACGTGGATGCCATAAACTGTATTGTTCTGACAAATAGCAAGGGCAAATGGCTCTATGTACATTGTGACTAGAAGTGGTGATAGTGGGCAACCTTGCCTTGTACCACAGACCAGTATGAAGGGTTTGCATATTGTGGGTGAGATATACAGGGTTCTGTTATAATTAATCAAGATTTTTTCAAAACCCCAAATAGTCAAAATGTGGTTAGTTAATCCAATTGAATGCCTTGTCCATGTCTAATAAAACAGCTGAAGGGTGTTGCTTAATTTGGACAGATTTGAACATTTATCATGTCTGGGTAAGTTCCCAGAGGCACTTCTTCTGAGGAAAAGAATAAATCTTCCTTCATACAGCTAGGAATGCGTAAGATATTACCAGCTGTGACTAAGAACATGGTCTGTCAATATCACTTGGTATTTGTAATGACAGGCCCTTGGGTAATGAACTAAAAAGAAGGTGATTGTATACTGTGGAGACGTGACTGTCACTGTTTTACTCAGTGGCTCATTATCCACAGGAATAAAATTAAAATGTCAAAGTCTTGGACTAAATACTTTAAAATGTTCTCATTGGAAATGTATTACTGTAATTTATAAGTGCACCTTGCACCTCCCCAGCATACACACACACATGCATACACACACACACACACACGTGCGCACACACACACATCCATACAGCTGATAAACACTCAGTGACCACTTTATTAGATACACCTCTACACCTGCTCGTTGATGCAAACATCTAATCAGCCAATCATCTGGCAGCAACTCAATGTATGAAATCACGAAGACATAGTCAAGAGGTTCAGTTGCTGTTCAGACCAAACATCAGAATGGGAGGGAAATCTGATTTAAGTGACTTTGACCGTGGGATGATTGTTGGTGCCAGATGGGGTGGTTTGAGTATCTCAGAAACTGCTGATCTCCTGGGATTTTCACACACAACAGTCTCTAGAGTGTATAGGGAATGGTGCCAAAAACAACAAAAAGATCCAGCAAATGGCAGTTCTGTGGGCAAAAACACATTGTTAATGACAGAGGTTAGAGGAGAATGGCCAGACTGGTCCAAGCTGACAGGAAGGCGACAGTAACCCAAATAACCACACGTTACAACAGTGCTATGCAGAAAAGCATTTCTGAACATACAACATTGAGGTAGATGGGCTACAGCAGCAGAAGACCCCTCCGGGTACCACTGCTGTCAGCTAAGAACAAGAAACTGAGGCTACAGTGGGCACAGGCTCACCAAAACTGGACGGTAGACGATCGGAAAAACATCGCCTGGTCTGACGAATCTCCATTTCTGCTGTGACATGCAGATGGTTGGGTCAGAATTTGGCCTAAACAACATGAATCCATGGATCCATCCTGCCTTGTGTCAATGGTTTAGGCTTGAGGTGGTGGTGTAATGGTGTGGGGAACATTTTCTTGGCACACATTAGGCACCTTAATACCAATTGAGTATCGTCTAAATGCCACAGCCTACCTGAGTATTGTTGCTTACCATGTGCATCCCTTTATGAGCACGGTCTACCCATCTTCTAATGGCTACTTCCAGCACAAAGCACACGTCATCTCAAACTGGTTCCAGGAACATGACAATGAGTTCAGTGTACTCCAATGGCCTCCACAGTCAGCAGATCTAAATCCAATAGAGCACCTTTGGGATGTGATGGAACGGGACATTCACAGCATGAATGTGCAGCCTACAAATCTGCAGCAACTGCGTGATGCTATCATGTCAGCATGGAGCAGAATCTCTAAGGGATGTTTCCAGCACCTTGTTGAATCCCTGCCACGAAGAATTCAGGCCGTTCTGGGGGCAAAGGGGGGTCCTACCCAGTATTAGAGAGGTGTACCTAATAAAGTGGTCACTGAGTGTATAGTATAGCCATATAGCCAGGATAATGTGTACAGTACATACATATTGTAAGCCCACATACTGGCACCAAGTTTCAGGTCTCAGGCAAAACAACAGACACCTTAGTGCTTCCCTCTATGAGAAAACAATGAGTTCCAGTGTGTTTCAGACTCACTGTAAGAGTGTGTTGGCTGCATTACAACTACTACTGGGAAAAAAAAACACAAAAAAAACAATGCCTGGGTCTTACACAACTCTTTTCATCAAATGGCGAATGAATCATCATCTGGTTTAAAATGTTAGGAAAGCACAGGAGATTGAATAACAGGAATGATATTGTTGTGTTAAACACGCAAAAAACACATGGAAATTATGTAAGATTACACAGACCTCAGAAAAGACACTGACAGTTAGCATTTGTGTTTTGTTTAGAGGCTCAAACTATTAATGGTGGATAAGGACCACGTTTTTCATTTCATTAAGGCACCATTCAGTCTGCAATCCCTGACTCTTGCATCGCATGCTTTGATGGGCCTCTTAGCAAAATCAAAAGAGGTTCTGACATGTTATGACACATGCCAGTCAGGTTATTGGCATTATTGCCAAAGAGCATCATGTTCCTTAAGCTGCAGAAAACTCTTGCCAATCCGAACATCATCTCTACTTCCACCCCTCCTTTCTCTGCTCAGAAAAAGTGCACTCGTTGTTGCCTTTGATCACTGAGGCATCAGCTTGTTAGGATTTCTGCCTGCAATTGATTCTTATGCACAGAACACACCAAAATTGATTTTCGATTATGCCCAGTGTCCATGATGTGTCTTCCTCAATGTACCATTTATGTTACTCCTTGAAGTGTGCCCAGAATCCTGAAGGTAAAAAGCAATTCTAAAATCTTGCAAATCCATATGACACCAATCACAGATAAAAACGAGAAATAAATATCATACATTTTACAAAATAAATATCTGCAGCAAGTTTCAACATAACCACAACAGATGTGGAAGTCTTTCACGTTTACACACTATACACTTCTGCTTTTTTTTTTAACGTCATTAGCCAAGACCTGATTCACCCACTTTGCTTTTCTGACACAGCCCTTTCCTTCCAGTGGTCCTTCATCCTCCGCCCTTGTGAGTATGGGGAGGACCCTCTCCCATGTAGTGTATCATGAGTACTCCTACAACATATAACCACGTGACCTTATCTTATACTCAGCAAATTTATTCTTTCCCTGTCCAGAAGTCATCCACTTTATCATTCAGGAAATACACACCCACTGGAGTTTACCAATCATTAACAGCAAGAGTCAAATAAGAGTCAGGTTAGATTACAGCAGAAAAAAAATCATGGCATTCATTTCCCTGGAAACTGCGCATTGTGTGTGTAAATGGAAGTGCAGAATTCTGATAACAAATGTGGAAGTGCTCTGAAACTCAGATACACATGTCATGTGCAAATGACGTAGGGGATATGAACACATATTTTCAACCAAAACCAAGTTTATTACAATGCTTACTCTCGACATCCTCAAAATCTATTGTATATGACCCTGGCTGTCTGGTAAGGAGGGGACTGTGCTTGGCATAATTTCTCACCTTTTTTAGACCATAAAACAACACGGTGCCATTTATAAATGGACTTTGTGACACTGCTCTTGATTTAAGACAAACACAAACATCCTGGCACAGCCCTGCATGTGTGGTAGATAACCCCTCTGTGCCTGGCACTTCAAAGGAGGGCTCCAACAGGGGACACCCAGAGTTTATGCAACCAACATCTACATGGGCCCCCATTGCCCATTCAGATTGCACGCCAATTGAAGGTGCGGGTTTTCTACTAGTGACCAAACTGTCTGCCCATGTGTAAACCTTTGAAGTGGCCCTGTATAAGTGCAGCAAGAACAATGTCTGTGGTTCCTCTCAATCTGTCTCTGATGACATGGCACCTCAGCTTGCTCTGCCAGGGGACCCCTCATTGCTCTCTGAGCTCTTCCCCCGTGAAACAGATGCACCTAATTTTTTTTTACTCGGCTAGCTCTGGAAGGGGAAGAATCCTCAACCACCGATGCGTCCTGAACTGATCTCCAGCTCTGGAGGCCAAGCTTTTTCCAACATGATCTGTTATGAATCCACAACCCTTGACAATAAACACATCCTTGGAGGCCTAAATGCCCCAATGTGAAGTTGGAGGCTGACAGTAAGGACAGCAATATAATGGAAAGACGACCGTGTCTTTTCGTCATTCCCCTGTGTCGATGACATTTCTACCTGGAAAGGCCTCCAGAAGACCTAGCCGTGTGTAGTATGTAGCCTTTCCTTAAGCATAAGTGTGACCCAACACAAAGCCGAAGGCTGTCAATGAAGATGACTGGATCTCTTCGACATCCCCTGCGTTGACGATGTGTGCCTGGCAAGCAAGCCAGAAGAAATGGACCTCCAGTGACGGACCTGGACGCCACGTTTGTTTCCCCAACAACAGCTGGGCATCAGATCTCCCCCCGCGTGCTTCTCTGTGTCCTGCAACAAACACAGACGCCTCTGGTGGAAAACGAACTGTGGCCTTCCCAGTCGGTCTATAGCAAATGAGCTACCATCCCCTCAGATCTAATGGATTGGCCCTCCTCAATAAATATTGAGTTTTATTGTTTAATACAGGCATCATCAGTAGCTTAGCTAATTTCATCTTACTCAAGATGTTAGACACATCTGTGATTCGTACAACAATAGTTTTTTCCCTGTTACAATTACCTTATGAGACTGATTAGATCAGCTTACAAATAGTTAAGCTTATGTCAAAACAAGATAACGTGTACGGTTAGACACATGTTTAATTGATGTTTTTGCCAGTGCACGTCAAACTACGGTTATCACTTCTTGATCTTCTGTAGTTTGATTTAGCTGCTGAAAGTCCAATTCAACGCTCACACTTCCACTTCCCTTTTTGTGTTGTCTTGTTCTTCAATGACCTTTTTCCATCAGTTATTCACTAATTACTTTCCTTTTCGTCATCATCTGTTTGTTTAGCTGTACTAGTTTATTTTGTTTCATTTTGTCAGTTTTTGTCTGTGCGGTGTTAATAAACTTGTTGTATTGATTACATCGTTGCCTCCTTTGTATTTTGTAATAACACACCAGGCTCTAACTGGCTTAAAAGACCTCATTCTATTAATTTTTATATTCATTGAGGAATCTTAACTATTCTCACCATATGACTGGTGCTACTATGGGGATAGCAATATTCCCTACATAATTGGTGCCCCTTGTGAGGAGGTCTAAGACCCCTACAATGGATTTTCCTGAAATTGAGTACACAGAAACACTCTTTGAGTAAAGAATTTCTGACATATGTTTCATGTGATATAATATTTCATATTGAAGAGCATTATTGAGAAATCCTTAATTAAAGCTAGCATTTTTATGCTGTTGTGGCTCTACCCAGGGTCACTACAAGGCACTTTAATTTTAGAACTATACTTGCCACAGACACAATGACACAAACTGATGTCATTTGAAACCTCATGCTGTGTTCTAAGAAACAGGTAACATTTCAATGTGTATTAATAATATGATTATAAAAAAATATGAAAATTACTATTACAAGAGTACCACCCTGAATTTTTTTCATGTTTGGTATGTTGTAGTATGGGTTGTATTGTGCATATGCATAAAGGTCCAGAGTGGTATCTCAGGGACTTTTTGAGTAATGACAAATATACATACAGCGGGGGGGGGGGATGCTGGTGGGGGTGTCTTGAGGGGGCGGAGTTATGCTGAACTTCATTGTTCTTAGCAAATCCAAACAGGAAAGTCATGGTTTAGAAATACAGTGTACTCCACATTACAGTATTACAGTTGCATTGTGCCACAAAGCTCTGCCAAAGTTCCACATTGGAGAACGTGGTGGTTTTAAAGACAAGGTATGCATTATAAAAGAGACACTTCAAGGCAGTTTGGACGTGAATCTGAATCTAAAGAAATACAGTTCAAGTAAGGGACATTGACAGATAAGTCAACACTGCAGACATTGAAAGGCACTCAGGAAATCTATGAGACTAATACCTTATACTTGGCAATTTTTCCTAAAATAATGCTTTATCCTTCAAGAGCCCAAAGTGTGAAGCCCTCCTTGTGTGAAGACCTGTCTGTGTAAAGACCTGCGAGTCTACCTGCGTGAGTCCACCAAGTGAGGACACTGGCAAGACTTGTCATAAACAGAGAAGTTCAACCTTTCTTTCTTTCTCACATATACTTACCATCAGCCAGAAATATGTGTTCTCAGTACATCCCGGTTGTTATAAACAAGCGCAGCTCTCATGTCATTCGCAGGAGGAAACGCAATCCAGACAACCTGAGGCCTCTCCCTGCTGCCTCAGATGCACCCCTCTGCTTCCCAGTTAGCCTCTGGAACTGTCAGTCCACGATCAACAAAGCTGACTTCATCCCCGCCTTTGCCACCCAGTCCTCCCTCCAACTCTTGGCTCTGACCGAGACCTGGATCCGTCCGGAGAATACAGCAACTCCAGCAGCTCTCTCCACCAACTTCACCTTCTCCCACACTCCTCATTCAACTGGGCAGGGTGGTAGAACAGGTTTGCTGATTTCCAGCACCTGGAAATTCACTCCTCTCCCTTCTCTGTGCAACAGTACCTCCTTTGAATACCATGCCAACACTGTTACTGAACCTATCAAATTGTATTTTGTTGTCATTTACCGTCCTCCAGGTCAGCTGGGTAACTTCATCGGAGAACTGGATGTATTACTGTCCTCTTTCCTTGAAGACGGCAGCCCGCTTGTGATCCTCGGCGACCTGAGCAGCCACCTGGACAAACCTCAAGCTGCAGACCTTCTCACTCTTCTGGCCTCTTTTGACCTGAAACGTGTCGGCACTCCAGCAACTCACAAAGCAGGAAACCAGCTGGACGTCATCCTGACACGTAACTGTATCACTGACAACCTCCTTGTCACTCCGCTACACATATCTGACCACTACTTCATTCAGTTCATGTTGTGTCTCCCTCCATCTCCACCATCCTCCCTTCCTCCTGTTTCCTTTTGCTGCAACCTCCGTTTCCTGTCACGCACTCACTTTTCCTCCCTGATCTCTGCCTCTCTGCCCCCTCCTGGCCACTTCGTCTCACTAAATGTAGATGATGCCGCTAGCACTCTCTGCTCCACCCTAACCGCCTACCTCAACAAGCATCTGCCCTCTCTCCTCCTTGCCTGCACGCGTGACGCCTTCCAGCCCCTGGCTTTTTGAGGTTCTCCGCGACCATCGGGACGAGCTCAGGGCTGCCAAGAGGAAATGGCGCAAATCCAGGGACCCCGCTGATCTGTCTAAGTATCAGTCTCTCCTTTCCTCTTTCTCCTCACACATCTCTACTGCTAAGGCCGCTTACTACCAGGACAAAATCAACAGCACCTCAGATACACGCAAACTATTCACATCATTCAACACTCTCCTCTGCCCTCCACTGCCTCTACCCCCCACCTCACTGACTGCTGATGACTTTGCCACTTTTTTCACTGGAAAGGTGGATGCCATCAGCAGTCAGTTCTCCACTCCACACATTCACAGTCAGCCTCCACCCACATGCAGTACACTAATGTCCTCTTTCTCTCCTATCTCTGAGGCTGACGTCTCTAAGCTGCTACTCTCCAACCGACCCACCACCTGCCCCCTGGACCCTATCCCCTCCCATCTCCTGCAGGCTATCTCTCCCACACTCTTGCCTGCACTCACTCACATTATCAACACGTCACTCACAACCGGCACCTTCCCCTCTGTGTTTAAGCAGGCTAGGGTAACCCCACTGCTCAAAAAATCTACACTTAGCCCCTCCCAAATACAAAACTACTAGGAACTCCTCCCGTTCCTATCTAAAACCCTTGAACGAGCTGTTTTCACCCAGGTCTCTGCTTTTCTCTTCCAGAACGACTTGTTGGACTCCAATCAGTCGGGATTCAAAACCGGCCACTCCACTGAAATGGCCCTCCTGTCTGTTGTCGACACCCTGCGGGCGGTTACAGCTGCCTCCATGTCGTTGGCCCTCATCCTCCTAGACCTGTCCGCCGCATCCGACACTGTGAACTACCAGATCCTCCTGTCCACCCTCGCTGAACTGGGCATCACCAGCACTGCACTTCGCTAGTTCTACCTGTGAGTCCTACCTCACAGACAGATCATTTCAGATATCCTGGAGGGGAGGGGAGTCCAAGCCCCACTGGCTAACCACTGGGGTACCCCAGGGATCGGTGCTTGGCCCTCTCCTCTTCTCTCTATATACAACTGCGCTGGGTCCGATCATCCAGGTGCATGGCTTCTCCTACCACTGCTATGCTGATGACACCCAGCTCTACCTCTCGTTCCAACCTGATGACCTCACTGTCTCAGCGCGGATCTCTGCCTGTCTTTCAGATATCTCAGCCTGGATGAGGGAGCGCCACTTTCAGCTCAACTTATCCAACACTGAGCTCCTAGTGATCCCAGCCAGCCTGATGATCCAGCACGACATCACTGTTCAGCTCTGCTCAACGACACTGACTGCGTCCAGGTCTGCAAGGAACCTGGGGGTAGTGATTAATGACCAGCTGAAATTTACTGACCACATCGCTACGACTACCAGTTCATGCAGATTTGCGCTGTACAACATCAGGAAAATCAGGTCCTACCTATCCGAGCACACTGCGCAGCTCCTTGTCCAGGCACTGGTCATCTCAACACTGGACTACTGCAATGCTCTCTTGGCTGGCCTACCTGCATGCACTATCAAACCTCTGCAGTTGATACAGAACGCAGCTGCATGTCTGGTTTTCAACCAACCAAAAAGAGCTCATGTTACACCCCTCTTAGTCTCACTCCACTGGCCCCCTGTAGCTGCCCGCATCATGTTCAAGGCCTTGATGCTCGCGTACAGGGTGACCAACAAAACCGCACCTAAGTACCTGAACTCACTGCTGCAACCCTATGTTCCCTCTCAACTGCTACACTGCCACTGAACAGCGTGTGGTGGTCCCGTCGCATCATGGCCTTAAATCACTATACCGGACCTCCCCCCACCCATCTCCTATTAAACTATATAAAAAAAAGTGTAATGGTTTGGCTCTAACAGTCTAATGTATTGATTTGGTGTAATGGTGTGGCTGTAATAGTTTAACGTATTGATTTGGTGTAATGGTTTGGTTGCGATGGTTTAAGCGTAAAGGTTTGGTTGTAATTGTTTGGTTGTAATGGCTTAACGCACTCGCTAGCTTTACCTGCTAGTTGGTAGCTCGCCTGGCCAACGTTTGGAACTTTGTCATGCAGTACTTCTAATATTGTTGACTCTGTATGGTTTTTCGCTTGTGTTGTATTGTACCTCACTTGTAAGCCGCTTTGGATAAAAGCATCTGCCAAATGAATAAATGTAATGTAAATGGAATAATCCATTTCTCAGATGGGGCAGCTTCACAGTACAAACACTGTAAGAACATCATCAGTTTATGTAACCATGATGAAGATATTGGGATGAAAGCTGTGGCATTCCATTGCCTCATTCCACTGAATAAATGAATGTGATGGTATCGGGGGGACCATAATGACATCAGCAGAAATGGCAAGTCTTCAGCGGCATTACAAGGGCCAGATGTAAACAGTAAGACAGCTGTTTGATTTTGTAAAAGACAGCTTATCCGGTGAATATTTGTTGTATTCCACAGTGGCAGGGTGGGAGGATGAGAATGTTTAGTTGAGGGACAGGTTCTACGCTGCCAAGACAATCACTGACACTTGAAAGTTATGCTCATTTGTCCAAGTGTCAAAAGGTCAAGGCTGCAGGTTGAGGCTTATTCAAACAGGGTTTTCTAAAATGATTCTGAGTTGGAAGCCACAGAGGACATCGAGGGTTTTGCTGCTGCTGATTATGATGAAAAATGGTGGCTGGGTTGTGTTCTGGATATTCACAATGACGCATCAGGGGTAAAAGCAAGCTTCCCCCATTCAGCTCAACCAGCTCGCTTATTCTCATACCCAAGAGGTGATGACATTCTAGTTATACCTTAGGGGCACATTTTGACAAAAGCAAACCCCCTAACATTGAAAAGGGAGGATGTATCACACCTGAAAAGAAAACACGGATCAAGCCGCAACCAAGTTGCACAATAACAACACAGAAAGAATCCTGAACAGCCTACAGGAAAACTCCTCTGCCAGTGAAGTATTTCATAGGAAAGGAGCAAGGAAAATGAAAGAGTGTTAGAGCGACCTCTGCATCAGGCTCACATGATGATCGAGCCTCACTTTCCTGTGTGGACCCCTAATTGCTGCCACATGCAATGTATCAAAAAGGCCTAAAAAACAGCCCTCTGAAACCTTCTATATTTGCGCAGTACAGTCCATGCCACACAATTTAAAAAAATGAACAAAATTCAAGGCGGTACTTTTGTAAAATTAATTGTCATTCATTAATATATCATTTATCATAATTGTATAATTAACGTACATTTACATATTGCAAAACAAAAGTGTGACTATGAAGATTCTGTTTGTGGCATGTATAGATCAAACGTTACAGTGTCTTGGACAGTTGGTCAGTTGCAAATTGTCATGAAATTGCAAAATATGATTATTTTTCAATAATGTTTTTAGATATGAAAGGCTAATACATGTGAAATATCAAAACGACCTTTCTATGTACTACATTTCAGGAATATTTAAAATTCCATGGACATTTTTTTACCATTTTCACACAGAATGACCCTAATGCTAAACAGCCGTGCTCAAGAAAGCATCGCACTAAAGCTAGCATAGATGCTCTGCAGAACTCGGAAACGCAAAACTTAAATCATCTCATCAGGGCAAGATGAAGCCTGAGCTCTACTTTTGGCATAATCCATGACTGGGTTCCATTTTTTAAAATAGGTTTCAGATTTTCTCCCTTTTAAGGCGACAGCCTGTCTCGTTGAGCTTCACAGGGGCAGAGACACAATGGAAAGTGAGATGATGTGTTTCTGAAAAATAATTCTTTTGCTTTCCTTTTTACGGGAGCCCAGCATCATGGGGGAACTGACTCAAGGAACAGGAGCACAATTTCACTTTCCCAGGCCGGATGTTTTAGCAAGATATGCTGTGAGGGGCTTCCTTCTACAGATATTTTAAAACAGTCCTGACAGCTGTACCTGTCCCGCCCCCTTTCACTTCTTGTAACGGGTGTTGATGTCTAAGCAGTTGTTATTTTAAGACAGATAGCTCAAAGCCCCACTCTTCTCTGTTTTGCTTCTTTTTCTAAAAAGCTGTTTTAGCGATGTTAAACAAATGTCTGTTTTGCTTGTATTGTTTGTCTGAGCCGTGAATTAATAAAGCTGAATGATTTACAGGATCTTGCTATGTTGGGTGCTCACTAGGTCCCAGGAACCATGCTGGGATGATGATTGAGGTCTCTCTAATGCTCTCTTTCAGTTTATTTGTTCTACTTTCTGCTTCTTGCCTCTCTTGCCTGAAGTGCTACGTGCTTTCCCATCATAAACTGACTGAATGCATGTACAGTAGGAAATATGCCGTGGGCTTTATTCATTTAGTCTTTATTTAGACATTTTACTCTTTATTTTGATGTTTTTCCATTGCTGGCGAGAAAAGGTCACCTACTGTAAATGTCCCTTTTTCTTTTAAGTCTGCTCAGTATCAAGATATGTAATGGATAACTCATAGAAAACTGTCTGCCTACTCAAAATCCCTTTCTGTGCATGTATCAACAGTTCTCTAGTTGCATTATTCCATCAGACTGTGAAGATGAGCTGTTGAAAGGCCAGTCATAAAGTTCATAAAATTACAAAACCTCCTGTGCACAACCTACACGGAGCCCACACAAAAGATGAATCTCATTGGAAGAGTTTGAGGGAAACATTTTTTGCAAGCTAGTATGACAAAGTATGCATCATTCAATTGACCTATTCACTACCTGATAGTAAAGCCATACTTACACTAAGCATGCAATATGCTAAAAATAATCACACTCAAGTAAATTTCAGAGCTCTTATGCTCCAACCTGCTTCAGTTGTTGAGTTTTAGTTCCTCTCCTGACAGATCATGACAAATGTGTGGGTCTTACCCATGACCATGACAGTAATTTAGTACGAAACTTTCCAATCAGGAGGAACAAAATAAAAAAGCTCTTTGTTTCTCATGAATTTTTCATATCTTGCAACATGAATGTCACAACCACAACAGTATAGCCCTGGCTAAATTTAATTACAGTGAATTCCACCCAATGAATAATGCATTTGTGTAATGTAAATCATGTCAAACTTCATCAGTTGACACATATTTTGAAATATGCATGCCTGTTTGATCAGATTTTTTTAATATCTTGAATTTAATAATATTGTGTGGGTAAATAAAAAGCATGCTAGTACATTTATTTGAAAAGTATTAGTGGTTTCTCAAATATAAATGAAATTTGTTCATATGCCTTTATATTTCCAGGAGGAAGGACTGATTTCTCCCTGCTAAGATATGTAAAGATATGTACACAGCATGAGTTTATTCTTTCTCCATGTTCATTAAACATGGAATAAAAGTTTTGTATCTCCATGTAATCACATTTATTTTAAAGGTACTTATGTTTGGAAATTGACAACACATGTATATAATTTTACATTTAAATGTTTGTCAGACATGCTTACCTTTTTAGTGAGTGAGTGTCTGTCTATTTGATGGCAGTGCTTAAAACAATTTCTTTTTAGTGTTCAGGTATGCGGCAACAATGAGATATGACTGCTTTTGGGAAGAAAGTACAGGTGGGAACAGATACAGGGGAGAATGAGTTGTGGCAAGCTGAATAGGAATTGTGTGCTTGAGGGTATGTGACACAGGTCAAAGTTACAACATGTTCATTCAAAGTGAAAACTGTGTTTGTTTCATACTTTTGAGCAGGTTATACCAGCATCACCCATTAAGGTAATATTGCATTGGTCACGAGGCCAGTTGTGTCTCTTTTTGTTCAGTGAGAGTGAAATAAACAGAGTATCTCGAAATTATCACACTTCTTGGAAGAGCAATTCCATTTTGTGATTTCATTTGACATGAAGTGAGTCTGAATACGTACCATTTAATGCACGCAATATTTGTAGACGCCGTTGATCGTGGCTGATCCCTGTTTTGTATTAACGTGCTAAAATGAAACCAGATCTTGCCTGGTTTAACACCACCCCCAGATTCATCAGCATTCCTAGGCTGCAATGAGCTACTATGTCTTACTCAGCCTTACTAGCAAAACGTTCACGCCTTCCTGGGAACTTGTGAAATATTCATGGCTCACGTGTTTCATAACACGGACACCATATGCAGTTTTCTCCCATGCCGTTTATAATGGTGTCAGAGTTGGGTCTTTTTTCCTCAGAAAGAATGAGGTTACTGTAAATCCTTGTAACTAGGTGCATTCGCACGCCTCGAATATTGAGGAACCCCGAGGCCCATCTATGCTGTCATCATAATGAACCATGCTGACGAATATAACCAAAGGTTTTCCAGATGCCACCAGTCCTTCTGTCTTCATCTGTTAAAAATGCAGCTGCAATACCATTCAACAATTTGGACACACCTAATTAAGATAATGGGAAACATGAATTCAAAGACATTTTGATCAAAAGGCTCTTGCTTAAATTCTTGAAATTTGTTCCTTAGACAAATATAAATTGTGAAGTTGATGCCTATGTATGAATTTCTTTCCAAAAAAGTATTAATAAAAAAAAATTTTTTTGACTATTTTAAAGAGTCTAAAATGTAAGATTGTTTTGATTTGTTTTGGTCACTGCATAATTCCAGTTGTGTTATTTCATAGTTTTGATGTCTTTACTATTACTCTAGAATGTGGAAAACACTAAAAATAAAAAGAGAAAAGTGTGTCCAAACTTCTGACTGGTACTGTTCACGCAGTACATTGCGATTTTTAAAAAAATATTATCAAATAAACATGACAATGTTGTTTCCAAACATGATTGATTAATTCTTAGCATATTAGAGCACTTCAGTGTTTTAAACATTCAATTTCAGACCTTAAGCATTGTGCCCTCATCATTGAAAGGATGTGATGATGCTCTGTTGCTCTTAGAACACTCCTGTCTTGGTGTGGTGACACTACCGACAGCCTACAGGATTTGTAGTGTGGATGGTATGTGTTGCTTCATCGCATGTCAACTGTTGGTTTGTGCAACACACATTTCCGCTCTGTATTGCCAGCATGCTTGCCTTCATATATTCTTGACTGGCATCTTGCAGAATCGGATGCTCTACGTCATACCACAACCTTGTATGGATATACAATAGTACAGGATTGTCAACTGCGCTTACATTACATTAGATACTGTTATCCAGGACAACTTAAATGTTATCAATGTATAGAGCTGGATAATCATTGAGGCAGTGCAGTTCAAGTATAATTCTTGAGGCTACAAAGGAAACAGCAGTTTCTCCACTTAGGCTTTAAACCTGCACCTTAATGGTTAGATACCCAGCATGCACACACAGACACAAGCACACAGCATCTCCTTTGTTTCTCCAGCCTCAGGTAGAGGTAGAATATAGAGGACTGGTATGGTGGCCAGGTGGTAAGGTATCAGCGTCGTGAACTGAAGATTGCGGGTTTGAACCCTGTCTGTGACATTTGGTAGAATGTGGTGAGTGAGCTTTCCATCTTAATTCCTGCCCCCTAACACCTGCTACTTGTAATACTTGCTGTTTACTTTATGCGTAGTACTGCAACATGTTTGGGGTTCTGTGATCTAGTGACTGATGTATGGTAGTATACTTGGCTTCTCTTGTTTGGTCAGGTTACACAAGTTAACTTAGGGTAGGACTTGAATAGTGCTATGCTCACACTCGCTGGTCTGGAAGTGGTGTTAGTCTTGTCTGACACTGTTGCTCATTCAACTTAAATGGACATGCTTATGTTCTATTGTGCTGGAAGTAGCTCTGGATAAGAGCATCTGCTAAATGAATGTAATGTAATGCAATATTAGCAGAAAGTGCTAACAGTCAAATATCTTCCCAGGGGTTACACAGTTAACATTTAGCCAGTGCATTGTCAGACACAGGAAGATACATTGTAGGTGATGTCTTCAGTCATGGGGGCCATAAATATATTCAAATGTGCAGTCAAAAATCTTATATACTGTACTTGTGTGAGTACCCATATTAATCCCTGACTGAATGCTTCACCTGCATACAACCTGTTTCTTTTCCCCTTTTCATGATAGTAAAATAAAATAGAGAGAAATATTTGTAAATTTGATAACATTATAAACAATAGTTAATTTAACCACTTCCCATTTGTGGCTTTGTTTTGAATTCTGTCATGTGTTAATGAGGGTATCTGCGTACGTGTGCATGGCTGTATGACCACAATTTACAGGTCCCACATCCTCCAGCCTGCAGACTGACAACGGTTCTGTAAGGTTCAGGATCGATGGGGGAGGCAAGGATAAACGAAAAGTATGCCTGAGGAAACAAAATATATTTTTACATTAACAACACCAAGATTAGACAAATTAAGATCCTAGTACTCATGTTTTAGAACAGTGTTTCTCAACCCTGCTCCTCGCGGCACCCTGTCCTGCATATCTTCTATCTATCCTTGCTCTACCTACCTGACTGAATTCATCAGTGGCACATTTTATTAGCTGAGCACACCTGATTTAATCAAGCAGCAAGGATAGCTAGAAGCTATGCAGGACAGGGTGCCGCGAGGAGCATGGTTGAGAAACACTGTTTTAGAAGAATGGTTTCCCCTGTGTAGTCTGAACATATCACCTTCAGAAAATACTCTAAAAATTGCTCAGTCTGCTTGAGGGAGAGGCCCAGCAGGACCCACAGCTGAGCATTGTTTGTCATATCACCTTAACATCTGTGACTGCAGAGCAGAGATTCTCAGTCTCAGCCATCACTGCTCAAGTTTCCTCCTCTTCGGTTTGCATCACCTGACAGAAGTTTCCTTTTCTGTTTGCAAGTTCCCATTTTCTCAATGCACTGTCTGTGTGCTGACCTATCTGTACAATACGCACATTAGATCTCCAACCTTTGGACACAGATGTGTGACCTTTTAAACAAGGGTATTTCCACACCTACATGAAAAAAACAGATAATGACAAATCGAACAGCATGGAAAAAAAATCAATGCTCTGTTATCACATTGTGTATAACATATAACACATGTAAGTGTGAAGGCTCTTCCTTCACACTTATATGTGTTTTGTTGGAAACAGCACCCGGTGAGGTAATGGTTTCCATTGCCTAATAGTCTCCAGGCATTTTGTGCACAAATGCACACAGTATGCTCAAATATTGTTCAGTTCATTGTTATTGTTACGTTTAAGGTACTTCAGACCTCTGTTTTCACCAGTCATCATAATATGGAGTTGTTTAAGCAATACAAATCAAAACCAATTCAATTCAAAGTCAGTTCTTTGATGACATGGATCTAACTCCATACCATAATTTGTTTGAACAATATTGTATACTGTATATGATGAATGTCTGTGAAACTCAGGTTATACTTTCTATCATAGCATTTCTCCCCAGAATGAGTATCTTATTCAAGTAATTCAGAAATGTCTGCCTTACAGTAATTTTGGTAAAGGTTACTGCACTCTCAATAAAGCAATGCTGATTCAGTCTATTCCAGTTACCTTTAAAAAGATACTCTGCTCACCCACACTTCTTGGAGCTGATCAAGTGATACGTGGGGACAACCATGTCAGTAGAAAAGTGTGCTATGCTTTGGGTATGCTATACCCAAATTAGTATGCAACATTGTTTTTAATGAGATTGAATAGTAGGAAGTACAACAGAAGGAAATCACCAATGTAAGGCGTAGTCCTTAATAACATGAGTAAAAAGAAATTAATGCATGTTTACTTATCTGATGATGCTATTTTTAGGTCTCGTATTTTTGTCCGTTTATGAATTCGACTGTATGCCTACATCAATCAGCTAAGTCTTGTTTCTGTGGTTTCCTGTTCTGAGTGCTGGAAAATGAAGCACTATCAAGAATTTCCCTTCAAAATTTAGAATAAAGAATGAAGAAACAGGGTTTTTTTGGTCTGTGGTGTTGTGGTGATGTGCTCCAATTGCATTTATAAGGAATCTGTTTCTCACACCACTGGGCCTGTCCCCCTGCCAAACCACAAATGTCTCCCTCATCTTCACTATCACATTGGAGATAAACAAAGTTTTGATAAGATTAATATGACCCCTTCTTAACAACAACAACAAAAACATGCCCTTACCTCCTTTATCTCCAAAAGTTAGACAAGCTAGCCTTTCCATGACAAATGTCTTTGAAAATGTCCACGGTATTGAATCTCACGTGCTCAAAATGGCATGAGTTATGTGGGGTTGATCTTGAAATTCTGGCGTTTGAAAGTTGTTTACAGAGATAAATCCAGACACCACCTCTGCCATGACGGCATGGGCAAGTAATGTCTGATGAAGGTGGATTCCAGTATTACTCAGTGTGGTACTATTTGCTGTTAGCACAGCACTTTGACTGAGCCCCTGTTTTGCCACCTCAGTCCAATGCCGCAATGAAGAGGGAAACTCTGGGTGACCACGGCTATGGCAGACCAGAGGAGAGGGACACAGCTAAGACAGAGCAGCCGCTGCCAGCATGCTTTATTCCCTTAACCAGACTACATTATTGCCATTTAGCAGATGATCTTATCCAGAGCAACTTCCATAGGTTACAATTTTTACATGTTATCCATTTATACAGCTGGATACTTACTGAGGCATTTCTTGGTGCTCCCTAACCACCATGCTACAAGATGGACACATTCTGACAGGGAATGCATGCCTCTCTCACAGCCTCCTCTGACCTGAAGTCCTCCTGTTTACTCCCTTACACTGTGGCAAAGCCAAGAGCTGTGAACTGCTGCAACCCCAGTCCCTGCTTGGCCTCCTGCTAGTTTTTTATTTCATCTGTTTGCTAACATCAGCCGAGGGTTGTTGGACAGAAGGTTGTTTTTTTTAACTCACAGGCATGTTAGAGTTAAATTGCATGCGTCAATAAAGTGGTGGTGATTCAGGGCGTTGAATAGTTGTATTGTGGTTCCTTTGAATGTGCCACACTGCATGATCCACAGCCTCAGGACTTTGAAGGAAATCCCACAGTAAGTCAACATTGCAACACTGACAACAGCTGGGCCTTATCAGCACTGGTTTTGTGGATAAATGGAATTTGCAAATGTATTCATAATCAGTTCTGGAACAGCTTTTGTTTTGTTTCATTTTGTTTCATTCCTCAACCAGGTAGTCTCATTTACATGGATTTTTTTTTCAGGGGAGAGTAGGAAAAAGAAGGTGCTCTTAAATGGTATTTGTTTATAATAGTGTTCACAGAATTACCCATTTGCAGTCTTTCCGTATCTGTCTGGTGAAGGGAATGAGAGGCACAGGAAATTTCCCTGCGTTTGTCTAATCCAGTCCCCATGTCTAGAGTGTAATTTTTTATCAGCTGAACTGGTCTTATACATATATCTATATATATATTTTTTATTGCCCTTAGCATTGAAAGTGACTCACAGCTGTAGGGACCTTGTAGATGTATCCAGTGTTTTTTTGCTGTTTTATGCTCTGGCGGGAATTTTTCTCAGCGCTAAGAAAACCATATCTGCCTTATTTTGACCTCAGAACACACAAGCTTGTGCCAGATTTCACCCCACTGTGCAAGGAAACATCTGCTTCCCTTAATCATCACGCGTCCAAGTCTAAATTATTACCGGGAATTTGGTAGGGAATCACCTCACCATTCTGAATCAATCCACAGACGCCTAATCCATAAATCAGTTTTCCATAAATGAGATTTTATTTGTACTTCTTTGTAGCAAATGCCTGAAAACATATGTCTATGGGAAAACCATTAAAAACATGTTGTCGTGTGTAAGTTTTTGAGTGAAAGACACAGTCATGCCTACACTTGTGCACCAGTCAGTCAAACCAAAGAGCATTTCAACTCTCCTAGCAGGGCAGACTCTCCAGTGAGGCTGCTTTCCACATTGAGCTTGAAAATAGGACAGGCCAGTCATATAAGAAAACCACTGAAGTTGCCAGGGTACAGTACTGTGGATTGGTGGTTTTGGAAGACTGTGGATTAATGTTTAGGGAGCTGTTTTTTACCAGATAGTAGAAGGTTTGAATCTCAGATGGGCATTTAATAGTACTTCTAAATCTAAATTATTTTAGTAATTTTTAGTCCTGCCTGTAAAATAAGTAAGTGTGACATGAACTTTTCCCAAATAAGATCTTTTGCTTATAAAATACATAACAAACCTTAACTTGACTTGCTAACTGGTATTGCTTGCTAACAAGGTGTGACAGAGCTGGCCGATGCTCTACACATAAATTAAGAGAAGGAGTAAAACTTACAAAAACAGTAATTTATTTAAAAAAAAAAAAACACTCACAAACACAGGAGAATCAGTCTACAGCCACCAGCACACAAAATGGCTTCCAAAGTCTAAACCTCCTCTTTGTGGCCACACACCTGTATATAACAAGCCTAATTAGGACAGGTGTGACCAGTTCACAGACAAACAAGACAATTAACAAAACAATTAAACAATTATTATAACCAATTTAACAATTAAACAACAGTCAGCGTGTTGCTATCTTTGTACAAATATAAGACAGTATAGCCTATATGGACGCACCATGAAACCTACTTTTTAAATGCAGGCCTTACATCAAAAATATGTTTACAACAAGCCAATGAATGAGAGCACTTACATTCAATCAGAAAATGATTTATTCTCACACAAGACTTTTTACAGTGTATTGTAAATAAAATTAAAATGCTGCAATGTTAACCAATATGGCAATCATGAGATGCAAAATGAGGAAAGTTCTTGGTTTAATCTCTCTGTTGAATATGCATATTTTACAGGTTGTTGTAGTATAGTAGTAGTCCAGTATACCAAGATCATAATACAGCCTGCATTTGCACTTAGACCCTGGTAAGTTATTTCTTGCAGATTCTTTTTGATTTGCTTTTTATTTTTGACAGACATAATGTAACAGCTGGAATTGTAAGTATAGTGGACAGTGATTTGTGGCAACCAATTATTTGCTTGAACATGCCCAACAAACATTTAAAAGCACATTATTGTTAATTCAATCATGCTTTCCATTGAAAGTAAAATACCATAAAATTAGCTTTGCTGAGTCTTGAAAGAGGACTGCTGGTGTGGGGCATGCTGTAGCACGAACGTGTCAGTTGTTGTTGAATTATCCAGCGTAGATTTGATTTTCATTTCTGTAGCGAAGGGCGAGAGCAGTCACCCCACCCAGCCTCGAACCTGGGTCTATGGGGTACCAAACATGCGACTTTGACTGCGACGCCAAAGAGCCAGGCTCGTTGGTATGGCAGTCAGAGCACATACTCAACCATAGTGATGGCACTCCGTCACACTGCCCTCCCCTTCGGGAAGCATGCCCATGCGCTTCACGCACCAAGGCGTCCCTCGTGCATCACCCACTGTACTTCTCCCATCCCAGGGTGCCCCACTCACTCGTGCTTCACCCATCTCTGGGGTCCCTCATACCGTGCTTCACCCATCTCTGGGGTCCCTCATACCGGGTCAACCTAACCTGGGGGTCCCTCATACGGCTCACACACTGGGCAAGCCTCCGATGGCCTCGCGGCCAGCCATCCCAATTCTGACACCATATATAGCGAAGGGCAAGAGCAGTCACCCCACCCGGCCTCGAACCCGGGTCTATGGGGTACCAAACATGTGACTTTGACTGTGACGCCAAAGAGCCAGGCTCGTTGGTATGGCAGTCAGAGCACATACTCAACACTCCGTCACAATTTCATTTCCATTTCTGCTTTATGGAGGGATGCACAAGAATATTCAGGACGTGAGCAGAAATGCCAATGGCATATATTTAATTTAACTTGCAGGCTGCCTGCCCCATCACTGAATGCAGATATGCGACACTTCTGTCATAGTCTTCATATTTGTACGAATATAATTTTGTATGAAAAATAATTGCTCAGCCCATGTGACGCAGTGCAACAGAAGAGGATAACAACTTGATACAACTTGATATTTATAATATATGATATAAGTAAAAAAGTATAAGTGATTGTCTCTCAAAAAATATGTGTGTAAAATGCTAATATGGTAATTATTAAATTTCATATTCTGCTTTTAAGCACTTCACATTTAGTTTTTGCAAGTACTATGTCTGATCCTGTGTTTTGATATCTAAGAAAACAGTTATTCCCAGTAATATTCTTGTACATGAATTATGGCACATCAACAATAAATCTTGGAAAAAGGAGCTCTGCCACATTCCATTTATCAGCAAAATATTTTATTCAAATAACTTAAATAATTTAATAATCACATTAAATGAAGTTATAAATAATAGCTTAAACAGTGTCAGAACTGTATGTTGTGCGTGCTTTCAACACTTAAAGTATCTCTCACAGTGATATTTACAGAAAACAGGACAGAGTTACTGATATCTGGAGACAACACACTTTTATGCTGTTTATAACACTAAACTTCATATCATCGGTGTGGCTGTTCAGCCGAAGTGCAAGGTGCCAAAGAGCCTGCCCCATTGGGTGAAGGAACAGAGTAGCGCGGTTACTGCCAGCAGCGACTTGCTATAACGTCCAGTTCATTGCTATAACCCCTTCATATCACAGTCCAGATTTGCCTCGGCGCTCCTGCTCACTCGGAGTGCAGTGTGCCAAAGAGCCTGTCCCAGTGGGTGAAGTAGGGGGCATAGTTGGTCTTGAACTTCAGGTGGTGGAGGTCGTGGTGCGGCGCGCCTCCGAACAGTCCAAAGGGCACCAGCCTGTGGGTGGACCAGGGGAAGTCGTAGCCCGAGTGGTCCTCCACGGACAGCCAGATGTTCACCACGAAGAAGAGCATCTCCGTCATGGGGTGGCAACCCAGCAGCAAGGGGTTGACCGCGGCGAAGAAGCCCAGGGACAGCGTCTCCCAGGCTCCCGAGTACTCAGTGGTCAGGGCGAACGTGGCTGTGTACTTGTGGTGGACCTTGTGGAAGGTCTGGTACAGCCAGGGCACCTTGTGGTGCAGCAGGTGCCAGATAAAGTACTGGAAGTCGAAGAGCAGGAGGCAGGCGGCAATGTCCCAAACCAGGCAGAAGAGCCCCGGTGCCTGAGCAGGATAGCTGACAGGCCTCCAGTACCAGTGCAGCACCGTCAGTGGGAAAATATACACAACGTGGTTGTAGAGGGACTGCGCCAGGCAGTTCCACAGCATGCTCCAGGTAACATGACTCTTCTGCTGTATTCTGTATTTCCTCACCAGTTCCACTCTGGAAGAAAGCAGGTCCAGCACCACGAAAGGCAGACAGAAGCTCAGGTAGACGGTGAGGGAAAACAGCACAGGGAAAAAAGGTGACCGTAGGTACGCCTCTTGCGCTCGAATAGAGTCCCAGACGCTCTGCAGGGCCATGGTGTTGCGTGTTGTTGAAATGTGAGTGAAGCATGCGGGTCTGGCTGTTATAGCAAGCCCGGCTGCTTCCTCCCTTGTGCGCTCTCACTGCCCGCCCACGCGGAGATCCATATAAGGACTTCCTCTGTGGATTTTCCAAAGGAATGTTTATCTGACTGTAACCCCACCTCCACCACTCTACTCAGTACGTTCAACTTGATATGTGAAAATGCCTTCTTATAATAGTAAGCGAGTAGTGCAAAAATCAATACTCTCAAGATCATGTGGAGTACATGAAAGCATGAAATCAAGTCACTGATTATGAACGTACTCTGACCTAAGTCCAATGCACAGACTATGCATGACATTAGATTCTCCTGTTTTAAAAAATAAGGAAGCAATTCATATTAAACTTAAGGATTTATTTCATTTATTCAAAGTCATGTTGAGAGAAAATGCTTTATATTGTGTAATCTCCTCAGGAAGTATTAAACGTTAAACAATAAAAAGCTGTTAAGGAATGCAGTGATTATGTATTTGTGTGTTGAATTAAATTTTGGAACTACTCAGGAAAGTAACATGGTTAGGCAAATAGTTTCACATGATAGTTATCTTCTAAAGAACTGATCACAGTTCACTTTGAAGTGAACCTGAGTGAAAGATAACTTTGTTCTTACTGGGGAAAGGGAGCTTACTTCAGCATGACTATGATCTCTTTTTTTTTTTACATCATTCAAACACTGCACTCTGAGTAAATGGACAAGGTGGCTACTGATGAAGTATGAGCAGATATTTGAGGCATTTTTCCTCAATCAAAATAGTTTTATGTATAGCATCATTAAACAGTGGTACTATAGAACAATTAGTTGAAATACAGAAACACAGGGAGAGCAGCTATTTAGTTGTAGTCCTACATTACATTACATTGTCATTTAGATGCTCTTATCCAGAGCAACTTACACTGTGCAATTTCTACATGTTACCCATTTATACAGCTGCTTATTTACTGAGGAGATTGTGGGTTAAGTGTCAGGCACGGACAAGGACTCAGCCGCAGACCACGGAGCTTTGATTCCGAACGGGGTTTATTTACAACAGGCAAGATCGTAATCGGAAACAGGCAGGGTCAATTCCAGGAAGACAGTCCGTGGGAGCAAAACCAGGGTCAGGAACAGGTGCAGGCAGGGTCGAAAACCAGACAGGCAGATCTCAGGCAAACAGGACAAAGCGGCAGGCAAGATTCAGGTCGGGGCACAAGCGAAAGTCAGACAACACGAAAACAAGCAAGCAGAAATCAAGACGCGGGAACAAGACAGGTAAAACACACTGTAACGAACTAGCAACGAGACAGGAACAGGCAGGGCATAAAATAGGGCAGAGCAGATGAGGTGATGGGGAACAGGTGAGCTAGCAGGCAGGTGGCGGCGATGCAGTAACGAGACAGGCGGGGACCGGGCGGGGAACGGGGCAGGGCTAGAACACAAGGAAAACAAAAGCACATGGACAGGGGAAGAACACAAACACGCAACTAGGGGGGCAGAGTACTGACAGTTAAGTACCTTGCCCAAGGGTACAGTAACAGTGCCCCAGCGGGGAATCGAACCAGAACCCTTTTGGTTACAAGCCCTGCTCCTTACCACTATGTTACACTGCCACTCAGTGCTTTATTAGTACTTCACACTGAACATTTGATTATAAAAATGAAAGTACAGATAACACTAAGGTCACTGTTATACAAGGCCTGCGCAATGGCGGTGCTGGGACCTCAGTGTACCCCCTGTTGTCCATATACTCTCCCACTCCACATTCACCTCCACTGTTCTCTCTACCCTCCCTCCCCTTCCCTCCTTCTCCATCATGCCTGCTGAGTCTGTGACATCAGTCTTTAACACATGTCTCTCTCAATCTCTAGATGCACTCTGCCCTACTGTCTCCAGGCCATCGTGACGGTCACCCTCCTGTCCGTGGCTGACCGACTCCCTCCGTTCAGACAGGACTGCGCTGCGAGCTGCTGAGAGGAAGTGGAGGAAATCCAGATCCTCTGTGGACCTGGCTGCCTATCACTCTTTGCTAACAGCATTCACAACCACAACAACATCAGCTAAGTCCTCATTCTACCAACGCAAAATCAATGCTAACATAACTAACCCACGAAAACTTTTCTCCACCTTCTCCACCCTCCTCTCCCCTCCTCCTCCTCCCTCCCCCTCTCTCCTCTCTGCCAATGATTTCAGGGTTTACTTTGAGGAAAAAGTGACCAGCATCCGAAACTCCCTCACTCCCTCAACAACACCCTTGACCACCACGACCATCTGCACCAACCACCTGTCCTCTTTCACGCCGATCAACAACTTGGAAGTGCTTCAACTCATCTCAGACCACCACGCCACAACCTGCCTTCTGGACCCCATCCCCTCTACCCTGCTCCAATCTATATCCGGTGAGATCGCCCCATTTCTTTCCTCAAGTATCAACACCTCGCTAACCTCTGGTATTGTCCCCACAGATCTCAAGAAAGCTCTGGTTACACCACTCCCAAAGAAACCATCCACTGACCCATCAGATGTTACAAACTACCGACCGGTATCCCTCCTCTCAATTCTATCCAAAACCCTGGAACATGCAGTACTTAACCAACTGTCCCCTTTTCTTCTCAGGAACAACCTCCTGGACCCCCACCAGTCAGGTTTCAGAGCTGGCCACTCAACAGAAACCACACTCCTGGCAGTGACAGAGGCTCTCCACACCGCTCCGCTCCTCCGACCTGTCATCTGTCCTCATCCTCCTCGATCTCTCTGACACTTTTGACACGGTCAACCACCAGACACTTATCTCAAAGCTGTCAGAGATGGCATCTCTGGGACCGCCCTCTCTTGGTTCAAGTCCTACCTGACTGGTAGAGCCACCCAGATCTACTGGAAAGGTTCCACCTCTGCACCCACCCCTCTCACTACAGGAGTCCCACAGGGCTCAGTACTGGGACCCCTGCTTTTCTCAATTTATATCAACTCACTTGGTTCAGTTATCAAATCACATGGCTTCTCCTATCACTGGTACGCTGACTACATCCAACTCTTTTTTTCTTTCCCTCCCTCTACCCCCCAGGTCAACAAAAGAATTTCCTCATGCCTGGCTGACATCTCCAAATGGATGTCATCCCACCATCTGAAGCTGAACCTCAAGAAAACCGAACTGCTCTTCATCCCAGCCGGCCCTTCCCCCCTGCAAGACCTCTCCATCACCGTCGATGACACCACAATACCATCCTCCCAATCAGCAAAGAACTTGGGCGTAATCCTTGACAGCAACCTGGACTTCAAGGAACACATCGCTCGCACGTCACCGGGCTGCCGATTCCTCCTCCACAACATCTGGAGGATTCGTCCGTTCCTGACAACATAAGCCACACAGCTCCTTGTCCAGGCCACAGTGCTCCCTCGCCTGGGCTACTGCAACGCTCTCCTCGCAGGCCTCCCAGCCTGCACCACCCAGCCTCTGCAGCTCATCCAGAATGCAGCTGCCCGACTAATCTTCAACCTCCCCAAATTCTGCCACGTTACTCCCCTGCATAAATCCCTCCACTGGCTCCCTGTCGCTGCCAGGATCAGATTCAAGCTGCTGACCCTCGCCTTCTCTGCAATAAACAGGACAGCCCCTACCTACCTCCAAGACCTCATCCAGCCCTACACACCTGCCCGGCCCCTACGTTCAGCAGCAACTGGACGTCTCGCTCCTCACACAGACAGAGCGGGAGGTTCTCGCTCTGCAAGGCGATGGCGTTTCTCCTATGTTGCTCCCCAGTGGTGGAACGAACTCCCCATCCCAGCTCCATCACTCCAATCCTTCAGACGTGGTCTGAAGACACACCTCTTCAGACTCTACCTGGACTGACCTACCACAATCGCTGCCCCCCCGGATCAGTGCTGTTATAAATTGCTGTGTGCTTTTTTGTTTTGTTTTCTTGTTACCTCTACTCTGGTACTTATTACGCTGTTGGTATGACTGTATAACTGCAACTGTATAAATTAGAAAGTACTGTGTCCTCAAACAGACCTTGCTTTCAGCTGAGAACTGTCTCAGTGTGGAACTGTACACATCCTGTCCCCGTACTGTCGCTAATACTGACTGTATGCACTTTTGTACGTCGCTTTGGATAAAAGCGTCTGCTAAATGAATAAATGTAAATGTAAGTTTTTTTAAGATATGGTGTTTTGTACCTGCCCCCCCCCCCCGTGGAATGCAAGTGCACCCCTCTGTGTTTTCTCTGGGTGCAAAGCCTGCTATTATTCAACCTAATACTTTAATGACAGCCATCATGCATATGTTTATTACAAAACAATTCAGAACAGAATCTAAGCTTTGCATTTGCTTGGTATGTGTCCTCCTCTATCCAAACAGTCCCTAGTAATCATTATTGTTTGTACATGTGGATTTTGACAAAATGGGAAAATGAAAATGCTATGCACTCCAATATATTGTTCATATGTAGCATAAACGTGAGGAATAAAAAAATCTTTTTGTCAGGACAAAATACGGACTGAACATTACACTTCTACAATACAGGAATACAGAAACAGGTTTTAATACAGAAGCATGTGTTAGTTATAAATTCACTATGGAAGGACACATTTGAGGTTTGCTAAAGCTTGAATGCTTTTCTGATTGTTAGGAAGGTTCTCCACCTTGTGGACAAAACAGGTAGGTCTTAGAGTTTACTGCAGGCTTGAAGACGAGCAACTAGCCATGATTTAATTGATCTTTATTAGAGTGCATGAAAATGCACTCTATTGTTATCCGAATTTTTCTTATTCTTCTTTTTCTTCTTCTAACCAATTTTGTGCGTTTAATACAGCTTCAACCGTTTAACGTAGAAACTTCATTCAAACTGTGTTGCGTAGGTCTTACAAAGGACACTTATGCTATGTATTTTTTATTTTTGTAACATTTATACTTTTTAAACTATTAATTAAAAACTATCAAAATTTTCCCCATAGACTTAACATCGGCCTTTATGACATCACAATAGAGCCATTAAGCAATTAGAATCTTGTGGCAGCTGTTCTGACCACCTACATCTGTTTGATGTAGGCCTATATACTTTTATCAATGTAAAATTAGACTGTTTGCATTTTCATGCACTCGTGATTCCCTGGAATTACATTCTCTAGTTCCTGTCTGTGATTCTGCCTGCGTAAGCACTTGTAGCAGTAGGTGTATTTGATATATTTTATTTTGTTGAAAAAAGCATATGTCCAAAACACACTGCAATGGTTTGCAATGATCAGTTTTGAAGTACTTCATTTTTATTGTTATCGCACAAAATAGCAGAGACTTAATAATGAACAAATTACAAATCATTCTCATTTGCTTATCTTACTAACTTACTCTGCTAGAATGTCCCACGTTTTGTTTTTTGTTATTCACATTTTTGCATTTTCCCCCTTTTCACTCAACATTAGTTGTCACCAGATATGCATTTAAGCTCACCACTTCCACAGTGACATCCACTGACTGTAAGAGTGCGAGGCGAGCCACGCCTAATCCTCCTATACACATGCACACTTACTGTGGCTATTTTTCACACTACAATGCACCAGAAGGCAAATGAGAGGAGGGCAGCTGCATCCTCTTGACGCTATGTGAGTAACTCAGGTGCCCACATGACCCCCGGGGTGTCGAGGGCGGATCAACAAGGGGACCAAGGCACCCTTATCCTTGGCAGAGTGAAGCCAGTCTCACTCAGCCTCAAAAAGAGCAGGTGGCCTTTCAAATTCCTCAATGTATCTGGCCTTGACCGCCAAGGACCACTGTCATCTGTCCCCCACAGGCTCATTAACAACTACTCAGATGAGCTCTGTTCATGGTAGCAATGACTGTAACTTGGACATAGAGCACACTTGCAAGTCAATGAAAGGTGAGTCCTTAGAGATGTACATCATTGCGAGGGAAACAGCGTTCGTCCCCGACTTAAAATACAGTAGTGCAGGTTGGCATTTCTCTCCTGAAAGTCCCTGGAAGATCAGCTATGTGATCACCACCCCTGTCTCAAACAACAGACTGGACTAATCGTAAGGAGGGGGTCGACACAGGCCATCCTTCTTCCAGTCAGTTTTAAAGAAATTTAAAAGCAGGCTTTCATGAAAACCACTGCGCCTTACCGCATTTTATTATGGTGGTCAATGACCTTCCATTCAGTGTTGACTCTAGTGTGGATCTAATGATATTCTTTTAAGTCTGAATGCAAATTTTGATATTGATGACCGCACTTTAAAACACTTTAATTGGTCATCTTGGAAAATGGATTGGTCTGTCTAACACAGTATTAAGAGACTTTAAGCCTCATTTGAGCAAAATACAGTTCTCTGTTGCCTTGGGAGATTTTGCATTCTACATCTCGAAAGGTCAAAATTACTTGTAAGGTTCCACAGAGATCCCCTCTGGGCCCTATGATTACAATACATGCGTCCACTTTGCATAACTATGAGGAAATAGAATGTGAACTTCCAGTTATGATGAAGATACGACACTGTACTGATCTGTGTTACCTGGTGATGAAAGTGCAGTCAACTCCCTGAGGAACTGTCTACAGATATTTAAGTGTGGATTTCAGAAAACCTTCCCTAGCTGAATCACGATAAACCAGATATTCTAGTTATTGGCTCTAAACAGAAAGACAAATGATTTAGGCAGTAAATGTGATGCGAAAAATCTGTGGTTTGTTTTAGATGCTGATTTCACCTATCAGGTCCATGTAAAAAAGTCTCACTTACAAGGCCTTTCTTCATTCATGAAAGAGACAGGGTATTTCTCACACAGGCTGATGCAGAAAGCTTAGTTCATACTTTTAATAAAACCAGACTAAACTATTATAAACTAAACCATTATAATGCACAGCTCTCTAGTTGTCTGTCTAGTCAAACCAATGGAAGGCTGCCATTGGCACAGAACGTTGCAACCAGGATGTTCATCAGAATTGAACACAGAATCCACTTTACCTTTGTGCCTTCATCCCTGCGTTGGTTGCCCTGGCCCAGATTAAAACATTGCAGCACCCCTGTACATCACGACTCAACACTTCATCCCCACTAAGAACAATGTACTTTACCTAGTTTTCGAGTGTGCCATGCTGAATTCATGTATCCAGCTAGAAAACTCTACAAGATGGCCGAGGGCCCATTCAATCATTGCTGAACTCACCTCTCATCAACTTACTGCTCTAACGTAGCATGTCAAGTCGTTACCCAAATAAAGGAAAAGAAAGACATGTAAATAAACTCCTCACAGCCTGTCAGCCAGTATATTACTCATATAACTCATGTGAGCTAGCCATAAATAATTGGGAAAATTTTATGAACATTTTTCCTCTTCTGAGTGCCCCCAACTCTCCAGTGCCCCCTAGTGGGTGTTTTCCCCCCTACTCACACAGGTTATCCCAATTGTAGATCCATCAACTGCCTGTGAGTTTCAGAATTGATCTCAAGGCCCTTTTATTTGTTTTCAAAGCACAGAACATTTTAGCACCTCAACACGTAACAGATCTGTTAACTGATTACCAGCTGAAAATACAGTTTTTAAATATTACTTGTACATTACTTTTGGTTTTATTTCCTTTTACAATGTGTTCATATTTACATTACATTATTGACATTTAGCAGATGCTTTTATCCAGAGCGACTTTCATAAGCTGTAGCCATTTATTGTGCTGGATATTTAATTCCAGTTGTGGGTTAAATAGGCCTACCTTGCCCAAGGGTAAAACAGCTGTGCCCTAGTGGGGATGCAAGTTTTTTGTATTAACTTTTTTGTCTTAATGTTACTGTTTTTTTTAATGCTTTGTTTTTAATATAAGTTGTTTTATCTGACTGCATTCCAGATTTTATATCCTTTTCAGTCACTCTTGGTAATACTTGCAAAATGTGTGAGAAGTGCTATATTTAGATATTCATCTTCTTATTATTATAATTATTGTTCGGCCTGTGTAGGTTACGTGACACCAACCATGTAAGGATAAGCTTGTGTGGTGGAGAACCTCTCCCAGTCTAGGCCAATCAGACTGGAGGCTCCCTCCACATTTGTGCTGTAACAATTCGAAGTTATATAATTTATGCATACCTTTTGTAATAATTACAGAACGTGAATTCCAGTGCCCGATAAAGAACAAATATAATTCTCAAGAGCCTGATGTAATTAGGTTTACTGCATATGGTGATCAATCACATACAGTAAACCAGGGCTGGTCCGCGAGGAGCAACAAACACGTTCACTCTCCCCAAGCATTCATTCACAACCCCAAAAGCCAGCCCCCAAGCAGTTCGAGAAATCCCCGAATGCCTCTTTCTTTTATCCCCTCCTTCAGTTTCATAACACATTTTCTATACACCATTGTCTTTCATTCTGACATCATTCTCATTCCATATTTGGCCTTTCCTGTACACGATTGTTGCCAAGCTCACACCTGTTTAATATACACAAAAACAACTGTCCTGCCTTGGCCGTACATCATTATCTCCAGGGCCGCCATATCTAATATATAAAAAATAATTAAAGAATATCAATCCTGCTTCGGCTGCCCTCCAATATATAAAAGATAACTGTCCCTTCTTGACTTGCTCTGCCTTGGCTGTATTCCATAAAGAACCCCTGTTTGCGACCCCCCTTCACAGAGTTCAATTCTTTTATCTAACACTCAATGGTCCATCTCCTGGGCAATGCTCGGACAGTGTCCAACTCTCCTTAACAGTCCCACCAATAGGCCTCACTGTGTAACTTACGGCATGCAGATATCTCCCAGCTGCATACCCTCCCCACCGTCTCCTGTACTCTCTTGACCCTTCTTTCTAGTCTCTGCTCACAGGCATACAAAGTATGATAGGATACATTATTATTTATTTAAGGCTTATACTGTTAGGTTGTTTAATTAATAGAGTAAATGGTTGACATATGAGTAACTTCAGTTAATATATCAATAACTGTGGTTAAAATCAAAAACTAACATCTATTAGCAATGCTTATGACGTTTGCTGGCAACAATTTATCTGCACCAAGTAACAAGCTTGATCGTACCACGTCAAACTCCGCTTTTCTCTGGGGGGGGTGAAAGTGGCAATACTCATAATTTACATATGGGGTATACACTTAATCAAAAATTTTCCACCACACTTGCTATTTAGTGTGACCATAAATTTTTGTTTGTACAGAAATAAAAACGGTTTCGGTTCCTTCGAATCCCTTTCTCATTCGCCGTCGACGTTTAGCTATTTGGTGAGAAAGAAAACTGGCAGCAGCAAAGTTCAACTTTCGGTTTCGTTTCCTGCAAGCTGGGTAAAAAACGTAAGCGACAAAAAGTTCCGTATTACAGACTTACCTCCCCGGTATCATGAGGTAAGGAAACGGACGTTTTCTGCATATTGATATGAATATTTTTATTGACTACAGAGATGTTAATTCTGATATTTAAAGGATTTTATTTTCAGTAAGGAATACTGGGATTTAAGCAGGTCTCCTTTCTCTCGTATAAAGTCTTCCTCCAGGTGTTAAGCCGTGATTATGTGTCCTCTCAAATTAATCGCTCTCCTTCGTTGACGAGTTCTTTTCTAATAAATACTATTGTAAAAACCTGACGAAACATTTCAAGAGATCAGCCAACCGAAAATTCTCTGCACAAACGTTGGGCACATGTGATGGCATGCAATCATATAAGATTTTATTAAATTCAACCTACTTTTGTAATAAATTGCTTCAGACTTTTAAATTATTTCACACAGTTGCATGCCGTTTATATGGTATTATTTAAGAGGACAGTCTGAGGCAAAAAAAAGGCTGGAAAACCCTTCAGCTTCAGCTGTCCAATGTGCTGCTGCTCTTGTGAAAATATTATTTCTACAACTTTGCCTGTTGACTAATTTGTGGGGTTTTGCAGTGTTTCTGACAAAGCTGACTTGGAAGCTAAGATGAGGAAGCTGGAGTGTCCCTTCACATGGGACATAAACAAAGATGACATAAATGATCTGGACAACATCCCTGAAAAACTCCTGGATCGAGTCAAGTTCTGCCCCCGCAAATATCATGCCACATATCTTAATATCTTAGCTTTCGTAAGCCACCTGATGGGAAACAACGAGAGTGCTCTCGAGTTCCTCCTTAGGGCAGAGACTCTGTTAAAGGCGGATAGGAAGGCTGAAACGGAATTTCTGGTGACCTGTAGTAACCTGGCGTGGGTTTACTACCAGTCTGGGAACCTTAGTGATGTGGAGACCTATCTTGGCAAACTGGAGAAGATCTGCAAGGGCATCCCAGGGTCCTCACAATATTCCTGCTGCTTGCCTGTGATTCACGGTGAGAAAGCTTGGACATTTTTGAGGCTCGGCGCCACGTTTTATGAGAGGGCAAAGGACAGTTTCCAAAAGGCTCTTGAAGGGGATCCAGACAATGCATCCTTCAATGTGGGCTACGCAGTCGTTCTGTACCGGCTGGAGGGCATGGATCGAGATAAAAGAGTAAGGCCCGAGGCAAGTGAAGCGGTTGCACAGCTGCGGAAGGCATTGCTCTTAGACCCCACTGATGCAGAAGCCATGGTGCTCCTGGCTCTGAAACTTCACAACAGCAGGAAACACGAATCCATGAAACTCATCGAAGATGCCCTCCAGCTGTCTCCTGACGTGCCCCAAGTGACACGGTACGTGGCGAAATATTTCAGAGCAGAGGGGTCTCTTGATACGTCGCTGGATATTCTCAGGAGGGCAGTGCAGCTGGCCCCAAACTCATCCTTCCTGCATCACCAGATTGGCCTCTGCCTCAAACAGCAGCTCGCGCGCATGTTTCAGACGAAGAGGGGGGCAGGGCGCGTCCCGGCGACGCTGAAGCGGGCCAAGGCCGCAGAGTGCATACATCACTTCAGCAAGGCGGCGGAGCTGAAGCCCACTAACATCCACGCCCGGGTCAACCTGGCCGAGGCATACGGGGAGAACCACCAGCTGGACGAGGCGGAGAAGATCTTCACCGACCTGCTCCAGGACGGCTCCCTCCGGGACTCGGACAAGCAGCACTGTCACACGAGCTACGGCGCGTTTCTCCTTTACAAGAGGAAAGCAGAGGATTGCGCCATTGCTGAGTTCAAAACTGCATACCGGATGCAGATACAGAGCCTGGACAGGAAGCAGGCGGGCAAGAAGCTGAGGCAGATAGCGGAGAAAAGACTGAACACCAAGCAAAGGGTTGGAGAAGCGTTCGAAATCCTGGCGTTCCTGAGCACCGAAGACAAGCAGGAGAGGCAGGCTGAAGAGTACACCAGGCGAGCCAGGCAGTACTTTGCTGAGATGGGTGACCTCCCTGCTGCCTTTGAAAAGGGAATGAAGCTCAAATAGTGACAGATAATCACAAGTGTAAATATACCACTGTTACTAATGCTGTACTGTTTTGAACAGCAGGGAAAACTTTGGCCTGCTAATACTATTATTTAGTTTGTAATAAAAATTAGTACAAAATAGATTCAGTTCTCAAAACATGTTGTTAGCATTAACATACTGTATGCTGTTATTTTAAGAATATTCATGTTAATACTTACAGTGCTGAAAATATGATTAGATGTCATCACTTAAGTAGCCTCAATGATATTATCCTTCTATTTATCCCAGTGCAACTGTGTCTGTATCATGTGATATGATATTGATTTCTCCATTAAAATGAATTTAATTAAAATGCAACAGTGTTTCTGTTGCTGGCATTGAAATACTTTATTGCCTAATTATTATCCAAATAGTCAAATTCACCCTTTAAAATGGCTTGACTGAGATGAAGCCAAAATGATTTCACTCAAAATTATCTAGACAAGGTCAAAGCTAATATAACCAAATAGCGGTATCTTACAATAGTGAGTAAGAAAGGATTGACACATATTGTCAGGATGGCAGAAACAATACATTACTGCACCTTTATTTCTTGCATACTGTATGTACTGCTAGATGCAAGAAATAAAGGCCTGCTCACTTGAGTCGTCTTAACACTAAAGCAGTTAATGCACTGCATATCGTCTGCAAACAGCTGTATGTCATTTATATACTTTCTGCTTTGCATGTTTAGTTTATGTAATTTGTCCATTTCAGTCAGACATTTGGAAGAAAAAGTGATTATCTGTACTCCACATATTAAACACAACGCAATTACCAGGTTTTAAAGATAATATGTGATGTAATTCCCCTATCTGTGTTGTCTTGTATTATATCAGTTGCTGTTTAACATACTTTTACAGCACCTATTTAACCTACTCCATATCAAAAAGTCATCCATTCACTATAATGCCATGAACTTAGTTTTTGCCAAAAATGTCAGCTATAACCCTATAATTTGTATCCTTTGTATCATGCTGAGCCATTGAAAACCTTTCCCAGGTAAGATGGAGAATTTCTTACTAGTAGTGTTGTGTGTGTGTCCATTGAGGAACATTTGCTGTACTAACAATCAGATATTGACTACACTGAACGTAAAAGAAGCTTGCAAAAGCTTGTGTCTCAGGCTTGCAGGGTTAATTCCGATGTGAGGCGCGGCCCTTTTATCCAAAAGCAAATCATTTAAACCAAATTTCTTCAGTGAATATCTGTGACACACGACTGCACGGCAGGTAACTATTGTCAAGGCTCAGGCAGGGACTCAGGCGCAGACAGAAAGGCAGGGTGCAAACTGCGGGTTTATTAAGTCCACAACGAAATCCAGAAATCGAAGGTCAAAAAACAGGCGAAGTCAGAGATCCAGGGAAGCACAGCGAACAATACCAAAAACAGATCCAAAAGACATAGTCGAGAGAACAGGCAGGCAGGCAGGCAGGCAGGCAGGCAGGCAGGCAGGCAGGCAGGCAGGCAGGCAGGCAGGCAGGCAGGCAGGCAGGCTCGTAGCGACACAGATGAACTGAGACGAACTAGCAACAAGACCAGGCACAAGCGGGGAATATATAGGGCGAGACTGATGAGGAGATGGGATGCAGGTGCGCAGGCAGGCAGGTAATCAGGTGGGCGGAGACAGGGCGGGAAGCAGGGCAGGGCTAGAACACAAGGAAAAAACAGAAGCACATGGTCAAGAAAACAAAACAAACCCGGCTAAGATCCCAGGGCACTGACAACTATGCACTGTGTAAATCACCATAAATAAAAAAATGTAGAAAGTAAATATATGAAAATTAACTTCCCTAAAATATTTTTATTTATATTATTTTCATCACATTTACAGAGGATGAATTCAACCATGTGTCATGTAGACAGCAAATGTTCTGATACATCATCTTCCCTTTACAGTAATTGTGAAATTTTAAAGGTACAATGTCAAAACTTACGGCTGTGTTTCAAAACATTTTTTAACCAGTGAATGAAAATAGGCAGTTGTTTAAGAGTAAGCTAAGCCACCAATATTTAAAAATTTCTCAAAGCACAGTTTTGCTTTCATTTCTTATTACAAACCACTAATTCCATGAGTTTTGTTTTTGGATAGGTGGGGCTCCTGGTGCCACATGCAGTACTAAACAGCACTCTCTCACTTGCCTCGACCCTGATCATCAGCAAATAGTAACTGAAGCGTTTGCAATGGCGTATGTAAATGTGTTCCTGTATACCTCTGTTTTATTTAATTGTAACAAAAATATATACATTTTCTACCTACTTGTATATAAAAATACAGAATTGCACTTTTTGCTTGTATGGTAATAACAACCTCATTGGTATTAATACTGACATTAGTAATGAATGACTTTTTAAAACAGTCCACAAAATCTTGTTTTTACTCATTTTAATTCAAACAACAATACATTTCTTAAAGTGAATAAAAAGTTAATCCAGTGTCTTTCTGCATGATTAAAATTTTGTTGCAGCTCAACTCAAGATTCTGTAGACACAGCGCTGAAAACAAAACTGCTCCAACTCGAGTGCCGCTTTACCTGGGACCTGAAAAACGATGACAAAAGATGACACTGACTTCAGCAAAACAGGCTGAAGTACCAGATTGAGCTGGGGTTAGGTGAGGACACAGAGATAGCACGGTCATTCAGCTATCTCGCTTTCACAAAGTACCTACAAGGCCTGCTTCAAGAAGCACAAGATGACTTAATGAAGGCTGAGAAGCACATCAAGAAACACCATGCGGATGACTGTGAGAAGCTGCTTATTGTCACTTATGGAAACTTTGCATGGTTATATTACCACATGGGCAGGGTTGGGAGGGTTACTTTTAATATGTATTCCACTACAGATTACAAAATACTTGCCCTAAAATGTAATTTGTAACATATTCCATTAATTACTAAAGGTAAGTAATGTAATCTAAATACTTTGGATTACTTTTTTTAAAGAATGTTCATCCGACTAAGGTTCTGAACTGTTATTTTTAGAATGTTCAGGCTGTGTTCACACCTAGCATCTTTTTTTGATGAAAAACGCTGTCCAGAGCATTTTTTCAAGTAAAAAAACGCTGGCAGTGTTTGTTCCAAAAAGAAACTCCTAGGATCCGTCCAATTTGACTCCAAACGGCATCTTTATGATGAATATTATGATACAGTTTAACTGTCATGTTGTACAGTTCACTGTGCTCCGAAACTAGCACAATTAACGTCATCGCTACCTTCTCCATTTTTGGTGGTTGTTATGGGAAACGACAGGTGTCACTACTCCGCTTGTGATTGGTCAGTTGTCAAAAAAGCGCTTGAGGTAGGCCGTTTTTTCTGAGAAGTTAAACTTTTTTTCAACTGAAAAAAACGCCCTGAGCTGCAGAAAAAAACGCTGGCGACAGCGTTTTAAAAAAACGCTCAAGACGTTTTGCCAGATTGGGCAGGATTCCGATGGGGCGGTTTTGAATTTGATTGTGCGGGTCAAAATTGGTTTGGGCGGGTGAACAAAATTTGGGCGGGTTTGGGATCGGGAATCCGCACAATCTGGCAACACTTGCTTTGCTAAAAAAAAAAAAGCGCGAGAAGAGCGCGGCAACACTGTCTAGTAACGTCATGATGACTGATTGGCTGGAGACTGCGGTTGGATGTAATTGGACTAATTGGATGGAGAGATAACTAGCTGTCACAAACAACATAACTATGAATTAGGGATGAACTTAGAAAGTGCAGTATTAACACTACCGGTATTGAACTCTAGTTTTTGGGGCTGTCTTGGCCGCTGACTAGTTTGACATAGATGACCTCACTACATCAAACCAAAATTAAGGTCTGCATTTGATCAGACCGAAAATATGGGTATATATGTGTGCCAGGGAATGAAGTTGCTAGCTGTTTAGCTGGCTCGCCATTTAGGTTAGCCGGATAGCTAGCTAGCGCTGTTGTTGTCGGCAAGCTTCGCTGGATTGAATAGACTAGAGGGTGTGTCACTGGATACCAAATACGAAGACAGTGCCTTTAATTTGGAAAGGACTAAAGCATTTACTTGCAGCTAGCTAATTTATGAGATAGCTACCTAAAGGTTTGCTGCCTAGGTTCCTTGATTTGATGACTGATGAAGTTAACATCAGATTCCTGGCGAAATGAAATAACGCTACACAGTCTTTAAAAGAACTTGTAAACGTTTTTGGTTTGCGAAGTTCAGCAGCCGGTTGCACCAGCAGAGCGTAAGGTCGGTCGTAAATTCGGGTGTAAATCCATCTTAACCTTACGTTCGGAGTACCTAGTTTCAAACTAGCGCCGCACTGAATTTCGCTTGCACCAGGATCACTTAAGACGCAACTTAACTAGTAGTGCGTAAAGCGATCCTTAATCAAAATATTGTCGCATTTAATGACGTTTTTATCGTTTCAAGCCAATCAACGGCACCATACAATGTAAATAGGAAATACGGCATTTTCACATTTGCTGTGCACAGTAGCCTGCATGTGTCATTGTGCTGATTCAATTGTTCCAGCCTTAATTCCGAGTCGGAGGGAAAAAGGCCTACGTCTGTCAAGTTTGTAATAATTATCATAGACAATTTTTCCTCTTTTAACCTTTCATACAAGCCTGTTGATAGCTGCCCGGCTGCCCTACATGAATGTACCCTTTTAGGTGTGTCTTACAAGGACGGCGGTGTATTTTACAATAAAGTAAAGTGCTTAACATATTCATTTCTTGTGTGTATTTATTTTGTACCAATGTGCATTTGCTCATTCACTATGGTTTGTGGAGTGCGCTTTCCCTCGAGGTGCTGGAGGTTGTCTAGCAACAAATTTTACCTGAATTAACAGAATAACTTTCGCTGAACAACCAACAAAAGAGCCAACCGGAGTTGCAAACCACATTAAAAATACACAAGAACGAAGAATCAATCAGAGGTAAGTTAACGTCATAACAATAGTAACAGAAAAGTTATCAAGGTCACCTTTAGCTGACTTATTACCGTAATCTTTAGTGTAACATATTGTTCAAGTAGCCTGTCAACTCTGTAGCGCTGTCAACTTTTGAGTTCAGCTTGGAGTGAGATTTGTTCGGGGGTAGTACTTATTTTTGTTGTACAGTGATGTGCTTAGCCATAAAACACCTTGCATCACAAGAAGTGTACAGTGTTCCCCTACATTTGTTGATAATTCAAAACATTTGACAACTGAACAGTATTTCCTTAAATGTATTGACAACATGGAAAGTTTAATTCACATTTCTTTTTGAGGTTGACTGTCCTAAAACCCACGACCAGAAAGTTTAACAGAAACAGGTTCACAAATTCTCATGTGCTCTGTTGTAGAGATGAAACGGTATGTAAATTTAATATCACGATTATAGTGACCAAAATTATCACGGTTATCAGAATAATCGCGGTATTGTTAAAATCTGTTGAAAATGTTCAAAAAGTACTGATACACAAACTGTATACGGTATACGGTAGTACTAACCGTCGGGAATTTTACCGCGAAACCGGTAACCGTTTCATCCTGTCACAGTATTTAACGTGAGTTTTTTCAAAGTGCGGTAATCAACCGCGGTTTTAATGAAAATTAAAATTTGAAAAGGTAATACTAGGGATGAAAGGGTTACCGGTTTCACGGTAAACCGCGGTAAAATTCCCGATGGTTAGTATTACCGTGCCCTCTTGAGCATTATCATGATTGATAATGAACATTTCAGCACATTTTAACAATACCGCGATAATACTGATAACCGTGATAATTTTGGTCACTATAATCGTGATATTAAATTTCCATACCGTTTCATCTCTAGGTAATACTAACCGTTGTGGTTTACTGTGAAACCGGTAACCGTTTCATCCTGTCACAGTATATAAGGTGAGTTTTTCAAAGCGCGGTAATCAACCGCGGTTTTAATGATAATTCAAATTTGAAACGGTAATACTAACCGCCGGGAATTTTACCGCGGTTTACCTTGAAACCGGTAACCCTTTCATCCCTACTCTGTTGTAAGTGCTGGTGGCTGATTTTGCAGCCTTGATCATTGATTGGGATGGCTCCCACTTGAAGCATGAAAATGAATATATTATATATAAATAAGATCATTCGAGCTGAGCTGTCGTTGACAGCCGTGGTCTTCTTTAGAAAACAACAATTAGCAGCTAACCTTAACTACTAGGAATGTCCAGGTGTTTGTCTGGTACCTTATGTTTTATCATGTTTTTAAGCATAAAACGATGTAAATAAGTGCTTGCTAACCTTGCTCTATGTAGGCCAGCTCTACAACTTTACACCGACAGACCCTGAGTAACACCCGACGAATTCATAAAATTAGACAAATGACCATTGCACTCATCTTCTTCATGTATTTGATCCTCCAGCCTTGCTCCACTCATGCTCAGCGGTTAGTTGGACCACAAAATTGCTCCACCGGAACGCGCATCGCAGTGATTTGCTGTTGCACGCACTGCTGTTCCTTCGCTTAAAAATCGCAAATTTTAGATTGGAGGGAGCGAAAGACGAAAAGTTAGCGTGAGAAAAGGCATATGTGGCGTGAGATCTGAGTCAATTGCGTGAGTCTCACGCTCAATGCGTGAGAGTTGGCAGCCCTGCCTATGCTTCCTTTTCATTCAATGTATAACGGACCATGGTGTTATTTTATATTTCAGGCCATATTTTACTATCCTGATCGTGTCGGGAAATGAATTAAAATGAGACAGCAGCCTATTAGTAGTCTAGGCGAAGTGTCACAAAATGATCAAATTATGTACATTATGGGACTTTTGGCATTATTGATCGTACAGAGGGCAAAATTATCATACAAATACAATTATCGTACATCTGGCAACGCTGCTTGTAGGTGTTTGTGTGGAGTAATTTGCTTGGAGCCCGCTCTTCAGACTGCGCGCGGTCTGACGGACGCACCTCTGTCCTCAGGTGCGCTCCATGTGGAGACTCCATATTAATGTCTCAACCCCGCCCCCACTCTAGCCACCAAATATTTAAGACCTTTGTTGATTTTCACAGTCTCCGGCAAATGTCTCTGACATTTGTTTTCTAACCAACTCGGGTTTATTTTCATTCTGTTATAAAGAATACAGGACAAAGTAGTCTATATTACCATTAATTCTATTCATTATATTTTAATGACTGACATATACAAGAAAAGATGTTACAATATCATCTGTTTCATGGGTTAGACATATTCATATTAAAACCACCAAAAATTGCATACATTTCCGCAAAAAGAAGGCATTGCAGTTGTAACGCTTTAGCTTTGTAGAGTGCAGACGGGAGACACCATGGAAGAGGCGGGATAACGGAGTTGGCGGTACTCATCGTGGGGAGTTTAATAATAAAACGTCGACCATATAATGCAGGGTCTCCACGGCACACTAACCTGGACATACATGCACTACAGACTAGTGAAAATAAAACACAAGAGCATACGCAAGCTGTCGCGTTACGGTTTGCAGTGGTAGAGACAGATAGCGAACACTGCGCTTATTCCACACAAGAGAGAGACTGACTAACTTTCTGCAATCTCACCAATATACGGAGGCGCAGCTGCTAGGACCAATAGGCAATGTGCTCTTAAAGGCACAGCACATTATAACACAGTGATGCAGCAATTTTTTAACTGCATAACCATTCCGCAACAGTGTGTCCCAAATTGCGTATGGCATACTAATAAGCTGCCTACTTAGAAATAATCTTATCAACTGTGAGAGCAGTTATTGACGAATTTTGTCCTCATCTACTAGCTATTTTGCTCTAAAAATACATACTTCAACTGGCATATTCAATTCATTTTTACTTATATAGCGCTTTTTACAACACAAGTTGTCACAAAGCAGCTTTACAATGATCCCAGGCCTGAGACCCCCTGTGAGCAAGCCTAAGACAACAGTGGCAAGGAAAAACTCCCTAATAGGAAGAAACCTTGAGCAGAACCCGGCTCAGAGGGGGAGCCCATCTGCTTCTGGCTGGCACTGGGCAGGCAGAGTTAAAAGGCAAACTTAAGAATAATAAGGGCAGAGTGATTATAAAAATGTCTTCTAGGTTGTCCAGTTCTTGAAATGCAGCTTGCTTGATGGGCAGGACGGCGAAGTAGCAGGACTCGACGCTGGGATGAGACGCTTGGACTACAGCTCCAGGCAGGAGCCCAGAGCAGGAATGGGAAGCAAACAGAAAACAGTGATTAGTGGGTGATAAGAATGGCAGGGGTGTAGAACAGGGAGGCAGGAGAGGAGGGGCATTGAAAGGTGCCAGTGTGCAACAAGTGTGCAACACATTGTATATGTAACATTACACGGGTAACTTTTCATACTTGATAAATACTGTTGTTTATTGGTACTGAGAGTGGACAACCGTTCGATTTGTCCACCATTTTTTCATCTTTGAACGCTACCATGAGCAAAGCCCTTTTCACTTTGCAATGACTTCTGGGATGGGAAACGTGCAACATTTCCTGGATAATGCATTCCACTTTATTCCAAGTCATATATGCTAGTTTCAGTCTGGGACAGCCATACACAATTGACAATTTAAAACATTTAACACAGAAGTCTTTAACTTATGTAATTGGAAATTTAATAAATAATAAAGAGACAAACAGGTAACACCTGTTGTAGCTTGAAACAGCCTGTTTGGATATTCATGTGTTGTTGCCAACCTAAGACACAGCATTAATAAGACAAATATGGTCAAACTGTTGATTAGGATTATTAATAAAGGACACAGAGTTTAAGGAAGACATATATGCATAATGGATGTATGACAAAAATTAATAGCTCCCCTGGCGCTTCATTTTAAACAGAGGAAAGGGTACAGCAGGCAGATGGAGAAAAAGCTCTGGGACACTGAGATGAAGAGGCGGATTGAAGAGCTGGAGAAAGAGAGAGAGGAGGTGAGGAGAAAGAGAAGCATGTGGGAGGAGGTGGTGAGGAGGAAGAAGGAGCAGATTAAGAGGGAGAGGAAGATCATTCTGGAAGTCCTTGTGGATAGAATATTTGCAAGGCCGCGAGAGGAGGAAAAGGGGAGCATTGGAAAGGAGGTGAAAGAGGAAGAAGAGAGACTGATTCCTAAGTGTGGAAACGCCAAGACACCAGCCCCAAAGACAATGAAGGCCAAAATTAAATCTTGGTTCTCCTCCCTCAAGTTCTGGAAAAAGGGAGGAAGCAAATATTGAAAATAACAGACGGAGGGCTCCCAAGTAGCTCAGCAGTTAAGGTGTTCACCTTGACCACAAGCTGAGCTCTACGGCTCAGGCTTGAGCCAAGCCGTGTCATTTTCAGACAATGACTAGGAGCCCACAAAACAGATCAGCGTCATTCCACCAGGGATAGGGGTGGGCAGATCAGCCAGGATGCTGTCAACTCTCCGCTCTCAGGCACCCTTCAATGCATCAGGCGCCTGCAAGTTGCTTGGATGACATCAGCGGAGTAATGCCTATATTGAAGAGAACAGGTGCGCTGCCATGTGACTTGCAGGATGAAAACTATCTACTGTCTACATGGAAGGGGATTGGAGGACCCAGTACACGTGGTCCTGGGAGCTGGAAAAGTAAAAGTACGGGATTGCCAGACAGGGTGAAGTATGGTGGGTAGGTTAGATACCCGGGCCGCTACGGTTACCATGAAGGCCTGTTACTGGATCCACCCGGAAAACCACCAGCAAACAGGACTCTAGTGTAACTTTGTGAACTAATCCCCCACTCAGTGGGCACAGCCTGGAGAGAAAGACAGATTTACATCTGAGGCCTGAGGAAGATCTATGAAGATAAACATATTTGTCGTCTTCTGACAAGCTGTGGGACTCGATTATGAACAAAGCAAAGTACGGGATTGCCATACAGGGTGAAGTGTGGTGGGTAGCTTTGATACCCAGGCCGTTACGGTTACCATGAAGGCCTGCCTCTGGATCCACCTGGAAGAGCACCGGTTACCGAAGCTGTGAAGCCCTGGCTGCCATCACTTCTTTTGCTGCGATACCTGTTATTTGTTGTTGTTTTTTTTCCGTTTTTTTAAAATACATACATGTCTTTGTACTTGTAAACTGTTTTGTCTCTGAGTCAACTAAAATATCTGAACATTATAGTAGTTTGCTGGAGTTTATTCTTTATATTCTTAAAAGGTCATCTTCTTCAAACTTGCAGTTCACACAATTATACAAATTCACTTTGACCAGATTGTGCAGAGATTACAAAGACAACAGGTTGGTTAAATACTCAAAACATACGTCCATTTACAATGTATTTCTAACTATGATAAAAAGCTAGCCGCACAGCTGTGCTACTTTAAAGTGTAAGTTCTTATGTACATTCTATTCAGTGTTTAATATATATTTGCACAACAATGGCAGCAACCATCCTTAGACTGTCCAGTGACTCAGCTGGAATGAATATTCAACCTAGCAATGAATAGCATTACAGATTATAGAAACCTTTAATTAACAATTAGATAGCTGTATGTGGTATGATGGACTGAAGGTGCTTATTATAAGTAACTATGATATTGTTCTTTGTCACACTATGAGCTACTACTGTGTACAGTATGTAAAATCTTTATAGCTACTAATAATAATAGCTACACAATTGCTCACACTTACAGAATGTCTTCCATTACAACTAGTCATCAAAATGAAGCAAAACGAAGTTACATAAAACAATCTGGGCCACATTACCTCATAGTTAAATTACCTCAAAGATATATTTAGCTTCATGTTGATACCATAATAGCGTCTTAATTTTACATTTGTTCACGTGACAGACCCAACACAGTCGCTCTGGCTAGCTACCAAGCTAGCTCACTGAGGGGGTAGCTAACTAACTGAAGCTAAAATAAGATCACCAACTACTAAACAATAGTTATCCATTACCAGAGTTATCGGGTCGAGCCACCTAGTTATCCGAACAGCAAACTCCAAATTCAAGATTATTAGCTACGTGGAACAGTCAGAATTCATTCAGTTGCCAGTGTTGTTTGTGGCTATAGCTTGCACGCTAGCTATGTAAAGCCCCGTACACATTGGAAGGGACGAGAGACGAGAGACCATGGAATGTTAATGAGATTAGGCGACTTGAAGCGATGTCAGGCGAAATGACGGTTGGCGACGCGAAGTGGAGGGGTTCCGAGTTAAACTACTCTCAACTTTGAGGCGACGTGATTGTGGCGACTACCAATGGGAGCGAAGGATACCGTTGACTGACAGATGACGCCAACACTGAGTTCCCCAAACGTTTACCACATGGAGACACCGTTCACGACTTTAGTTCCTACCACTACGGCTTTGATCTATAAACTGTACTATCTGTGAACTAAAAGAAACTAAAAGAAATTAAACGTGGGTGCATTGTCACTGTTGAAGCGTAGCTCTGTCCATATGCATACACTAGCGATATATTTATGGTTTTGTAGAACTAGCCAGCTACTGCTTGTTTAAATCGGAAACATTTGGGGTGGGAAATAGACTAGCGGGATACCTAGGGGAATACCTAGGCAACCAGAGCCTGGAACGCCCACTAGCGACCACCTGTCAAGCGACGAAGTGACGGGCGACGAGCGAATCGCTTTCAATGTTGATGGGGCTTAAGGAGCTAACTAACTGGCAACAAATAAAAACAAGACAGCTAGATCTAGCTGGCCAGCAAGTAACTGTACGTTCACACGGGGAGCGGCGAGAGCGTCAAAATTCGCTCTAGCTGCCCTGCCAGCAACGCTGTCGAAGAAGTGGACGCTCTGACGTAGATGAAATGCGCGGCTACAAGTTCGTTCAAAATGCTTGGTCTTGCAAACATTATTTAAGGGGGCCGCAAAGCAAACAAACGTGTCGTTTGTGCCGACTGACCACAAGTAGGGTAGGCTATAAGTTAACTTCGTGAAATCTTTTAAATGTGAAGGTAAGAAATCGATCGATGAAGGAAAGAAATGAACAATTATAATCACATGTTTGGTAACAAAATAAACTAACGAAATAAACTGATTAAAAGCCATTTGTGTGGTGTGACTTTTGTGTTGTTGCTAACAAGCTTGCCAGCTAAGCTAGCTAATTTTCTGAAAATGGAATGAGCCCGAGCAGCAGCTAGCTGCGCTGCCTTTCAAAATGCAATACTGTGAAATAGCTATGGTGATTTTTACTTAAAATAACGACAGCAGTATGGACCACATAAATGAGTATTCTGGCGTAATGGTCTCATTCAGCAGCGGTCAGTTGTCAAGAAGACCCTTGTTTCATACATTGTTCATCGACCATCAAAACTGGAAACAAATTTAACATTTGACACACCACGCAAAAAAGAGGTCGTCGGGAAAGTGGTCCAATTAAATGTCTTCGGTATAAACAAAGATCACGTTGGGCGACGCCTTGTAACAGGGACATTTTTAATCTCAAAACAAAACCGACACAGCAATTAACATTAAATATAGTAATTGAAAATCAGCAAACCAACCAGTTGCATTATTGCATTACATGATTGGCATTCATTATATGTGATATATATACACAGACAGTATCTAGCGTAAGATTAGGAACATACAGTAGGGACGTGACCTGTCAAGAAACCTGTGTACTGATAAATAAATAAACATTTTCTGCTGTCACTTGTTTTCAGGGGCGTCATGCAAACCAAATTTGTGGGTGGGCACCATTTTCAGACATGTTCAAAACCACACGCAAGACATAAAAATACACATACGCATATATTAATGTTCTTGAAACTTTACGTAACTACGTATAGGACTCTTTACATTGATCTCTTGCAAGCCTGTCTGTGGGAAATATGAAATCTGGATCCTTTTTTACTGGGAAAAACAAAAATAATTTTTAGACTTAATTGTACTAACACAAAGATTGAATTAATTTTTTTTCTTAAATCTCATAACCTGAAGGAGCATCTTCAGTGTGGCACAGTGGTTATTCTTGCAGCAGCACATTTGCTTGGCTATTAATAGCAAACAGCTAAATATAGCTCACCTTGTTTACTGCTGCTGCGGCGTGAGATGAACTTGTGGATGATGGGGAGTTTTCGGTAGACGACGGGAAGGATGAGGGGTGGGGGATGGGGATTAAGAGGTGCGATCTGGCGGAGGAAGCTCGCTCATTTCAGCTAAATCTAGGCTGGGTTACCCTGACTGCAGGCTTAACGATGTAGGCAGGTTATTGATTGAATAATTATTAATAAATTTTTACAAAATATTGGGTGGGCATGTGCCCACCTAAATTGATTGGCACGACGCCACTGCTTTCTTTGAAACTAATTGTCTCATGCTCATGAAATAAATGTTTTTAAAGAAAAATATGCTGATAGTTTTTACATTGCTGTGAAAAACGCTGGCCACCAAGGCTGTGAAACATCTGTACTGCCATTTGTTTGAGAAGGTGCACAAGGTCTTCATCTGTCAGGTGCATTTGTCAGATCCTCGCTGCGTATCATCTGTTGTTATCTGTGCTCTGTCCTGCGCATGCCTGATTGCTTACACATTCTGTGGTAGTGCTCGTCGAAGTGGACAGACAGAGGAAGTTTTTCCCACTGTGGTGCTTGTAGGAAGCGTTGCGAGATGGGAAATGTAGTATCATACCAGAGGCTTAAAATTATCGCATTTTGAGGAAAATTATCGTACGCGTAATGCGAGTCATAACCAAGAGAACAAATAGGCGTGACTGTGTAATTTCAGAAAACACATACTTATTGAGACGAACGACTTTTTGACACCGCCTACAAATCTAGCCACATTGTTTAAAAAAATAAAATAAAATTGCTGACGTAGGAAATATGGTACTGGCCCGTAAGTTACTGCCTTCTATATAAAATACCTAACATTTCTGATCTGTAAAGAGGATTTGATTAATGGTTAAGTTAACGACAGCCGTGCATGTGAGTCATGTTCATCATCACAACAAGCATGGTTGGCTGGAAAGATGTCAGATGCATAAACACAGATGTAGGATCCATATTTTACTATCCTGATTGTGTCGGGAAATGAATAAAAATGAGGTAGGCTACACTGATTACAACTACTAATACTAAGTGTCACAAAATGATCAAATTATCGTACATTATGGTACTTTTGGCATTATTGGTTGTACATCGTACAGAGGGCAAAATCATCGTACAAACACGATAATTATCGTCCATCTGGCAACGCTGCGGCGGACGTTTCACCTACTTAGTGTTAGGTGTAAGTTTTAAGATATAACCTAAGTCTACGTTGAACGTAGGCCTATGTGATTTGGTGCAACGGTATAACTTTTAGTTGTTCGTAAACTCGAACGTAGTGCCGATTTCGAACTAGGTAAAGATCGAACTTACGCTCTGCTGGTGCAAACGGCTGCAGGACTTTTGTCCTATGTCAGACTCCCTTTGGACTGGGCTTTTGTGGAGCAGACACCCGGTGGTTGGCTGTTGCTGTTGTTTGTCGCCATAGGATTTTTTTTTTTTGTATAGGCTATGCTTCGGATGCCGGTGTGCGTTGCTTTTAAGTATGGTACAGCAAGTAATCGCGGCAGTTAAAATGCTGAACTAAATATTGATCAAATATTTTGGGCGGTTTTGTGTGCGTTTGGCGGTTTTTGGTCTGGAAACAATCAGCTGTATCTGGCAACACTTTGAAAACACGGCCTACTTCATGGGATTATTATGTAAAACTTTCAGGGCTGCCAACTGTCACGCATTGAGCGTGAGACTCACGCAATTAACTCAGATCTCACGCCACACATGCCTTTTCTCACGCTAACTTTTCGTCTTCGCTTCCTCCAATGTAAAATTTGTGATTTTTAAGCGAAGGAACAGCAGTGCGTGCATCAGCAAATCATTTCAATGCACGTTCCGGTGGAGCAGCCAATCACAATGATTTTGTGGTCGAGCAACTAACCGCTGAGCATGAGTGGAGCAAGGCTGGAGGAACAAATACAAGAAGGTAAGTGCAAGGGTCATTTGTCTAATTTTATGAATTCGTCGGGTGTTACTCAGGGTCTGTCGGTGTAAAGTTGTAGAGCTGGCCTACGTAGAGCAAGGTTAGCAAGCCCTTATTTACATCGTTTTATGCTTAAAACATGATAAAAAATACCGTGCCAGACAAACACCTGGACATGCCTAGTAGTTAACCTTAGCTGCTAATTGTTGTTTTCTAAAGAATACCACGGCTGTCAACGACAGCTCAGCTCAAATGATCTTATTTATATATGATATATTCATTTTCATGCTTCAAGTGGGAGCCATCACAATCAATGATCAAGTCTGCAAAATCAGCCACCAGCACTTACAACAGAGTAGGGATGAAACGGTTAGCGGTTTCACGGTAAACCGCGGTAAAATTCCCGACGGTTAGTATTACCGTTTCAAATTTGAATTATCATTAAAACCGCGGTTGATTATTGCGCTTTGAAAAACTCACGTTAAATACTGTGGCAGAATGAAACCGTTACCGGTTTCACGGTAATCCGCAACGGTTAGTATAACCTAGAGATGACTATTGTACAATTCCTTGGCTATGTTATTATTTTAATGTTTATGCAAATAAAAACTGCATAGTGCTGCTAATTTTATTTGTGGTTTTCAATCTAAAACTTGGTGAAATGATTTCAGTTTGTGTATCAGTATTTTTTGAACATTTTCAGCACATTTTAACAATACCGCGATAATACTGATAACGGTGATAATTTTGGTCACTATAATCGTGATACTAAATTTTCATACCGTTTCATCTCTACAACAGAGCGCATGAGAATTTGTGAACCTGTTTCTGTTAAACTTTCTGGTCGTGGGTTTTAGGACAGTCAACCTCAAAAAGAAATGTGAAACTTTCCATGTTGTCAATACATTTAAGGAAATACTGTTCAGTTTCTGACAGCTTCAAAAAAGACGCTACGTGTGAACACAGCCTCACTTTGCATTGTTGTGACTAACATTTTGGCACTCCCGTGTTAAGTCTATGGGCATTTCATTGCAGGTTCTTCAGAATTGTAAATGTTAATTCAAAAACTGGACATTACACGAAAACATGAGTTAGAAAAGACACGAGCCACCCTAAATACATTGTGAGTGAGAAAGGAGTAGCTTAACAATTTAATGTAGCCTATAATATGCGTAGTGTAAAATTGTTGGAGTAATCGCAGTTTTGAACGTGAAATTTCACTTGTTTTGTCACTGTATCTACTTGTTAGCTAGTTAGCTTTAGTACTATACTTACTAGCCTACTAGCTAGCTGAATAGCTAATCCAGTGCAGCCAAACTATGTAAGATAGCTAGCTAGTGATCAATATTACCTGAAATAATGAAAAAGAGAACTTACTTCAAGATGCTTCTTCAGGTTAGAGGTTGACTCTTTTGAAGCGGAGAGCAGTTTGGTTGCTGGCAAACACAGCTTGCGTTGTACTGTTATGTTGTGACCTTTGCCAAATTTGAAAGTAAAATGGTCCCTGTATTTCCATGACATAAAGGTGTCGCGCTGACTGCTTTCTGTCTCACTCTCCATTCTACTGTCTTGTGAGTCAGACAGGTTGCGCGCTTTTCTTTTTTTTTTTTTTTTCGTGAGGGGCACATGGGAGATAGGTAACTCGGGGGCGTATCACTGGATATATTTTCCAACTGAATAAACATTAAATGAAAAAAAAATCCAAAGTAATCACTTCAGTAATCTAAATATTTTTTAAATGTAACTGTAATTTGATTACCATCAATTTAAATGGTAACTGTAACGGAACACAGTTACTCATATTTTGTATTTTAAATATGTTATGCCGTTACAGGTATTCCGTTACTCCCCAACCCTGCACATGGGTGATCAGGCAAAATCCCAGAGCTACCTGGAGAAGGTGGAGGAGGTCAAGAAAAGGTTTCCCACAGAATCCCGTTCTGTCCTCCATCCTGTTGTCTATGGGGAGAAAGGCTGGACATTCCTGAATTTCTCTTGCAAATACTATGAGAAAGCGCGAGAGTGTTTCAAGAAAGCGTTGGAGGCAGAGCCAGAGGAGAAAGAGGAATATTGGCTATGCTATTGCACTGTATCACACTGAATCTGAGCTCACAAGCATCGAAGAGTCACCAGCAGTTAAACAGCTGAGACGCGTTTTGACATTGACCCCAAACACTTCTAACATCATGGTGCTGCTAGGTCTGAAACTAGCGGAATATAAGAACTTTAAGGAAGCAACAGAGCTGGTGTAGAAAGCCCTGAAGACTTCACCAGACAATCCCTATGTGACACGATATGTGGCAAAGTACTTTCGGAAATACATATCTGTGGAGAGGTCCATTGCTCTTCTGAAGACAGTGTTGGAACAGACACCGAATTCATCTTTTCTCCATTACCAATTTGCACTTAATTAACAAAACTGCATTTGCATGCAATTAACAAAACTGAAACCGAAGAGTTGCTGAATCTGGCTCTCCATCACTTGGAGAGGGCCACCGCACTGAAACCCTCTTTCATCATTGCCATGGCAGAGTTAGGACTCTCCTATGGAGAAAACGGAGACATCAGAAAGGCGGAGGAGGTGTTTCAGAGAGCATTTGAAGTTGCTACTGCTAAAAATGAGAGCCTGCAGGTGGTCAACGTCCGTTATGCAGATTTCCAGCTCTACCATAACAAATCCGAGTCCCTGGCCATGAAGCACTACAAGGAAGGCCTCACACTGCAGAAAGACACAGCAGATGGGAAGAAATGTGCACTTTAGATTAGAAAAAATTGCCAATGATCGCATTTCCAGAAATTCCCGGGATGCCGAGGCGTTTGGGATTCTGGGCTACATTTATCAAATGAGGGGTGAAAAACGGCAAGCCATAAGGTACTATGAGGAGGCTCTTTCACGTGATTGTGGCAATATACAGTATCTGTCTGCTCTCTGGGGTCTTCGATTATCCCTTTGAAATATAAAATCTTTTTGTGGAGCATGTAACAGGTTTGTTTTAGCCTAGGCTGAATGTAATTTCCAAACTTTCATGAATGCATATATATCACTTCTGCGTTAAAATTAAAACCAAGTGAACAGTAAAGGAAAATGTCCTTAAAATCTATTTCATATAAAGTATGTATTGTATTCTAACTTGGTATATTCAAGTAACCTCTTCAAAGAAACATTTAATATTGTAAATGATTAATACAGTATTAACTATGATCTGTGAAATATATATCAGTTGCCTACTACTTTTTTGCTTGTTTATTGTTTACTGTATGACATACTGTATATTTTTACAGACTGCACTGTATCTAAAATATATATTGTACAAAGGATTCAGTAAAGTCTCTTCTGATATATTGATCAATACAATTTAAAAAACTATCTCACAGGACTCATAAAATGTCTTTCAAATATCACAATTGCAATTTTATCTGCATCCCATAATTTCAACACAAAGCAGTTCCACTTGCGAATTGAACACACTTAAAAACAAGAGGCTAGAAAGAAAGGGTTATATCCACAGACCGTATAGTTTTTAATTACCACGTTGTAAAGTTTGTAAATCCAATATCTGAGCATTGTCTTGCATTACACCAGTTGCTGTTTAACGTACAACACTTATTTAACCTATCAAAAAGGCAAAAACATTCAATCACTATTATGTCATAAACTCAGTTTTTGCTCTAAATGTCAGATAAAACCCTATAATTTCCAGCCCCTTACACAGTACAAACCCATTAAAACGTTTCTAATGGAAGATGGAGGAGCTTTTATTCATACATTTTTAGCTATGTGTTTGTGTCCATTGCTGAGCCTTCGTTGTATAATAACGAATATTGCCTACATTGAACATAAAACGTAGGAATTCTCCATTTTTGGTGGAATACTACTTTAATTACAGGTGCTCACAGTGACAGATGCCCACAATCGTTCACAGCACGCATTCACTTAGTAGACGCGAAGTCAACGCTAAAAGTGCGCATATTAGACCATAGGAAGACCAGTGTGAAAAGAAAAAACACCGAGTGTGTCACTCCGTCACACAGTGCTAATGTTAAGTAAAAATGTCAACTAAAGTCTCTATATTATAGCAATCTGTTTGACCTAGACAATTGAGTAAACAAACAGTAACTGAGCCTCTTCATCTCAGTATCAAATATGTGTACGCTGTATATGTATATGTATACTAAACTCTCCAATCCACATAAAATGAAAGTCTCATCATTGTGTAATAATTTACACATTTAGACGTAAACCCAACACATTTTCCCTTTTGTATCTGCGGTGTATTTTGATAGGACAGTGGTTGATAACGTAGAAAAGGAGAAACGAAACTCGGCAGTTTAAAAAAAAAATCGTGTTACTTCTTAATCCACACCAGCCCTTAATTGAAACGTAACGTTGAAGCAACCGAACGTCCAAACTTGTATCTGTTCTTCATTGACTTATTTACGAGTAAACAATCTCTCCAATGTTGTCAAGGCGTTTGTTTAAGTGCAGTTTCGGTTTCCTTTTCTCACAAACCGAGCGGTTCTTGTTTGCATATTGGCAGATTTCCAAGGCACGGTATCTTTGTAAACACATGGTCATACTTGGGCGGGGATTACTGTGGCTCTGACATAAGTATTGTGAACAGGAGCTTTATCTTAATCGAGGAGACTTCAATTTTTGCAGCTGTAACTGTTGGAGGTGTTAGACATGTCGTAAGTAAACAACTCTCGTCTTTTAAAGTCATTTTGAACGCAAATTTTGTATAAACTTAATTTAGCATGTATTTTGGATGTGTGCAAGAAAACAGGCTTGCATTTTCAGCTGATAGCATATAGCTGAGGTGATGTCAATATATTTTAATAGCTTTAGTACTGATACTAAGTTCAAGATAACTTTTAAACCACAGTACTAAAACACCTCAGAATCATGGAATGCATTTAGTTCAAACATTAAAGCAGTTCTCTCTCATAGATTATTAAAATTATTATGACAATTCTTATGATCCTTATTATGTTCCAGTTTGACTCAAGATACAATGCTAAAAACCAAACTGCTGCAGTTGGACTGCCACTTCACATGGGGCTTGAAAAAAGATGACACTGACTTCAGTGATCTGCAAAACAGGCTGAAGTACCAGATTGAGCTGGGGTTAGGTGAGGACACAGGGATAGCACGGTCATTCAGCTATCTCGCTTTCACAAAGTACCTACAAGGCCTGCTTGAAGAAGCACGAGATGACCTTGTGAAGGCTGAAGAGAGTGTCAGGAAACACCATGCAGATGACTGTGAGAAGCTGCTTATTGTCACTTATGGAAATTTTGCCTGGATCTATTACTACATGCGTGATTGGGCGAAATCTCAGAGCTACCTGGAGAAGGTGGAAGAGATCAAGAGGAAGTTTCCCACGGAATCCCGTTCTGTCCTCCATCCTGTTGTCTATGGGGAGAAAGGCTGGACATTCCTGAAATTCTCTCGCAAATACTATGAGAAAGCGCGAGAGTGTTTCAAGAAAGCGTTGGAGGCAGAGCCAGAGGAGAGTGAGTGGAATATTGGCTATGCTATCGCACTGCATCGCACTGAATCTGAGCTCACAAGCATCGAAGAGTCACCAGCAGTTAAACAGTTAAGACGTGCATTAGAGCTTGACTCAGAGAATGCTGACATTATGGCACTGCTGGCTCTGAGACTTGCTGCCTATAAAAAATTTAAGGAAGCAGAGGAGTTGGTGGAGAAAGCCATGAAGACGTCACCAGACAACCCCTACGTGACACGATATGTAGCAAAGTTCTTTCGGCAACAAGGATCCACGGAGAAGTCGATTGCTCTGCTAAAGAGAGGACTGGAACAGATACCCAGTTCAGCGTTTCTGCACCACCAGCTTGCACTCTGCTACAAGAGGAAAAGGATTGCTTTGCGCAGGCCTGGAGGTCATACAAGCAAAGCAGACACTGACGAGCTGCTGAGCCTGGTCATCCATCACCTGGAGGAGGCCGCCTTTCTGAAACCCTCCTTCATTTATGCCATGGCAGAGTTAGGACTCAGCTATGGAGAGAATGGAAATATCAGAAAGGCAGAGGAGGTGTTTCAGAGAGCATTTGAAGTTGCTACTGCTAAAAATGAGAGCCTGCAGGTGGTCAACGTCCGTTATGCAGATTTCCAGCTCTACCATAACAAATCCGAGTCCCTGGCCATGAAGCACTACAAGGAAGGCCTCACACTGCAGAAAGACACAGCAGAGGGAAAAAAGTGTGCAAATAAACTTGAAACCATTGCCATTAAGCGCATTTCCAGAAACTCCCAGGATGGCGAGGCGTTTGGAATTCTGGGCTACGTTCATCAAACAAGGGGTGAAAAACGGCAAGCCATCGAGTGCTATGAGAAGGCTCTTCTACGTGATCCTGGCAATGAGGAGTACCTCTCTGCCCTCTGTGACCTTCGCTTATCTCTGGATATTTGAAATATAAAGACTTTCATTGCAGCATGTAACAGTTTTTTTTATTATATCATATCTTGGGCTGAATATAATTACCTAAATCTGAACCTTGCATGCACTTTCTGTCAAGGCAGAGTATTATTCCTAACTGTTAATCTAGATGAAGGTAAGGAAAAGGTAGCATATATTGTATGTGGTGAGATACATCACGTGTTTATGATATTTAATACTTTCAAGTACACATTTAAAATGAAGAAGACTTACTGTGATCTGCAACTATATACATGTTGCTTACTATTGCATTTTATTGTAGCTTGCTGTTTGATATTACTATTACAGTAACCAACAATGAACACTTCTACCAAGTAAAAAGTCCTTAATCATATCCTTAATTATTTTTCTTTCCAAAGTAAACTGTATTTAAATAGACAATGAATGTATTGCATAAAACATACAATAAAGTCTCTCTTGTGATGGCATGCTGAATTTTTAGTGTCACAGTACTCCCAAAATGTTTTTAAAACACACAACACAATTTACAGTCATGCATCACACAGTCAACACAAAGCAATTCCATTTATCTTTTCAATACACAGAACAAGGTGTTAGAATATATTTAAGATTAATGAAACAATTAGAGTTTAATCTACTGTAGAGCAAAAGAGCATGAAAGAGCATTTGTTCAGTCTTACATTAAAAAGAATTAAAGATGTCATCTAGAACCCTATAATTCTAGGATTACTGTATAATTAGGATTCTAATTCAATAATGGTAAATATTCCCCATAATCTGCTAATATTTCCTGTCTTGTTATTTTGTCAATTTATTGTCGTCTTGTATTTATTGTACCCACTGTCTTGTTATTTATTGATCTTATGCTATGCACCTTACGTTGTCTTCATCCTTCACTGTCTGAATGTAGCACCATGGGTCCCAGGGAAATGTTATTTCAACCCTACTGTATACTTGTATGCTGTATACTTGGCTGACAATAAAATCTCTCTTCACTCCTGACTAATCCCCCTATGGATTCTTTTATATTCTATCTATGTAATAGTACAAAGCCATAAAAAACCTTCAGATGGAAATATGGAGAGGTTTCATTCATACCGTTTTGCAATGTGCCCACTGTGGAGCTTTTCACTGGGAACCTTAAACTATTTTTCATCTAAATTAATGTCGTACAGTATATGCTACATATAAAAAGAGACATGTAAGGGGTGTGGGACAGAAACAAGGGCAGTGGCTGCATCCGGTCAAACAGGTTTTTCATCACAATCTGTCATCATCTGAATGTCTAATTCAGAAAGCACTTATCAACAGAGGGAATGATCATCACGACAAAAAAAAACCTCTGACTGTCATACTGAGTCACAACAATTGCATAACATCAGTAAAACCAGTGATGGGCACATAATTGACGGGTTGGCTCATGAGACATTATCATCATTGAGGGAATATTATTCCCCTTTAGCAAATGGTTGACTAAATAAAATATTAAATGCTTCAATGCAAATACAAGAAGAGTGTAAGATGAGTACTATGAAATGTATACAGTGGTGGCCTTTCAGCTACAAATATTGGAGGCGAAGATTATCTGTTTTTGCTCATTTTGCAAGATAATGTGTTTTTCAGCTTAAAAAAGTGTTTTTACTTGATTGCATCTAATACTGTAAAGTTATTTTTGTACCATTAACTTGAACTCATTTCAGATATAGCAAAGAAACATTTCTCAGTTAAAAGGAATCTCTGGTCTTAGTGTCATTGTCAAAATAATGTAACCAAATGTCTTAATTATGCATCGGTTATGTCATGGTTAAAATAATGCAACTAAATGTTTTAATTATGTCTTAATTATTTAATCATTAGAATTATCCTTGTATTATATATACTAATGCTACTGTGTTTGACAAAAAAGTAAGTGTAAAGGAATCAGCTGGGAACCCTTAAGTTTGTTAATACTGGATAAACAATCAAGACAGCTTCATGAAACTCATCAGATTAAAGGCAAGTTCCCTGTCTCTTTTCTTGCTCGTTGGCCACCACCGAACACAAGAAATTAGGCATCAAGTACCACACCATTCTTGCTTTGGTCATCCCTAATAAGCAGTTTGAACCCTACCCTCTTGATTCAGGAATGGTTCACAAACCACCTAGATATGGTACATAGATGGGCGATGGTAATCCAAAACAATGAGGTTCCAGTACCAAAGATGGAATATAGTACACACTCATTGGATGTAACATGTTGCTGTCATCAACTTTTTCCTCAAATGGGTTTTCCTGCAGGCTCTTGAAACCTTAATCCTTTGCTCAGGCATTATTATCCTTGACCCAACATTTCCCTCTGCTGGCTGGTTTTACACATGACTGTTGCTGAACAACAGGGGTGGCCTTCCAGTTTTAGAGTATGCGCTGGAGTTTACTGATGTCAACATCAGAGCATTGTTTCAATATCTAATTAATGTTTTAAATGTAAAGAATGTTAGGAAAATGTTTCCTTTTATTTTGTCATGCTTGTCTAATCTGTACTGGGAATCTATAGTACAGTCTACAGTAGTTACCCTCGTCTGATAATGAACTGATGGACACCTACGGCCTACATAAAAAGAAGTATAACTCCTCTGGGAGTTTGATTAATTATGAAATATTAAGTTAAAAAGATGAATTCATATTACTTTTCACAATGTGAAATCTAAACCCAATCGCTGTTCATAATACCATGAATAAATATACATGTGAATTCAGATAATTGTGAATGGCTATCATTACTCTTATACTAATGGTGGTCATGATAAAATAATACTGCATTTCCTTTCCTTGCAGTATGTATTTTTTCTCGCGAAGCATTTGCCAGGGCACAGAATAAATTGTTAAAATTAGGTCATTTGTCACATCTCATGGCTTACATGGCTCATCCTTACATGTTGTTCTTTTCCAGTTTTATCTTTAAGAAATTCTCCAGTGTAGCATGAACATTCTTAACCTTTATGTTCATAATTCAAGGAAAGATGTTATTACAAGCTGAGAGATGCAAAGGTTAGGTAAAAAAAGATTGATCTGAATGCAAGATTGATTGGATGTGATTTCCATCTCTGGTTTTTACACTCCACCTACATACAACTACCTGCAGTTAGGAGATGGAGGTGACCTAGTGCACTATTATAGCTAGATGTCTTGCTTAACTAAGGAACATGATTTCTGTCAATTTCATCATTGTATCATTGACTACTGTAACATCATCTACCTTGTTGTCTGCTTGTAATGACTTAAGTGAAATTAGAATGCCAGCAAAAAATACTTTTTATTACTCCAACACAAGTGAAATTTCACATTTTATTAGTTAAATTCTTGTTTGAGGGTCCAAAGGAGCTCTGAGTTGCTTCATGTAACTCGGGTTCTTTTTTTCCTCATCCCTGGTGACAATCATGACCTCCCACATGCGTGTATCACACTCATCATTCATGTTGTGGTTTTTCTCACATGAGCCCTGTTATATTCATTCAGGCAACATCATGAAATGTTCAGGCAACTTCAAGAAAAGGCATTGGGAACATGTAGAAAAGTCATGTGGCACGTGAGTCATATAGCAGTCAGGGCAAAATCATTGGAGTATTATTAAATACACTAATATGATATTTGTTGCATAAATTGGAGGTAATCTACCCCACCTAGGGCGATCGTGCAATTGTCATCAAAAGAAAAATAGATTTGGGCTTGATGTTTCATATCCCCAAACTTGAGGGGGCACTGACATCTACATGTGGAAGGCACATTATGGACACAACACTGTTGCCGTTCAGGGGCAAGATGCAGTTTCATGAGCAGTGCTTGCAGGAGACAGTCTCTTTGCTGATCCAGGGAAACCCTGTATGTTCCCTCATTCACAACATACCTAAATGACCATCCTTCGTCCTTTATTCAGTCGTGCATGTACCCACAATGCAACTGGTTTTGCATGTATAATTTCCAATTCATTCCGACACGGTGGAGTTTTATTTATTGTACGGTCATCATCCACACAGTTTGGCATTACAAAAGGGGTGGGGGGAATCACTCAGTAAAAAAGTCTGTTGCTATGAAGAAGACGTGTTTCCTGCAATCTTTGGTTCCTCGTGTGAAGCTTTGTAGGTGTGGCTGCTCTGGCAGGTGTCCAGTTTGGGGTCAGCATTGGTGGCGTACGTGCGTGTCCTCTGGCACCGGCGAATCACTGCCATGGTGCTGAGCAGCAGGGAGCTGGCGATGAGGGAGAAGCCGCTAAGGAAGAACGTGGCCGTGTATGAGCCCGTCTGGTCAACCAGCCAGCCTGCTCACAGAAGAAACATGGATGACATCAAAAGCATTGCCGGTAGCACCACCTCTGTGTCATCAGGCACCAGATATTCATCTGGGAAAGGGGGGAGGGGTTACTTTCACATTTAGTGATTTGGCAGATACTCTTATCCAGAACAACATACAAAGAAAAGGTACAAAAGCGCACATAATAAGGTCCCATGAACAATACAACATAGAGAATCATATCTGAACATGTGTCAATCTTTCATACAGTGCTGTGATAACCAGTGCCATACTGAGTACAGAGGTACTCACTTGTAGTTTGCTTTGGATAAAAGCCTCTGCCAAATGAATAAATGTAAATGTAAATGTAAATGTACAATGTGCAAAAATGTACATGTAAATAAATCTAAATAAACGTAGAAGTGCTACAATAAAAAACGAACAGGTGCCAGAATACCCTACTGTTGCATGAAAGGAAAGATTTAAATGTTATGTCTGTCCAGAGGAGTGAAGCTGCAGCATGAAATTAAGGGTCTTCAGGCTGTTGCAGATATTTGTAGGGTAGGGATTTATCACTTGACATTATTAGAAAAGCCCAAGTGCAATAGTGCTGTGCTGGCCTCAAATCTGGACTGTGGTCCAGTGTCTCTGGCCAATGTGTACGTGAGGGAGGAGTACATCTTCTTTCCCCAGCTAGAGTTTACCGCCACTTCAGCATAATGCTTCGAGAACGTGCGTCATCATCCTGCCCTTCCTAGAACCCCCTTGTGCGTGCATTTGGGCAACTTTCTGAAACGCGTTATCCAGTAAATTCAACGATTTAACATTTACGTTGATGAAGGAATGAAATAAGTTAGAAAAAGTCATGCACGCTCCAAAAAACATTTGGGACAAGGACAAGGTACAAAAAAGTATGCCAGTCAGTCATTTACCAGCGTATGCATTTCTGACATTCTTGCATCTGTCATCTTTTCTTTAGAGCCCTGAACACATCAGTCTTGAGAAGAAATCATTATCAATTCAGATTTTTAAATGAAATTAGTGCATATAAGTGTTGTTTTCTAGGTCGATGTTCTTTTTGGTATAACATATCAAAGCCAGCTGTGGGGGTACCATGTGAAATTATATCACAGTTTAGCTGCCTGACTGGACATCGTTATCCATCTTAGAAGGGCCACTACCTTGGTCTGTACTTCCATGTTCAAATGATTGACTTTTTTTTTACCAAAAACCTCATTTTCAAGCTTCAATTCATCGTACATGTTAAATAGTAACTGTAAGGTGAACACATCATTTTTCCAAAAGGCAGGTCCAAAGACACAGAGGACTGTTATTAGGCAAAGCACACTTGTGTGTCGCATTTTAAGGCATGTAGGGCACTGACCTCCAATGGGTGGGCTGATGAGGTAAGGTATGGCGTGTAGGAAATAGACAACTCCCAAGGCGGAGGAGAGGTAAGTGGTCCCGACGACGTCCGACGTCACAACCGGTATCAGGGCCACGTAGGCCCCGTCGAAGTAGCCGTAGAGCACGGAAAAAGGCACGAGCAACGGGAAGCTCCGCAGCAGGGGAATGAAGAGGCAGCACAGGCCCTCCATGCCCACCGCCACCATGTAGCACACGTTGCGGTATTTCTTCAAACACCTGCAGGGGAGCGAAGGATGTCAGTCTACCTGACGCATGACCGCCTCCATCACACTAGCACATCTGCTCATCAGATGGATTTTTTCAAATCTACCTCTATCACCTCTATTCCCTTGTTCAAAGTCCTAAGCTCCCGGCTGCGATTAGCTTTCCAAAGGAAGTTCAGACTGAAATCATATACTTGTTCCTCTTACTGTATGTCAAGTCTGGGTGGCAGTTCATTCACCTCAAAAAGGCGAGTACTTTCACTTTAATCTGCGAGAACTTAAAGCTGGCTTCGGAGAGTACCTTCTGTCGGTGAGCCAGCCGAAGGTGATGTTGCCCATGATGTCGATTACCCCCAGGATGGACATGAGGAAGGCGGCCTGCTGGTGGCTCACGCCCATGCTGAGCGCGTAGGGCACCAGGTAGACGAACGGCACGCTGCAGCCGTTGGCCAGGAAGAGGAAGGACGCGGCCAGCATCAGAAAGTCCGGCATGAGCAGGAAGCTGTACTCCTGCAGGGACTGGAAGCAGAAGCAGCTGTGCTCCCGGTCCTTACTGCTCACCAGCGCCCCCTGTGGCGGGCCGCCATCCGTCCCCCCCGCGCCATACCCGCACTCGGTGTCTGCCTTCAGGGGGCTGCTCGGCTCCTCCTCTTTGAGCCTGATGGGCCTCAGTAAAGCCCCGCAGACGCACAGGTTGGAGACGAACCCCCCCAGAATCAAGAGGGCCCCGCGCCAGGAGTAGTGGTCTATTAGGAGCTGCACCACGGGGGCCAGGACGAATGTTCCAATCCCGCTGCCTGACATGGCAATCCCATAAGCCAGAGCTTTCCTCTCACAGAAATACGTCCCCACCATAGCAATGGCCGGGGTGTAACAAAGGGCAAATCCAACACCTGCAAAGAAGGACAGCAGGCGTGTGCAGTCGGGATATACAGTGCTTGTTTGTTAGAAGACTGAGAAGAAGGTGGAAAAGATTTCTTGTAGTCATACTTTAATCTTGCTTTTCTCTTAATTAACATACACAGCTGAGTAAACAATTAAACAGAGGGAGAGCTTCAAAATATATAAATATTTGGATATATATTCAGAATTTCTACTTAAATTGAATTTTTCAAATCCCTTGAAGCATACCTATTGGGCTGAGTTAGAATGGCAGTGCTCCACTGCATATTTGAGCGAGAACCATAGAGGCACAGTATGGGCTCTCTCTGTCCAAATGACAGACAGAAAAAAGGCTGGAAAGCCTCCGTACCTTGCCTATCCTGACAGCACGTCTGAAGGAAATAACACAGTCATGTGCACGGTGAAGTTGCCATAAACCAAATGACCAAAACTCTTCCTATGGAAAGGTGGGGGGGGGGAGTCTTACCTGTCAGGACCCCGAGAGTGAGGTACAGGTATTCCAGGCTTGTGGCGAAGGAGCTCAGGATGAGCCCCGTGGAGGCCAGGAAGCCCCCCAGGATCACAGCGATGCGGCAGGAGAGCCGGTTCCCAATGAGGCTGCCGAGCGGAGCTGCCATGACAACACACGCAATTCATCTCAGCTGAGTCTCGCAAAGGTATCCTCTGCACTCAAACATCTTCCCACACGACGAACCTGCAGTTTACTACAGATGGCAGAGATGGACTTGTAAAAGGACAGGCGGGTAAAATAATTCTAAAATGAAAACTAAAAGTAAAACCTCAGTCCTTGCAGTTTTTGGTAAAGTATTTCTATGAACTCCACAAAGGGCTGACAGTGTAATGAAAGGAAATGTTAACTTCTTTACTCCAGAACAGGAAACTACCAAAAGCCATAACAATTAGTGTAGGAACAGGGGAGAGAGAGAGGGGAGATTGTTTAACTCAAACTGAGTTTCTGGGTCTCTTGCATAAATTACACAGTGCATTCTTCCTACTTAGATTAATATGTGTTCACAGAAATATATGCAGTGTCCTTGATTTACCTCTGAGTAGGGTTAAGCCATTTCTCCATTACGACAAAGCCCTTGACTATGCTGGCAAACTGAGCTGAGAATTCCATACAGCGTTATTGATCCTGAAAGTACACTGATGATCATGAGGCTCAGGCCACAATCTGGGAAGACCCACAGTCCCACGCCAGGGCACCTGCTACGCAGATGCCTGCAGGTGTGACACAGGTTAGCCTTTGCGACATTGGCACGGTCACAAAGTGCAGCCCCCGAGAGCGGGCAGAGGGCACGTTTTGTTCAGTTTGTCATTGGGGCTGAGGATAAGGCAGTTAATGCATCACCTGGAGTTGCAAAACAGCCACAGATACGAGCCGCCGAGGTAAAGTCCAGCGCACATCTCTCGCTCGTGCTGGGCGGCCTCTCGCACCTCTGACCAATTCAGTCGAGAGCACTCCGGGTCAGTCCGGAGGAATCATCTCCTGACTCGCGGCACAAGTTGCCTGTTTTTGGCTGTGATACTGGATGTCTCCGGGATGGGGAAAACAACACTAACAGCGTCGGGTCACAGCGGAGTGACATCTCTCAAGATGTTCTCTGTGTGCAACCAGCTCTGCTCTGCGGTTGGCACGATCCCTGGACCAGCCCCACATTGGTCTACTACTGATCTCAATAGTATCCCAGTGTTTTTCAGGCCTGGTCCCGGGAGCACAATGTGCACGCGGTTTTCTTTTCCCACACAATCTGCTTTTAATTAATTAGGTTTGATTGAGCCGCTAATTGAACACTGATCTGATGTGATGACTGTCTCTTGCCAGTGACTTGTTGTCCTGTCCTGTCTGTAGTAACTTGTTTGAGGTATGCTTTCCACTGACAAAAAAGATGAGAAAGAAAATGTGAATTCATTCACCACATTCCAGATGGTGAAAAACTCATCACTGGTCGATCACTTGTTGGGGCACACATTGGGGCCAATGTGCAATTAAAGTGACCACTGCGAGGAGCACTATGTGTGCCACCCACCAAAAACAACTAAGGTATAAATAAGCTCAGAAATGATATTTAATCGAATCAAATTCTTTCAAATTCATCTGATCCCTGGTGAAAGAATGGTTCTAAACCACGTTCCTGTAAACCTGTCTTCAGCCTCTGCATTTCGAAGTGCAAGACAAATATGATATATAGAGGCGGCAATGTAGCATAGTCATTAAGGAGCAGGACTTGTAACTGCTGCTGTACCCTTGAGCAAGGTAGTAAACCCACAGCTGCCTCAGTAAATATCCAGCTGTATTAATGGATAACACTATAAAAAGCTGTAACTGATGTAAGTCGCTTTGGATAAGAGCATCTGCTAAATGCCAATAATATAATGAAATGTAATATATGAGGATGCTTCTGCTGAGCTTCATCATCGGTTAGAAGCCAGATTGTGGGGTCTCTTCCAAGGCCAAGGCAAGAGTATCTGGTGAGATATTATTGGCTGGGTGATTTTCCCAGCAGCCCAATGTCCACCCTCCCAACAGTGTGGCCATACATGTGCTTCCCTCACAGGCTGTTGGGATACGCACTCACCCTGTGCTCTTTGGACTCTTAGAATTAGGTAATTTTGTGATGAAACTGTTCAAGTCTACTGTGCAAGAGAGAGAGGTCATCTGGTCGCACTTGCAACACAACACACCCACGGGGCTGTATTCTGTTCGTCCATTTACAAAAAGCTCAGTAAATGAATAAAAATCCGTTGAAAACGTCACAACACTGCCAAAAAGGCCACTGGTGTTGGATTCTGTGAGGCTATTTATAAGATAATGCATACATGAATAAAAACCAAGTGCTAAGAAATGGAGTTTTCCACAAATGTCAGGCACACCAGAGCTGACAGCATACCCGTCTAGGATTAGTTACAGTACCTTGGTATGGTCTGTCAAGGCAGCCCAAATGTCAGTTTCCATCAGGCAGCCACAGGGCACTGCTTAACAAGGTGGTCTTATCCACAGGACTGCAAGCCAATGCCACGTTTGTGCATGTTAAAATTCCAATAGTTGTTTTCCACACGGCAGCGTAGCAGTGCACTGAACAGCTACGGTGAAGAAATGCTCTCTTACCACACAGCATGGTAGTGCAGTCTACCAGAGAGTGGATCCACGCAGTCCGTGAGTAGTCATGGGCGAAGTGCATCTGAAACTCCACGAAAAAGATGGAGATGCATCTGAAAAAAAAAGCACACCCCAAAAGTTCCCCCAAAACATTCATTCAGGGTCATTCTTCAATAAATTCATTCAAACAGGACACTTTAATGCCTCCTTTAGTAAGCATTCCTCTTTAAGGTGATATTAACAAAGATCAAAACTACGATGCAGATTTATGTAGCACAATAAGCTTTTGACTCACTGACCCTGCACACACAGGTGCAGGCACGCATACACACACACACACACACACACACACACACACACACACACACACACACACACACAAATCATGTTCTCCACTCATGCAATTTTTGAGAGGAGTGAAGTACCTACAGTGACGTACTACTGTAGTGACACACTACTCAGTGTCCCCATAAGCTGGGTTTCAGAGTAGGGTGAGTTTATTGAGGAAAAAGTACGATGCAATCATAAATGGAGATGGAGAAAAACAGGCAGCCAAAAGCCTGGGCTGTGCATGATTGGGGGGGGGCACAACCCTCTCAAAAGCTGGAACAGCACCTGAACAAACAAACCACAAGCTCCAGGCCGGAGATAAGGGTCAGTTTGCTCAGTTTGAAAATGAGGGCCTGCTGCCCCCTGCATTTCCTGGCCAGGGAACAAACATTGGAGTTAACACAGGCCAGAGAAAAGGGCTTCCATCACTACGACTTCCATCACACACAACCAATGCGCTAAAGCTCAGAACTTGGCAGGTACGGCAACAGGAATGCCACCTTACTGGCAAGACTCAACCCCTTCAGTGTTATCTCAGTTTTCATCAATAATGTGCACTTCCTTAAAATAGGAAATGAGGAATCCCCCTGCTGTTCTCAAGGGCATCTACGGTTATTGTAAGTCTTACAAAGCATGATCAGTACTTCACCCACGCTATAGTCACCCATCATTTAATGCATACATAACACTAAAGCTCAAAATTTTCAAAGAGGCTTAAAAGTTATTTAAAAGTAGAACTGATGTAAAGTGTTTAGACTGACATATCACACACATGAAACACTAGGGGCATTGACAAGATTGATCAAATACTTGGAAAAACCCATCCAACATTTTTCTTAGATTTGCAGTTTATCTTATTTAAATTATTAATGTCAACTATGTAACAAGGTCCAAAAGGTTGTGACTCCTCGCATGGTATTGTGTGATACTCCAACAACATCTCTGCAACTGACAACAGCTTAAAATGAATTGTTTTTCTAGAAATGTAAGGGGCCAGAGGCAAAACCATTCATTTAGAGAATTTGTTTCAAACTGAGCTGTTTGGCTTTCAGCTGTTCTGGGCAGTTGCTGAGGATAATGTCTGCTTTTGTTCTGGAAACAAAAACCTGTATGAGAAGCAAGGTGAGTGAGAACATTACGGTTTTGAAAGGCTAGCATTACCCCCTGACAGCTCTGGCAATGTGATCCACCTTTTCCCCTCCCCCTCTCCTTAAACACACCCAAGCCAAAGGCAGAGGTGTTGCATATACCTCCTGTAGATAACAAGCACACCCTGCCAACGCCCCCCCACCCACCTGTCAGGCACACACACACACACACACACACACGCACACACACACATGCACACAAATTAATTTTAACAGGTAATCAAGGGGAAAAAATCTGTACACGTGCAGCTCTTATTGGGGCACAGAGTAGGGGGAAACATGAAAAATACGCAGACACATAAGCACTGATAAACATATAGTGGCAAACAGCAAGGTGACAATACCTGGTAAAACCCCAGGTGCAACGTACTGACCTTGGATGACGAATCTAGCACCTACAGTGCATTCTCTCTACATCTCAGATCACTAAGGGGCCTAACAGTTTGCAGGTATACTGTATTTCTCTTAAATATATTTGTGTTTGTTTGTGAAGATACTCAATTTTTTACTATTGATTTATTACACAATGCTTAAATGTTGAGGCCTACCAGAAGCACCATTAACAGGAGGGGTAAACCTAGCTCTGTCTCTAAATTATGAATGTAAGTATGTGCATCTTCTGTATATATACAACATACACCAGAAAATCCCCAATGTCATTTTACTATCTTACTCCAGAATAATGCTTAGAAAATGGAAGTTAAAAAATAACTTTGTGAGTTTATGTCAGAAACTATTCCCAATTAAGCATGGACCTGTGAATGGGATTCAATGCATTCTATTGCCCATGCTTTTTTTTTTGTTCAAAAGCCAAACTAATTAGAAGCACACTGATAATACGATCTGCATTACAAGTGTAATTTTCAACAGTGGGTGAACCACATAAAACACCACCGGCTTAATCCTAATCATTTCAAATGCTATAGAAAAAAAGAAGTGAGTGATTTTTGTTTTATATGCAAAGGGATATGGCATGTGACCAAAGAACGTGCAAATGAAGGAATGTTAATGATCCCTTTGAGGCAACCGGTGGGGAGGCATGTGCGGCCAGTTCCACTTTGTCATAAAGCTGGGGGTCTGAGCCACCCTCTCTGACTGCACCCTCTCTGACTGCAGAGCGTTTATCGACGCACACACGTAAGCAAAAAAAGAACTCACAATGGGTCCTTAGCTGGATGTTATTTAGCCAAATATTACTTAGATTTAACAAAACTTTATGACATGTAAAAAGTAGTCAGGATCAATGATGCCTTTAAAGTATGAGGTCCAATTGACCGGTAACAGCAGACTAGCAACTTGTTTACCAGGGGGGTCTGCTGTAACCTGAACTGAGAGGTGGCGTAAGAGGAAAACAAACCATGTCTTGACAGTGCTGAACTGGAGAATGGTCTTCCTTCTTACCACTCAGCAGTAGCCCAAATATAGAATTACTTCATCTTTCCTCAAAAAGCTGTCACTGAAGAACACCAATTAAGTGTTATATATAAAAAAACTTAATATTGCAGTGGATGTCAAAAAACTTTGCTTGTTATGGATTTTACATATGCATATCTTAGAGCAAATATACTTAACTAGACAGACTGGTGCTGAGTTGTAAAAACTTGCTGTGGGCAATCTTAAAATGTCATAACAATACCATGACATTTGCAACATGCAAAATATTTCCTACAAATTAAACAGATCAAAAACTACGATTTAAAAAAATTACTGTAACAAACACTTTCCTTTCTCCAGTAACTGCATTAAAGGTAGAATATACCTATAACAGAAGTACCAGTATGGTTAATTGGGGACTCGAGAGCATTCCTAGGCAGACACTCCTTCAGGACTGCCTCCCGCAGTGCCATCTCTCCTGCCCATCCTGTCCTGTCAGTGGCAGCCCCTGAGTCACACGTCCCGGCTTACCTGGTGACGGCGCGGGTGCAGACGGTGACGACAAAGCAGCCGGCGACGATCATCCAACCCCAGCCTCCGTCCGGAGGGACGATTCCCGGCTTCTTTTTGGCCCCAGCCATAACAGACACAAGGGAGCACGCTGCTGTTCTCTCCTCCCCCCCCGCCGCCACCTCTTCCCCCCTCGGTCAGTCTCTCAGGCGCTGAGCCCCGGGTTCCCCTGAGCTCCCCCTCGGCTTCCCTCGGGCTCCTTCACGTGGGCACGCTGGGCATGGAATGCTTCCCGGGAAGGCGACCCGTCCGACACGCTGCTCAGCACAAGGCACAGGGCAACACAAACAATATAAAAAGGTCAATTTGGGCGGTGCGCATGCTGGATTTCCAAAGGTAATGCTGCGCAGCCAGTTGTAGCAGATAGACCTGTCTGAGGTCTATCTGCTACAGGTCTAATGCTAATCCTAGTGGATTGCAGAGACAGCAGGACGCAAGTCTTCGCAGAGGAGGTGTTTACTAGCGGGGTGCCCTGGTTTGCTCGGGTGTTACAGTTTAACTTCAGGCACTGTCGTCCACTTGCCTGACCCCCGCAACCCTGTTGAAAACCTGAGGCATGCACAATCCTGCCTTTAGACACTTTCCGTGGAAAAACACCCCAGCAGGCTGCAGTGGAGATCCGGTGGCTTCCCATTACTAAATGCATTTCCCTTCAAACTCTGCATGACTGGACAGAGAATACACACTTAAAAAACAACCGGTATTCCTTTGAGAATAAAACAGGAACAACTCACAATATGCACGAGTATAGTGCAGGTTTTACATTACACTCCTAAATATATTTCAGCAAATGGTATGTATTAATAGAGCTAAGCATAATTCCCTCAGCCTTTGCTTGTGCTTTGAACAGACATAAATATGCCTCTCACCACACTACGTGATACTGCCTGAGCACCAAAAACTGACTAAACTGGCTACCTGCATAAATTCTGCACCTGCTTGACACAATGGAGGATTATGTGTCACATGCTGATCCTATGCATGAACTTTATGACCAGTCTCTGTCAGACTAAGCTGCATAGTTCCACTTACTTCGGCCTCTGTAACCATGGCAACCACATGCCTTGAGCAGTAAGGCTACTGCCATATTGTCTCACAACAGGACAGCAAAAGAAAATCTCTGGAATTTCTTTAATGAATTTTTCAAATTATAATTTTTGCATGATATTGCTGCACAAGGAACATATTAGACATGGAATACACTGTGATTACACCAGCAGCAGACATATCAGAACTGAAAATGGTTCTACATTCCCATAATCAACACAACAGGCAAAGAAAAAACTAAATACTTTACATTTACATTTATTCATTTAGCAGATGCTTTTATCCAAAGCGACGTACAAATGTGCAAATAGTGGGCAAACAGGCACAAGGACAAGATGTGTACAGGGATTGAAATACTTCCAAAATTTGTTTTATCAGCAACTTCCCTGTAATTTTATCTCTGTACAACTTTTTCCTAAATGTCTTCTTTGGTGAGGTTATCCACAAAATGTAGTCCCTGTGTATTATGTGCTACCCAGTACAAGCATGTCAAAGGTAATTAATTCCTTGTGTGTGTGTGTGTGTGTGTGTGTGTGTGTGTGTGTGTGTGTGTGTGTGTGTACAGACACATATATACAATGTCTGTTCAATGGCTCAAACCCTTTGTGACCTTTACCTCTAAGGAAACATGTTGCAAACCTGAGTGTTACCTCATCCAATGTCTATCTCAACATCTGTAAGGTAATAAAAATAAGGTGCAATGCAAAGGCAAGCTGAGGGCAGCCACTGAACACCAAGGGTGCAATGGTGTCCTTTCAACAATGAACAATAGTGACAGCAACAAGATGAGAGGAAGACAGCAGCATACAAAAGACAGGAAAGAATGAGCCAATTGTTGGTTGTCTCGTGTTAATAAAAGAAATGACATAAGGAGTGTACTGAGTTGAGCTGACCTTACATAAATATATGTGCATATACAGCACAGATATTTGTTTATTTGTTATTGGTGGGCACAGATATAGTATGTGTACAGTATGTTTGAAATATTTAAATATTGTAGCCCAAACATTCACAAACATGCCATAAACTGTTTCAGCACCACCCATCAACCTCTTACACTGGGCTAAACACTAGCACTGTCAGGATGAATATGGACATCTTGGTCTAGCTGGAAATTTTGTTAACTGCGCAGACATCAAGTTACCAGAAACAAAACTGCATTTGTTTGCATTTGCAGGCTGCACTAAGAAGACCGGACTGATGGTAAAATGAGGATGTATGGACTTACATCTGGCTAACAAATGCTACGAATCAAAAAAAGATAGTTCTGATATCATAACTAGCACACTTCAGACAAACCTATGATAACAGTATAGTACTGAATGCTCCATAACAGAAATGCAGTTCTTTTTTATTAAATCAGCACCACTACAACAGGATTCTTACAAAAGGGCACAGGGTGTTTATGTCATCCTTTAAGTCTTACTGTACACCTACTTCTGAGTACTTTTCATAAAAAAGGTAACCTGATCATGGACAATTACTCAGAAGACACTTTAGATGTGTAAGTCATTTATTTAGTCTAGTTAACCTTGAAGTCAGGTCCATATTAGCTCAGGCAATAATACCAATATCTGGTTCCACTTGAATTAAATGAATAGCCTTCGAAAAAGTGCGGTGGCCAGTGATCTAAAAACAATGGAGGAGGTGAACTTCCATTTATTTGAGATTTATCCTGAGCCTGGTAAACCAACCATTTGTGCACTTAATGTGATATTATTTTTGTTAATCAGAAAAATGTAACCCGCATAAAATGTAATTATGTAATTATTATTTAAGTTGTGTATGACATTGCATATTAGAAGCAATAAATTTAAACGGAATGAGCTCGCGGGTCTGACAGGGTCTGACAAGCATGAAAAACAGGTTAAGCACACTTATCAGGTACCATTGATTTAAAGGCAAAACATCTAACATTCAACTAAAACGTATGTAACTGAGAAATTTGTTATAGATAGCAGTTTTAAATAATATGGCGTTGTAGATGAGTAGAATTGAGAAATGAGTAGAAATGAGTAGAATAGATACAAATTTAGCATTTTGACTGATAAACAACTATGGAAAGGATGTAAAACGCATTTACTTCTATTATTGTTTATTGGCATCTTTCGTCAAACGTGTAACATTAATGTTTAATGACTATTTTGCTCGTCCCACTCTGTCCATTCTGAATTAAACACCTCCCATAGCTATTTCTGCATTATTTTTTTCAGGTTCCAAATGCACTACATTCCTTTAGTTATTTAACACGTACTTATAAGCTAGGTGGAGCAAATAACCGCTCTCCAAGTTCGGCAGAATGATTGCAATTACACATGCTCAGGCTGGTTTTTAACTATTTTTAAAGTTTCATTATTATTTTTTGACAACGAAAGTCTTTAAAACACGGAGGTTGTCGAAAGAACAGAACACGCAGCTGTTCAGCACAAGACAATGTTTTTATACAGGACACAGCGGGAAATAACATAGGTTAAGTAAATATGAATGGGAAAACGGACAAAATCAGTTAGATTGAAAGTGTAATGGCGCAAATGTTGTTCTAAAAAGATTAACGTAACTATTAAACAGCATAAATAAAATCAAAGAAACGTACCTATTCTTTATCACCAAGCCGCATTGGCCGTTCTCTCACTTCAGCATTCGATTTCAGAGATCAGGCAAGCTCGTGCAACAAATGACATGACATATTACTTTTTAAAGTTCTCTACATCCATTGATGTGTCAATTTCTCCATCGCAGTCATTACAGTCTCCATCAACATGCAAAGAGAAGGCAGAACTGTGACGGTTTGTGCACATGCAAACTGAAAAGCAGGCAAATTACCAACCCCCTCTCTGCACTGCTGCTACACTGTTGGATTATGTATGACACGGGAAGTTAGGTTCGGCGCATAGCGGTCCGTTTAGTGGTGTGTTTTAAGCAAAACGCACGACCAGGCTCATACAACCCTTTCATAGTACTTGCATATTGAGCTGTACGTGGCCGACTGAAATTGAATTTCTGATATTCAACATTTCAAGTCAGTTTATGAACTAAATGTATGGGAAGGATTTGGTTAATACCCAATAGGGATTTAACCCTACGGTATTGTAAGCATTTGTTAATGTGTGTGTGTGTGTGCGCGCGTGCGAAGGGTTGGTGTTACATAATTTCTTAAGGCTTTCTTTTTTCTGGAAAAAAGAAAAACTTTCAAAATTATTTTGACACATGTTGCCACTGAAATCTTGAGGAAACATTAATTTGGTGATTTGCTGCTCATGGAGCTAAAATGGTGGCTATAAGGTTTGTTGTGTTTGCTGCTACAATGTAGGCCTTATTTGTTGTGGAAAAACAAAAAAGAATGTGGTCCACAAAAGAGCTAGAGGCTCTAAGCAAACTTGTCTTGGGAAAAAAATTCACCCTGAGACACCCCTATGTCAGTGTAGGGTTGCACACTGCCAGGTCAGCAAAATGAAGCCAAGATGTTTGTATTCAGGGTCCTCTGTTCAAATGCTGAATCAATGACTTTGCACACTTGAAGTCTCATGTAGTGGCTTCTTCTCAGATAAATATGATCATGTTTTAATCTAGATGCGAACCTAGCTGTGTCTGTTGCACATGTCCAGAGGTGGGGGTATTCTTCTACAGTACATTGTTTAAAGTAGAATGTCTCAGCTAACATGCTAGAAGGGAAAAATGGACATGTGGTCACTGTCAGAGAAAATATGTGAGTTATAAAGAAAAAAAATGTGTAGAGATACAGTAATTTTCATGTATTTTCCTGACCATGTGTATTGAATTTCCTTGTGGTTGAATGAGAGCACTGCAGGGAAGATGGATGACCCCATTAGTTTGGTAAGGAATTTTGTGTTCTGCGTGATTGTTTGCTTTTAAAGATGAAATCAATAATTTGCCCCATTTAGTTCAGATCACACCCCAAACATGTGACTAAACATCTTGACTCATGCCATTATCCAATGACAGGTTTCTGGAAAAAAAAAAAAAAAAAAACAGTAAATAATAATATATGTTTGTTGTGTCATGTTATTGCAGCTATATAAATTGTTTTTACTGTTTGTGGACTATTACTTTTGACAATGAGACTTTGATTTTTCACTGTCCACCAGGGTAAGTGAATTGCAGGCTCTTGGGTGGCTCAGTCGGTTAAGGCGAAGGATCATGCAGACAGTGTCAGTGGAGACTTGCCTGTCCTCCAATTGGAATTTGTTCTTCTGTGGTGCACTGTGGGACTCGTAGTGAGAAAAATAGCTGTTGCCAGCATGTAAGCATATTGGAGCCTCCAATTTGGGGGATTTGCATTTGTCATGCTTCAGGACTCCTGTAAGAGTTTAGTGAGTGTTTTGGAAAGGTAGTGCTGGCAATTCTGAAACTGCATGAAAAAGGGGGGAAAGCAATTTTTACTAATATTTTACTAAATATAATTAACTGAATTCTGAATGCTGATGGTGTTTTACCTATAAGTGTTTTGTCTGGTTTTTAATGCCATGTTCTAAATAGTGTTTGATTTTGTTGATTACAGCAGACATATTTATCTTCATTTTGGTCTCAGCAAGGGGCTTTATAGATAAACTAGAAGCCTATAAACGTCATTGATCTTGGAGAAATATTTTATTTGTGTTTCCTTAATTACTCCATCTTTCCTACATCAGGCAATATGGGCTCAGCCTTCAGAGATATTTTTTCTAGATATTTCAGAGACAAAAATATGTTGTTTCTACCAAAAACAGATAGTTGGACCATTGTTTTATGCTAAACATTTAACCATGTTTACAAGCACACAAAAAGACATTTCACGATCTGTTCACTCATGATGGATCAATCTGAACACTTGACTTAATTAACAAAAAATCAGAACTCCTTGCAAGAACAGATTTAGAATCATATTTCTGAAAGGACTGATACATAATGCCCAATAGCAAAAATAAAATTGTTTTAACCTGATTAAATTCTATCATGGTGGGTTTTTGAAATATGATGTCCTTCCTTCATTTTAGGGCCATTTTGTACCCCACTCACAAATATTTCAGGCCGTTCCAGGATTTATGATCTATTTTGCATTTAGGAAGAAGAAGTGGGCTGGAAGTTATCTTGGAAATCACAACTCATGAGCGCTTGGATAAGAATAAAATAAGGAGAGGATAAAGTTCACTTGCTTATCTTCCAGAATTTGGTAGTGCACAGTGACCAGCCATCTTGGGGCTGATGAAGCTCAGTTCCACCTAATGTTGCACACATGTGAGTATAAAAGCCTTCATGCACATCAGCGAGCAGGCCAACAAGCCAGGGCTGTTTATTTTTGCATACTGATTAGCATTCTCTACCACAAAAGATATGCAAAGACAGGAGTCTCTTACTAAATCCACTCTGAGCTGTTATCAATTAAAGGAAATCAGCTCTCAGCCATTAGTGAATCCACTAGTGACACTTAAGTTTTGGTTGACTTATTTCTAATGGCTGAGTTTCAGGACTGTGTAGGGTGGGGTAATCATTGACACATGATACCTTGAAACATGTCTTCGGTTGATAAGGTTTGGAGCTGTGTGCTGGAAGCCATGTGTTAGGGTAATCAATCTGGACTCTAAACCAGATGGTGCAAGAGAGATGGACACTCTAAAGGACACTGAGAAAACAACACAAAGTCAACAGATAATAGAAGACTGGACTGGGGAAAGGGGTACATCCGGGATAAGCGGTAAGCTGTGTAAGAACATCATCCAGAATGTTTTGGCTGTCTAGTATTTGAGCAATTTGGGCTGCTGTCTTGTTTTTGTCCCCCTCACATTAAATTGCTAATCAGTAATCCCTTTTGGTTACGATCAAAGTTGAATCGATGTGAGACTTCCTTGTATGATGGCTGCTGCTCTTTGTACATAAAATTTTGATATTGACTTTCATGGCTGGTATTGTGAGCAGATCATCTCAGGATCCTGTAACTTCATGCAAGGGTTAGCTGATGAGATGGGACCCCTGAAAGGTGACAACTAATAATGAATAATTATGGGCACAGACTGAATCCTTTAAGGGAAACTCTCAACCATACAAAGTTGCATGGAGGGGAAACAGGTTGCATAGATTTCATGTTCAGGTGTGGTCATTTACTGACTGGAATGTTCTCATGTGGAAACTTCATACAATGCCAGAGGGTTAGTGTCAGATTTGTCAGATGTACTAAAAGGCATCTTCTGCTTTCAAGTTGCCTGTTACACCTTCCACACCCTGAAGGTGACAGCAGAGGCAGGGCCTAGAGCTGGTCATGAATAGATCAGAGTGATAGATCACTTCGCTACATTACCCTGCAGGTTATACACCTAATTGCCAATGGAATAAAGGTGCGCACTATGAAAAGATTTCCTGACTTCCCAAAAAAAGCCAAATCCAGCCAGGAACTAATTCCTGAGGAGGAAATATGTCTAGCACAACACTGCTGCCAATACCAACATGTATACATATAGATTCTTAACAGCAGTTTGGCTATTTTTGATGCATTAGTGTATATATTCCTATTGCAGCATTGGGAATGGATTTGTCTATCTATCTAGTAGAGAACATGGAGGTTTGCTGTTTGATGTGGGTGTAGGGGTAGTAATCTTCGGCTTTCGTCTGATGAAGGGATTGCACCTGACTCTGAGACCAAGGTTGTTGACTCACTGGATCTAAGTCTCAACGCCATCATCACCATGCGTCCAGATGCATGGCCATCCCTGTATTCAGCCAATAGAGTAATTGGATTTTCTTACTGAATCTGTGGCCAGCATCCTTCAATGCATCTTACAGTGGCTTAGTGGACACGTTCTGTAACGGTTTACAAGCCAGACTTCCTGTGCTGGGCACATTAGCTAAAGCATACATGTTAGACTCTGGTGATGCTGAGAGAAGCAGTTGTACAAGGGATGGTGATCAGTTACCAACCTTTATGACACTGTTGTTTTTCCTGTTTTCCTGGAGTCATTGACAATGAAGGCACAGTGTTTGATGAAATGGAGATGCCTAAACATAGATGTAGAGTGATTTGCTTCTGTTTTATTTAATTTTAAGCCAGATTTGTACGGTTTCACAGTGCATTCTGGAGATTGGAGGCATTCAGCAATGAAGTAAGTAGACATTTGGTTTCGATTATGTAAAAAATAAAATGTAACATTTTGATGATCAATAGCGTAAGTGTTTCAGAGAGATAGAGGTGAAGTGTATGTATGAGAGAGGGAGATAGTCACACATATGTCAGAGCTTGATATCACTGTCAAAACGAGATGGATTTCTACACTGTGAAACTGGTTCTTTGCTGTTCAACATACTGTGTCTACTGAACTACTAAGGTAAGGATATCAACTGTTATGGCCTGATTTTACCCTTGATGTTCACATTTGAATCCTACTGAAGCCAATTCTGTTTAGGTAACCGTACACAACCTTTATTCTTTACTTTTGCTATTTTCCACATTTTAGAATAATAGACAATCAAAAGACATCAGAATTATGAAATAACATGAATGGATTAATGCAGTGACCAAAAAAGTGTTACAAACAAATCAAAACCACCTTATATTTTAGATTTTTAAAAGTAGCCAAAAAATATTTTTTGGAAAGAAATTCATACATACAAATGTAATTGAGTGATTTGAATATATAAATATAAATAGTGAAGTTGTTGCCTAAGAAACAAATTTCAAGCATCAGTCTTTAGATCAAAATATCTTTGAATGCATGTCTCCCATTATCTTAATCAGGTGTGTCCAAACTTTTGACTGGTACTGTACATGTACACAGAGAGAAAGAGATGGAAAGGTGGGATTTATTAACTAATAATGCTATTAACTGGAATATGAAGTACCTTGACATGAAGGCATGGTGATCTGGCAGAGGAGTTTGGCACTGAAATTCACAAAGAAAGAGTGAATGCAAACCCTGTTAACCTTAACCTGCTTGCGGGGAAGTCAAGCTACTCCAACGCATTCTATGTAATTACATTACGCAATTTCTCAGATTGCTAGGCATGTGCTAACTGGCAGAGGAAGCCAGGTTTGTACAGGATGGCGCCTTGTTAGTGTGAAAACGTTTGCTCTCAGAAGAACATCAGTTCTCATTACAAAAATGATGGCAAACAACATGCTTTCTGCAGGTTTTGTGACACACAGAGATCATGATTTGATGGCACTCGTGAAACCTGGACACACCTTCTCAGTCTAAAGGAAAAACATTTAACTCAATTAATTGATCATTTGCCCCGCAGACCATTCTTTTTTAAACTCTCCTGTTCCTTTTCCGATCAACCACATGACATATAAACCTCATTTGTTTTATTTTATTTTTTTCTGATCAGTTTTTTCTTTAAGTTAAATACATGCACAACTAACATTATCATAACGGTAGTAAGTTAAGCCATCACTTACACAAACAGAGTCATCAGCAGACAGATTGCTGGTATTTTCCTTCAAAATGCGTATTGTACAAATTGTACATACAGACAGACAGAAACATTGGCATTCAGGGATGTCAGATATATTTAAATACAGCATTTTTGTCTTAAATTTAAATGCCTTCATTTAAAAAAATATGACTCAGAATAATCAGTTTGCATAATTTCCACATTTACTGAATATTTACAAAACAGTAGTTTGTTAAACTATCACAGAAGGACAGCAAATTTGCAGCATAGATAAACATTGATAAAGATAATTAGAAATTCATCTGCATAGCGTGGTAACATGAATTGCTACACAAGTACGGGTAGATTAAAATATTTGTCCAATGAGTAATGAACACTAACAAAATTCACCAAGGAAGATGTCTCTCTGCATACTTAATTACTGTCATTTATGAAGAAACTTTGATTCATCAATATTATCTGCAAATGCGAACACTGATTTAATTCAAATATATGGCAACTTTAAAGGCAGTTCTTGTGAGAAGACCCAAGTCCTACATTATGGTTTCAGTTGGTATGTGAGGCATGTTGCAAAGTGCAATTAAATTCATTTTATAAACACAGATTACTCTGTTGTAAAAACGAGGACACAATTATAACCACATTGTAAAAAAAATATGAAGCAATATCAATGTATTTAGCTGACTGATATTGGCAAACTGCATATAATCAGTCTTAAAATACCAGATGGTAGCATTCTTAAATGACTGTATAACTTTGTGAAATAGTTACTGAGTATGGCCATAAGCAGGACTCTTTGTTGAGATTCACCAGCAACATCCTTGATTCTGTGAACGCACAGGAAAGACCAGAGAAGTAGTCTGGTCATTATCACTACATTGCTTTGAGGAAAATAAACAAAACAAAAACCCATACATCAGCATGCAGTGACTGAAATACCAGGGTTCTAATGTGTGTATATGTGTGTGTGTATACTGACATATGTATCTCACACACACATTCACACACACAGGATCCCTTTCCAATTAGTTTTACTTTCATGGTCTCACTTGCCCCGCAACTACTATACTTAGAGCCGTCAGCTTATTCATACTAAAAATTTGCCATGGAGTCCATTAGTGTGGAACAGTTGCCTTGTTTCACGCCATGGAAAGCTATTGGATGGGCTAACTTGGATAATGGTGTTCTTCAATATATGACTGCTACAGCACTCCCTGGAACCCTGGCATCCACTTCCTGCATGCACATCAGCTAAGCCTTCAGAACAACACATTTAAACATTTTTAAAAATCCTATTTTTAAATGGTTATTAGTCTTCCCGGTGGTCTTAGAGTAAAGCAACAGGTCACAGCAAGACACACAAAACCATATTAAACAACTCCCCCACACACAGAAAAAAACAAAGAAAAAAAGATCACATAGTAAAACAAAACCCACACGGCAAAACACAGAGTTCAAATCTCCAACAAGAATGCTTTCAAAAAGCTCATCAACTTCATTCTTCAATGAAGGCAACACACAGCGCCTGGAGGTTTTCGTTGTGGTGGCACACAGTATTGTTAGAGCGCGGTTATCCAGTTTGACGAGAATGTGGCACTGAACAGCATGAGGCAAATACCAATTCTGAGAGATGAAAGGAAAAGTAAATGGAGGGAATATAAAAGGATTAACTCCTAAGAACCGTTCTAAAAACTCAACATTCTGTAATCTTTCGATAATCAAGGTGTTCTGAAGACACCCAACGTTTGCGTGCAGTTATGTGATTACAGTCATTTCACTTGAACATTCTGAGACATGTGAAAGATTCTGCCCTTCAAATTCAGATATGAAAATTGGGGAGAAAAACAATGCAGCCCTGCTCAGGTAATCACTTTTTTATCAAGTATCTGCACTTTCACAGAGGAGTCAAAATCTTTTACGATGCATATAGCATTCCAAACCCTATCATGCAAGACAAAAAAGTGACACTCCTCCGCCATTTAAGGACACAAACCAGCCTCAGTGCCAGCCATTCCATTAGAGTAAGTAAGTAAGAGTAAGTAAGAGATACTGTTCAAAACCCTGTTCTCTGATCACATGGAGACACCAAAAATCATTCAGGAAAACTTAATTTGAGCAATGTGAGGTATGTGTGTGACAACCATTGTACTGTTTAGAGTTTGTGTGAAAAGCTAAACCAACATAAAACTAAAATGAACAAGGAGAGGTAACTGCATCGGGACCTGAATTGCCCTTGCTGGTCCAGTGGTGGGAGAAACGGCCATGACAATGCAAATGCAATGCAAACATTGATCAAGAAGAGGTCCTCTAGCACATCTCTCCTGTCTTCCTTCTAGTTTGTTAGCTTTTCACTCAGTTTATAAACATAATTATTACCACATACTACACAAAGACAGATAAATTACATCAGTTACATTAGTTCTAATCAAGATGAAGTTATGTAGTTTACTATTTTTAGACGAAATTCATTAATACAGCTGGGTATGTACTGAGGAAATCTGCATGAGTTGCCTTGTCCAGGGGTTGAACAGAAGCACTTGGGAATTGAACTGGAAAACTCCGGGTTACGAGCCCCACTCTTTACCACTACACTGCTGTCCCTACGTGAACACTAGAAGTTTTTCTACATGATTCTTTGTAAATCCACAGATTTCGCAGCTTTTTTTCTACAGGGATCTGAAGCCTTACAGAACACAGACCGCGGTTCAGAAAACTCAGTTACAAATGTATTCGGAAGTAAGAATCTGATGCATTTCATAAAAATATGACATTTGTGATTTGCGACTCGACTTCCCCTTTAAGCATCAGGCTTTTTCGTCCTGAATGGCTAAGCTGGCAAAGCTTTTGCTTTGAACCCGGGTTGAGCCCTGTGGCGAGGTCTGAAACTGGCCCTGTGCTTTTGCCAACAATGACAGCGGCGTAACAATTTGGCTTCATTCCACCACAGAGGTGGGTATGTCTGCCACGGTTTTCCAAGTCTCACCAATCTCAGGCACCTGGAGATTTTTCAGGCATCTGCAAGTTTCATGCGTGACGTCAGTGGAGTAGCGCATATCTTCCAATGACTGCCCAATCCTGTGTGACTTGTAGTGGGGAAAAAAAAAGGCTGTTGGCTGCAGGCGAGTGTATCCAAGGTTTTGCATTTGCCTCGTCTCAGTGCTCCTGCACGAGTACAGAGGCTGTTGTGGCGAGATGAGCCTAGCGTACAAGTGGCAATTCCAAAACAGGGTTGCATAAGGAGGAAGAAGCATTAAAAACATGTCTCATTTTCCTATCTACTGTACAAAGTTAATTCATTTTATTTTTCATTGGAAAGCATAAATGGACCTCAAATTAATATTATCCCAGTTTATTTGTACTTAGCTTTGAGAAATGAACTAATTTGTCCCTTGACTTTATGTATTAATACTAGTGACCAGTTCATACAATATGACGCACATAATTAAGTTCGGACAAAATGAGTTCCGGCTTGAGTAGAGGCCTAACTGTGGAGTATGCGAGGTCAGAGGTCACAAATGCACATAAAATTCTTCTGAAGTGCTTCCATTTGTTCTCTGTCCACAACCGGAGACTACACAGGACTGCATGAAGAAAAGGCTTTAACCAATAGGCATAGGAAGAGGTTTGTGTGGGTGAATGTTTGGGATAAAGGAAAGGTCAAACATCCCGAAGAATCCTTTGAAAAAGGCAGGAGAGTGTGCGATGTATGGCAGTTCACAGGCCAGCTTTGTAGTTTCACTTGAAACCAAGATACCATCATGAAATGTCATGAAAATTAACCAAAAGGTCAAAGAGTAAAATCTCCTAGGGGTACTCATTACAAACACATGAAATAATAACAACAATAAAAATAATAAAACATACTTTGATTAAAAGTACACCTCAGAAGAAAGAAGAAAATGGACCCTATTTTTTTTCCCCAGACAAAACTACAGAAAGACTCTGGGCATGATGCACAACTAATCTGTGAGTTTGACTGGGTTTTCCCCATACTGGCAGAAGCATTAAGGGGGATGAAGTTTATGAAAGTATCAGAACGGTGAAAATGTGACACAGAGGACATTAAGAGTCATTCTACCTGACAAGCACAGGTTCAGCCTACAGTGTGTTTGTAGTGACCAATTCCTATCGTCTGTTTGGTCCCACTCATACCTGCCAGGGCATTTTTCTCAGGATGTTCAATAAACAGAAATGATGTGAGGAAATCATATGTTTAAATTATTTTGTACAGAACCTCTGTATCAGAGTAAAGCCAGGGTCATCACTTACTGTTATAGGTCCATTTTCTTGAGTAGGTCCTCACAATTGTAAAATGAACACAACAAATAAACAAAATTAAAAAACATAAAGTAAAAACAGCAATAAAATGAAAACAAAAGGTCAGTAGGTTTTGGCGTTAGCGCACTTTCTAAAAATACATATATATATTTACACACAGTACCAGGAAAGTTTCCTTGTGAGTAGCTCACAAATATCCACCCCTCCCTCCACACTGCATTAGGACTTTAAATTAGTTACTATAAATCTTTATATTAGGGGAAAGAGAGGAGGGAAATCTGCAATATATACAGTTGTTAAATTATTAAAATGGCTTCTCCCCAGTTCTGATAGTGGCTTTCTCTGAAATTTACAGCAGCTTCTCACTTAAAGTTGCGATTTCTTTTTGTCCTTTCTCACAGATCGTCCGTCATCTTCAGTAGCTCCAGGAAAGCGCCAACTGCTCCAAAATAACCCTGCGGGTAACACGCAACACAAACACACTAGTTCCAGTTCACTTCACTTGAAACACGCTTCACAAAAGCACCGTCATTCTCTTTAGCCTAAGCTTGTGATGACTTGCAGCTATATCACCTCAGAGATTAGGCATACAGGGTATATGTTTACATTCCTGTAGATAAAGAACCTAGAACCCAAGAATTTCATGTCTTTACCTCGTGTTCCAGGAACAAAGCTTTGAGCTGTCCTTTTGACCAAAAGTCCATGGCGTATGCTAGAAGCTTCGTCGACACCGTGTTGATTCGCAGGAAATTCCCGACAAAGACAACCCTTTCGATTTTCTGAAAGGTAACAATTGTGACCATATTAAAACCACTGTAAATTATCTTCCATTCTGCTCTTTTCCAAACACAAAAGTTCAATTATGAAGTAAAACAATCAATGCCAACTGGTTGTGTTGCCTTCTATTTGTGCCTTAAAATTGGCGTGAGAAAATTCGCTGGGGAATCTGCAGATCACCAAAACAAAGAAATAAGTTTTTTAATGATAATACTGTAAAATAGAAGTGCAAAAGCCTCTTCTCTGGTACTGGGCCACATACTGAGCTCAGTGCTATAGTCGAAATACAACTGAATTACTTGGTGCTATAGTCTAAAAAATGAATTTAAAAAAGTGGATCCACAGCAGAAAATGTAAACGTAATTGCATGAAACTTATTTTATGTCATTACACTGATTCTATATAATTCATATGATGTCTGATAAGTCTGCAAGGTGCAACAGTTCAAGAAAAGCAGACCTTGACATTTCTGTGCTGAAAACCTTATTGACCTGTCTACTTTAGTCCCATCTAAGTGACTGACACCCTAGTGGTGAGGAGAACAACATTCATGCAGCGCTTCATGGTCCAGGATAAAACACTACCACAGGGTGGAGCAGTGAGACCAAAGACGCGCCGCACGCGCTTTCTGCGAGTCTGACCTCCCGCTGTTGCTCTGTGTGCTTTGATAGCCCTGTACAATGCTGCTTGATCTCCGTGCCACAAGGCAACACTGTAAAGAAGCTGAAAGCAAACAGAATTGACTCCCTTGGTCACCGAGTCACTCAGCGCTGCTTTCGTACACAATTTTCCTCATGGAGTTTCATTTAGACAAGCAATATGTGAACAATGAAATGTGACACCGAAAAATGCTGCCTTTCTATGGCATCCAAGGGCCCTTCAAAGGAAGTCATCACAATTTAACAGTCAGATCCATTTGGATTAAGAAAAAAAAAAAAACTGCCAGGACCTCCCTCCTACCTCGTTTACTGCACACATGCGAGCAATAGAGCCAATGTTGTTGGTGATAGTGACCAGTGTGGCTCTGGCAAGGTCCTCTTTGCTAATGGTGTCTCTCTTCTCCTTGCTCATCATGTGGCCAAAGCTAAAATGAAACACGAATTCATTATGCTGCAGTATGTCTGAAGAAGCTCCCCCCGCCCTCCACACAGAGCTAGTATGACGAGATGGACACGAACGTGAACATGGATGTAATCATTTTACGTCACGCCAGTAGGCTAGGGGACGTTCCACAATCCGACTAAAAGGATATTTGGCGGGCGGCCAGAATCGCTCTCACCTGGATGCTACGGCGGATCCCTGCAGGCCGAAGCGTTCGTAATCCCCCCCATAGATGTCCTTCACCAGCTTGTCCACGTTGGTGCTGTCCCCCTTGGCAGCCATCTCCAGGGCCTCCTCGAAGGTCTCGCAGCCCGTCAGCAGGCAGCACAGGCCGAGGAACGTGCCGCCGCCCAGGCTGTGGGTCAGACAGGGGAAGCGTGACTTCAGGAAGAGGAGGTCGGGCCTGTGAAGTCATTTTAACCACAGAAAGGTTCCTCCGCCAGGGGCTGTGAGGTCATCAAGCGGGAGGATTCATGTCCACCCAGGCTAAGCGGAACACGGAGAGACTGAGGTCATGACATGGATGACTGAAGCATCCCTCCGATTTCTTGTCGGCAAGGAGTCTCTGTAGGCCCGCCTCATGCAGTTTGGATAGGCTCTCCAAATATGTGCAACCTATACTTTTTCAGAGCTAGGTTTTAAATTCATTGTTGCAGAGCAGGATCTACTTGACAAAATTGGATGTTTAATCTGAGGGACACATTATTAGTGCAGTGTGCGGTCACACAGACACAACCACACACATGCACACAAACTCAAAAGGGACATGGTGGATTGTTGACACTGAATATCTTACTGACATCTTCACAGACAAATCCTGTGTTTTTGTTTTTTTTTTTAAGTTTCCATAAAATGTTCTGGGATGCTAGATAACTTACTTCCCGGCTACACACTAAAAATAGAATAGGGGTGACATGTATTCACCTGGTCCCAGTGACCCGTTTGTAGTTGTCCTTGGAATAGACTGCCAGGATGCTGACCCCAGAGCCAATGTTGACCAACAGCATGGGGAAGGGGTTGTCAAGACAACACGGCCTCTTTACACAGTTCTGAGGGTCAGAGGGGTTTTCAAAAAAATAGCACTCCGGGCAGCCGTTGAACCCCACAGAATCAACATACAAGAGGCCCTGGATCAGACAGTCCAGCTCGTCCAGCTTCAGCAACTGGAGATCGGCCATCTGGAGGGAAATGAAAAGAGAGAGCGCCACAGCGGCAGTGAGAGCATGTGCAAAGCAAACAGCCGGTTAACCGGCGAGCAGGTGTGTCTGACAATAAGCCCCGCACGGTCACACCGAACTGGCTGCTGCACAGCTCTGTGCTCCCCGCGGAACCAGCCGAGGGGCCGGCAAAATCACACGCCGAATACAAACATACACATGCACACAGTACAAACATATACGCGCATACAAACGTGCACGAGTGCACCACTCACGCAGGAATGACCATGCATTCAATACCTCCCCCCAACGCCCATTATACAGCTCCTTCCATCACCCTCATTGCAGTAACATTTTCATTATTACATTACTGTCATTTAGCAGATGCTCTTATCCAGAGTGACTTACATGGGTTACAATTTTCACAGGTTATCCATTTATACAACAGGGTTTGGGTTAAGTAGCTTGCCCGAGGGTACAGCAGCAGTAGCCTAGCAGGGAATCAAACTGGCAACCTTTTGATTACAAGCCCTGCTTCTTACCACTATGCTACACTGCCACCAGCTTTCAAGAAGAATATATGAAGACTGTAAGTTCAAAAATTGGAAGCGCAGCTAAAGCCAGTGTCTCCCTCTCCTCCTTATTGGGGTGATCGGCCCACGCACCGTTCTGAAGTCCTCCTCGAACTTGTAGGCCCCGCCGCCGGTGGCGCAGAGCGTGGTGTGCAGGCTGGAGAAGTTCTTGTCGCGGCCCATCTGGATGAAGCGGTACATGGCCTGCGTGGGGAAGCGGATGAAGTGCAGGTTGCCCTTGCGGCCGCACATGGTGAGGTTCTTCAGCTCCAGGTGCACGTCCCGGATGCCCGTGTTGCCGTAGGCCGTGTTGGACGTCAGGTACTTGCGGATGCTCTTCAGGTTCTCCACCTCCTCCTGCTCCTCCTCCGCCGTGATGTCCTTGGGCTCGAAGTAGACCAGCTTCACCAGGGTCCCGCCGATGTCCATCCCGAACCAGGGGAAGGCTGCAAAAGGAGACCCGGTCAAGCCGCTTTACCGGTGCTCTGCTTCTCCTCCTTTGTGAAGGTTGTACTTAATTTCTATTGATTTTACAATAACAATAAACATTCATATTTAAGATATTATACATTTATAATATATAGACTTATAATATTTACAATATTAATACATTTACCAATAAATACTGTCTGAAATTTTTGATTTAGGAACAGCAGTGGAAAACTGGATCTTAGCATTATAGCATTAATACAAAGTTTTACGCCTGCATAATAATACATGATTCATTATATTAACTGATAATTTCATTTTCATCTGTTTACTTTTGATAATATCTTGTAATATTAATAGCATTAAATATTTCTACGCAGGCTGTAATAACCCTGGAGAGTATTTTGCATGTCCCACACCATACTATTGTTACCACTTCAAACACCCATTACGTTGGAATGTTAGCAGGATTATCATACTCATAGCATTGTTCTATATACATATAGCTACTTCTATTTACTCCCAGTACCAAGAACAGGTCAGCCTCTGACGAACAGGGCACAACACCCCGACCCCTCCTTAACCCCAAAGAATCGCTTTGTTAAATTTAACCGCATTGCCAAATAATTGGGTTAGACGGCTTGTTGCTTTGATGCTAATACTCTGTGGGGGTAAAATGGGTAAAAAAAAAAAATTACATCTGGCTGCATGCTTCTGCCAGACCACTCTGCAAATGTGAGAGGGAAGCATCTCACATCCACTGCAGGCAGGAGGGCAGCAACAGCTGAGGGCTCCGGTTGCCATGGAAACACCAGCAAGGAGATGATTGCCTGGCGACTCAGAAACTAAGCCAGCCAGCACTCTTAAATCACAGGCTACAGTAAATTAGTCAGTACATTAAAAAATGTAGCTCGCCAACAAGCTCGCCAACTACCTTTCCATTCCCATAAGTTTATATGTCTAATGCAAGTGGTAGCTCTCTGTTTCATCACTTGTAGAGAACTGATTGTTATTTCTCAAACCATAATGAATTGCATCAAAACATAAAGCATCATAAGGTGTAAAAAAACTACATTCAAATATAGTTATTTTTACACCTTATGATAAATATATATTTATAAATCAAATTGGACTCAGGAAAATTAAAAAATGAGCCCCATTTAACAATGAACCTTGCCTACATCAGCAGATTGTCAGGTTTAAGACTGAGAACCTAAATCCCAGGAATTCCGCTTTTTGTTTACTTCAGTTTCCTGGAAAATAAATACCGGGTACCTGCGAAATCATGCGTGAATTTCGCATTTAAATGTCTTCTGGATGATGTAGCGCCGCCAAAAACCATGCATGTGACAGTATTATTTCACTGTCTTTCTCATTTTGACACTACAGCGCACGTCACTGTCACTATAGCAGTAGGTGAATGTCAATAAGATCTTGCGTATTCAGCTAGCCTGCTGGGTAATATCAAAGTGGTACCTTGAAATCTGATCAAACAACTGGTATCAAAATTGCGTGTTTGATAAATCTAAATATTTGCTTTTTTCTTAAAAAAAAAAACAACATTTACCTTGTTTTCTCCTGTCATACGATTCGTTTAAGCTGAAATTACAACATCCTAGGCTACACTAGATGTAGTAGCCAGAAGATATCCCAGGAAGAGCCCTCTCTCTGTGAAATTTGTGATCTCAAAACAGGCATGAGAGCTGTGCTTGTTCATACCTAAAATATTAAACTGTTACCCTGAATGCTTGATAATACAAATACTCATTCTAACCTGAAAGTAGTTCAAGTCTGCCTTAGTAGTAGGCCATCTGTTACTGCATCAATTAAAAACAAAACACCTTTAAAAACAATACTTCTGCCGGTTTTTATAACTATAGCATTGAATAAATACAATATTGATTAACTCAATTTTCAATGGATGCTTAATGCATTGATGTTAGTGTTCTTATGGACGTGAGCATTCTTCCTAAAACACTGGTGTCTCCCCAAAGAAGTGTGTGTTTTCCCATATTAAATACTTTCAAAGTCAGAAATTTTTAAAGGCATATATCGGCTTTAAAATTAAATTAGATTCAATTTCATCAATAATTTAGGACTACAGTACTAGAGTTGGAAAAGGAGAAGTTACAAATATTTTACGTGGCATATCAATACTGACGTTTCTGAACAATTCTTTCATGGAAATAAAAAGCATTTCAGACTGTGTGCTCGATTGAAAACACACACACACAGTGTGTCAATAATTTGTTTGCAGCTGGGCATACATACCGGAATGTTGGTGTATCCAGATAAAAATTATTCAGTACACAAAAACACACCATTAATTCTTCAGTAATCACATCCACAAATGAATCTTGATTTGACTGTGACTTTTTCCACAATAAGAAAGGATAAGCATTCAATTAGAGGCGGGAGTAAACTCCAGTCTGCCTACACCTTACCTCACCCACTTAAAAAAGATTACCAAAATATTGGATCAAATTTCAATCAGCATTTTCCAATACTCCGTTAGCAAATTTGAGAGTGTAATAGGTAGGGCTACATTTAAGAACATGTGCATTGGGACTCCAACACAAGCATCATCTTAAGTTCCATCACAGCAGTGGAGAACATCAGAGCATCAGGAGTGCCTGAGGAATCCCAAGCACCACTCAAGCGGCACTCATCACGTGATGCCCCTCCCCCCCAAAAGTCCTCAAATAACCAGAAACATTCTCCAGGTGCTAAAGTTAGTCACATCTGGCCTGAAACAGTTAAGGCTCGCATTACAAATGCCAGATTAGTGCCGGGGAACAGCAGGGTCTACTGACGGGGCGTCAGAGCCGTGACCGGGCGTGTGGAATCCGGCGTAATCGCGCGGAGTCACACGTCACTCTCCTGCTTGGAGCTGAGGGATGTACGCAGTGAGCGAATGCAGCCGGCCCCACAGAATCCATACCCTGCGGCGCGTGAGGCCCGGCCCCTGCCCCCGCCCCCGCCAGACGGGGCCGCTGCCAGAGATTCACGGTGTCATGTGAAGCTACGGTGACACAGTGCAATCTCTCACATTACAATTGTGACACCACATGCACCAAGGCAAAACCAAGGCAACGCTCTCCGACTCTGGAGACTACTGTGCGAACATATTAACAGCCGTAACAGGCCTACGCCGTGAAATATCCTTGAAATCATGTGTAACTGTGTGTACTCTGCTATCCGTGAAATTGTGTGTAACTGAGTGTACTTAGCTATTACTTCAGCCTGAAAATCTCAAACATGCTGAACAAGCAGATTTTATAACACACAGCAATACATAAGAAATTCAGGTGACCTTTGAGCCCTAAGTTCATCGTAAACCTCAAGGATCAAGGATGTACAGCCAAATGTTAGGTGTAAATGCCGTAATACAAGTTAAACATTAAATGGCGAAGCAGATGGATGCAAGGGCATCTTGAATGAGCCCAATCAATGCTCTCAGAGTCAGTTCTCGAGGGCGCAGTGATATGATGAACACTGTTTCCGCACATATCTACGATGGGAAGCAAGTTTCAAAAACAATGCCAGTGAACGTGAAGAGGGTTAAGTAATATATACTAAAGGTATTCATAACAATCCTTCATAAACCGATTAATTTTCCCCTTTAACATCAGTGAGTACAGCAAGAGCATCTGTAGACACAGTATCTGATTCAAGATTAGTACCTCTACAGGTGGTAGGATGAACTAACAAGGATGTCAAGATCTGACCTGACTTCCCAGGTATTAATGGTAAGTGGTAGAAGGTTGAGAACAAACAAACAAAATCCCTCATCCACCAATTATCATGAGGCAAGACCACCAGATAATGACCTGTGGAACGGTATGAGGAATACTCTGTACCACTTCGTCCTTTGAGGACAATGTGACAGGCAGCACATGTAGGTGAAAGGGCTGTTTACTTCCTTGCCATGAGGTTCAGAGAGCAAAGTACTCAGTGACCATGAGGGGAGCTAGAGCAGTGCGGCCCCCACTCTCCCACCTGCAGCCTCTGCTATTTAACTCTCACTGCACACGCGAATTAACAGCACCAACAACAGCATGACACACAGACAGCACCCTCAGATCGCGTCTACGGGAAAATAACTGCTCATCCAAACACACAAAAAAGAACGACAATATGTTAAAAACCATTATCGTCAGAGCAAATTAATTCAAATGTGCTGGTCAAGGTGTCAGAAAGCACCTGCTGCCACCTCCATGTGAGCCGCTAAAACTGAAAGGAAGGATTGTATTTATATCATTCCTAAATTAGAAAATACTGTGGGGGGAAAAAAACATTTTACAGCAAAACAGTGAACTGAGCAGAGGTGTCTGCCATTTTTTCTTATGTACCAACAGAAAAATAAATTATTTCACTTTATTCCTCGATTAAGGTCAAGGTCATTAAAGTTTATGATACTGTAGGTGGACTGCTCAGCAGTGGGTGGTGCCTCAAAATGGAAATTGCTTCCATTTAAAGCTGTAGTCTCTCTTGCACAATATATTTGGCATTTCAACATAATACCTCCTCTGTAGCTTACAACACTGCCCATTAACTATGTCCCCAATATTAAACAGGTTAAAACAGTCTCAAAAGTATCTATTCAGCACTAGCAGAGTGCAGTATGTTATAACTGCTATTGAGACAATGCATATAATTGATGCGGTTCTTAAGTAGGATATGATGCACAGTTCATGATCACTTGTGTTCATGTGTAAATCCCCTTGTGCTGCAAGTGCTAAAACAAGAATATGAACACAGATCATCTTCCGAGTTTGCAACTGTTAAAAGTTGACAGTCTGGATTCCAAGTAAAATTCTATTATGAACAGGAATGCAGAAAACAGGAATGCTGACAAGCAGGCATCACTAACGTCACTGTCTGTCCAAGGGGTGCACTTTCCAAGTACCGAAACTGCAATTAAGTCAAGAGATGAGTCAATACAATTGTACCTTTTGATTCTGAGAAAAAAGGTCCCCCACCAAGATTCAACTGTAAATCATAAGCACACATGTTCCTGCCTGTATCAACAGTTCCAACATAAAACAGTCTGACAGCTTTAGGTATTTGGTCATTTTTCTTTTTTCCCCAACACTCAGTTGAGTATAATGTGTCTGTTTGCAAGTCATAAAATGCTGAATTTAAGGGAAACTAAAGAAGGCAAAGCAGACACATTTTTCCACTTAAAACAGTGCATAACATCCCTTACCTGGCTTCTTAATACCCTTAAGCTTCATAGTGATGCTCAGATGTAATGCAAAGAACTACAAGTCTGGAATCCAAAAACAATGAAGTCAATTGAAACGGCACTGTTTATTCCTTGGTTTATTGCGTGTATTTCTGCCACAGCGGTAATATACAGATCAACTGCATTGTGGCTGTTAAAAAGTTGCAAGTTATAATAGCTAGAAAGCAGAAAGAATTTCTGCTGTTTTACGGGGGTGGATCCGTCTGCTTCTCTAACCCAGCCTCGCGGACAGAGATCGAACGCCCATTGGCTGAGAAGACCAGGCCTTCGTATCAGGAGCGATTTCAGCACACCTCCTGACTCTTGAACGACCAATCAAATGGAACGAGCAACTATCTCAAAGGTTTCATAATAACAAAAGGAGAGGTTGTATCTTTTGCGTTGCTCTTGGCTAAGCAAACCAGCTATCTCACAAAATGCAACCAACACAGTGGCCACTTAATGTAAAGAGACTTGGTGCTACAGTATCTTGTTGCCGCGTGTGTTGATTATAGCAATAATATCGGATTTTGTTTTTGAACAACGTCATTGAAAAGAGCGGCTTTTCAACTGTTCTGACTACCAAGCTAGATAGCTGTATGCATTTTGGATTTAGCGCTTTGACAGATCATCTGAAATCTAGATTTGTCAGTCGGGCTATTAGTACAGTAGAGCGTTAAATATTGCAAGGTAAATATTATTCAGTATTTAGTGCCAGCGGACTGACTGACAGGCGACATGTGCTCCTAGCAAAGCTACGTCTTACAAGACATTGACAGTCAGTATAGTCATCCAGTACTGTAATAGGCTGACTTCTACTCACAAGCATATGGGCGATAATTGTAGAGAAGATGGAACACAAGGTATCTACCTGTGTTTTAGACAGCAACGTGATTTAATTTACACAAACAACTATCAACATTTTTAAGGCTTCAATACAACTCGGCAACTGCCGAGCAGGCTTGCTCTTGCTGAAAGAGATCACCGAAAATGCCTCCCTCTATGAACAAATAGTGAGCTGTGTTGTTAAGGGAATACAAAATTAGTTAACGTAAAAGCTACCTTGACAGACAGATAGGTAGCCACTTACGCGGTCGGTTTTTCTTCCCCGAGTCCATTCTCCTCCGAAGTCTGCATCTTTTAGCAGGGGAACCATTATTCTGCAAATCCTGGTGAAGATGGTGGAAATTTTCAATACCACTATGGCTACCGCTACTACTGGTGCCACCGTTTCCACTTGAACCATGAGCACTACACGTTCCGTTGGTTAGCTGAGGAGAATGAAATCCATTTTGCAGTCCATTCGCATAGCAAATACCTACTCCTTTCTGTTCCGCTGCTGATTTCGCCTTATCCATAATTTTACGCAATCAAAGCGGAGCGAGCAGTCTCTTAAGAAGAAAAGACGGGGTGGTTAACGCCGGATTTCTGCTCCGCGCTTTGTATTTCGTTAGAATATCTACTGTAATGTCATGTATGTTAAGTTCAAGTTGAGGACCGCGTCGGTTTACATTTCACACAATGTGGGAACACAACGGTTAGTACACTAGGTCGAGGTCACTGTCGGTCATTTTTCTCCTTCATGCTTTTCTCCTGCAGCAGCTTCCGAGTTAAACAGCCGGTACTACGTCACGGTTGCCTACATGCTTCCCCACCCCCATTCACCTCTCAAATGGGAAAGTAGAAGAAAGAATACATGTCCCTCCGCTAAAATGTTTTTACTTCCGCTCAAAAGGGCGACACTACACGATTTAGTAATTAGCTGAAAAAGGAAAAAAAAACTATAATAGCTGATGTTTTTTTCCTGTTGTTTGATTGAAGCTGACTCAGTACACTTACCGCGAAATGTGTCAGCTGACTATATTATCTTTTATCATGTAAGAGACGCAAGATCAAGATCACCATTGACAAAATACCATACAAGGAAAGAATTGTCTATCACACACCAGGTAACTACTGTAAACCCCTTCTAGATTCCTACCCGAAAAGATATAAATTGTTTTAGGCCTGGCGTTGGTACAGCTGCAGACATACATTTCCACATGCCTTTTTCAGATTCAGTCTCCGTCCAAACAGAATACACTTCTGTTAATAACATTAATTAATTAAACGTAAGAAATACATTTAGTTGTATCAAACTTTATGGATACATGTTGATTGAATCCAGAGGAACATCTCGGAGTCACTCATCCAGCGGTACAGTATATAAATCGTGTGATGATACACATTTAATATGCTTTTGCAGATTTTACATATAAATCCAAACAAAATGTAACAATTTATAAATATATTACAAATATTTAAATTTGGAGGTGACTAAATGTTCTGTCAACTTTACAAATGGCACCAATGTCGTTCAAGTAATTCACTTGTGCAAAACAGTATGCATACAATCATATGGCATTGCATTGATGCCAGTTGGCAGTCAGAGTAAATTGATTTAATACATTTTCCTACAGTCCCTTGGTGTTAGCAGCAAGCAGTTCTCTCAGAGATTTCTTCAGATCTTAATATTTCTTTGCATATTTTATTATAAATGTGTTACAGATGTGTTAAATGCAACTATAAATGTGCTACAGTTCCACATTTAAGTAAACACATTTAAGTAAATAGATTAGAAGTATGCTACACTATCACATTTTGTGTGTAAATGGATCTCATTGCCTCATATCTGTATCTGTGTCTGTGTGTGTCTGAAAGGTTTTATTACGTAAAGAAGTGTTCTTAATTTTAAGTATTACATATAAGTGTACAGTGGCCTCTATATGTATTCAATTCCATCTACAATTGTACCACAAATATAACAGAAGAAATGCAATTGTATACTTGTGTTTTTTTGAGAATATGTGACATTTTAATTCTATAACATGTTTTTGAACAAATAATTGCATGCCAAACAAACATAATGATTACATGTTTTTACATAGCTGTCAATGATTTTGATAACACTCAGAACATTCTTTCTGCGGCATTTTCTGAGGTTCAGGCACTTATTAGAAAGAAATTTTGATCAATCCCGGTAGAACTTCTCCAACTTCTTCAGATATTATGGTTCACATTTAGTCCATATGAGCTGCATTCTTGAGTTTGAACTGCAAATATTCTACTAGGCTGAGGTCTAGGGATTGCAATGGCCAGTTCAAACATTGACTGTGTCATGTTAACTGTTTATCATATCCCTTTAGACTTTGATTCATGTGTAGCAGAGTTCAGAAGTGTGTTAGCAAGTTGACGTAACCCCTTAGAGCCATAGTAACAGTGCAATTAGTTCCCTTAGCTGGGAACCTTGGTCTTTAGCTCAGAGAGTTTGTCATATATTGTGCAGACAACGATGGGCAGGGTTAGTAATCAGCAAAGCTCCCCCGTAACACATGTATTGGATCTTGACCTTACGTTTACTATCAGGGGAACCAGGTTTTATCACCAAAAATGTCCTAGTATGTGTACGTTTTCCCTCCATTCTGACCCTGGCACTTTGATCAGAAGCCATGAATCAATTCTAATGCAAAACAGATTTGCCTCCATATTTCACAAAGGTGAAGATGTTCCTCTCAGCATGAACTTTACCTTTTCAACACCAAACATGCTGCTGTTGAGTGTATCTGAAAAGCCCTTTTTCGTGTTCTCTGACTAAAAACCATGGTCCCAAATGTCATGTAGTTTGATGTAGCTCTTCTGAGCTCACATGAACACCTGAAACATTGCTACCTAAAGCAATTTCTTATATTTTAAACTTTGTTTTCCTTATAAAAAATTCAAATTTATGGTTTCATCCATTAATATCTCTACCAGCTAGCTTGTATCTTGTCTAGTCAACTATTGAAACTTGGTGATGCAGCACTCCTGATATTGTTGACTCCTTATATGGCTTTTTGCTTGTGTCGTACTCTGCCTCACTTGTAAGTCGCTTTGGACAAAAGCGTCTGCCAAATGAATAAATGAAAATGTAAATGTAACTGAAGCTGAGCCACTGCTTTTTGTGTTGTTGCTTCTGAAAAGGCTTTTTCTTTGCAGCCCAGCCATGACAACTAGATTCCTCTGCAGCAAGGGATATTTTATTGAGTTGATCTCAAGTGTCCCAGTCTTTCTGAGTTATGTCTGTAAAATTGGACTTTTATAAAAATACATTTTGATCCTTATGATTTTATAACATCAAAAGAATGTTTGTATTTAAAAAACAACATGGCCATGACAAGAAAATCATTATGTAACTCATTCAATGCCCATAAAACCCAAATCACTCAAAAGGCAGTTGTGACAAATGTCAATGGTAGATGGTTTTAGTTATGTAAAATTGATCCATGCTATCAAAGTGCTGTCTGCCATCTTGTATTTTATTCGAATTTCTTTGTCTACCATGTAACTTCTTCTGGCAGTTTGAATTTAGCTATTCTCTTCCTGGCCTGTTTACCCCATGTACTTGAGTAACCTTTGGACTCTCCTCTGACAAACTTAGAAAAAGACCATTGCTGCCTGAACAAACTTCACAACCACTGACCCATCAAACTGTAGATTATCTGTTTGAAGCCCAGTCAAACTGCACATTTTTACTGTATTTACATAATGTAACTCAAACCATTTGTGATATAGTCAGAAAAATTTCCCTCACTGTATATGTCCATGATGTCTGAGAAAGAAAATGGTGACATTAAGTCCCACCACCAACTTGGATTTTGTGTTTTATAACTCAAACGACTCCTTGTACATCTTTGGATCTATTTATATGAGATTGTTAAATAAATTGTATTTTACGCAGATTTCACTACATGTTGTTGTGTCAATGACAAAAAGGATGACTCTAAAGCAGAAGTCTGAAGAAGTAAAATTAAGCTGTTAACCATTTTCATAATGCAGGCAAAGGAAAAAAAGTGCCATTTACAGTCACAGTCTAATCCTGAAAGCTGAGGAACCCTGCCCTACACCTTGCAAACTCACAGGCAGCAAGATTTTGGCGTTCTGACCATATTCAAATGTACTTTTTAGTGGTAACCAGAGGTACACTTACCACCCTTTTACAACATAGGGATCATTGTGAACAAATACTAATTTGGCAGCTAAAATATTATGAGGCATTACTCCAGATGTAGAGTACTCTGACTGATGTGTGTATTCAGAATACAAAGGTGGAACATTCTTTAATTTGCATTATAAAAGTCCACTAGTTATGCAAACATGATACCCAGAATGCTTTCTCCATTCTGTTTAATTCACTTAAAGTGTGTGTACACTACAAATTCCCCTGGAAACACAATTCACACACAGTTTGTCACTGTTCAAGTAACTGGCAAGTAAAAAGCAGAAGAAAAATCAATAATAGCAACTAAGTGGCTATTGCTCAATGAAGACAGCAGTATTTGATGTATGAGTTTACAGATGCCTAAATATTGTTCATTAAAGGGATATAAATGGGTGAAAATAAGTGAATTTTGAAAGTGGTATATCATGTTGCTGATGTAACCACCCCTCCAATTTTACATTGGAGATCTTCAGAGGCAACCACAATCACAGTAACAATGTTTGACCACTAGATGTTTGGCCTCAGCTCTTATAATGTTTTGTATGATTCAAAAAATGCCTTACAATCCCCTGTGGAAGAAAAAAGCAGGAGTACTTGTGAAAGATCTGCTTCTCCCCAAGGTAACATGTTGTGGCTGAAACATCTTATCATCAAGAGGTGAAAATGGGAAGGGTGTCCCTTTCCCCTTACAAACAGACACCTCAGGTCAGAGGAATAGAAATATGTTTCCCTTTGAAATCTAGGAGTTGAAATCCATGGTGTAGCATCCAAAATGGTTGATTCTTGTTGAAAATCCTGATGAATCTGCTAAAGGAACCGAAAAGTGCAGCAGGGGGTCACTGGATACATTTGTATTCCCTTGTTGACGATCATCACTCTATCTGCCCTCTCTATCTGATCTCTTTCAGGAAATTTGGCAGGCACACACTGTTGACAAAGCTGTCACCCATGTTGTAGATGCCCTTGTAGTGTAGAAAATGTGGTGCTGAAATAACATCTTCTCAACATTAACAAAGGCACTCTTTTCATTACTTTACTTTGATGTATTGCACATTCAGTAGTATGAAATGCTACAGCACTTACAGTCTAGGTTCTATAATCTTTAAAATTTGTAGAGCTGGATTGCCATAAAGTTATACTATATAAGCCTGAGCAAGGGGTGTCCAAAAGTAATTCAGAACAGCATTGACACTGTTCTCAAAATTCAGACCTGGAGCAGGAAGAAGAGCCAAATGTGAGGGAAATACCTTTTTTCTGCAAGAGGCCCAGTTGTTTGCAGGAAACAATAAAGAAACTGGAGAACAAGTATGCAGCTTTCGCAGACCTTTACACAACCCACTTTACAAGTTTACCTTTAAATCAAATTAAATTTAATTTACAGGTAAACACTCAACAATTGTTTGTTTTTAGTTCTAGTCACTGTTCACCACCGTGATCAGACTAAGAAAGGGTTTAACTTCTCTGAGGACAAGTTCTTTTCTCTCCAGCCTCTTTCTGTCCATATTTCTGGGCAGCTGAGCTTTGAGCACAAAGGCTGACATCTGTAAAACAGCCTCAGTCTTCAGCTGAAGGCTCTATTTCCTTTTAATGCTTCAATAAATGTAATAGAGGTGTAATAGCGTATCGTCAATGGCTACGGTTATGACTAACTTTGTATCGCTAATTCAAAACACTAACATCCTTGTTTGAGTTCACCAGGCTGCACGTGCCCTCTAGTTTGACTTCATACTCTTCACAAGCCACACAACATTCCCTGATTAATGAATATTCAAAGCATACACTGTACAGCTAAATGGAATATGACTAGTGGAATGTTAGTTCTCATAATGCGTTTCCACGTGGTGAGTTTTTACGCGTTGAATAATTCCGTCTTCTGTTAAGTCCACTTATGTGAGTAATTCCTGTCTGGCTGAATGAAAATGTGTGTAGAACCCCACACCACATGGTTTCACGCAAATTTAAGCAGAGGAGACATTTGATCGGGGCTGAAATTTGCCTTGCAAGAGGCTCATGCTCTCTGGAAAGGCATGGTGAAGGGGGCCAGGGATATGCTCTGTGTTTCATTTTCTATTCCACTTTCATGCTACATTCAGGTTTCTCTGTATAGAATAATGGTCATTTGATGTGTTTATATATTACATTGGTTCCACCTTCAGCAAATAATTCCATCTGTCCTGCCTTAATCCAGAATAAATCCCCAGCACTTCCTCCTGCCCACCCCTACAGCAGAGTTCATCATATATTGTAGCATTTTGGCTAATTTTAGGGAAGTGCATGGGTAAAGGAGAGAACAAATCATTTGAAAAAATGGGCAAAAAAATATGTTGAATATGTCAACATGCTTGTTTTTTTAAGCCTTAGGATAACAAGACTCCCTTGACATTAAGGTCTGCCTGACACAAAGGGCCCCATTGTGATAGTACTGTTTGCATATCAGGTAAGACTAGGCGAAAGGTCTTCCAGTTAGATTTGGGGGAATAACAAAAGGGCTAGTAAACAAACACATCATACTGTAGTTCAAGTACATTATTACAACACTGTTAGCAACAGAATGTGTTTAACCATATGCACCTTAATAATCACTATATGGAAATACCCCTGATTCCAATGACAGCATCAGTTGTCCAAGAACTCACAGATAATGTTTCCATGGTTTACCACCCTTACACTGTGAAAGTTGTGAGTAAAATATTTAGGCATATTTTGGTCAAAAGTATTTATTTTGAGGCTGACTTATTTACTTACTCTTACATACTACTACTATTTACTTACTACTATGTGCGACTAATATTTACTTACTACTTTATGTACTACTTACCTCTAACTTCTCTGCAGTAGCCCTTCACCCCACTGTGACAATCAATCATGGGGTTCCACAAGATTGTGAAAATGTGTTAAAGCGCAATCCGAAGAGCAATTAAGAATAACTTCTAGATCATACATAATCCAAATTCTTGGGCATAGCATGCGCTGATGCTGAATCCCATAGTAACACCGAAATAAAAATTCGCAACCAAGTAAAAAATTGCAATGTGTAATTTTATGGTTTTACCACCGGATGGCGACAGAGTAGCACATATTTGCTATGAGAGACAAAAAAATTGCCTGGTGCGCGAATTGTGGAAACGACTATCAAAACAAGACCACGCACGTATCTCAGACGGTTTTGTTGTAAGCTCTTCGCTGAATATTTACAGTTAACACACACATGGAGCCTTTATTACGTAAGTGTTTAAATGGACGATACATGCGAAGGAATTACTTTTCCAAAGTAAGAGGGACAGTAGAACAAAGAGAGAACATTTCATTGCCTATCATTTGGTCGCAATACTGATTATATTTCTCAACATATTCTAATGCGATAAGCACAGCAAGAAGTGACTAGTTTGTTATTAGCAACCTATGTGATTTGCACTGTAGATCTCATGTATATATCCGGTCAATATGTTTGGAATTGGTCTACTTTTATTAACTCAAACGCATTTTGTTCCCTTATGTTTTAGGGCTCTCTGAGTGGCCATGACGTCATCAGAAATCTGTGGGAGATGCACGTTTAACTAAGGCGTGAGGATGACTTTGATCAGGCTGGTATTAGACTGATACCAACACTCAAGAACCTCGCACTTCATTCACTTTTCAAAGCCCCGTGCAACAGAGTTTATTTAATGTGTGTAATATCAATAACATTAAAATAACTCTACCTTGTTAGCACTTACCAGGAGAAGAACTTTAGTTAGGTTTTGTAGTCGGGTTTGTTCACATCTTTATATCTTCTTTGCACCTTGTCAGCACGCTATTCCGACTTAATGGATAACGAGGATCAACATGTTTGTGGATTTCAACTGCAGTTTTTTCAACGTTAACATGAGATCATACGTGAAAGAAGGGCGCGTGAAGGACCTTGGCGCGACTAGCATGATTTCAGAGACCCTGGATCCACGTCTGTTGATTGTGCAAGACGCGACACCCACCACCTTGCCAACTTCCAATGTGATGGAGAATGATACAAGGTGCGGGGAACAGATTCTGCGCCACGGCAGCGTGGAGAAAGTGCTGATAGGGGGGATCCTCACCATGCTTACTTTTATGACAATTTGCGGGAACTTGCTTGTGGTCATATCTGTGTGTTTCGTTAAAAAGCTGAGGCAGCCCTCTAATTATCTGATCGTCTCCCTTGCGGTAGCGGACCTGTCGGTGGCACTGGCAGTGATGCCCTTTGTCAGTATCACGGACCTCATAGGCGGACAGTGGATTTTTGGTCAACTCTTCTGCAACGTTTTCATTGCTATGGATGTGATGTGTTGTACAGCGTCTATCATGACCCTGTGTGTGATCAGTATCGACAGGTGAGTTTTAGGTACAGCAGCAGTCACCTACTTTTGTTTTGATATGTTTATATCTTGCAATAGTTGTGATAATAAGAAGACTGATAAGACCAACCATAAACCGTCAGTTTAATCTACACGTGTATTTATTTGTCTATTTTTTTAACTGGGCTCTCAGGAACATATCATTATCATTATTGTGTATCATAGGAGTATTGACTTTATTATCTGTAAAATGATGCATGTGATATTTTACTGTTTGAATGCATGCAGATAGATTCATCCGTTTTTATGATGGAAGAAGGCATGTAGCCAATTTTATTCATCATCAGTAGGTAAACTGACTACTGGAGGTGGTCTGTCTGGCATGTTCTCATTCAAATGTATGCATACGAATAATTCTTGCTTATTGGAATCGACGTCATTACTGATACTTGTAATAGGAGTGGTTGTTAAATATCGCTGACTGCCGTTGTTGTGTCGTGTATAATTTTGGAATTATGCATCATTTAATTGCATCATTTAATGAGGACTTTTGAGTACTAATTATCGTGTAGGGTGCTCCGTGATATGTTAACTGTTCTTCTCCCCTTAATTACTCCAGGTACCTCGGGATCACTAAGCCACTGACCTACCCCGTGCGTCAGAGTGGGAGATGTATGGCCAAAATAGTACTTTCTGTTTGGCTTTTGTCTGCCTCCATCACTCTACCCCCTTTATTTGGCTGGGCACAGAATTTGAATGACGGCAAGGTGTGCCTAATCAGCCAGGATTTTGGCTACACAATTTACTCCACCGCGGTTGCGTTCTACATCCCCATGTCCGTGATGCTCATCATGTACTACCGAATATACCGAGCAGCCCAAGTGAGCGCGGCGAAGCACACGATCGCCGGCTTCCCGCGGGCGGACGAGGACGAGAGCGTGGACTGTGTCACCGCGGCCATGAAACTTCAGAAAGAGGTGGAGGAATGCGCGAATTTTTCGCGACTCCTGAAGAGCGACAGGAAGAACATTTCCATTTTCAAACGGGAGCAGAAGGCTGCGACCACGTTGGGGATAGTAGTGGGGGCCTTCAGCGTGTGCTGGCTGCCCTTTTTCATACTGTCCACGGCGCGGCCCTTCATCTGCGGCGTGCAGTGCAGCTGCATCCCCTTTTGGGTGGAGAGGACCCTGCTGTGGCTGGGCTATGCCAACTCCCTCATTAACCCCTTCATTTACGCCTTCTTCAACAGGGACCTCAGGACCACTTACCGCAACCTGCTCCGGTGCAAGTACAGAAACATCAACCGCAAGCTCTCCGCTGCCAGCATGCACGAGGCGCTCAAGCTCGCTGAAAGACCAGATCTAGTGCTCTAGTTCGACGTTTCTCACAGAGACCGAAAGGACGAAAACAAAAAAAATATTGAAGGACCAAAAACTACGACAAGATCTTCATTCTTTTCATTCTTTCAGTCTTCATTTTTAAGTCAATCGCGGAATTAACTTAAAACTATAAATAATAAACACGCAGTTTACTTGTATTGTACAGAAAGAAGTCATTAAGGAATAACCGGATAAAACACGTATGTTCATATATATATATATATATATATATATATATATATATATATATATATATATAAATATATGTACAGAATACACAACAGTAGCACACTCAACAGCAGTACACAAAAACACATATTTTTTACAAAAAGGGACGTGTAAATGGCACGTGCCACCCACTTCACTGATCTCGGTGGTCTGTTCCAAAGATACAATATTTTTACAGCCGCCTGAATTCACTGTTGAATCTGTTCAATATAGTAGCTCAAAATGTTGTGTTTGTCAGATTACATTAAATTAAAGAAGAAAAGTTAAGCTGTGATAATGAACCATGTTCTCTTCACTACTGAAGTTTAAAGAGTGTTATTGTATTTATTTATTGCATTTATTTTTTGGTAGAGTCCTAGTGATCAAGGTGGAATCTGGCTAGTTAGTAGTGCCAACAACAAAGTCCCCTTCAGTTTTTTTTTGAAGGAGACAATCAAACACATTTCACCAGTTTCATTGGATTGTACGTAATACAATTAATGCATGTGCATAAAATGCTTCTATACTGTCTTTGTTTCTCTCCCAGTTTAAAAGTTACCCTTGCAAGGAGTATCAACGGGGAAAAGACATTTTCAATATTTAAAGAGGCATTCAATTTTGAATTGCATCCATTTATCTAGTTTATATTTCCAGTGATTATAGCTAAAACTCATATGCACAGTGAAGGCTTTCACTCTGAGGCAACCTTCAGACTGCAAACATGCACACCAGGACATAGACATGAGTACATTCTCCACATAGTTTAATTTTAATCTTTTATTCACTGGAGCATATTTTATTCAGAACTTATCACATCACAACACTCATTTGGAGTAGAATACTCCTTCAAAGAAGTATTCTGATTGTTAAGATTCCATAAATATTCCATTTAATAATATTGATTAAATTGTGCATGCATGTACACTGCCAATAACTCTGGGTACAAAATTCCATTCAGTTATTCTTTGTGCAATTGGACATCAAACAATTCTGAAGGGAGCGGTTTTGGATGCATATGTTTGGAGACATATGTTGTTGATACATGCCTCAAATTTCAAACACTTGTACCCTGTTGTTACTGTAGACGGAGTAAGACCAACATGTTTTTTACTGTGCAATTGTTTGAACAAAAATAGATTGACTGTGTATGTATCTGTTTGTTACAATGCTACCTCCAAGAGTTTGAGGCCGTTCATGATCATCATGACGCTATTTGAATACCTGGCTACTTCCAAACAGTATATCGTAATGGAATACGTAAAAATGCATGCATGTACAGTAAACAGTTTATTTGGAATAATATATATATTCCGAATGCACTTATTCGGAATGCTCTAGCGTTAAGAATATCGTCTGAATGTAAACGTGGTCACTGTTGAATAAGCACTGTTTATATTGACTTAACACATACTGTAGTGTCATACCCACCCTGTTTATTCTTTACAGAATAGTAATTGTCATAGTTACCACTGTGGTGCGGAAAATGAACTTGTAACTAGAATGTTGTTGGTGATATGTAACTATGGCTGTACAGCTGCAATGTTGCAGGTACAAGTGCTTGGTCTCACACTGAAACTGTATAGTTTTTCCATCTTCACTTGATACATAATTGTTCCTTTGAAGTTTTCCAGAAAGAACAAATTAACGCTGCAATTTGATTTTGTCATGTCATAAGTGTACAATATATGATGTACTGGTATAAATTATGAATAAGACATTTCATTCTGGTAGCATAAGTCTTCAATGGAATAGGAAGTGACAGTTTTCAGAGGCCAAGCACCACCATCATATTATGTCAGTTAGGAGTGACTTATTTCTACAATTATATCAGAAATAATTCAATAGGTAGTAATTATGTTGAATTGTACAAATAATCATACATTTAACTGGACCATCTAACTGACAGTAAAATACAAGTTGGTGTCATGTATGACCAGCAGTGTTTTTATCAGTGCTCAGATAAACAGTTTAGCTGCCATGTATTATTTTCAAATGTTTTAAACAAATAAATTGTTCAACGAAAGAAGATATAAAGCAATGTGTCAAACATGTTTTATTTACAAGTTCCTGTATGTCATTTAAAATGTGAGAACTCTTGAGACAGATGGTGAGAATAGGTATAATGACAATCTTACAGGCCATATGCATCAATTTATACTCAATTTCATTTTCATTATGTCTGAACAAGACTTCCAAGACACTTATTGTCATGAGAAATTTTGATATTAACACCTTAGTATGACTAAGGAAAAGTGTAAACAATAGCAAGAATTAGGACAATGTTTGGAATGAGTGTTGTCCATCCTCATTATTGATAATGTTGCTGTTCTAGAATTTATTTGCTCTAAGGCCTGATTTATGGCTTATTATCATTACATTACATTAGATTGTATTACATGCATTTAGCAGATGCTGTTATCCAGAGCGACGTCCAACACAATAGAACATAAGTGTTTCCATTCAGGTTAGATGAGCAACAGTGTCAGACCAGACTAACAGCACTCACAGACCGGTGAGTATGAGCATAACACCATTCAAGCCCTACCACAAGTTAACCTGTGCAATCCGAGTAGGCAACAGAAGCCAAGTACACTAGAACACAGAATCCATAATACATCACAATACTACACGTAAAGTTAACATCAATCCTAGAGGTAGCAGGTGTTGGTGAGTGGGGATTTTCAGCAATATACCTTCCCATTATGATTTATCATCATCTAGTCGGTGCTTGACATTTTGAAAGATTTACCTGGTTGAAGTTGCATTTGAGGATGAAGCACAGGTGAGCACATACAGTATTATAATATTTATAGAAGGGTTTTGGGGAAATGCTTAGTGCTTCCAACAAACACACTCTCCTTGGGTTAGTCCTTTTCCTTAGAACAGCCCTAGTTACACTTCAAAGACATTACAACAATTTTTACTCTAACTAACATGACAGCTGAATATAGGAATGCAGAAATGGTTAAATACTTGGATAGAAAATGGTGCGTATAGATGATCATTGGATAGATATGTACTGTATTTATTCTCTAGGTTATCTCAAGAACTGAGAGTGCATCATTTGTCATAGAGTTGTGTTTCTGCCTAACCTTGTCAGCCGTATTTGGGAAGTGGTTACAATGGCCTAAAGGCACTCAATGCGCAGGAAAGTAAAACAAGTCAAAATCAATGAAACAGAGTGTAATCTATTCATAATTACCAGTATAAGAATCAACTGCACATATTTATCAAAACTCTTGGATTGAATTACTCCTGTACTAATGCAGTTTAAATATTCTGCTTGGAAGAGCAAAGCAGGTTAGGCCTACTCACTCATGTGCATAGTAAGCAAAAAGCCATTCAGAATTTGAATATAGTGACTATAGTCAATATATCTGACTTTAATTTTCACAGCACACAAAAATGTTCTGAGGAGGTGATTCATTTTGGCCTGCAAGTGCCTGGATGCCAGTCGAAATGCTAGCAAGAAGATATTTTTGGTTGCATCTTACAGTAGTCTTACAATAGTCAACCAACGAAATGCAGCTCTTTGGCATTTCACAGTCTAAACTGTCTAAAAGACAGCCAAAGCATCATGAAGGATTAAGGAGACAGAAAACAAATACAAACTGACAAGGCAGTTATGACTGAGGCAGTGTTTGTAACACTGGACAAATTTATGATGAAACAGTGACTATGCCATGGGTTTGTAGCCTATAACGTACCAATTACCATGGTGACGGTCAAACATAATTAATGTGAGTCAAATTATTATTTTATGTTTGAAAGAACCTTGTTAAGACTATTAACTACATTGCGGCATTACAGCCTACATAGTAACAGCAATTTGCATAACGTTTAAAAATAATTTACATCAGTAACACTTAAAAATAATTTGCATGAGTCATAATATTATTTATATTTAAGTGAAAAAGAAATAGTAAAAAAACCACTGCAGTCTCAAATATGCTTTATTCTATACATTTGTAATCACTCATGTATAAGAATCTAATTGTCCTGGATAGACATTGAGATAGATAGATTCTCTTCATTTTTTTTTCAAGCCACAGCCCAGCTCATTAGGTCAAGCAGAGGAGAGATCAAAGATTGCACCGTCACTTTTTAGTCCCCAGACACAAGCTCTTGCATGCTCTGTGGGAGATCTTGTACACACAGACAACAATGTGTGTTGCGGTACCAAACTGAGAGAACATATGGACCTTCCAGTGCGCACAGCTGGCCCACAGATGGAGGGTCAGATCCTTCTGCAAGATCCCATCTTCCCAAAAAGCCATCAGATGTGACTGGCTGTCCCCCTGAAAGCACTAATGTGGCAACAAGCTGTGTTTCTCACACCAATGGAGATTAGTATTATTATTAGAAACAACGCATTAATTGTCTAGTGGCAGCAAAGAAGGAGGGTGGGAGGGAGGGAGGGACATTACAAAGCAGGTGCCTTTCATTTGAACCTACATGATCCGCCAACAGATGGCTAATGATAAATCATCAAGAGGCAGCCCTGCTGACTGTGTTAGCACAGGTTGTACAGTACATTAAATGAGTTCACAGCATATATTTTAGCTTGAGACTCACAGGCTATAGTGAGAGAGATTCATGATGGAGAGCTTCATACTTGAGATAAAGAAAACAGGCAACATCAAGAGGCAATCCATTTTGAATCACGTTTGTTCTCCCCAGTTGACCTTGAATGCCAGGATCCATTTTTCTCCAAACAGATTCAAGGACCAGATTCAATCTAACCATCATTCACTTTGTCCTTAATGTGGAGTTGCGTATTTAAGTAGGTGTTTTTTTCTGATGTTCCTGATGTGACTATCAAGCATCCCTTGTTTGATATACACATGAATTAACAAAAGATTTGTGTGAGATTTGAAAATATACAATGTTTGCTTGAAGTCATCACTCAATGTTAAGGACTGGGTGCATTGTGATTATGTTGATTCTGCATCTAAATTATACTAAACATTTCCTGCACCCACAAGGGTTAACATACCAAGAGTAAATATGAATGTACAAACCAAAACATCTTGGACAAGTCTGTAGATGACTTTGGTTCTTCCAGTTTGGATTTCCCCAGAATCACATCAAAAGGGTCTGAACACTGCCTGGTAACCTGGTTGTGTCATAGAGTGAAGTAGTCCATAAGTAAGAACCTCATGTCATCTACTGTTATCTTTCCAGACAATGGTGATGTCAGAGACCCGTTTTTGACAGAGAGAAGAGGCACTCAGCGTAACAGTAATGGAAATGTTCGTGGGGCGGTAGGTTGGGCCACGTCCCTCTAAATTTATAATGAAAAAGCAGTAACAGAAGGGTGTCCTCAGTGGAAATGAGACACGCAGTAAGTACACTCACAGAGCCGTAGCTTGGTGGCAGGAATGATAATGGAACCGAGGGTCGCACACACACTGACATTGAGTTTCACATTGTTCTGGGATACACACCTGACCAATAAATCATAGAGTCACCTTGTTTTAGGGTCACCACAGTTATTTATATGAGAACTTGCCCCTTTCACAGGTCTTCCGCAAACATTATGTGATGCGATGCTTAACGTACACCACAATTAGTGCGGGAAGAAAGGAAAAAAAAATTAAGCAAAAAAAAGGGCATGATCAACTAAATCTGGTGGTACATTTAGTATAACTGATACCACACTCTTTCCATACCTTTGCATGACAAATGTGGCCAAGTGTTTGTTTTTTTTATACCTCCATATCATCTTGACTTAAGCAGTCACTGAAAGTAATAGCAAAAAACTGTAACAGTGCTGAGATTGAATGCCACCCCAAACCCCCCACCATATTATTTGGTATTAAACATAAGATGGCATGCTGAATTATGAATCATATATAATCAATTTCTTATACAGCCCTAAATAGCACTAAAACGGTGGTTTGTTTGATGTATGACACAAAATTGGTGGTAATTGCAGTGGTGGAAGATTTGAGGGGTAGATTTTCTGTGCTGTGATTAGAAGCGACATGCTCATGCTCAATTGTGGGAATCTATGAGTCATTAATAGACTCAAAAATAAAGACATCTTCTAAATCAAGCCAGGACCGCCATGGCAACATCAGCTGAAGTAAACAGCAATAGCTTCATACAAAACTGACAGAATGTGTTGCCTAAGCTGGCAAAGTATTTTATACATGAGTAGAGAGTGACACAAAAAGGCTTCCCACAAAGCATCATATATATAAAACATATATAAAAAGCTGAAATATGCTGTTTGTATAAGTGTTCAGCCCAACACATTAATATTTGGTAGAGACACCTTTTGCTGCAATAACAGCTTTTGGGGTAAGTATCTACCAGCATTGCACACTGTTTCGGGGTAATGTTTAATGATTCTTCTTTGCAGATTTCCTCCAGGTTGTTCAGGTTGGTTGGCTGACGCCTGTGGTTTGCAATTTTCAAATAGTGCCCCAGATTCTCAATGGGATTGAGATCAGGACTTTGACAGGGCCACTGTAGGACATTAACCTTTTTGTTCTTCAGCCACTCCAGTGTTGCTTTGGCCTTGTGCTTGGGATCATGGTCCTGCTGAAAGGTGAACTTTCTCCCAAGCTTCAGTTATTTAGCAAACTGAAACAGGTGTTCTCACAGTATTTCTGTGTATTTAGCTCCATCCATTCTTCCTTCAGGTTTAATAAGATTCCCAGTCCCTGCTGATGAAAAGCATTCACACAGCATGATGCTGCCACCACTATACTTCACTGTTTGTTGGATGGTGTTTCTTGAGTCATGGGCAATTTTAAGTTTGCATGACAGATAACACTTGGGATTTTGGTGAAAAAGCTCTGCCTTGGTCTCATTTGACTGCAAAACATTTTCCTACCTTTTAGCTGGCTCACTCTCATGCTTTCTGACAGACTCCAGATGTGCTTTGAGAATGTTCTTCTTGAACAATGGCTTCTTTCTTGTCGCTGTCCCATACAGGCCAGTTTCTTGCGGAGCTCTTGACATTGTTGACTGGTGTACCTTTCCTCCACTCAGCCACTGAACTCTGTAATTCCTTCTCAAAGTGGTTGTTGGCCTCTCTGTGGCTTCTCTCACAAGTCTCCTTCTTGCTTGGATGCTGAGTTTTAAGAGACAGGCTTTTCTAAGCAGTGCCTGGGTAGTGTGATGTAGTTTCCACGTCTTGATTATTAGTCCAACAGTCCTCACTGGGATGTCCAAACACTTGGATATTATTTTGCACAAATTTCCTTGTTTATGCATTTGTAATACTTTACTTATCACCTCTGTAGAATGTTCTTTAGTCTTCATTTTCACACTTTTCCTTAAGATTCACAGCCTGACCAATGATCCTTAAACAGAGTGGGGTTTCTTTCGAGAAAATGTGACAGTTACTTTAATGTTTGACAGGTAGATGCCAGTGGTGAGGCAATTGTGTCTCATTAGGGAAGCTTCCACAGCACAGGGGTTGTATACTTACGCAAACAGCATATTTCAGTTTTTTATTTTTCCTCAAAATATTTTCTAACATAAAACAAATGTCACCTTAAAACAGTTAATTTTTAGTTTCAGTGTTTTAAATGAAACATCACCCAGACCAGAATGTACCATTCAACACACATACACACACACTGTGTGTGAGTGTGTACATACATACAAGATCATGTATTTATCACGTAGTTAAATAGTTATATAGTTATAACCTAGCAGTAGAGACTAACAATCTTCCACAATCTTCAGGGGGGTGAGTAATTAACCCTCCTCACTGATATTGTAGATATCATAAAAGGGGGCATGGAGCTGAGGGTACACGCTGTATGCGCTGTATATACAGTGCATACAGTCTGTACGCTTATCCACAAATGCAAGCAGAAGCAGCTGCTTGCATTTGTGAATAAGGTGAGCTTCATACTCATCTTAGCTTCAGCTCTTAGTGACAGTACATATCTGGGCCAGCACAAAGGATATTTAACCAGACAAAGCTGTCCATAGAACACTATTTACTGTAACAGTTAATTGAGACATATGCATTTTTAACATTTAACCCATAATGCATACAACAGGTACAAAGTTAATATATGTACTGCTATATCCTTTACACCTGGTGTACCTGAAAAAATATGAGTTGTAACTAATTCAATTGTAACTTGAAAATTGTTCATATCACCACTCTGAGTATGCCTCAACTCTGCAGCTCAAGAAACCTTTGAGGTTATATGGACTATAGCCAATGCCAGTGGGAGACAAGATTAGCTATATCAAATAGCTGCTGGGTAAGTTCACTCAGTTTTGAGACAATGATTGGAGAACATTATTCAAACTGGAGCAGCAAAGTATAGAATTCCCCTGGATACATGAAAAATCCTTTCTTTAACTTGTCCTGTGAATCCATCAAGGTGTTTTCAATGACGTACCCCAGATAAACCTTAAGTCCACCGAATGTCTTTTTGTCCTCTGAATGATAACATCTCACCTTTCTCAGACAGAAAAGCTGATGTCAAAAAAATTGTATTTGTGGAGACCTCTAGCCACCGCAATGATTTTTAAAGGAGAATTAGCACAGAACCACTCACAAAGAGAAACAATGCTGCATGCTGTTGCCATCATACAGTTTGTGACAGGAGAGCATCTCTGTCTGTGTGGATGTTGGCAGTCCATTGTGTTCCTTGGTGATTGCATGTACCTTTTAATATGTGGTATACAATTTAAAGACTGGCCTTATTTTTAATGTGCTATGCTCCAGGGATAAATCAAGGTAGGAAGCCTACTTGTCCTATGAAAAAGGGACAGGGAGTAACAATATATTAGACTTAAGGCACTATCCTTTACTTTCCCGCAGCTCAGATAAATGTATTATTGATTTTCACCGGGGACCTTGAAAAGATGTGACTCCATGTTTGCTGTTTAAACTTGAGTTATCGGCTGCTGTTCATCTTCAGCTATTTACATACTGTAAGTGGCCACGCTCACAATGAATATGACCCACAATAAGACAAATTGCATTTGTTTATCCAAAAGCAAGCTTCCAAAGTCTAAACCATTTAAGTGGAACAATTTCCTGGGGTACATTCAATTTTCAGGCTGGACAAGCTTGCCAAACACACTTTCATTAACTACAAAAATATTCCAAATTATATCCATATATTTTAATTCAAGATAAGCATATATACTCCCGTCCATATTCATAATAACTGCTGTGCGCACGAAAAAGGGTGGGAAATTTTCAAAATTTTCCAGTGGTAAATAATTTGGGGAAATTTTCAGTTAAAAGTTTTCTAAAGAATTAACTAGTTATAATCATGAATGTGTTTGCATATCTCTCTATGTGTGCACATTTTAAAGATGGATGCAAAGACAACGTTTATGCAATCATTACAAGATACAGTTTATGGTTTCCCATTGATAAGGATGATTTATGACTTCTTATTGATTTTTGTTTGAATGCATAGGTCATGCAAGGTTACAAACTCACAAAATTCCAACATTTCCAGTGGAAAATCATTGGGTTCCAAATCTGTGGAAATTGTAAAACCCTAAAATAATACATGTTTGTACAAAGAGCACAGCCGATCACGTGTGAACAGAACATATGCAAAGCAAAGCAAGGCAGGGATACAGTACTGTACTACTAACAGATGAGTCGCTGTTGCAATAAATCACAGAGTCCAGACAGAGTATCCCTACATGTCCTCAGTGAAGAGAAAGATGGCGTCTATAAATCACAAGCAGAATCTTGACATTTTTATGGACATTGATGCTGAACAGAGGTTCTCCGGCAATTAGAACATAGGGAAAATATGACACTCTAGAACTAGTTGATTAATTGACTCTTTCTGAGTATATCTTATACATAGATCAGTGAAGACAAATCTAATTTACATTGGCTATGACAGTGAACATACATTTTGAGCATTCATTGCCATGTATTCAGAAGTAACAGCAGTAAAGCATTAACCGTACATCTCATAGTGAATTGTTTTTAAATACTGTAGCATGACGTGCTCGTGCAGTAACTTCACTGTGACAGATAGTTTTGGGAATCAGCATACAGCGTAAAGGAAACCAGTAATGGTGTAGTATGATGTTGAATCTTGATTGATTGTGGACCGCAGCTGGACACAGCAAACGCAAAAGGACAGAGGCCGTGATAGATGTTGTCTTTATACAGGGTTACGCGGCTTCCAAAGACGAGTAACGATCGCTAGCGCAGTGCCCTCCTTCACAGGCAACACCATGACAGTCCCAGAGATCTCCAGCTGAGAGGCCAGCTGTCCAACGTCTGTGGCCTCTGCCATCCTGGACAGAGCGGTCAGGTGATTAGCACCTCCGCCACACGGACTGAGCAAGACAGCCCAGAGATAGCGAGCACAACAGCGTGATTCATTAGTGTGGGTTGAAATAGGACGTATATGGCTGGGAGTAGATTAAGAGAACATGGCTCTGTTTTATTTATTAATCTGCCCTCTTTATTGAGATCTGCCTTTCAGTTATAGGACAAATCAGGAGAGAGAGTTATCACCAACCCTTTTTTGCCCTGTTTCAAAGATTTTCCCGCACACCATGCGATCCGACGCTAAAATTAGCTTAGTTAAGCCCTGAGCAATTCAATATTCACTCTCCAGGGGTTATGCACATTGTTTTTAATTAACTGATTTTAGTTTTTAAAGAATAAACTGCTCGTTGTGTCAACGGCTGTAGGCGAGAAAAATAGCACAATATGGTGTGATCATTTTTAAATTGTGAAATTGTTTTTTTTTTTAATTCAATGAAATACTTTTCAGTTATTTTACGGGTAACACTTATGTAGCCCCCTTCAATGAGAACTTATATGTATGATTTCATTGATTCATTTTCTATTTAAGTGTCATGGACACTATGATGCCCAGCCTATTAGGGCTTATAAGACTCTATCACACAGCCACACATTCATGAGAACTTCCACAACTGGTAAGGGTTTTTGCATATTTTTACATCACACAACATATACTGTCAAATAGTTAATAACAATAATGCATTTTCACACTTGTCCCATGCTTTTGGAATATAAGACCCCCTTACTGAAACACCATTCTAACCTGAGGTCATTATGCACCCGAAATCAATCTGGTTTTCTATTAGACACCTTACAGTAGGAAACCTCTCTGACATCATCGTATAAGGGACAATGAAACAAAAAATGAATTTCATTTTCAATTTCTTTTCATAGTATCAAATAAACAAAAATCTTTCTTATTCTGGATTGTCATTGAATCGGCCTGTTTCTAAAGCCAGAGGCAGAGTACCTGATCTCAGATGAGAACATAATGACCTTTGACTTCTTGTAATGTTGAGAATTATGTGTGGTTCTGGGGTGTAGGAATGTTATATAAGAGTACATGTTCTGACTTTTGTTTAAGCCATATATCAACCTCCCCTTTTTTCCCTATGATTAAAAAAAATTGTGATCTTTTTTACCCCGCATTGTAATTTGTTCATATAGATGCATTGCAAATCTGCCTCTTTAAAAATGGTAAAGGCATCTCTTGACCATGGATAGTAATGACTGATGTCCTAATTAAAAACCATTTTGGTAAGCCTGTCCTCTGGCATTTTAACAAGTCTATTCCACAGATGAACAGATTTCCCCTTTTCTGTCTGACCACACATGGCTCCTGACCCATATTGCCACAGATGGCTAGATGCGGGGCAAGATCATTCATACCAAGAATGAAGGCAGAGGTTTGCATGTTTAATTTGAATAGCACAGCCCATCTCTCCAGGACCACTTCCTCATCTTACTCAAGCTCCCCAATTTCCAATTCCATTTGCATTGGGATTTTGTGGTCTTTTTGGGTCATAATTTATTTATTTCATTCCAAAATTCTGTTGGATTACTGGTCTATCGATGCCCTAAATGAGATGCCTATATATAACAAAAATATACAGACTGTGTATGTATGCACATATTACTTATTTTAATATTATTTTAATATATTTTAAAATCAAATGATCAAGCATGAAATATATGAACAATATGATATATTCCATAATTGAGAATAGTTTTTCAGGTCTTGAGCAAATGGAAAGTACAGAATCTTTTTAGATGTTTTTCAACAACATCACACAGTTTGATTTGGTTAATTTGTCTCAAATATTCCAGATGACACACATTTTTCCCCTATGTACTCCGTTCAGTCTCCCTTGGAAAACATAATGAACAGTAATGACTTTAGAACTGATAAAAAAAAAAACATTTCACATTTGAAAAGTCCTTAAGGTGACTCCAGTGAGGTACTGATGATTTAACAGAGAGTCAGCTCAGTCACAGGATACAGGTTTTAATCCATCGCTGTGACAGTCAAGCATGATCAGCTTGAATTATTGAAAGTCTTTTTGATGCCTTCTGGAGGGCTGAAGCAGCCAGAGTGTGATAAACTGGTGAGAGCATGAAAAACCAATGAGGATGTCAATCCCCCCACCGCTATCACACACACACACACACACACACACACACACACACACACACACACACACACACACACACACACACACAAACAGAGGCGCACTCACACACAGACACACACAAACACACACACGCACACATGCACAGACACACATGAACAAATATACTCATACACATACAAGCATACGCACGGAGTCATGATTAGAAATGAACATCACATTTTACGCTTAAATATGGCTCATTGACACATACTAAAATAGTGCCCTTACATTTTTACATTTCTGTCATGAATGACATCCATACAGAATGAGCAAATTGGAGAAATAACATTTTCTTTCCATATTTTCTTTTCTTTGCAAACATAATGGAAAAACATCATGAGACCACAGGCAGCCCAGTGCTAACAGAATAGTCCTTGTGTATCTCATGCACACTGTAAGGAAAATCATAGTGATGTTGTCAGTCTAGAAGCGTCGCCAAAATCTGTTTCCCATAATTATGCCACAGATGTGTCTAATCTCCCCACATCAGTCCATGGTGTATTAGCCAAAATCATGCTTTCATTGGTCTCACTGTAAATCGTGTAAACAGAAACACCAGCAGCTTCTCTCTCACCCGGTGACTGTATACAGTATGCACCGCAGAGATACGGTTTAGAACTTTACATAATAAGGAGAGCTCTATGAATCTGAATGCCTTGACATGGATACATAAATAAATACTGCAACCACTGATAACGCAAATTGCTTTTCCCCAGAGGCATCTAGTTTTAAAATGTGGACAAATTAAATAAGGATGCAGTTGGACACCTCGCTAAGAGTTATCGTTGGTAGTCAAGACACCAGGACAGGACAACATATTCATTATTCAATGTCTCATTCCACCTGAACTGTTCTATGTGTGGACTAAAACAATAAATTCTACATGCAATATTTTCAGTTGCCTTCCAGTAAAATGATCAATCAGCATGACTTTAAAAGCGCAGGGCATGTCATTGAGGCAAACTGGGACATTTAACGCATCGAGAGTTAACGTTTATGTATTATAGATGTCGCAGCCGCAATTATGCTTGTACTCAGGGATCACCTTTCTGAATCGCCTTGCCATGATCTCTGCTTTGATCTGTCGCTGAATCAAATTGTTTTATTGATTGTAAAAATCTTATTTTGATACAACTGCAAGCCATGGTTGTTATCTTATTGATTTCGCTGCGCAACACTACTGAGAACGGGTAACACAAAAGTGGTGTTCATGACTCAATTTAAGCATCACAGGAGTTAAGTGAAAATTTGAAAAGAATTGTAGACCAAATACAACAGCTTATCCCATTTTGCCAAAGCAGTGTTGCTAAGCCTTTTTTGTTTATAAGGTTGTTTACAGGTTTTTAAGATCCCAAGGGATTCTGCGTCAGATGACAATGTGACAAGGTTACGCTCAGGCTAACTGCTGCCAGGTTTATAGTGCAAATTAGACCCCTCTATAAAGCACCTTCCAAAGCAGCGCTAGAGGTCCTTATCCCCCTGAAATCCATTCAGACAAACAAGCCACATGGGTTTCCCATCATGCAGCAAACCTTGACAAACAAGAGAAAAACAGGATTTTTATTAATTTAAAAAATGCCATTCCCTACAGAGACCTGCCTTTGTCGTGGGGAAAAAAAACCTTCAACAGTATTTGGGTTTGTCTTATACGGTTTCTAATCAGGGAATGTCTCATCAGCTCTTGTCTTTATTTAATTTCACATAAATCATTGTTATCTCTGACACTCCCCTGACCGTTCTTTGGCACCGAGGATTATCACTATGCATGCGAGGTGGAGGTAGGTGACACCGGCGTGTTCCGGGCTGCAATCTTGCTCTGCTGCCAGAAAACCAGCGCGGGCCACAATTTTCATTTCGAGGTTAGGCTGGATTTGTCAGATTGATTTAATCAAAGACTGCCTATTTCCCTGACCAAATAGCCTACCTTTAAAAAAAAGAAAAACAGCAATACGGCGAAAGATAAACAGTACACCGCATTCCATAAAAAAACCCCGTCTTTATTCCGTGCCTCACGGAAGTGCCCGATCCTTCACGATAATTAAATCTTTCCTGGTTATCCATTACAGGATAAACAGCACTCCTCTGAGTTGTGTTAAAACGTAAACATTTTGGTGGGTGTATCCTCCATCCTGTCGCTGTATTGTGTAACCAATGTCAAAAGCATTGGTTCTAGGCAGTTCATTCCACGCTGGACAGCTCTGTCCCTCCCATTAGAATAGTTTACAGATGTGTTTCATCCTATCGTCTGTAAATAAACTGCAATTAAAAAATTGGTAGCAGTTATTCTTAGTTCAATTGTAATTATAGTTAGAACTACGCAATTACATATTATCGGTGTTATATCTTCCATGTCAGGTTGGGAATGATTGTAGTGTTGTGAATCAGTTGCTGTCACTCAGTCTAAAGTAACACGAATCTGACCTTTGTGCAAAACCAGCGCTGTTGTTACATATCCAGTTTTGTGTATATCAGCAAAACCTCTGTTCTTCACCATCCCCTCTGGATATAGCACTTCATATGCTGTTCTCGGGTCGAAAGCTCTACAGTGAATATTTCAGGGATTCCTTTCGAGTGCTGAATCAAGACAAGTTGACAGGCTGCAGCTGAGGTCTTCCTCAAATGAAGAGAGATGGGTAAAACATTTCACTCTTCGCCTGAAGCAACCCCACTTCCCGTCTCCATGAGAACGCCGTATCCAGGGCAGCGCTTCCACCGCTCTTTCTCTCACACCCAAATCGCACCCCATTCACTCAGGACTATTGTCATGTATGGTACATATCAAAATGCGATGCACATGTAATATGTGCTCATGTAAATATGATTAATTTAAATCTCTGGGTTACGTTTAAAGTATGCAGTAACATACTGTGTGTAATTAAAAAGGCATGAAGTCAAACTTTTTTGGAAGCGATATTTAAGAATAAAACCCCCTGGTTATTGGGAGATTCAGTGTGGCCCACGCACTGTATTTATGAAGTTTGGAGAACTTACGTAACATAAGGGTCTTTTGATTACAACATTGGTGGTATCTTGAGTACAAACGTATATATAACATATAGGCACCGCAGGGAGGTGAAATACAATACATTGCAGCCACAAATATTAAAATATTACACAAAAAAGCCAGAGAAGCATTAAAAAGGGCAACTTTTGCAAAATTATTCTGATCCCAACAAGCAGTATTAAAACCAAGGGCTACATATATCTCTCTTTATTCCATGCCTAATAGGTATCACACCTGATGTCAATCATTAGAATTATATTTTAGCATGTAAGCAGATTACTAATGATTGTAACAGTATTTAAAATGGTTAAAGCAACTGAGCAGAACTACTGCTTCAAAAATAATTTTGTTATGCACCAATGATGTAAGTCTAAATTAAATAACACAGTATTATTATAAATAGCTGTTTACTTTGAAATAAGTTCTAAAATAATGAAAAACATTTATATTTATTTATTTGTAATCAATTTATCTCCAACAGACCACATGTGGTCTGAGCAGGATTTGTAATTACAACAGATTTTTATGAGGAAAAAGCAAATAAATGACATACTGTTTGTTTGGCTTGAGATCAGTGAAATAGCATGGACAACACCAGCTGGACCCCAATTTTTGATTGAGCATTCTTTACCACGTTAAGTTTCGATGCACAGCTGTTGATATCAGGACAGCAGCATGTGTAGGAGTCCCAGGTGTTGGTATCGAGCTGAGGGCCTGCTCAGTTACTTACAACGCAATTGATATGGTTTGACATTTCAAAGCACTCTTGTTCTAAAAGCCTTCATAACTCCCTTTTAAGCTTTGCGTCTCACTTTGGCCCAGTTCCCTGCTGTCATTTAAGATAAGTTTTTGGCTAGGGAGGGGTGATTTGATATTAGATAAACACAGGTTTTCAATTAAAAAACTTGCAGACCCTGGCACAAATCAGATGAGAGTTTTCTCAGTGCAACCAAATCCAATTTCAGACCTGAAGATTAAGACATGCTTTTCTAAATAAAATAAAAAAAAAAGATTTCAAATATTACTCCATTAGCTGATTTAGGTCCTTGGATGGTGAGATGTAGTTGCAAAATAAACTGCTATAACAATCCATTACCCTAACAATAAACAGAGGCTTTCATTCATGCATTTCCACATTTACGGATGAATTCAATTTTCACTCCTCCAGAAAATGATGAATGTTGCAGCTCTCAAAAAGTTAATTACTGAGGCTCCACAGAAAAAACTCTCTCAATCCGGCAGCCCTTGTCCACTTCCCATGGCCTCTGCAGCTCCGAGCAGTGTGTTAGTTCTGTTACTTGCTGTATATTTATGAATTGTGCACTGAGGGAAAGGAGATAAATTAAGATAGATGGCCATCAATTATGCATGGTTACTGATGCTGCTACTATTCATTATATATATGTCACTCTAAATTACATGAATTATAAGTAGCGCTAGCAAACTGACTGAACAATGTCTGCCCCGATGAAGTACAGCGAGAGACAAAGGACAATCTTTTCATTTATTTGTGCCCGAGGTGCGCTGCCCTGTGGTGGCCGCTGCAGAGATAATAAGACAAGCATTGTTCCCCCTCCATTCACACATGAGTAGCACCCTGGTATTCTCTGCCAATGTGACCCGTGTCAGGTGAACAAGAGCCAGGAGCCAGGAGCCAGGAGGCAGGAGCCAGGAGCCAGGTCCACCACGGCTGGGCAAGCTGGCAGTGCAAGAGTGAATAAATAGCTTGCATGCTCCCAACCTTTTCACACAAAGTTTACACTTGCTAATATGGCTCCTTAAAAGACTGATGGGGACTAAATGACCTACTTTACATGGTCTAATAATTTTTTTTCCTTTTTGTGTGTCTGTGTGTGTGTGTGTGTGGGGGAGTGATTCTTAACTGCACAGTTTTTCTTTCTTTTTCCAAACTGTTTCCAGTCACTCTTTATGAGGTAGCAACTGATACTAAAGAATGTGATGCCACTACCAGGAGAGTGTGACAGCCCCAGTGCTTCACACCTTCAGCTGTTTGTGAGAAGTGCCGTCACGATGTACAGTACACCAGCACTCCTCTGCTTCCTCCTGTCACACCATGAACAGATTCTGCTCCAGCAGACCGATATCCTGTTTACAATGACGTGCCTGCTTTTCTCAGTCCAAGCGCTGTTTATCCTATCAGCATGTATGTCTTGCTGCTGCTCCGCCACCAATGAGTCGCACCCACCTGAGGTGATGCACAGCAGCCATTTTGTACCAGAATGCCCAGAGCATTCAACAGATGAAGTGGAGAGGGAGGAATAATTTAGCCAATTATCCTGGGAGATTATTAACTGTCCAGACTAGATAAGTCTGATTGGGAGCTAGCCAGGACGCCGGGGAAAGACCATACTCTTTGTGAGCGCCATGAGATTAAAAATCACAGTGAGTCAGGACCTGGGCTTGATGTCTCATTTGAAACACCATCCTGTATGAAAGTGTACCCATAATTGCACTGGGGGATTAGTTTTCTGCTTGGCCCAGAGGAGATGGGGAGACTGCCCTTTACTGGCTCACCAAGACCACATCAATCTTTGTAATAATAATAACAATAATAATAACAACAACAGCAACATTATTATTACATCTACTACTAATCATATTAGCAATAATAATATTGCATTAATGTGTCCTCATAGCTAAATGCTTTGTAGTTAGACTGACCCACCCCCTGAAAACAGGACTGAAATCAAGGGCACCTTTCAATCCATGTGTGACTTAACATTACAGCCTGCGCTGACTATCAGTAGAATTCCCATTACCATGAGTGATATTGGTCATAAAATCTATTTAAAACCAGTTCATACAGTCCACCGCTGTTATTCCCAGCAGTCCATAACTCCCAGCTGTATCTTATCCAACATATCTGCTAATAACTGTTTAAACACAGCACACATTAATCATGATGTCATCACTGTTGGGGAAAGGGGAGACAGCTTGAATTACTTTTTTGGAGAATGAGGCTGAAGACACAGATAAGTTATATTCTAATTCTTGCCGTGACAATAGTGCCATACCCTTCATATATCAGTGCCGTGCCTGCAGAGGACCAGCTATGGAAAAGGAATGTATCCACACCACAGATATATAATTCAGACAGTTGAATGTTCGTAATAGGATTTTAACCCATTTTTTGGTAAATAGAATTTTTGGAAGCCTATAATAAATATGAAGTTAAACTGACAGTACCATTTTTATGCTGCGAGATACTGTAGGACGGCTTAATGGCTTAACTACTTTTATCTAACCTTTAATTCAACCTTGACCTGAGGTATTGTTCATGAATAAATTCATATGATTGTATATGCATATGATGAGTCTATCTCTTTATAATACCTGCTGCTTAATCCCAAAGCGTAGCCTTCCGAATCCATCAGTCAGTTGAGAGGTTATCTTTTACAACTGCATTTAATAATGAATTAATTGCGGCTGATATTGGGGGCGGATATTGAGCTGTGGGAAATGGAAGCATTGCAATAATATTAGGTGTAATTTGTGTCACAGAGCAGGTAACTCAGGATCAGACGACAGCTGAAGAGGAAAATTTTTTTACCCAAACCCAACAGTCTTCCAGACACAAATGTACTTTTTATTCTGGTTTCACAGTCCAAACTAGACTTATAGCTGAGACTCGGGTTAGGGATGCTGGGATGTCACCTGAACATAATGTGTTATGCAAATTCAGTGAAGTACCTTTAAATCTGTACTTACAAAAACAATACTGTATGACATCAACAATCAGGTTTGTTGAAGAACCCAGGCTTTTTCTGCAGACACAGAATTACCTTTCAGAGTATTAGAAAGGAGTGATGGTATATTTGCAATTACTGAGCCTCCAGTTCCATCACATCCATTGCCCTCTGAAGTGACATAACGTAACTGAAACCAGAACACCCTGAAGCAGGCATTTTTGATGATATGTAAAAAAAGGTCTACCGCATTCTGTATATTTTGAACTGAGGATAATGTTTTTGGAAAGTTATAGATATGATTCCTGCCTCAGAGTAGTGACCCTCTGTCTACTTTATTGAGGGTGCCCGCTATCCCTTCTCTGAAAATTGTGTGCAGATGGCTCCGGGAAGAGGAAGATGAGAAAGAGAGACTTTTAACTCAGAGGAAACGAAGGAGAAAATGAAAGCTGACGTGACAGGGAAGTTTTCAATGTTTAATGCTCCCACGTATCAACGTCATCCTGTCCTCAAATTTGCAGATGTTTAATCCATGCTGTCTGGACCACAACAAACATCAGGCCACATAAAATGCGCAAATATGACTGCATTCTGGGATTGGCGACCTCCTCCACTCAACCCTCACAAAAAGGGAACCATTTGTCCTGCACTTTTCATTTTCGTCTCTCTCACGCATTGACTAGAGGAATATGTTTGCCTCTCTAAGGTATTTCACTTTCAGGGATCCAAACAGCATATGCAAAGAATTCATCCATTTTAATCACGTAATTAAACAGAAAAAATGTTTCCTCATTCTTTTTCATCTGTTATTTCTTTGCCATTGTTCCTCACTGGGCTGAGAGTGACCTTCTAATGAACTGAAACACAGCAGGCGGGCAATATTTGGTCAGAACAATTTTAGATGTGAGATCATAATATCTCTGAAGTCTTAACAGACAGCCTTTAGGCTCTGCATTAATTTGATTGTGTTATTCTCTTGACAGTGACATCTCAGCATTTGCACCTGAAGCCTCTGTTGAAGAACTGTGCTGAAAGTTGGAGTACAGCATTAAAAGTTCTTCAATTAAAGCACTGCAGTGCATCTGCACATAAAAGACGTTGCATCTGAACTTTTTCTTGTCTTTTTGTCATTTGGCTTCATACACACCGATTCCAAGCAATTCTATCCAGCCCTGCTTATCACCTTATCTCCCAGATTCTGTCCAACTGTGTGTGGTAACGTGAGGGAGAGACAGACAGCATCTTAGACCTGTTCTCAAGCAGGGAACACTGATCCATTTCAACTGAAATCTCCCCCGAACAAAGGAAAAGTCTGCAGCCCCTGGGAAAGGATGAATGGCCACATCAGAGAGGGATTACAAGCCAATCAATCAAATCAGTGACGGGGACGGAGAGGGACACTGGGACAAATTTAAACAATTTTTCAAGTCCTTCCAAGATGGATACAAACAGTATATAAGGCACTTCTTCCTTACTTCACACAAAAAGTTCACAACTGATGTGGTAATAAGTCCTGTGTGGTCTGGGTTTAATTTTACAGGAATGAAGCCCACACCTGGAAAGAGTTAAGGTGTCAGGTCAATAAAAGTGTTGAGGGGCAGCACTAGGGGGTGACCACAGTCACATAAGGAATAAGTAGATGGAAACAAAAACAATATTAAAAAAGAGACTGAAAGTGTGACATATGACCTGAAATATGACAGCTTGTGGAGTATCTCAGTGTCACACTGAGAGAGAGCCAAGCATCAGGGAGAAACTTTAGCTTCTGAGAGGAGAGGACAGAATGAGCATGAACAAACAAGTCTCAATCAGTCCTGTCATCTGCAGCAGCTCAGTAATTGACTAGTAAAACTATGGAAATTGCATCTTTGTACGAATCAACCAATAAATCAAATGGAGCTGTGTTATTTCTCAAACACTGCAGAAGACAGTGATACATGTAAAGGTATGTTTTCTATACTCTTTGAATCATAAAATTACTATGAAAGTGTTTTGACAGGCTGTTTTGAATTCTCAAAATATGAAGAACCATATCCTGGTCAAAACAGCATGAAAGTTCCTGTCCAATGCAGTAATACACACTGAAGACCTTTCATATCAAACTGTGCCTTCAGCTCCAGCAGCACTCCCATCCTCCCTGAACAGAGATTGTACTGATGTATGTGGCTACACAGCAATTTTAACATTTCAAACGGTGTACTGTACCAAATGTATGGTTCGAAGAATGATACATAATGGCAGGGACTCAGTGTTAGTGGTGAGACATTTAAAAGCTCATCATTGCCTCATAAGTGATTTCTGTTAGCTGGAACACTGGCAGCAGTGTGATGTAGTGTTAAGGAGCAAGGTTCGTAACCCAGAGGTTGCCAGTTCAATTCTCAGGTGGGCCACTGCTTTTTGTACCCTTAGCCAAGGTGCTTAGCCCAGACTTTCTCAGTACACACTGATGAGCCAAAAAATTATGACCACCTACCTAATATGCTGTTGGTCCTCCGTGTGCCACCAAAACAGCGCCGACCGGCCGAGGCATGGAATCTACAAGACCCCTGAAGGTGTCCTGTAGTATCTGGCACCAAAACATTAGCAGCAGATCCTTCAAGTCCTGTAAGTTGCGAGGTGGAGCCACTGTGGATCGGACTTGTCGGTCCAGCGTATCCCACAGATGCTCAATCATACTGAGATCTGGAGAATTTGGAGGCCAGGGCAACACCTTGAACACTTCATCATGTTCCTCAAACTATTCCCGAACAATGTGTGCAGTGTGGCAGGGCGCATTATCCTGTTGAAAGAGGCCACTGCCATCAGGGAATACCATTGCCATGAAGGGGTGTATCTGGTCTGCAACGATGTTTAGGTAGGTGGCACGTGTCAAATTGCCTTCCACATGAATGGCCAGACCCAGGGTTTCCCAGCAGAACATTGCCCAGAGCATCACACTCCCTCCACCGGCTTGTTGTCTTCCCACAGTGCATCCTGGTGCCATCAGTTCCCCAGGTAAACGGTGCACACGTACATGGCCATCCACGTGATCTAAAAGAAAACAGGACTCATTGGACCAGGCGATCTTTGGTTTGTGGTTTGTCCCTCCTCGGACCACTGTCGGTAGGTACTCACCACTGCTGACCGGGAGCACCCCACAAGTCTTGCTGTTTCAGAGATGCTCTGACCCAGTTGTCTGGCCATAACAATTTGGCCTTTGTCAAAGTCGCTCAGATCTTTACTCCTGCCCATTTCTCCTGCATCCAACACGTTGACTACGAGAACTGATCGTTCAAACGCTTACCATCTAATCTACCCTGACCTTGACATGTGCCCTTGTTTGGAGATGATCAACGCTATTTGGTTCACCTGTGAGTGGTCATAATGTTTTGGTTCATCAGTGTATATCAAGAGGTATAAATGGGTAACATGCAAAACTGTAAGTTAGGCACGTTGTTCTGGATAAGAGAAATGCTCAATTTAAGTACTGAAAATTAATTATGGAGGTGTTGTCCCTGAGTGGATAACAGGGAAAAGCATTGCAAATCATTGTTAATAACAAACCTCATTCTTCATTTGAGCTGCTTTGGTCTTGTTTCTTTTTAAAAACCCAGATTAGGTGTACTGATGGCAACAAATGGCACAATAAATCAGTGGTCTCAAGGAACAGTCTTCTGTGCAGGAACCAGCTGTCTTGAAACAGAGGTGCTTCATGCGTGGTTAAATAAATAACCATTAGGCCTTAATGTGGTCATGGTGACCTTCCTGCAATCGAAGGTGAATCTCCATAGTAACAGAGCTGAGCATCACTTGTGGTTGCACTGGGGCGGCCCTGTCGACCTCCCTGTACAACCAAGGACGTCCATTAAAGTTGAATCTGAGGTCACAGGACGCGAGGTCTTGAGGGAAGCCAGATCCAAACGCTGTGTTACACTCTTAGCTGTTTACAGGTACAATAGCACATGTAATGTGAAAGGAATGTCATCCGCTGAGGGATTATACAGTATATTTGGTGTGAAAATAAAGATAAGGGATCAGCATCTATACCTCTATCACAAGGGGCACCTTTTAAGATAAAATTCACATCACATTCAAACATATAATCGAAAGTACGTAAGTAAGGACTGAATAGTTTGGGGATATAAGAGAAAAGAAAAAAAAATATAACACAGCTTACCTCAGAGGAATTTAAGGTATGCAAAACACTGCCAGTTGCATGTCTTATTTATACATATTGGGGCCATCTGAATCAACTAATTCATGGAATGTCTTAGAGCTGTGCATAACATGAAATCTCACATTCCATTTTACTCAAAGAAATGTAGCCACACCTATGTCCATGCCTACTGGTTTAATGTCTGATATCATGTGCCTTCTCATGTTTGCAGAATCACAAAATAGTGCCAGCTCACATGTAAATTGCTGAACAATAACTGAGACAATAATTCACAAAAGGGTAAAATTGAGACGCTCATTCACTTAAAACGCATTTAATAGGTTCTTTCAAGCAAACTGCCCTCTGACTATACAGCAGCCTAGGAATCCAGCAGCTGTTCAGAATCCTTCAATAACAACGGCAGCAGAAAATCATCTGGGGGTAATTCATCTAATTTCCCACCAGATAATGATATGCCTTTTTGTTATCTTGGGAAACGGCTTGGATTTGAATTTTTCTATTCTCGAGAACAATAACGAGTAACTACACGAGATGACGTCAGAAAACCACCATTTCAAAAGCGGAAAGAAGCATGACGCAGGCATGAATGATCCAGATGTCTTTATTATTCTGGGCTGTGGAATGACATTTTTTATGTGTGGTTTTTATGTCTCTCCATCTCCCCAAGTGAACTAAGATTTTGATGATGCAGCTATGCCCCCCCCAATGTGCAAAAAAAAATTATATATAATTCTTGGCATGAGGAGACAGGGACGACTAAGAAAAAAAGCAGTACAACCACCTTCAATGTTCACCTAAGGAAATTCAAAGAGCAGCAGTGCTCCATTTCCTGTGAAGGTTCACCTGTCACCTGCCTCACTTCTCTGTTGCACCATACCCCCCCCAGCCCTCAAAATCCATTTCAGTGATTCAAACTAATTTGACAAATCTGAAAGTTTATAACTCCGGCGTTAATGTAACCCGACTGAATGTCAAATTACAGATGGAGGTGGCAGGAAAGGAGAGGTGGCGAGAACGCCACGTTAATTTCACATCTGAGAATTAAGCGGGCCGTCACGGCCGAGGCCTTCCGAGGCCTCACCTGAGGAAGCGAGCCGGGCGCCTGATGAAACACATCAATGAAGTCTCCCTGGCTGACAGCCACCCCTCTCCTGCTGGCACTATGAATAAATGGCCATGACACACCGCTCTTGGCCCCAGACGTGCAGGACAAACAATGCCTAATCCATCCGTCACTTGCCGCTGCACTGCTTTTGAGCAATGGTGGCACTGAGGCTACATGAGGAAAAAAAAAAAAAAAAAAAAAAAAAAAACACGATTTTGTCTAAACGTGATTATTTTAAGAAGCCACGGAGAGTGTGGGTAAATTTAAATGTCACAATGATGCATTTGGGACAGATAAAGTAGAGAGGCTTAGGCTGCTCGTTGTGGCCAATGCTTAATCAGAGAGAACAGCCAAGGACAGGGACTATATATCGTGCTGTCTGTTTAATACAGTTCTCTGTAGGTGCAAAAACCATTGGTTGCACTGCACTCAATAAGGCAGAACAAATGCAAATACTCACGAGGCTGCAGCACACTCCTTATTCCAACAGTGTCCCACAATGCATTTGGACAATTAGCTTATGAAATCACATAGCTGCATTTCTCATTGTTGTAACTGTAATATGTGATATTTCTCCCAAACAGACATACGGCAAATCACATGCAACTAAAAATGTAAAATATGTATTACAAAACATATACAAAAGTATTTACATCTTTAAACAAATAAATGTTTTTTTCCTAAAAGGGTGCCTCCACTGTTTTCGTGAGGTGATCATGAAATGCTTAAAAAAGAAAATCAGCCGAATTTATACTAATCATGTACTAATCACATTCATGTCCTAAGCTAATCTCAGTAATAACCATTTTCACAAACTAACGTCGTACTTCAGCAAGCCTTGCATATCCTGTGTTCTACCATTAATAACAGCACACTGCTGCTAATCAATGCTAAGAAAAATATAATGATTACATGAAGACATCAATATCATACACCACACTAAGACTGGTGGAGATTCCCTTTGTATGATACAATGGCAAATGAGGATTTAAGAAAGAGACAGACAGTATTTGACAATGTATGAATCACTAGAGGCAGTCGTCTCCACGATTCATTTGATAAACTGATATGATAAGATAATTTTTCCCTCAATTTCCATCAATTATAAAGTACAGTGAGGCTTGGCTCACAAACTGAGAAAAATACAGTTTTGATAACATTTTCTGAACAAACCACGGGCAAGTTCTAATGGGAATTCATGGGAGCATAATAATCTAAAAATATACACTTTGATAAAAAAAGTCAAACAGTGAAAGAAAAACATGTCTCGGTTTTGGAAAGAAAGTGTCTTGATTTTAAGTCGCATTCCAAAAATGAAATTAGTTACACCAGAATAGTACTGACTGGCTCTAAGACAAAGCTGCTTTTGTGACATCATTTCTTTGTTCTTGTCCTCAGCCTTCGCTTAATAATGAGATGATCACTTTCCTTCTCATCTTGATCCAGTCCAATGATCTGCAAACAGATGTTCAAAGTAAGACCAATGCAACTACCAACAGTCCAGTCTTACCACCTTCCAAAGGGATTAACCTCTATGATAACATGCCAAAAGTACAGTCCAGTACATTCCCTTACGTTTACTATGTTTGGCTCTGAAAGTGTTATTTCCTTATGCAAAGTATATCAGTCAATACTCACTGGATGAGAGGGAATGTCAAGTGGAGAGGATATTTCAGTTTTATACAGCTTTCGTTTGGACTTCTTCGGTTTGAAACTCGTAGCCGTGCTGCCCTCTGGTTCAGGGGATTTAGCACTGACAAATCCAATTATCTTTTTAGCTGCAGAAGAAAAACAAATATTTTGTCATGTTGCAAAAATGCATGTTTCCAGATTCTCACACTCTTAAAAAAATTCTCACTCTCTTTGAAAAAAAATTTGTTTTCATAATTTCAAATCCCATAATATAAAACTTTTCACTGAGATATCTTTGAAACAACTGGTATTTGTTTTCATAATTTCAGTCAAATCTGAAAACATGGGAGAACACAGGCGGTTTTAAAAACATTGCATGGGTCAAATGTGGGGACACGTCAAGTTGACTTTTCGGTGATGTGAGCCTCCTGAATCCGGACAGAGCTGTGTGGTTCCTGCAGTCCTGCCCTGCTTTACCTTTGCTCCCGAGGAGAGTTGGCGAGCTCTGAATGAAGTCTCCAATCTTCTGTAGGGTCCCGTCCTTTTTGCTCTTCAAGCTTGACTGGGACTCTTGTTGCCTCATATGATCTGCGCGTTTACCCGGCGTGGCGGGAGACTTCTCAAGGACACAGAAACACACAGTGTTACTAGAAGAGGATTGGTCTCCCTGGTTCACAAAGCATTGCTAAACGCTGTCAGTCCAGGATGTGAATGTTTGGAAATTTGTATGCTAGGACAACTGCTGCCTTTTGCTCACCATTTTTATTCACAGCAAACACAGTAGGCTGTAAAAAGGCTACAAATCAATCTGCGACAGGCATAATAAAGAAAACCCCGTGGCCCCTGGGAGTATAGCATGTGCAAATCTGTTCAAAAGACACATTTAGGATCATAATTCAAGATAGTTTTCAGTAAATTCTACAGGTATCACATGTAATTGGTTAAAGGTTTTGACAGTATAGGGACAGATGCCCACCTCCTCGCGCTGTGCAGTCATCCTGGGGGTAGCTCTGTATCTGGTGTTCTTCCTGTTTTCACTCTCCACTGGGGCCTGAGACACACAGACACGCTTCACATGAGAGTGCAATCCTGTAGTCAGGGCCGGGCAGGGTTGCTTTCCACTAAGCATAAGAAACATTCATCTCAAACTACCACCTATCTGTCACAGTAATGCACACTCAGGAATTTGGAAGTTTCTACGGGGTTGAGGGATAGAAACGGGTGATTGGATGGATAAATGATGAATTAGTGTTTTGATTAGCAAAGCAATGGAGTGGATTTCATGCTGTATTTAATACAAAGGAGCACAGACCTAGGGATGAATTGGATGATTGAATTAAATGACTGTAAATGGCCCTGCTGCATGGGTTTGACAACTTCCTTCACTTACCCTCCATTAACATTCACATGGTTTGTGTAAATTAGTGTGGAGCGGAACTCCAGAGAAAATGTTATGCTTGTGTGCAAATCAAATACCTCGACTGAACCCTGAAAGGGTCAGAGTAGAATTGACTGAAAACTGTTCACACAAATACTTTGCTGATGTCACATAAGAACATGAGGGCTTTACCATTTTCAATAAACTCAATGTAGCTTTTATCTGGTTGAAACTATTCTGAGATGGAGGCATGGGTACTTTAAATATCAAAGGCCAGGTTGTAGCTCGATCTGTTAAAAAGTCAAACATGTTTTCTCTGTGGAGGACTAATAACTTTTATGCTTGAAGTGATGATCTTATTCAATCTTTTTAATTTTTGAAAGTTTTTTTTTTTTAAATTGAATCCAGCATGCGAGCCTTCTGTTGTGTTTGGATTTCTTTTTGTTCTTCATGGCTTATGTCCCTGGGCCAAATCTTAAATAAATAATGTAAAGGCAAGGAACAACTACACTTTCCTCACTGGACACCTGCACAAAATAAAGAGCATGAAGTTTGAGCCCCCTCCTTGCCAACTTGCATCGAGTTAAGCAGAGACGGCAGACTGCCACCATCTCTGGAGCATCAGCAGGAGATTACCAAGATATGTGATCTGTAAAAAACCACATATCAAGTGCTTGATGGGGCTCCTATTTAAAATAGAGTGAATGTAAAAGGAGCTGAAAAGACTCATTTGTCTGGAAAACAATTTCGTTTCTTCAGGTATAAAGCTCGCTAACAACCACAAGCAGGGGACATGATTTTGGCTGATTGGTGGAGTACTTAACAGATGGAGAACACTCATTCTAAGCAGGGAATACCTGGTTAATGTGTCTTTGTGTAGCTCTCAATTTAGCCTTACTTTTCCAGCAACCTGAAAGCATATCTCCCTTTGAAAGAGAGGGGCAGGTTAAGAAAGGTAGACATAAGGACAGTTATGCCTTTGTGTTATTGCAGTATGTGATTCTTTGACAAAACTCCAGCAGGAATCTCAGAGGTACTAAGTTATTTTAACTTCAGACTCAAACATTTCTAGTTTTTATCATGTAATATTAGCATTGGCAATGTAATAAATGAGGGAATCAATTTATGTTTTTATATATTCAGCTTCCTGCGTCCTAATTCCCAAAAATCCAAAGATTTTTCACACAAATTACAAAAAACCCCAGTTAAACAGCAGAACACACACACGTTTTACATAACATGACATAATTTTGCAGAGCAACCTCTGCAGTGATCAGCACCACCTCTTGTGCGTATACCTTCTCCATTTCCGCACTCTTCCTTTTTCTCCCAGTCCTAGTGATTTTGACAGTCACAGCAGAGTCCTCTCCCTGCTGCCTCACGCACATCTTGTTGGGCTGGAGCGGAGTGAACTGAATCTCCAGCTCGGGCTTGGGGAAGCGGCTGGGTCTACCGTTCTCCGTGGAAACGTCCGACGACTCCAGCACTGACACCTACAGGAGCACAGCGGTATTGCACAGAATGTCTGTCGTCTGAAAGTCTTTCCTTTGATACGCGAGCATCCGCAGGTCAATCCTTGTTCCCTGGATTGCTGACAAACTCAATTACGTACCTCATTTTCCTCAGAACTTCTTGAGCTGCCCACATCACCTTTCCCTTTATTACTGTCAGTCTGGGGTTTCTGAAAGGAAACCTCATTTCCCTGGGCTGCACTCTCATCACCAGTCTGCAACAGTAATAAAAATACAATACAGGACACATTAAGTAATACATTGTAATTTAGAACTATGGACAATGCAATTGCATGATGCTGCATGAAGGAGAAAGACCCCACCTGACTGGGTGATCCTTTCTGATTTCCAGCTAATGGGAACTTATTGGTATTTCCTGATAAGATTTTCAGTTGTTTTCTCAGTTCCAAAATCTCAGAATCCTTCTTCAACAAATCACATTGCAGTTCTGCCACTTTTTCTTTAATGTTCTGTCATTTTTAAAGAAGAAACAAAAAACGGTGTCGGTGAGAATGCAGTACACTTGATGATAGTCCCAAGACATCATGAGGAAATTCTAATTCATCACGTTTGCATCAAATGTGATTTTAAGAATCGAAGAGCACTAGTCGTCTGTGTAATCCAAACGAGTGAAATATTTACAATTTCCAAATCCAAGGCGATACTGACCTCTTGTGGCAGACAGCTGGAATCGTTCTGGAGTTCCTTCAACTTTTTGTCTTTCTCAGAATTGCTCGCAATGAGTTTCTGCATTTGAACTTCTAGAGCTGCAACCAGAGTGTCCCTCTCTTTTCTCCACTTCTGAAGGTCGTCATCCTTCTCAGAGAGCTGCTTTGATAAGGACTCCTGTGAATGGACGCAAGGCCAAAGTGCAGACAGTTTGTTGGCGCACACAGTACATCTCAGTGAAAATCTCCCATGCGACTAATTTAACAGCAGGCATTCATTGTGTACCCAATTTTTCCCTCCTCAGAAGTCTCAGCCATAAGCATAAAAGCAAGCTGTAAAAACACACATGGATTGGTAGTCAGGGAACTGGACATGTTTGAATCCCAGGTCGTATGCTGCTGTCTTACCCTTGAGCACGTTACATTACCAATTTCATCCTGATAAAAAAAATCATCCTGATAAGTTTCAGCGTTATTCATACCTCAACAGTATCAATGTCTACTTTCCAGCGAAATCTATTCACAGCTACGCCGAACTTCATTTCGGGGAATTGCAGGGGAATTCTGCAGGGGGTTGCAGGGGAATTCTGTGGTAGAAAGTAAGAGGGTGCATTTACCGCTTGCGTCTGCAGTTTGCCGTGGCGCGCACGGTCGTCTGCAAACTTCTTCATCTCCTGGTTCCTCTTCTCCTCTGCCTCTTTCACCTGGTTTATTAGGAGCAACTTCTCCTGCAGCCACTTTTTCTTGTCTGCCTGATACTTCTCATTAGCGAGCTGCAGTAGTAGAAAGAAATACTCTCATTGATGGGACTGTCAAAGTTAATGATGTGCAGAAATGGATTACTGCTTCAAACACAGAATCTGACTTTGTCTGAATGCGGTGTCTTTTTCCCCACAGAATTTCAAACAAACCCATAAAGATACACTAGAGAAGGTGAAAAGCAGTAGTATCAGCGCCATGAAACACTGGAGCCATGTCAAAGGCCTTACCTTCAATCTCTCTTCAGCCTTCTCAGTTTCCTGTTTCGTGTTGGAACTGCATTCTTCCAGAATTTGAGTATGTCTGCCACCATCCATGTTCTGCTGAAGGAACCTCTCTTTCAAAGTGTTCAATTCTAAAATGAAAGCAGGTTTAGTAATGCAGTAACACATAGTTGTATAAAACAAAAATGTGTTGAGGCGTGAGTGGTTGTATTCTTCAAAGTGTCTGAACACATAACAACACCTGCTCCCCACCTTCGGTTAAGGATTCAATCTCATCCAGTTTAGCATCGAGAACTTTATCTTGTTCTGCCTGAGTTTCCTCTTGCTCTGTCAGCGCAAGACGCATCGCTTCAATAACTTGCTCTTTGGCCTGAAGATCTGCATATATGTATAACAGAGACATAAATAATAAACACACACTTTTTCTACAATATAAAAAAGTATTAAAAATGGCCCACTGCTGTGACCACAGGGTTGGTCCCATCATTTCAAATAAAATTGGAGTCATTGTCAGAGTTTGGAACATGAAGAGCCAGACTCTCCTACATTTCTGCACTGTTCGTACAACCTGCACTGTAGATAATTACCGCTGCAAGCTTTCTGGTAACGCTGGAGATTTTCATCAGACTTGGCACTGCTGGCTTGTTCCTAAACGTAACAAAGAGATACACTAAGCAAACAGTGCAGGACGAACATCTAAAACAATGAAAAGAAAGTTGTGATGACTCACACTCTTTAACTGCTGAATTATCTGGTCCTTGCTGTGCAGGTCATTCAGCATTTGATTTCTCGTCCTCTCAGAGTCGGTCAGTTTTTGCCGGAGAGATTTCTCCTCTTCACGCATGCTGGAAATCTGGTGGCCACAGACACCCAAGTGACTTGAAGTTTTCTTAAAGCATGCTTGCGTTCATATGCAGAGGTGGACTTGTAATAAAGCTATGGTCCTCTGCTTAAAAGTGGCTGAAGTAGATCAGGTCACTTACCTCTTTTTGCACTTGTTGTATTTGCTTTTTGGAATCAGCCAGCTTCTCCTTCATGTCGGAAGCGTCATCTTCTTTTCTCTGCAAATCAAGATTCAAAGTCCGGATTTGCTCTAAGCCACTAATCATCTCCTCCTTTAACCTGTTGGGGAAGAAAAAAAAAAAAAAGCCCACTGTAAAAAAACTCACAGAATCTGGATATCCTCAAGTCAGTATATATATGTATATTTTCCATTATTTTTGTATAAACAGTCCGTGTTTGTTGTGACACAAAAAAATCAATTTGAAATACAAACTTGCGCAAGTGCAGACATAACCAAATTTGGGTAAAATGGCTTGGAGAACAGGAAGAATCCCGTTTCCCTTCATGATGAGACTGGTAACAATGCCTGACATATGGAGATAAACTTACTTTGAGAGCTCTTGCGTTTTCTTCTCTAGCTCAGCGTCCTTCTGAGCGATGGCCTCTTCGGCCGCTTTGAGGAGCTCCCGCCGCCTCTCCGCCTCCTTCCGCCTGGTCTCCTGCACGCCCGCTGACTCCACGTCTGCAAGCTTGCTCTGGGCCTCCTCCAAGCTCCTCTGCAGGGCTCCCGCGGCGGCGTCCCTCTCCGCGAGCTCCTTCTCCAGCTCGGCCACCCTGGCGGCGCTGGCTTCGGAGCTCTTCAGCTGCGCCTCCAGGCCCGCGACCCGCTCTCTGAGGCTCGCCGCCTCGGCCGCCAGCTCACAGCGCTCTCTCCTCAGCTCGTCGGCGGCCCCCTGTCGGTCTCGGAGCTCTTCGCTCCGGCGTCAGCCTTCTCCCTGTAACCATCCAGCTCCTGCTTCAGCCGGCCGGAGGCCTCCTCCTGCTCCGCGGCCCGCTGCCGGAGGCGGCTGAGCTCCTCCTCCAGCTCCCGAATCCGCAGGCTCTTCTGGGCGGACTCCTTCACCACCGCCTCGCACTCTTTGTGCAGCGCGTCCATGGTGTGGTTAAAGCGGCCGCTGCCCCCCGTCAGCAGCACCTCCCGGGACTTCTCCAGCTCCTGCCTGAGCTGCGCAGCTTCCTGCGCCAGGGACTCCACCAGCGCGCACTTTTCCCGGGACTCGTTGTTGTGTTTCACCAGGAGGGCTTTGGTCGATTTCAGCTCGTCCGAGACCTTCTCCATCTCCCCCGCCCGCTCCTTGATTTCACGCTCCATGGCGTCGATCTTCTCGGCGTTTTCTCAGAGTCTCGCTGAAGGCCACTCCTCTCGCCGGCCAGTGTCTCTCTCTCTCTGGCGAGCGCGGCCTTGTCCTTCCTCTCCATCTCCAAGGATGACAGAGCAGCTTCGCACGCGTGTTTTTGCTGCTTCAGCTCTTCAAGCAACTCGCTGACTTTTCTCTCCAAGGAAAGGCACTCCTGTTTGAGGTCCTCCATTTGCTCATCCTTCAGCTTGATCTCCTCCTGCAGACCCGCCCTCACGGACTCTAATTGTTGCTGCAGCGCCTCTTTCTCTGCTTTGACTGGCATCATGTCCAATTCTTTTTGATTACATTTTGCCTGCAATTCATTCACAGCATCCTCAGTGGGGGAGTTTTCTTCAAGAGTTCCTTGAAAGACAAGAAAAAGGCTCATGAGTGTGAGTGAATTTGTGATCAACTGCAATTATACATCAATGAGACCCTAAAATGAGGGGAGTGCTTATAAATGTATTGGGGTCTATTGGTACCATGCGTTCCCGATTAAGCTATATTTTATTATTATCATTTAGTTCTCCCCATTTAAACCTGTCACCAACTACTAGACTTTGTAATTTGTGTAGGTAAAGAAAAAAATTCAAGTTTTAATATAAGCCCTCAACCTGAATTTATAGTTCAGACATCAAACTGAAACCAAGTGTGAATGAATAATGGATGATCTCAAAAATTCATTTTCTTTTTCTAATAAAGAATAATTGGAAATAATTTCATGTACTCAACACATTAATAATTCAGTAGTTTGTCTCCCAACACCCTTTTTTTCATGCTCACTCAACTAGTGTCGTTCTGCTTTTATCATCTCAGTATAGCCAACAAAAGTTAAAATCAATTCTCAAAGCTAGTGACAACGTTTTTATCAAAACTCTATTAAGCCACTGCTGCATTCTGTTTTTGAGTACATAAAGCAACTACTGGAGTGCTACCATTTAAGTCCTTGTTTATATGAGCACTGATACACTTCCTCCTTTCATCTATTCAAGATAATGACACATGGAGCCTCTTCCTATGGGTACTAGAGTAAAGTGAGGAAAAAGCTCAAGAATTTCTTAAGACCTTTAACTGATGCATTTCAGTTCATTTTGTACTTTAAGATGGAAGGATTAAAGCACATTAGATACAAACAGTTGGTCTGCCTCTCCATTCCAGACTTCTCTAGCAGATATTCTCTCCTGTTAAATTTGCAACGTGTGTTCCAAAACTACAGATGTATGTGTTAGGAACATGTAAAACATCAGTAATGAAACACCTGTGTCTGTGAAGAGTAAAAGCCAACACACGCTACCCCATGTTTATCAGTTTTGAGATTTTTGCATCTGTGTGGCAAGCAAAGAACAGAAAAGACAGCAATTTTTTATTAATACAAAATATTATGAACGTGACAATTATATCTGTGTATATTTAAAAACGTCAAAAAAAAAATAACACAAAGAAAAGCGAAGCACAGAGGCTACTTCCTCATGACAGACAATCTTTTTTTCGAACTAATATATCTGCGCTTCTCTTTCGCCCCTGGTCTACACCCCACAAACGAGGGGAGACCTTTCCAATTGCTTGATCCAGAGCCTGTACCTTTCTTGGGGGGCGGCTGTTCATTCAGGTCCTGCTGGATGTCGCCCAGGCGCTTCCGGCCCCCTCTCCCACAACTCTCACTGTCTCCCTTGGAACACTTGCAATTTTTCTTTAAGTGCAGGATTTCCTCTTTGATAGTATCAATGAGGGCCCTCTGTTGACACAAGAAAAGAGAAACATTAAAAAAATCAACCAGAACTGTTGACAGCTCTGGGGCTGTACTCACTTGCCTTCTTGACAGACTTCAGTTTCACACAAAGGGTATGGTCAAATAAATGCCTTTTCAAAGTCTCAGTAAAGACACACATTTACAGACACAAATTTATAGCTACAGAACACTTTGTTGTCTGCCAGGCAGCATTAGTCACCTGAGAGATTCAGATTAATAGCCCTGCCCTACACTAGTATTCTTTCCGAAAGCAATACTTACACAAGCTTTTCAACCACAAAGAAATCTACTTTGATGTTAAGCCTTATTCTGTCTTGTGGGGAATAAAAAAAAAAAAAAAAAAAGTATTCTATGACTCACATCATTAATGGCATTTTCAACATGGTGGTCCATTGCCGTTTGCAACTTGGAGATCATGTCATCCTTCTCTTGACAGATCTCCATAAGTTCCTGGAACTTCTGTGTCTGGGACTCATATTTCTTGAAAAAGTTACAGGACAAAAGCAACAATGTGAGTCAACTATAACAAAGTCTGTGCCACCCAATGACCGCATAGATACTGCACAGACAGACAAACTGATTCTTACCCTTTTCGCCTCTTCTAGCTCTTCACTTGATTTCTGCATTTGACTGCAAACTGTCTGCACTTCTGTCAGGAGAAAGAGAGGACTCATTGATTGAGATCATTTCAAGCCACATTATGGTTAAGCATCTACGTACAGACAAAAACGGGAGTCTTGGGTATATCGCACCATTGGTTTTAAGAGTGAGGAGCTGCTGATTTTTGAGAAGTTCCTCAGACAGCTCAGCGACCTGCTTCTCGAGGCGGGCAATGGTGTCGTCTCGATCAGGCAAGCCCACGAGGCACGTTTGTGCTGCCTCGGCATCTTTCTTAATTTTAGCCAGGTCATCTTGAATTGAGTCAATCATTCCATCGAGAAGCACCACTTCATCCTGACAAAAACCCCAGAAAAACAAAACAGTGCTTTGTTAGTCAGGAACAACGTGTCCCATAAAATAACATTTCAGCTCCTGGAAATATTCTTGCAAGTACAGTACGTTTTCTACCTGCTTCAGTATGAGTGAAGGGCAACAAGACTGGTCACAGGTCTTAGATGATTTATGAAGAGAGACTTGAATCAAGTGTTTAAAGATTTTAAATGGGATTATAAGGTGGACCATGGATGCAATTTCAAAGTCATTTTTGGCAGCAAAACCAGAGGGCACAGGTGGAAATTAGTTAAAAAGTAAATTCCACACTGAAATCAGAAGTATTCATGCGTGGAATAATTTGCTGAGATCTGCAGTGGAGTCAGAGACCACTGGAAGACCAGACCTGGTACTGTGATACTAATCGGCTGCCATTGTGCCTCATTCCCCACTCTAAACTGTTCTTACTAAAAATGTACCTTGGTGTGTTCTGTGCTGCTGGTCACGGCCTCCCCATTAGTAGTATTTTTGCTCACTAAATTCTTCAGTATTTCCAGCCGCCTCTCTGCTCTCTCTTCAATTATTTCCTTTTCTTTGGCAAGGCGTTCACTGGAAGACAAAAGCGACAGGATAATAACACACATTTTAATAGGTTCAGTGTAATGGAACAGTTAACAAGATTCAATTACGGAAAGCCATTCATCCATTTATGGGGAGTCTGAATGACACCCATGGCAATACCTGTAATCGCTTTCCATTTTGGAGAATAACTCCATGAACTCCTTGGTGACCTCTTCACGAACGCGAGACTCCATGGCCAATTTCTCAACTTCCTCCTTGCAAAGCTTCTGCTTCAGCTCCTCTATTAGTGACAGCTGGTTCTGAAATGCAAACACGTGTTGATATAAAAGGCCAGTCTGGTTCTAACACATGTTGAAAGCATTGAAGACAGTGGCTTTATTCCAAATAATTCTACAAATTTTTAGAAATTTAACAGCAAATGCACACCTGTGCACACCAAGCAAATGTTTTGAAACACTTACCTCATAAGCTTCCCTATCAATTTCAATGTCCTCTTCATCTCCTTCCTCTGCTTCCCGGATGGTGTTCTCCATAATGCTCTCAACACAACTATCCTCTTCCTCCTCCTCATCCTCATCATCATCATCGTCATTTTCCTGCAAGTCCTCAAGGCCCATCTCCCAGCCCACGAGCGAGCTCTTGCGGGCTCTTGCCAACAGGTTCTTGCGATCAGCGTTGTTGATGATGAAAGACACCTCCCGCGCCGACTTCTTGGGGACGATGGGCAGAGGCTTCGTGTTGAGGACCACTACCTGCATGGGCAAGGGCAGACGAAGGTCTTGACTGCCGTGCTTGTCCCGGCAGGTGCCTGGAGTGCGTGTGAGATGGGCTGCCACTCACCTTCTGAGCCACGGCGGAGAACTTGAGCACATTCAGGGTCTCATCGTACATGGAGGCGCACTGGTTGATGTTGACAATCATGCAGGCTTTGCCTCGGCCACAGAAGAAGCCCTGCAGGTAATGGGTCAGCTTGCTCTCTCTGAAGGGCACATGCTGCTGCAGCCTGCGGAGGAATTCATGCTGGATTTAAGAGACTAATTCTGCAATCTCATTACTGCCACAAGCCCCAGACACAGAGAGGGATGACAATTAGAATTAAATATTTAAATTTCACTGGTTCAAAAAAAAAAAAAAAAAAAAAAAGAGCTGGAAACCACATCAGTGATTATAAAAATGACCTCAAGGGATGCTGACAGCCATCAAATGGATTACTTTCAAATTTTCTTAAGACATTCCAACAATAAAATATGATATCTATCCAATTAATACAGTTAGACAGCAATTACGTTTAAAATAAATAAACAAACAAAAACCATCAAGGTTTCAAAACCTGCTTCAGACAGAAATTTTAGCATTTAATCATTATACTGACTCAAGCATTTGGTAATGCTTTCAGTATGTGATTAAATCACAAACTCTACATACAGACACATTTCACATCTGCTTATTCCAGTGTAGTACTTTTTTCCCCTGAAACATTCTGGATGTTGTTGTTACATCAGTAAGTGCTATTCTCCATTAGTTACACAAAGCAAGAACTTACTTGGATTGTTGGTTGTGTCTCAATGCATTGATGCACTTTCCGAGAATTAGCAGTGATGTATTGATGTTGCCAGCTTCTTTTAAGCGGTCTCCCTTATTCTGTGTTTTAGCACATCTCTCCGATCCAGCTAGATCACACAAAGACAACCTATGAATGAAGAAAAAACCAATTCAATAGAAAAATAGCGTGGGAAGAAAATAAACAAGGAAAGCTAAATGATACTTACTCGCTGATTGTATGGACACGGGGTATTCCGACATCTTCAATCCGCAGAATCCGGATGGAGAATATGCTATGACTGAAAATAAATGTAGTATTACACACTTAAAAAAAGATGTACTGCTTAAAAAGCACTGTTAACGAAAGTCATTTCTTTTTCTAAGTTCACTTTAAAGGTGATCAACGTACCTTCGGCTTGACAGGTTGTTGAGCTTTGTACAGGAAAAGCTTTGATTTTTCTTTCCAACTTTCACAACTTTGTATGCTTCATCTGCATCGTTTACTTGTACCCAATTCAGATCTAAAAAAAAGAAGATTTAAATTTCAATATTTGCCAGTGAAATACACATATTTCACACATTCGGAAACAAATAAATGTACTGTGAAACCATTACCTTTCACAAAGGAATTGCCTTTGACGTCTTGGGACAACCGAAGCACAGTTCTCTTCAGCGACCCATTTGGTAGGGGTTCAAGCAAGTCGTGAATATTTTCGTTGTAGATTTCACAAAATGAAACCCAGACAGAGTATTTTGTGTGACTGTCCACATCCAGACTAAAACTATCTGCATCAACTGATACTTCTGCATCACTCATGGTGGAGCCTATAGATACAGGATGACAAAAAGAACTGTTTGCAAGACAAATAACTCCAGTTAAAGCAAAAATAAGGATGTAAAATTTCAAGACCCCCCATCCCAATAGCAAAACACAAAATAAGATGTTTGATTGGGTGTACTAAACACCTCTGTCTGAACCTTGTAAAGACTACTGACTCTATGTGGCACTTCCATGAAAGCATTTTCCCTGGAGTTTATTTTCAAGTGCATACTTTGTTTCAGAAAGCAAACAACTTTAAGTTCTAATTAGACAGGTGAAATAAAAATAGTCTACTACAGACAACAGACACTCTCTTTCAAGAGAAAAACTTCAAGAATCCAAGAATGTTCTTGCCTTCCAGCAGGGTTGTTCTGCAAGTAGAACTCAGCTGGCTGGCCATGCTTTTCTGAGAATCGCTCTACAGAAGAAAAACAAATTAGACTTCAATTCTTTTTTCTAACAATATACTGGAATGGAATCACTGAATGTGACTGCAAAGCTATACCTCTTTTGACAATCGCAGAATGTTTCTCTTGTTTGTAGCCTCCTCATTCTGCTGATCCTTTGTTAGTCTGATGAACTCCCTACATCTGTGAGGCTTGATGTTCATCTGTCTGTATATCCGGTCTTCAATGCTGTTGAAGATCACATTCAAAGACCTTGGCAGAATGCCGGCGTCAGCATCAGAACCTAAAATAAAATGACATCATACTTAAGTTTCACCTGCAATGCATGTTCGCAAGAGACGTTAGGCTACACTGAAACTATTGGCAACCATTAGGACTAGTTTACTTCCAAAAGAGAGAACAACAGGGACATACCTAGGAAGGTAAAGGTCTTCCCAGCATTGGTAACTCCATAGGTAAACACCAGAGAGTTTCCTCCTTCCAGAACATCTTTGACAAGACATTTCACCGTGCCATCAAACATTTCCTTCTGGGTAGTCTCTGGACCATAAACCTGACAATTAAATGAATTTAAAAAAGCGGGAACAGAGCCAAATGTATTCTTTTTTGGAATGAATCACATATACATATTTGAAAACATTCTTGCTCACCCGTGAGAACTGAAATCGCTGAGCTGTCTGAGGAATAGATTTATCACTGAGTCGTGCTGACAGAGATGTTCTTGGAGGCTTGAGCAAAACAACATCTGGGGGTTCAACTGCAACACATTCCTGAATTTGAAGGGAAACCAGATAACAAGAGAATGTCCATTACTGTTTCGAAGGAAAGCCTGACCAGCGTTTCTAGTGCTACTGTGAAAAACCACTACATCTCTGTTAGGTCTGGTGGCTCTATTTTCACATGATTTCCAAGGCTGCATCTCCTCAGCTAATACTGGCTTCAAAAGTATTTACAGATGTCAGCTTTGAAACATGATATTGAACTTCTGACCCCCCAACTGTCTATATTGCATTTCAGCACCCGTTACAAATGCAATTATTGATGGCTTTTTATGGTTTCTCCAGAAGCCCTTGTTTCCCCAGAAGATGTTTTTTGTAAACACTAGTTTGTTATGTCTTACAAGTGCAACTTATGCATAAAGTAGGATTTTGGAATACATGAATATCGTTATTTACCTGTGATTCGCCATTATAACTTTCGGCTGACGTAAATGGTCGTATCCGGAGGTACACTTGTAAATGTTCTTTCTCCAATAAAGGTGAGTCCTGAAACGTACATTTGTAAGGTTAATTACCGGAAAGCTTGACAGTATTTTGTACGGACAAGACAAGACGTATCCAAATGGATTTGGACTACTAAAAACAAACGTGGGGACTTTGTGACAGCATATTTACCTTACAGGACCACTACATTCACAAGGCCTTAGACTAAACAAATATCATTAAAACAGAGCATAGTGAATAAAAATCACTCGAACTGAAAGAACTAGGCTGTCAGCAGTCATTCCAAATGACATACAATGTTAGGCTGTATCAGTATTAGGATCCAGCTGCGCACGGAGTAGTTGTCCAAAATGGCACTGCGTGGACTTCAGAAAATCCCAGCTTGTTCCAGACAAATCTTATATGAATGTATCAATCTAATCGGGGATATCACAATGATATTACCAGTAAATCTGCCACATGCCCATTGTGAACTGCGTGAACCCCAGTTCAGTGGGTTTAAACGACCTTGTTGGTTCATCGTTTTTATCATCTCCCACTATATCCCCATGTCAATACTACAAGTAGACTCGACCTTAAGACACTGCTGCATTGATCCAAGCATGTCTGAACAGCATGTCACATGATCACACTGAGGCACCTGCAATCAAGGCGGCTTGGATTAATGTAACACCGCCCGCAAAGACATTTTCCAGCTAGCAAGCAAGTCCAGGCATAGACGATAGCTGCATAAATGTGTGACCTCGAAATGGCAAAATGATCAATTCTAAGACTGTGTCTTGATTAACAGGAGGTCCCATGCAACGATAAAATTGATGTTAGCTGGCACTTACCTCGGACAAAACAGACGGTATGGCTGAAAATTCGGCAAACAAGTCTTTCTTCAAATCTTCTACAACTACCGACTCCACTCTCTCGACTTTGTAATTAAAGCAAGATTCCATCATGCTGAGGAAAACAGAGGATACTTTTACACAGGATAGCAATCACTACCGTTTACATATTCAAATATACGCATACATCTCACTAGCACACGTTACAAAATCCCATCTGAACCAAAATGACGTCGATGATGGGTAAGGTTTGTTAACGTTAGGTAAACAATAACGGTATGTAGATTAGAAAAAGAGACTGCTGTGCTAACACAGAAACAGAGACACGTTATTTAGACTTTCTTATTGTAGACAATGTTAACTAGTTGGTTCATTAAGATTGGTCGATGTTAATTAACGTTAGACAGCTAACATTAATGGGTACAACCTATTGTGATGTTCAATGCATAATGTTAGCTAACAAGCCGATCTTGTTAGCGAAGGAAGCCCATGCATTTTAAAATGAACCACTGTGTTGTCTAACAATGAATACAAAAAACTCTTCATATAGATTAGCTAGGTAAACTAGCTATCGTTACCTAGCTACCTGCCCCCATGCTGTTCGTTGCTAGCAAGCGTTAGCTAACGTTAGATATTTTTAAAAAATATCATTTCAGACATACGCTCACCTATTTATTTTCTATAACAAAAGCACACTATTAACATGCAATACGACAGCCAAACTTACGTGACAACAGACAATTATTTCCAAAACATTGACCTCTAAAATCTCCCCTTCTTTCCATATAATGCAAACTGTCGCGGTCTTATTTTCAAACTTGACCAATCGGGAGCAACCCACGTCTTCGCAAGGACTCATGGAAGCGGAAATGTGTTTCTATAATTTGACTACATTTCCCGATGTACATTGCTGCGGTGATTAACCACATGGAGCAACATGGCAGTGTTCATCGATTTGAACATTAGCCATACAACAGACAAGAAAAGACTTCAGGATATTATTGAGACCGCCGCTCATCGTGAGTATCGTGGTCATTGTGACCTGAGATTTCACTCCAATTTTCAGACCCTACAAATGAAAGAAAAGTTGTTGCTATCAAGTAAGTTAGCGAGTTAGCTAAATAGGCTGCAGGCATTGGTTGGGTACTCCTCTATCACGCACTGTTTGATTTAATTTGGTTAGCTTGTTAGCGGGCTCCAACTTAAGTAGTTGGCTGTGTATCTTAGTTGTTAAATAACAAAGTATGCAGCAGATGATTAAACATGTATAGGTAACGGAGCGTGTCTCACAAAGCGAGTTTTATTTTGTCCTGTCACTGTCACTGAGTTTGAGCAGCTCGTGTCAGAGTTAGTTGAAGCGTACACAGGATTTTTGACTTGGGGGTCGTTGGTTCGTATCCCAGATGGGTCACATCTTTACGACTGAGCAGAGACTTACTGTTGATTTTTCCTGTGCTCCTTGATGTGGACAACTACATCATGTTTAAGGCTAGGATTATATTCCTAAATATTTCACTGGCAGAATTTCTTGCATAGTTCTTCATAACAGGTTCAGATTATTGTCATAAGTATAAAATGTATCGATTATCAAAAATACAGTCCAAATCACACACTGTGTAACACCTGACTTCTTTTTATTTTAGTTGGATTTTCCACAGTTGCTATCAATCATGTCGTGGACTTGCAACAAAAGAAACAGGTAGGATCAGACTCTATGTCTCATGTCCTAGACTCTAATTGAGGGCAAAGCAACCCTTGTGTTAGAGATCTGAATTTCACAGGTTTTCCAGTTGTTTTTAAATGACTGTATTGTTTATAAAAAGGGATGGGACATCACAATTAACGATGATGGTGGCATTGCATAAAACAGCTCACTCTTTTCTGGTTACAGGAAATTGGGAAACCGAAAAGTGTTTCTGAGCTTTTTGATCAGTTCCCCATTGTCCAGGTAATGGTATATCTTGTAAATGACAGGTTTTCAATATATTTAGCAGTTACCCTCTTTGCCTCACATAAATTCTGTTTATTTATCTTTTAGGGCAAATCCAGGCCAATCAAAGTGTTAAACAGATTGACTGTGGTAGTTTCAGAAGCATCTCACTTTGTAAGTCTACCAAGGTTGCAACTTATTTGTTGAACTGAAAATGAACTGAAAATATTGTGATATTTTCTAATCTGGGTAATCTTGTCTTTCCAGAGGCCAACCAATGAGTTCAAATCATATGACATAATTGCTGTATTCCCCAAAACAGAGAAGCTGTTTCATGTAAGTCTTATTTTCCCACCAATTTTAGTGATGTGTGTGTCTGGTCCAAATTGTGTGATGATTTTTTAAAAATCATAGATGAGTGTTAACCAAGAGCTTTCCCATTTGGTAAGAATTTAGTCATTTGCCACTCATGCTCAAGAGCTAAGATTTCAAATTAAACTCAGTGACTTGCATGTTTGGGTGTAACTTTCACTTTAGTAAATGTGTATTTTCAAATGTAAGATAACTCTATATGACATGTTTGGGTGTCTCAACATATTTCTACAGGCAGCCTGCATGTCCTTTGATGTTGACATCATCTGTATTGCAGTGACTGAAAAGCAACCTTTTCATTTCAAAAGGCCTCCGGTAAATGGTGTAAGTAAGACTGCCCGTATACATTCAGGAAACATCACATTTTAAATTTAACATCAAACTCAACAGCTCATTTTAAAGTAGTCTGTATTTAATGTATTGGATATTGTGTGCAAAATATTCAATTTGATTAGCTGTTTTTACATTTTGTTGTTAATCATGAAGAGATGGTGCCCACACACTTAAGTTAGTCTTAAATATGGTAGTTTATTGTGGAAGCCAACAAAATGTTTCATCCTCACTGTGGTTGTCTTTTGTTTGCAGAATAAACAACCACATTTGGGGGCCTCATCTTTGCGGCGATTCTGTTTCTTTATTTTACTGACTCCATTTTTACCATGTACCTATTGCAATATTGGATCCATGTACACTTTTCATTTTTCCCTTTAATTAATTAATAACAGGAAAATAATGGAAAAATATTCAACCTTTATTCCATCCTCAGAACAGTTTTGGGTGAATGTGCGGAATTTATCACTCCAATGTAAAACTCAGAGCAAGGTGAGCTGTATCTTAGCTGTATCTTAAGTCATATCTTTATCTGTTTTGCAGGCAATTGACCGAGGAGTGTTCTTTGAGATCAGTTATGTGCCAGCTATTAAAGACTCCACTATGAGGCGATATACCATCTCAAATGCACTCAGCCTAATGGAGACCTGCAAGGGAAAGGTAATTAATACTATAGTTACTGAAATTATATTTATATTATATTTAGTTATTAAATTATATTTACCAAACATTATTCACTTGGTCTTTAATACCTGATATTTTCACTTTCACAGAATGTTATTGTGTCCAGTGGGGCAGAAAAGGTAAGCCCTTATCTCACAATGTTTGGCAATATGTTAGACAAGATCATGTTGTACCGTATTAAATCAATATTTTCAGCATGTGGTTTGCAAATATTGCAATGTTATGACATTTCTCTTATACTTGATGGAAAACCATGAACATTATTGTGTCAATTAGAATAGAGGGAGCTTTGTTTCATTTTTAACTGAGATAAGATCCTATCATTTTTAGTAGTAAGACATTGGTGGATAGACTTGAATTTGCCTTCATTTTGAAGCTTCTTCACAGTTGTTGACATTTTGCGACATGGCACTTGTTGTTCTGTGGTACATATGATGTTAATCATGTATTTCTTTCTTTTAGCCCCTTGAGTTAAGAGGACCATATGACATTGCTAATTTGTATCCTTTTGCTGTATGTTTGCTCTTTAGAGACATTGTCTTGCATTTATATATTTGCCACATCAACATGCACCCTTTAATTCATTAGTATTGATTTCTTTAAAATATTTTGAATAATGTCAAGAGTAAAATGTGCAGAACAAGGCAATTTGCTGAATAAGCTGACTCAAAAAATATTCCACTAATAAGTCATAGTAGAAATATTAGTTTACAAACATATTTGGAATGGTATGTCCATTTGGAGTATTTATCCTAAAGGATGCACATGTATGTTACAAATATCTCAATGGAGACAGAAGCATTAGATGTATGCCATGCAAGTGATACTAGGTCAAAATGGAAAACTCCTTTACAAACTCCTCTCTTTTACAAATTTAAGGGAAAGATTAAAGTATGTGTAACTACAGATATTTGTAACTAATATTTGAACAAAAATGTATGATATTTGAACAAAATATTTTTGTTTATCTAGAGAGTAAGAAGGAATGGGAAAAAACATTTACTTTGTGCTTATGTGCTGTGTATTTCCTGTGTGGACAGAGTGACTTTTATCTCATGCAGGCATATTGCTAATACTAATGTTATTTGCTAATAGTAATGTTATTTATCCCATTGCGTAACCTTTCATTGCCCAATCATGTATGGCTAATCTGTGTGTAAATTCCCACATTTGCTGCCAGTATATTCCTGAATTAGGAGTCCAGAGGATTGCTGTTTGGCCTGTCTGAAGGAGATGCCAAAGCTGCAGTTTCTACCAACTGCCGAGCTGTCCTTCTGCATGGAGGTAAACCTGCTCTCTCAATTAGACTTCTTAGATTTACAGATGATTGACAGCTGGCCACCGGTTTCTGTGTGTTCATGCTATAAATCAAAGGCCCAGGTATATAACAGCTAATACAGACACAATGTGTTACAAGGTGTCATCAGCCTTGTGTGTTTTGGGGATTTTTCTCAAAAGGTTGAAATAATAATAGTTCCTGGTGTGTTTTGGATGCAGAGACGAGGAAGACCGCTCTGGGAATAATACACACCATGAAAAAAATCCAACCAACCATGGAAGGACAGGAGGAAGACAATGCTCCAGCAGTGAAAAGGGCGAAAATGGAAGCTGTGTAGCTGAATATTATGTGGAAGATTGACAGATATTTTTGAGTATGTGAGTAGGGCCTGATTCAGCCCTAGCTTAGCTTGTTACACACACAGCATTGAGATCTGAGAAGAAGGGCTGTCTTGAGCACTAGAGAAAGCAACACTTGCTTCATTGTTTATATTCACAGTCATGCTCATAGTTTTAATTTGAAAGGCTGTGTGATTGAATCTGGCCCAGACTCTACTATCACTTGCAAAAGTAGAGTATTCTTGTTTAAAACATGTATAACTCATTTTCAGTCATATCTTTACTTGTAAATACAATGTCTCCTCTTTGAGTTTAATTGTAGTGAAAATGCAAAAGTAGCATTGAATAAATGGACCCATATACGTTTGAATTTTTTAATGAGAGTATAACTGTACACAAGCATTCAGTAATCTCAACTTTTTTGGAAAGCAGATAAATAAACTTATTAAAATGACAATGCTGCTTATTTGAATTTACAACAACAATAAATAATTGACAAAATGTACAGATAAACTTTACATTTAAGTACAAAACATTTAAACATAAGTGCATTACATCTTCAAGACTCTTGGTAACATTTAAAACATCACATAAAAATCTCTTCTTTAACATCCTTTCTGCTAACTCTCACATTCCTTTTTCTTTCACATTCATAGAAACCTTTTACAATTTCAGGTGAAATTTTTACTAACACAGAAATTCATAAAGTTCAGTATACTGTGGCAGTTTGATTTCAGCTAAGCATTTTTTTCTAATCATATGCACTAAGTTTCAATAAGGCATCAATAGGGAAAATAGATATCCTGTCACATTGACCAACCTTCCCTTCCAGAAAGCTCTCAAAACTGCCTTTCCATCACAGTTACCCTTCTCTCAAGGAACACAACCACTGTATCTGTTTTGTGATTCTTAAACTGCCTTTTTTGCGATTTTTGCAATCATCCTTTTAATTCAGTACATATAGTTCCGTATTCTCAAAATCTCTGAAATCTGACATTAGTTTAAGGTCAACTGCATAATGGGATTTGGGATTCTTTATTAAGTAATCAATCAAATTGTTAAATAATCCCTGATATTCCCTTCCTGATGTCTTCCATCAATTCACTTGCTTCAATCTTTTAAGAACACAGCCACAACATGGGCTTTGTGACTCATTTCTATCAGAGAATCTTAATCATCAACAAATAATGTCCTGCCATCTCTCTCTGATATCTTGAAAAGCCTTACATCACATTACTGTTACCTCTTTTTTAAATTCCGTAATTGAAGTGTGGTCTTTCCATTACAACAGTCTCATCCTATTTCTGAAATCTTCCAACACTGGCAACAATACATGTTTATCTCACTCTCTTAATAGACACAACCATAATGTGGACTTTGTGACTCTTCCATCATTTCATCAGAAACCACATTTTCAAAAAAATAATTGCATTTCTGCCAAAGTGCCCGTTAATGCACCTCTTCATATTCTCCTTTCTGGCTCTGTCATCCAGTAAGTAGACCATTTATGAATGTGACATCTTACTTAGATGAATGGGTCTCTTCTTTGAAGTTGGAAAGAATGGTTTTGGCTCCACTCTGCCACTGAAGAACGCTCTCCATTGGTGACTTTCCCTCCTGTGTCAGAAAAAAGGATATATTCTGTACTTCCCTGCAGTTGCAAACTCCTTTTTGTCCTCTTCCCTAACGGCTCATTTTTTAGGGCCACTGGGTGGCGCTGTGGTCACCAATCACCGTCTGGTACTTCGTGGTGTTTGAATATGAGCAAGACAATATTCCTTGTTGCTTTAAGAGGGAAAATATTCCATGGACATAATTCTCAATTATTTAAAATTGGATTCCTCACAAAATGCAGGCTTTATTCTATGTGTTCTGTTGTGAGTGTGTGTGTGATTATGTAAAAACAAAAGTGATAACTGTAGCATCTATTGTCATGAGTATCAATTATGACTTCTGTGTGAGTAAACACAGATTGAATGACATAAATCTGTAGAACTGATAAGGACAGATGGACTTACACAGTTCTTGAGCTTCAGGTTGGCCCCGTGAAGCAGGAGCAGCTGGATAATTTTGAACCTGTTTGTCCTCACAGCATCATGCATGGGTGTGTCCCCCTCCTGTGTCAGACACAGAGATAAAATGATAAAGTGCTGTATTTCAAGCCCTTTTTCAAGCACAGCCCTTTTAAAATGCAATTATTTTAGCAGAATTGTCAGCGTAGCCATCTTACCTTGTCTTTAGCGTTGACGTCGGCACCGCAGTGAATGAGGTGTTCGGCGCACTCGTAGTGTCCAGTCCTGACTGCAACATGGAGGGGAGTACTGCGCAGCTACGCAGCATGAAATGGAAGAGAAATATTTTTATAAATACATTGCTTTCACCGTGGACAAAACCAAGCATGATACTGTCTGTCGGTGCAAGAGGTTGAACCTGTAGCTCCCTGCCACAGTCAAAACAAGCATGATGTGCTCTCTGTCAATGCAAGAGGCCTAACTTAAAGCTACCTGCCATGGTTAAAACAAGTATGATAATGTTTCTGTCAATGCAAGAGGACTAACATGCTAACCCATAGCCTCCCCTCCCCCCCACACACACCACCACCATTGTCCACAGGCAGTTGTGCAGGACGCCCGTACCTTGTCCCTGGCACTGAAGTTGGCGCTGTGGTTCAGCAGCAGCTCCAGGGCTGGCAGACTCCCTCCCCGACAGGCCCAGTGAACGGCTGTAGAGTCCAGCTGTATGCGAGTTATGGGGGAACGTATGACCATCATTAGAGACGTGCTGAAGGCCAGTTAGACCCAGGCTATTTAACCTTTGTATTGTTTGGATCCCAACTCATTTCCACATGATACTCATGCAGATCAGAGCACCAGTAATATATCTGTGTGCATGTCCATCCATAGGATAATGATGGATATAGATGTACCTATGAATGTGGAAAGATATAGATGTACCTTGTCTTTACTCTCAGTTGAAGCCCCTGCCTCCAGGAGTCTCTTCACAATGTCCACATGGCCCTGGGAACATGCTTTGTGCAGGGCAGTGCGATTAAACTGCAGAAAGAAATAGAAGAGGTTAGATCCTCACTGGTAACATGGAGTTCGAAGTTCAGCCGCTTTGTATGACCAATATGATATGTATATCACTGAAATGCTCACATTGTCAAAGACGTTAGGGTCTCCACCATCAGCCAGGTACTTCTCGATCACTGGAAGCTTGTTTTTCATAGCCGCGTCCAGGAATGTCATTTCATCCACTACATCAGGCTGAAAATGAGCAGGGATTTATGTTGAGTGTCCCATAGCATTTCCAGTTGTTTTCCACCTTAAGTTGTCTGATGAATCTTTCTTAATGTAAACTGTGGGTTGCGCTCCTGTGGCATGGCTTATCAGGGTGTTTGAGGGGGAAGAGTTTCTTACCACAACCTCTGGGACAGGTTCTGGCTTCTTAGCTACCACCCTCTTCACTCTCTTCCTCTTCTTCAGCTGTAGGATATTGTGAAGGTCATCCACAGTCTCGAGTTTCAGACGGCCAGCTCTGTCAGTCTGCAACAAGCGAAGCACTTTTTAAAAAAAAATAGTCATTGAAATGTAAATGAACTCTTTTTGTATGCTGGGCGTGTGAAAACAAAGTGTGTCCTGGAAGACTTGGTGTGCTCCCCTTTGTGTTAAGTGGGTTTATTAAGTGGCCTCCTCAAGCGGATGGTCTGACTCGGGACTATTTAAGGCTAACTGAAAGTCACTCAGGTATCGTGATACCTTTAAAGAATAAAAACATTCAGTCAGTGTTACTTCTGTTGTGACTCTTACAGCATTTGCATTTCCAATTTAAAAGACATCATTTGTAAATTTGTACAAAACATTAGCGCCACAGAAAATTAGCAATGGCTGTTGTTGTTAGGCATCATTATGGCTAAACACCCCTTGGTGAATTGAATCACCCTTCCATTTTCAGGTTCTGTAGAATGAACTGAAACTGAGCTCACGTTTAAGGTCTGCAGGGTGACCTCATGGTCACAGGTCGAGGCAGATGGCAGGTCTGTGAGTGATCTCCGGTCATCCTGTTTCTCTTGGGTGATGGCTGTCTCGTACAGTCCCCCTGTGGACTCCTCTGGCAAGCGCTCCCCTGTCTCCTTGTTCTCGCATTTCTTGCCAGTAACCTTCGATGAGACAGAGAAAGCTGTGAGTTTTATTTTCCTGCACAGGGATAATGCTGACCCTGTCTCCGACCAAATCAGAGCCATACCCTGACTAGTGAGCTGAATTACCAGCGACAGAAAGAGGGAGCCAGGATGTGGGAAAGGTTCAGACAGGCATTTAAGAGCTGAGAACACAGTAAGCCATTTGCTCCCTGAGATTGGATCATTAGAGATGTGGTAATTATCTTTGGATGCATTTGCCTTGTGGAAAAGGACCCTCTCCTTTCCTCCCCGCGGTTTGTTTAGCTCACACCAGATCTATCAGTATTAGTCCTCAGGCATTTCCTCATTCAGAGTCTGCTCACGACTAATTCATTTTACCAAGGAGGGGAAACTGCACTGTCTTAATTTTCATTGTGCCAGCCTGGCAAATGCTGATGAATAATTATAGTGCTGCATCAGTGGTATGGTACACCGTATATGTTAATATTGATAACAAAGGTAATTGATATGAAATCTTTGTCAAAAATTTCACAAAAAATGCTTTTCTACAATAAGCAGCACAGAATAAAACAGTATAAAAGTATAGTATGACCCTATATATTTTGTGTTTTCCAGGTAATTAAAAACATGCATTTAAATTGACAGTATGGATCCATTCACCCTTATTGACCAACTACCCAATATTCCCTTTCCGCACACATCCCATGCTCATTAGGACCAGTATTATTTTGCAGGCTTATCTAGACAAAGCCACCTCTTATTTTGATATATAAAACAAGCAAGTTCCTGGATACAAAATTATACAAAAATCCCAAGCCAAGCTTTACTAGATCCAAAAGCTTCATTCTGCCAGATCTGAACACTTACAAGCTCTTCAACGCGCAACATCCCCATGTCTACGGTGTGCAGTCCACTGTATTAGGCTCAACTCCTTAAGTGACCTGTGTCAAATCTACTCTGCGATGGCCTGGTCCACCATTACTTATATATGCTTGGGGTGGGTCAAAAGTGAGATCATGCGCCAACCTGAGGGGACAGCCAACCCCCCACTATGGTGCAAGGTGTCCTGACATGTCTGGCACGTGGCTCTGTGTGATCTAATGTCACCAGGTTTTATTTTTTAGAAAAAAAAAAAAAAAACACCCGGGTCGGAAGACGTCTCTCAGACCATTACCGCCACAGCCCCCCCTCCCCGTTCCTCTCCCACAGTAGCATGTATCATGGTGAGTGAAACCTGAGATCAGCTGCCACTGAGCTGCCGCGCATAATGACTACAGAGTCCAGCAATGCAGGAGCTCCCTCCACCCCTCACGCTTACCAGAAACAGCTGACAGTCAGCGCTGGCGCATGGGACAAAACTCCACATCGCTCCAGGATAAAACAGGAAAGGATGACATGAGAGGCTTACCTCATCCTCAAGGAACTATTTATAAAAGAAATGCACCGCCTTCTGTGAGAATTCTGCTCAGGCCCGTCATCACAGTGTTGACTCCCATCGATAATTCCTCTCTGTGCTAATGACTGTGCTCACTAGATTGTTGTCTTCTTCTAACATTTCTGTCCACACACTCATTCCTTTGGTGCTAATAAAAATATTATTGCCTCTAACTATTTTTAATGGAGTTAGTAATAAATCACAGGCACTAATTAGTCATATTCATTACCAGCATATTGAACAGGTGCCATTTTGGGCAAGTACAGACTGTACCATTAATCACAGATCTCAAGATGAGTAAATTTAAACCTATGGAACATTTATGTATCTTTTGATTTCTTTTAGCAGTATGTTTCGATGTGGAATGAAATGTCACCGCTTTTTTATGCTTTGGCACACAGCACCCTAAATGATATCTGCACAGTGTGAGAGGTCTTAAGGTCCTAAGAGGTCAAGATTTTACGAGGAATATTTTAGTGACAGAAGGTAGTAAGATGTAATAGTGACACCTAAACTGATATTTGTGCCTTGCCTTGACACTGAAGAGATCACTATATTATGGCACTTAGGACACAACCCTAAGAGCTTACATTCCGTACTCAAAGTGCTAACCAAAGGACAGATAGCTTTTGATCCTTACTGAGTAAACATGTGTTTTCCTGAACCCAGGGATTAGCCTAATATGACAGAACACATACTGGTGGGCTTTTCAATAGGTACAAATGACCAACTGGGTTAAGAGCCCCTTCACGTTTTTCACCTAATATGTATTCTATTGAACTCCAAGCCCAAATTATTCTTTTTTAATTTATTATTTTCACCTTCAGCAAGACAAATGCAAATGGTATGTATGCCTGAAAGGAACACTTGTACTTTGAAGTACTGTGGCTTGTGAGGTATTTACAGAACATTAGATGTGGTAAAGTCGAGCAGGATATATTGGAGTGTTTTTGAATTACAGATAGGCTTTATTGTAATGCCTAAACAAGAATTACAAGTATAGAAGGTAATCATTTAAGCTAGGATAATGTGTTCAAAGTAAAAAGGATCTATGTGTTTTCTTGAAGTACTGTGCCATTGTATTTTCACCAATTACTTTTTTATGATGATGTGTGTTTACATCATCCTCATTCCAAGGTAAAAAAAAAACATGAGGCAACACTGCATTTCTCAGTTATTTACACTCCCCCTCCCCTTGTTCTTCTGAAATAATTGCATCTTATTATCACAGTGTGGGGTTATTAACAGTCTAAAATACTCCAAATAACAGTTATCCACCAAAAGTGGAAAATATACATGGAATGGGATTTCCTTATGGCATTGGATGAGGCACCAAGGCCAAATGCATGCGATATGAAGAACTCTCTATGATGGTCTGTGAATGATAGGCTCTATATGTAGTACTCTGTACGGTGGGCTCTGCATTGTGGGCTCTATATGCTGGACGGTATACAGCAAATCTATATGCAGAACTATACAACAGGTTCTATTTGGGAGGCTCTATATGCGGGATTCTACGTGGTCAGCACTATAAAGCACACAGGACTCTGTACAGTGTGCTCAACATGCAAGATTCCATACTGTGTTTTCTACATGGTGAGCTCCACCTGTGGGACTTCATACAGCAAGCTTTATATGCAGAATTGTACAACTGGCTTTATCTGGGAGGCTATATGTAGGACTCCATACAACAGGCTCCATCGGGGAGGCTCTGTATGCTGGACTTGATGCTGTTGGCTCTATATAATGAACTCTGTTTGGTTGGCACTATAAGGTACGCAGGACTCTGTGCAACAGGCTCAGTATGATAGGCTGTATGTGAGGAGCCTGTTTGTAAATATAAACAGGCATTAAATGCATGGCCCTGAAAGCAGTGTGGTGCAGAGGCAAGGAGCAGGGCTTATATAAAGGTTGCTGGTTTGATTCCCTGCTAGACCACAGCTGTTGTACCCTTGGGCAAGGTGCTTAACTTACAACTGCCTCAGTAAATATCCAACTGTATAAATGGATAACATGTAAAACTGTAACCTATAGTTTCTCTGGATAAGAGCTAAATGGCAGTGATATAATATAATGTTTGAACATAATTTGCTTTAGATACATCTGTCTTTTTCCAAAAGCTGGGGACATAATACATTTAACAAACAAACAAGAAAATCAAAATAGATAGAGTAGTTTGCAAAGAAAAGAGAATTAAGAATGAAAATAGTTCATCTTTTTGGGACAATAGAATTGATTACTTGTATTATTTTTTTTTAATTTCAGTACTATTGCTAGGTGTAACTAAAATCCATAACAACAAACACATCTCAAATTAACATTTAATACATCCTGAATATTTCTTCTATGCCTGAATGATAGGATTCTCATTAAAAAATCAATGTAGGCAATATTAATATTGTGACAATAACTACTAAACTCTCCTACATCATGTTGTTATTATATTTCACAAAGTAGAGAGGTCAATATAAAGAATATTTCAATTACGCAAAATTCAATGTTCCATTGTTAATAGACAACAACCAAAGATTGTCAAATACCTTGTTAAAAATGATGCTATTTTTTAAATCTACAAATTTAGTCAAGGTCAGAATCCAAAGCGTGTGGAGTGGTGGTTTACTTCCCTGCTGAAGCGTGGTTTATGTGTGTGTGTTTTTCCTTGCCATCACGAGGACCCTTGTAAAACTAAATCGGTAACGCTGCACGTTTGGAAAGACAGCCCCCCAGCATTGCTGTCAATCCCACCATTCCTTGTCCTTTCATCCTTGGTCTAGTACCTGCTTCAGTTTTCCACTCTGCCAAAAAAGAAGGGGTCTGGTTCGTAAACACCCACAACATCCACAACTCCACTGAGCTGGTAACATTTCTTTCACGCCAGGCAGTTTCTTACTGCATGCAAAAATCCATCATCACCTGTCACGGAAGACACTATTATGTTGTCTTACCAAATACGCTGCTATACTCATCTCCTTTCTCACAGTGGGCTGCTAAAGTTTGCAGTTATTTATTTTAATTAGAGCATAAGGAGATGCTGCCTTGACGATACTGCTCAAAATTGTGCCAAGTGGCTGGACAAAGTGCAACGCGATTATACAGCACAGACTCCAAAAATAAATAAACAACACTGAGAATGATATACAGTATCAGTCAAAAGTTTGGACACACCTGATTAAGATAATGAGAAACATGTATTCAAAGACATTTTGATCAAAAGACATGCTTAAATGCTTGAAATTTGTTTCTTAGACAAATATAAATAGTGAAGTTGATGCCTATGTAAGAATTTCTTTCCAAAAAATTTAATTTTAAAAACAATATTTTTGGCTACTTTGAAGAATCTAAAATATGAGATAGTTTTGATTTGTTTAACTCTTTTTTTTTGTTCACTGCATAATTCCATTTGTGTTATTTGCATACTTTTTACATCTTTACTAATATTCAAAAATATGGAAAATAGTAAAAATAAAGACAGCCCTTCTATGAGTAGGTGTGTCCAAACTTCTGACTGGTTCTGTACCTCCACTACTGCACAACAGTTTTTCTGTGTATGTACTCTACTAGTAGTAATGTTTTCAGAGTTATTTTTAATTGACTTGTTCTATTTGTAGTATGAAAATGAATCGATGCTGGTTGTCCCCAATCTCCTATGTCAAAATGTAATGCAAAAAAGGAACTATTGTGGCATAGTATATATTTTAAATACATAAATGTTAAATACTACAGTAGTATGATGAGTTACTGTGTAGCAATATAATTGCATAATCGTAGGATATTATTTTTATATAGATGAAGTGTATGTCAGTACACTATTGTTTCTATTTTTTGTTGTTCAAATTATAAAATTTTCATTAAAACTACTATACAAAATCCTAAAGTATTGTATCTTGAAAGAAATATCTTTGATTGCCTTATTGAAAACATTTGGTACATTCATTTTTTTGCATCATCATGTTTTACAGAGTATAAGGTTTAAGGATTTATAAATTTGAATTTCAGCTCCAGTTTTATTTCTGAGAAAGAAAACCATGTGCAATTTTGGCATTCTCCAGTTCATTTTAATTGCTGTGATTAATTTATTTGTGCTGCTCAGTGAGATTAAAGAAAATTATGCCCAAGAAGACATTCATGTATTATGCAGGTGAAAGCTAAACCCACAATGCCCAGCGGCCAAAGGTTTGTGGAGCAGGGGTGAATGCAACCAGTATCTGCATGGCACATGCAGAAGAGACAAATGGGAGCATTTCACAGGCACAGAAATATGTTGATGCTGATGCGAGGTTTAAAAAAGGTGTCACGCAGACCAAATATAGTTACCCTAATAACCTTGGTCAGCGGCTGGTCGGGGTCAAAGGCATGATCTGAGGCACATGCGTGATTTAGTGACATGAGCCTGCAGCTGCTTTCCTGGTGCCATGGATCTGAGTGGCAAATAGTTTTGAGGGGTAAAAAAAAGAGAAATAATTGTGTCACCAAAAGTTTGGGGGAGAGCTCCCTGCGACCCGAACAGCTGACGCTCGCCCTGCAATGCAACTACATGGAGGAGGCATGCAATGTTCGCCTTGAACATGCACAGCTCCATGTCACATTGGTAAAGAGCGTCAAGTCCAAATCAGCCCCCTTGAATCTCCACAGGCCACCAAGGGGGTTTTCACTGTTTTCACGGGGAGTGAATGTTCTTTCAGCTTGCATCCAACTACTGTGTTTCAGTTTCAAACTCATTTTCGTTATTATATTTGGGTTTTATATTTGCAATACATATTCAGCTTGAAAAAAACGGAATGATTCATACATGTGTGTGAGGAATACTGGGAAAACAATGCAGAGGCATAACAGAGCTGTGAACAGGTGGACTGCAATAAAATATTTGTGGAATGGAAGGGATCAACACAACCATTTAAAACATCCTGTAAGCCCCAGATCCAAGGTTAGGAGGGGCAGTAAATGCAGGGATAAAAGAGACAGGGTGATGTTTGGTGTGAGAGGTGCACGGGGGTGTTATTTGCAAAGAATCTGTCTGCTGAACACAGTTTAACCCCCCCACAGCACACGGGGACATCTGCACGTGCCATGATATCATCAGCCTGTTATGACCTGCTCCACACTACATGTGTGCATCCGTGCACATGTGTGTGCATAGGGGAGGTATGGTAGTGCGTTAAAATAAATGGATCCAATATACCTAAACCAGTCATTTGGTCAACCTGGACGATTTAAACATGTGCAATTACCCCACTCTCTGCTTCAGGTACGATCATTAAGTTGACTCAAAGGTTGAAAGCTTTGAAGCGGTGTGAAAAAAGTCACTGCAGAAAGTCTGGCTGAGTAGATCAAGTGTCTTGCATCAGAGAAGCTGCAATTCACCAGCGCAGGAAACAAAGAAATCGGTGGTGCTGGCCTCACGTTACAACTTGGCAAATGAAAGTGGTGTGGTCTGAGCAGGGATTGAGCAGGTCTAATTTTGCAGACCACAGAGCACAAGTCGTGCGATATGCCACAAAGACCCAGATCCGTTGCACTGCAGATCATTCCTGATCTCCTCAAGCCTCAAGGTAATGATGTCACTCTTTGCAAGGAACGCTACTCATTGATCCACTTACACCCTTGCCTTCTAAAGCCCTGTAATGACAGCAGTTGATGGATAAACATCTGCCTCAAATATATGAATCTGATGTAAACCGTGTGATACATTTTTTTTCTCCATACTGAACAATAGAAAATATGATTTAACTAATGATGAAAGAAACTAAATATGTGATCATATTATCATAACAAGAGCCTTATTTGATAGTTGATTAATAAGATAAAAACAATGTCACAAAGAAATCCAATTTTCTGTTTTCCGTTAGAGATCTTCATTATTTTTAAGGTGATGAGCAGCTAGTGCAGATATATTGAATATTTTATCATTCTCAGAATGGTGGTAACAACAAACCTTAGCACCTCTGCAATAATGTGACAATTATTTCAACAATAATTAAATAATTCTGTAGCATTAACAACTTTCTATACAGTGTCATGCTGTACTGTGGTGTTTCCATAGTGTTGTGTAAGTGCTGTGTCAGAGGAAAGTTACCTACCATAACAAAATTCATTTCATCTTCGTCATCACTTTCAAAATCCCAATCAGGGAACATAATCATAGGTGAAGCCATGTTGGACCTGAAACATTAAGTGAGGACAAAGGTGCAAATATTAGGTTCATTGATAAGTAATCAGACAGCTCTTTGAAATGACATGTTCAAAGATATGGTATCAGTGTTATACAAGTCTGTGCTTACTCTCCAAGGATTAAAGGGACAATCTACAAGGATATCCAGCAGAATCTATTTTTATGGATATCTTTGAACATAACACATAGCACTTGCAGATATCTTTAACATGAAAAGCAGGGGTTAGTGTTGTGACATATACTTACAAAACATGTAGTGAATGCAACCTAAAATGTATACTCGGCTGTAATGACAAAACCCGTTCCAGCAAAATATATGGATATAAAAATGCAACCATACCATGCTTCAGCATATTTAGGTTGCGCTTTTTTCATTCTGAGTGATGTGAGGGGCATTCCCATAAATGTATAAATTCATTTCTAATAAGAAGAACAATGGTACTTAAACCACTACCACTACTGCTACTACCGCTACAACTAATAATAAAAACAACAACAATATTCAACCTCTTTCCTCACCTGATGGAAGTAATTATTTTCACAAAAGCAGGCCCAAGGTGCTGAGTCAGCGAACTGGAATGAATAGGAATGCGTGGAATGTGTCTGAATGAGGGTCCTGAATGATTTTTTTTTTTTTTTTTTTTTTGGAGACTTCAGAGCAAATTCTTTTCAGAACCAAGGAGCACGGTTCATTGCATATGGAGGACAAAGTTAAATTGTAATTTTCCAACAAAATACAGAGGATGATTTCCTAAGAGGAGATGCTGCTGTGCACAATGGTGAGTATATACACCTGTGCATGGAAATAATGCATAAAAAAAAATCTTCTCCCACAAAAAAGGGGTTCCCATGTAATGTAATTTACCAAAAATTGATAACTTAATTCACCAAAAATCTGTAAAGACCTGCCTGACTGCTAGATGACACAGAGTGCTGAATGCATTTTCTTTACATAAATCAGATACATGAAATTCCCAAATGTATGCCATACACCCTTCCTGGCATGGCAGATATTAGTATAGTGGAACATGTCTTAGAACCTGAAGGTAACAATCGACTATTCCTCACCAATATGTGGACCTTCACAAAACCCTTTATGATCTACACATTTTTCACCTCAAAGGAATAATTGTGCTGCTATTCTAAACCAGTCCACCCAAAAATGTCCTACAGCAACAAATGATGAATGAAGTTAGAATCTGGAATGTTTACCTTAACAGCTCCATAATGGATCTCTGGTTCGTGCGCTGCTTACGACAATGCTCAGGGCAGTGGCTGTTGATTGGCAATGGTGTCCTTCTGAATGGTCAACAAGCTTGTTCTCTCCTAGAGAAACACTCTGTGGACCATTATGGCCACTTTGAGACTCATATGGGCGGATTCAGTGTCAGATTCCTCTCCCCCACCATGGATTTTGAGAGTCAGGGGTTCTTCTTTCTTGACAGGAGCTTCTGGTGTAGGGACATTAACTTAACCATGCCCTCATTGCCAAGTCCACATTTACTGAAATTTTGTCTGGCGATCCAAGCTTCGAAAGGCTACCTTAGCCATTTTGAGCAATTAGAATATGCATCATCATAACTTAACATACTTAAAGTTTGTGCTACACAAAATGACATAAGAGCCAGATGGAATATTCATCGTACACTATTACCTGCCTCGTAGAGTATTGTGATATGGGTTATGAAGCATATAGTCCATGATCAGCACTTTTTCACCTGTCTTATCATTCTCTTGGTGTGATTATTAATATGTTGCATGTCATTCATTTACATCTTTGCCATATAAATATATCATATCATTTGCCACATCAATTTTTCAGCAATAAAGGAATCATTTTAACAGCGCTGCATGATTGCACTTCTATCTTAGGGCTTTACTTTTCAAAATCTCACATAATGGTGCCTTCTGCTTAGAAAATCATCTTTCTGTTCTGTCCTGCTTTGCGGCATGAGGATTTTTGTAACAAAATTTCTGTCAGTGAGCAGTTTTTGTGGCAAAAGTGGTCAATCAAAGACATAAAAAATACCACACTATTGACAATTGAGGGTAACATTGTAGGTCTAAAGTAGCCATAGAATCCCCTGAAGCATTATCACCTTTTATATTGGAATCTAAGGCCAGCACCATTGGGTCAGTCAGTAGTCTGTTCTCTCAGAAGGTATGAAAAACAGAAATGTGAAATGTCTATAGTGAGAAAAAGAATGATCCCACTTTAGCAGTCATACTTGTCAACACATTTCCATAACAGTCCAGTTTTCCTTTTTCTTCACACTTGATACAAAATGGTTATTTGGTATCCAGACTGATACCAAACGATATGGTGTCTGGGATAAAATGGACAAATGGAGCTCTAATGTGACACATGTGTTCTCTTCCCAGCTGTTACCCAGTAATTATATCTGACTTTCAGCTGTTTTTGAAGTTCTATCTGAATGTCCAGCCCACCCACATGTAACACGCCCCAGGGGCAATACTGGTGTCCTTTATGGGCCTGAAGGTCAGAAGAGTGGCTATCAAACCTGGCCTTGGAAGGCATGTGTTTCATTCATTTTATTGAATCTGAGCTATAAATGAATTTGGGGGCAGGGGCTCTTTTACATTTAAGGAGAGCTTAACAGAACACTAAATCGTAATTAAACCTGATCTGTTTAAATTAAAGCACTGTCCAAGGGATTCTGACTATTTTAGGCAGCTTTGACGCTGGGTAGTGTTCAGGTAAGAATTTAATGAAAAACTGTGATGCAGACTGGAAGAAAAGCGAATAGGCATTTAAGAAATGTGGGAACCTGATGGGTGACAGCTAATACCAAATATACCAATAAGGCATTAAATAACAGATAATATCCTTTTATGTTCATTTTTTTCTACATTATTTACAGTGACTTTGGTTAGCCATACTCTGCCTTACTCAGCTTGGTAGAATATATTTGCACTTGCAATATTATTTCATGAAGTTATTATCATCATTGCATCCACACATTTTTTTTCAACATTGGGCTGAGCTGTAGTGTTTTCAAATAATTCTTTTATTATGTCATGAACCTAGGGAGTTAATTCATTGAGTATTTCCTGGCATAATTATTTTCATTATCCTTTATCAAAAATAATTGCTTTTGACAAGCTATATAATGAAATAAATAGATTCATCAATTTGACTGACACTAGAATGAATATGGTTAGCTTTTGTCAGCATTCAAATGACTGCTGGCCTTATCTGTACCAGCACACACATACGCACACACATACACACACACATACACACACAATGAACCACATTTCAATTCAGGAGAAAGCATTATCTAGTACCTGAGATGTGCTAATGTGGTTTGAAAACAATAAGAATAAAAGTCTTATTTCAAAAGATAGACAGATAGTTTTGTGTTTAAGAACAAGTGGCAACCTTGACAAAAATGTTTGTTTCATTTCTGTGCCATTTTACAGACGTGCACTTCGTTGTCACAAAAACATAGATTTCGTTTGAAAGAGTAACATTTAACAGTGTATTCAAGTAAATGTGAGTTATTAGTTCCCTTGAGAAACAGATTTAACTGTCTTCTTATGCTGCCTATTTTTAGAGAGAGAAATTCTTTATTGACTGAAATGTCATAAACGGGGCACAAGACACAATGGTATATATTGAAATAGCTGCCTAAAACAGGGAACCTATCACACACTGTGTTTTACTCTCATGATCAGACCTGTGTTGCTGCTTAAATCCTACCTGTGTTGTTCTTAAACACACCAAAGTAGGCCCACTCTTTACTAATAAATTTTGTCTGAAAGCTAAAGTTGTCAGACTTACAGCTTAGCATATGTGTTAATGCAACAGAAGATCACGCCTCACTGTAGATATTCTAAAAAGGATATTATAAGCTGAGAAGTCTTTCTCTGTTAAGTGTAAATTGTTGTTTGGAAGTGAGAGTCACAAAAATCCTATCATCTGATATAAATAATGATATTCAATATCTTCTAAAACCTCCACAGAATCATTGTATTACATTATTTTGAAAGCAATAGAATGACAATAAATCTGCAAAAAAACTCTGAAATGTATTTGCATGTATGATACAAATATGATGGAAGAGCTCCACACAAAGAAGATTCATCCATATCTGCATATCTACATGCAAATAAAAAATAAGGACTGTGTTTTAGTTTTTCAAAGAATTCTTTTTGTGTTCAATCTCAAAAACCTGTGCTTTAAATAAGACCAATGATGAGCCTACCATCTGTTCTGATGTCATTACTTGGAACAAGGTGTTAGGATGAGAATTTAGGCCAAGGGCTGGTTTTTACAGGAATTCTCCAGGCCAACGCCTGTACAGTAACACCATATCACATTACATGATGCATCCCAGAACAGCTTCTCATTGGACAAAAATTCTTCCTTATTGCTCACAACTTCAACCCTGCTTTGCACAAAATATTCTGTGAAAAACTAAAAGCTAGCCTAAAATGTCATTAGTTCTGTGCAGAACTAAAGACAGAGTTCACATTTTTAGCTGAATCCAAATACCTTACTTTACCTTACAGTTACAGTTTACTGTAAAAATATTGTCCTTTGGTTTTATTGTTTTTGAAATTGAGAAATTGAGTTAAACTCAGCTCTCGCCAGATGACGGTTAGTTCTGTCATAGATTAGAAGGACATGGTTATAAAGTACTTTGCTGTAACATATGTTAATCCTCAATGATGACAAGCACATCATGTGATTATTGAAAACACTAAAGCAATAAATTGCAGTATAAACCATTATAGTTGTATAATGTTTTCATAAAATGTGTATGGAATGCAATTTACTTCATTTTCTCTATTTAACTGTAAAATATATTAATAGGAATGTTAGAAATACCTTCCTTCACTCTTCCACATGTTGGCACCATTAGATACCATTGAAATCCTGTTAAAATCATGCCCTCATCAATATCACATCTCTGTTTTACATGACAAAGGTGGTGTTAAGAGGGCTCTTATGCATTGCAATGCAAGGCTTCATGGAACAATTGTGTGTGTATTATATAACCTGAGTATTGATCACTGTGAAACTGGCAAACTAGCAAGCTTCAGTCAGCAGCTATGAGTTGGGGGAGAACAAGGCTTTTTCAGCTCCAGTCTTAAACTAATAAATGCTAATAATCAGCAGGAATAGTAGAGTAGGATTATTAAATTTCTCTATATTAGGATAACGCATTCAGATGTGGGCACATAGTTATAATCTATGCATACAGTAAGTATGACGATGCCATGACCTTACAGCAGGAATGACTTGAAGTGATTTTGAAAGAGCAAAACTCTTCAGTGCATAGACACACAGCTTAAAGCTTTGCGGAAGTATTGAATTACGCCCATAGTCATATCTGGCCATTTACTGCGCGAGAAGGTTCATTGTTGAATGAACTGTAAAGCCCTGACAACCTGATTATTACTACTGGAAACAACAGTGAACATAGCACATTACAGTTCAACTTCTGTCTGAATGCACTGAGGCTTGGGTGCTTGTGTGAGAATGCAAGCAAGCTGAAAGCTGCTTCAGCTATAGGCATTGTCAGAAACTGTCTGAAGAAAACATATGATCAATGTCAATTATTAAAAATATGAGCATCAGGTGCACCGATGCAAACAATATTTCACCATTGCGGTGTTGCCATTAATGCACAGCAAGGCACCCACAGTCAGCTGATAGGATGTACCATTTATGTGAAGAAAATTGAGCTTGAATTTCCATGACTAGAAATTTTGTATGAGAGACACAGTGACTGACCCCACCTATGGCAGATGGGTGGGCTGTAGGGGGATAATTTACACAGCAGCCTCTTGCATTTGTGCCAGAGTGAAGTTATATTCAAATAGGTAGTTTTTACTCTTATTTAATAATAGAACATTGTACTGTTTGTGTAGGAAAAAAAATTGGTGGGAACACTCTGTTTCCAAATCAGGACAGTTTGCATATGATTCAGGACCTATGTAAACCGATCACAGTATGAGAGACTGCATTCATGTTTTCATATTTATTCATTTCCTACTTCACACCACAGGAAAAACTACATAATAAAACCTAGAGTCAGGACAATGATACATTGCTGTTTTGTGAGTTTACATATCAATATCATATCTATATTTCCAGAGGGTCCACTGAAATTCTTTAAATTTGCAAAAAGATATGAATAAAAGAAAAAAAAAACAGGCTATTTTCATGTGATTGCAGCAATGAACTATTTCAGGTAACTGTTGTTATTACGATCATTATTTTAACTTTCTGAGTTATGAATTTGTCCAAATATCTTTTACTATTGTAGTGTTCTCAAGTTATTTTGGAAATAAAGACAACTCACATATGTGATACACCTGCCAGACAACTCAGGCTTGTGTTTTTGATGGTTATGCAATCTCTGGTTCACGCAAACAATACTGCTGCCACAAGCAATGTGGTCATCAACGTGTGTTTTGTAATAAAGGGTCTGGGGCCGTGATTGTACACTGTTATCTCCACAAGTTTATTTATAGTCTTTTCTACAAGTGTTGCATCAGACACCCCTGTGCACTATGGAACGTGGTTCACCTACAGTAGCTGCTCATGTGGAGGACATTCAGTGTCTTCATAAAATGGTTCGGATAACATGATGTCATTTTGCTCATGGTCACAAGTTAAGTGTCGTTTGTCACGATCATGTCTTTACATTTCGCTGTATCAAAGAGGACTCGTTCTGCTGTTACTGTGTGTTCCTTTCGAGTCATATGATAGAGTGATCATCCTTATTGTGTGGAGGGGGAGATTTTAAATAGGTTCACCAGGATGAGCTCAGAAATGAAATGCAGAGATAGGTTCAATGATGCTCATCATTCTACAAAATTAACAAACTTGCATATTAAAAGCATAATGCAGTAATCCTTTGGGATAAAAAAATGTAAAAAAGGTGCCAAAATGGCAGAAAGAGCTGTTGCAAGAACAGATATGTAAAGATGGATCTGAAACTTTTCACTTTGAAATAATCTGTTTGTGTGTAATCATCCAGAAAGTGGCTTACCAATGACTGATTTCTTGTTTGCATTATGTTCTCTGACAAACAAATGACAAGTGTTACACATGGTGAATGAAGCTCTATAAATATGGCATTCCCTTTGCAGTGATAGTGAATAATGCATTCCTTGATGAAGATTATTTGGCTTGTGTTTTGTATGGTGACAAAAGCAAAAACGACATATATCATTTAATGATATATAAAGGTAATATGGAATTAACATACAGCAATCATTTGCAAGCCTACCATAAGTACACAGATGTGCATTACCCGACCCTTCTGACACTCTCTGGCAGCATACATTTCAGGTTGTTGTCACTTGTCTATAGGACACAGGCCTAAGTATACTTTATACAAGGATCAATACTGTGAATTAAATGGAAGTTAGATGCAACACAGAAACGCGATCAATTTACAAACAGAAACACTAACTCTACATGAATACATGGGTATTTCAGACTACAACTTTAAATACCTATCTGTAGTGTCTATTTCAGATATGGCACTGGTTATTGTTCGCATTGACACAAATGTAGAGCCGTTTTCAGTGTGTGCTGTCATTCCTATGGCCTGATTAAATACTCTCATTTTAATACCTTCCTTTGTCAGTGGTTCTGGATACTTGTACCTGCAAAATGGATACAAGTAAATATTGTAATCTGGGGAAGGAGGACTACTGCTGACATTGCATGCAGATAAATACCTTTATTTGAAAGACTAGAAAATAGAAAGTGCTCATTTGTCCATATTTTGCATAGCCAGACTTAAAAGCTAGCTCTTTTTTCAGAATTTAAGGTGTAGATGGTGTAGGTGGGAAGAATGAGCCAGAAAAAGAAAAATACGTTTAAGAAGACAATGAACACTAGTTTAATCCCATGAATTTTTGCAATTGACTCAGTAACAGTGTGGAGGAATGGAGAAGGTGTTCAATAACCACTGACTGTTTCAGATCATCGTAACCCATGAAATCGGTGTTTCAGGCGGGTATCAATACATACCGTAAGACACAATGCAAATGACAACGTTCGCGTTCAGCCAGTTTGGGTGTATTTTATGAATTTAAACCGCGCAGTATGTGGTTTGGTTAATAGTGTGTGGGCCCTTTAAGAGAAGTTAGTGAGGTAATAAGTCATAGAGGAGCCACGCTGACTAGTTGATGCAGTAACTGAAATCAGAAATAATTCATACTAACTACGTTCCTTTCGAAACATTGCGTTCACATTCAATATTTCCACAATCCGCAGTCTATTAATCTATTTAGCCATCTATTTACGGTGTCTTCAACTGACAATTTTCCGTTACTACGGGATTTGTCACTTAGCTTACGTTGTTATTAAACACCACACTTTCTCCCGAGCTTGCTGTTATCATACACAGTTAGTGGAGTAGTTGGTAATTGAAGGCTGCGCCCTAGTTTGTGTCCAATCAGAGTGTATCTGCCGGGGAATGAATAAAGCAGCAATGCGTAAACAAGCGCTGGAAACTCCTCCGCCCCTTCCTTCTATCATCTTTACAGAAGCTAGTTCCGTATTCTGTACTACTTTGCCACACATCACCCATTCGCCGTAACCAGCATAACGTTGCAAAATCGCGAATTTACATCTAATGCTTATGACTATGGCTTCGTGAGAACTGGAAGGTAGGCGAAAGGATGCGGTTTTACTACGAGTAGCCTCCGACCAGCAGATGCGATTGCGTATCATTTTCAGAAGGTACTAGTAAAGTTTGGGGTGGGATGGGAATGGTATCGTGTGTCATATATATCAAGTTGCGGGGCATGTGTCCGACCTTGTTCTATTCGATAGCGTGTAGCTATAGACTCTGAATAAGGTGCCAGAACTAGCTAGTCCTCGGAGAAATGTGCTGGCTAGCTACCCCGTCCTTTCGGAAAGTGATACTTTTACCTATCGGCAGCAACTTATGTAGTTAGCCATTTAAAACGACTGTGATGGCTATATCTTACAGTAACTAGCCATATTCATGCGTATATCGTCCAGTAAACCTGTTTTAAGGGAGGTGACGCAAATTGTGACGCTTGTGACTTCCTGGTGATGATGAGGGACAGATACAGTACAGTCACTGTTAGAGGGCTAGCAAGCACGCTTTAGATTTACTTGCTGCGTATTGAGGATTTTTCTAGCAATCTAATCCTCGGCAGTTCTATGACGTTTGTCCATTTCGGTGCAACTAGCCGTGCTATGCTGTAATTTCTTTTCGGTAAATCGTAACCTTCCTTACTGGTTATATTCACCGTGCATATTTGAAAAAGAACGCTCTCTTCGTTGAGACATTATAGTTAGTGTCCCGTAGTTAATACAACCAGCGATGGGCCAAAAATAAAACGCTACTGTAGCACCGGAGGGTGTTGCTACAGTCAGCCAATGTCAGAATGTAGCTAGTTAGGTTGCTTTGAGCAAGCACCTGCGTATATTCTGACATTGCACGGAAACTTAATGGATTTCGGTGTTAAATCGAAGGGATGTTAAATTATCACCATATTATGAAACCCAAGAATCGTTTCTGAGTAATTGACACGTACTGTGAGTCGAATGTGCGAAAGTAACCTAAAGTTGAAACTCTTAAAGTCACAAAACACTAGTGTGAGTGCGTTTGTGTTTGTGGGTGGGAGAGAGGGGGCGGGGCACACGACTGCGTAACATGCACCTGTAATATTGTGTGAATTACGATGTAACTTACATGCTTATAGCTCATAGCATTGCAATAAATACACGACACCTAAAATATCAGGACCCCAACCTTGCATTACACATTAGAATAAGTCAGAATTAGAAAGTAAGAGTAAAGTTTAGTAAATCTTAAGAATAATTTAAGATTTTTAAAAGTTTTTTGGAAGATTAGTATTTTAGCAGTCATTGCTTCATAGTATTTAGATATACATACACATATATAGGCTTACATATATTTTATAATGTAGTATAGTATATGACAATCATATGAATGTGACACTTAAAACATTAAGCCTGCCTCATCCTCAAGGTTCTGTTTAAAATGTGCCTGGAATCATTGAGTAACCATTTATTTCTGTTTGGCAGTTCCTCCGTGTGCCTCTGGGTAAGAAGTTGAAATGAAGCAGCCACTGTTTTGTCTTGAAGAGAATGCATTTTCCACAAGGTGAAGACTGGCTTGAAATGAGGTGGATGCAAGGGGCGTCCAAGCAGCACAGGGTAGTGCAGACGCTCCTGTGAACTCTGTCCCCCCACCACCCTGCACCCAGTGTCGCCCACTCTTCTGTTCTGTCTGCCCATCACTCCCGTCCTCCCCCCCTTCTGCTGCGGCTGAAAATGGCAGCGCAGAGGAAGCACCTGGTCAAAGATTTTAACCACTTCATCACCTGCTACGTGTGCAAAGGGTACCTGATCAAGCCCACCACAGTGACGGAGTGCCTCCATACCTGTGAGTATACCTCACCCTCTGGTCTGAAGCCTGTCACGAAACCTGTCAGTCAAAAAAATCAGTACCCGTGTCAATCAAGCTGATGACAGCTGTGACAGGCCAAAAAACCCCCCAAAACAATCAATACATGGTATACACTTTTTTGCTACAGTACTCTAATGCAGCAGGCCCACTGATTTTCCTAAAAATCGAAACCTAAGATTTATAGGGTTTTAGTGCATTCACAGCACTTTGGCATAGTCTCAGGACCACTTATAAACAGTTGTTATGTGAAGTCTTTTTGGATAGGAGCCTTTTTTACTTTTTGGTTGTAACTGTGCACTTTTAAACCAAGCATTCTCCTACGTAAATATCTTCATCCTGACATTCCATAGCATATATTTCTCCCTAGTACCTGTAAGCTGATTTTCATTTGGTCATTAAAGCATTATATATTGCCACTATTGGCCATCAGAAAGCTCTGTGCTGTAGAAATGATAGAAATAATTATGATTTTGTAAAGCTCGGGCTCAATGTTCTGGCACATTGGTCAGGAAATGCTAATCAGAAAGTGACTGGGAGACACACAATGAGGTACTGTCTGCTTTGAATATTTTAGTCCTCAGCAGCAGCTCTGGCTGTTGGTAGCAGCCCAGTCCAGCCTGAGTTTTTCTCAGGGATCTTCATCATGCGATCATATAAAATAAGAATCCATTGCAAATACTGGCACAGAATTTCTATTTTGCACTCCTGTGTGCTTTAAGCATTTTGTTCCATAGAACATTCAGTTCCCATGGATCTCCAAAAGCGCTATCACACGCTAATGAATCATCCGATTTTTTTCCAGTCATCCATTTTTAAATATTGTCTTAGCTGCTGTGTATAGAGTGGTAGCTTATTTTTTATTTGAATGACGTGCTTGATGTAATGGCATGGCAGATGTGAAAACTCACTCCCAGGGCTGACAGATCTTGAGTAGTCAGGGTGAACACAGTCATCTGTGAGTTCAGTCACCATGACAACAAATATCTTCCTCTCTGAATATGTTGTTTGTGTTCACTTATTATTATTTTTACCTGGAAGGAAAACCGATTTTCATCTATTGCAAAAATAACATGGACCTTCAGTCTAATTTTAATTTTTTTTTTGTTCTATTTTTTTTTGAGATGTGTTTTAAAATATGAAACCTAGGAAAAAAAAGCCAATATGATTGGAATGGATATAAGTCAAGAGGATTACCATATAAATGTAGTCATATTCAACAACATGTGTTCTCATTCTTAGTAAGTGCAGCAATCAAAAACAGCCTATTTTATAGACAACAGTCAAGAGAGGTTCAGTTTATTGTGCTTTCGGAGTAAAGGCAAAATCTATTTTATGGGGATTCTTTTAATTAAGAAATGAGATCGTATGTCATTACTACAACCACCACCTTCTGTACGAAACCTGCGTGAATGGGATGGCAGCTTTCGGCAGGCAAGTGTTTCTCTCTTTAAGACAATCAGCAAGAGCCTTCCACGAATATGCCTCATATGCCTCAGAGGCGAGCGAAACTGACCATGTGGTGTAGATGGTTATATGTTACCATACAGTTCTGGTGATATACAGTCCTGCCCTCTCTGGACCACTAAGCGAACCCACCTTCCAGCAGATGTATGGTAGGCCCTTTGTCCAGTTTTCAGCTGCCTAGCCCTGTCTGGTCTTCACGCAGCACTGGATGTGTTGATGTGTGGCACCTAGAAATGCATAGCCCTTAACACTGGTCAGTCAATGTTTGGGATACGGTTTTTAAAAAAAATTAACAAAACGCTTGAAATGGCACTGGGTCTTAAAATATTTAAGGTGTGTGATTGTGGACCACAAAGTGTTGGTCAATCATTTTTTTTATTTGTTTGTTAGTGAGAAGGAGCCATGGATTCACAACATAAACAGCATTTAAAAACATATGTTGGTAATTACAGTTCTAAGTACATGAATATTAAAGGATTTTTCATGAACTTAAACTTTATTATGTAGCTGTCTACTTTAAGCAGGCATTTTGGAAATGGTGTTCTATGACGCATTACTTAATATTTATAAAAAAGGGGGTGTTGCTCATTCAGAGCCTGAAATGGTTATAAATTTCATCCATAGCCATATTAATCAGAGCTGAACCACATCCAAACCACCACTCCTTTGGGGGTGAACATGTCAGGTCACGTTAGAGGTTGAATGCATCAGGTCATGTGTGTGTATGCACGCGGGTGCATGTATTTGTGCGTGTGTGTGTGTGTGTGTGTGTGTGTGTGTGTGTGTGTGTGTGTGTGTGTGTGTGCGCGACTGTGTGTTGGGGTGGGGGAGGGTTTCGACACATCAGGCCATGTGCGGGGCTGAACATGTGAGGTCATGTTTTGGATTTGAAATGTCAGGTCATGTTAGGGGTTAAACACATTGGGATGTGTCTGTGTAGGGTGCTGAACACATCAAATCTATCATGCGGTTGTAGGGAGCAGGGATACCCTCACACCATGCTGAGCCCGTCTGCAAGAACGTCCCAGCACTTACTTCCTGTTCCCTTACTTCACCTCACATGAAGAGAGGGAACAGGCTTCCACAAAGCTGTGCTGTGGTCCCACATTGGCTCCAACTCCCAGTATGAGTTACAGCATGATAAGGTTTTCTCAATCAACAGCTTCTGTCTATGCACAGGACAGAGTGAACCTAGAGAAATGAGGTAGATGCTGAGCCACACACTGCCTGTCACACATGCATTAGTGTAAGTAATGCATGTAACACATGCATTAGTGGAGGCCTGACAGGTTTGTTGTGGTCTTTCTGGATATGCAGGTTTTATTTTAGCCTTATGTCATACTGAGATTTGCATAAACACTTTAAATTCTGGGATCATGGCTGCCATATTGGTGAGAATTTATTGTAATGCTCTGATTTCGAGACCTACATTTCAAAGACCATGCCATTTATGGAATTGTCTTGTAGGTTGAATAAAGAATGATCCATATTTCAGGCACCCACTTTGTGATCAGAGACTAATATCCTCAGGCCTTGTTGGCATGCCGACTGTGGCTGCAGCTCCCAGTGTTTCTGAGGGTCTCTGCGTGGCGGGTTACATCGTGACAATCAGTCTATAGTGCGCATCTATACGTGCCGTGCATGCGCGGAAATGGCCATAGCTAGAGGGGGACTGTGTCCTATATTTTCCATCTCATAATGGACCGTCTCAGATATTGTTGACCTTGAAGGTTGCTGCATGCTGTTGTGGCATAGGATATGTGTGTCTGATACAGCCCTTAATATCATTGGGGGAAAAGACCAGAATAATTGGGCTTTTGCAGAAGGAAGACTTATCAGCCAAGCTATTTATGCTACTTGTGCGGTAGCAGTAATACTATCCACCACCTTCCTCAGACCATTCCCAGATTTTCTTGAAGTAACCACAGTAGGGGGGCTTGTTTAGTAATAGAAATGTGTACTGTGAACAGGGCAGCATGCAGGAAGGAAAGCTACTAAATGTCAAGCCAGCTGTCACCGCAGCAGAATTAAAATGAGTTTGACAGAGAAAAAGGTGAGGTGCACGAGTTTGGTTTTGAGGTGTGAGCGCATTTCGCGCGTGCGCATGCGTGCGTGAGCGTGCGTGAGTGTGTTGGCATGGGGGTTGTGACTGCTGTGGTTGGCTGCAGGAATGCACTGCTGCAGCTCGCCCAGACGGTGCCCATACGGGCCCTGTCTCAACACAGGTCCTGGCGCCTGCAGGAGCTGTCGTTTCAACCCCAGCTCTAAAGCTACACCTCTGCAGCGTCGCTCCAGACAAAGTGCGGCTTTCCCCGTCATGTCATATTGAAACCTCAGTGCTTAACACACTGTGCGTGATAGTCTTTCACTTTCACAGATATACATATGTGGAGTGTGAACCGTATTTATATGGCTTTCTGACAGTAATGTGTGCGTTTGTTTGTTTAAGCTTTTACTTTTTGTTCCAATGCACCCTGCCTGCTGTGACATGAGTGAGTGGGTGAGTGAGAGAGAGAGGGAAGGCATGCAGAAGACAGGGAAATGGAGAAGTTTTAGCATCCTAACTGTATGGCAGTTATTGCCTCTCCCAATGGGGACACTAAATGAAAGATACATGCATAAGGAGATTAGGTCATCAGCTTATTCTTCCTGTTTTTCATATATTTCATTTATATAAATTTATCATATGAATGTGGCTGTCAGATTTAATGATACCGTATCCATTTGCGCTGGCACTGTCATTCATTGCTGTAGCAGTCACTTCAGCCTTCTTGAGTCCTGAGTGCTGGAAGACTGGCTGAAGCAAATGTTGTTATAGTAGCATTTGGGAGTTGAGTTGTCTTATGTTGATGTTGCTATTTGTGGGTGATTTACTCATTTTTTGGCAATTGTAATGGAAAAAATCTAAATCAGACAGTGTTGTCAAGTGTTGTTGAACGGAACACACTATTTAAAAAATTGTATTGCAGTCAACACACTGACACAAGAGCGAAGATAAGACTGACTAAAGCAACCATAGCGTAATGGTGATAAAGTCATTGTCATTCAGAATCCTTTGTGAATTCCAGGAACTCTTCTGTGTCTCCAAAAAGTTTCCCACATTTTTGAAATCGCTATGGTTAAGATATAGGTATTAAAATCATGTTCAGGTACTTTTAAAAGACCTGGACACACCAGCTTAAAAAGATGCTGCATTTTAAGCTATTTAAGTGTCGGTTTTTGATTCTGATTCTGACAAGAAGGTCTTTTCCCTTTTTTCCCCTCACCAGTTTGTAAAAGCTGCATCGTCCAACACTTTGAAGACAGCAATGACTGCCCGAAGTGTGGCATCCAAGTTCACGAAACAAACCCCCTAGAAATGTTAAGGTAAGGATTCTGATACATTGTGGCCTTCACCCAGAAGTAAGGGGCAAATCCCTCTGGTGCAGCTTGTGTTCTGCAGTGGGCCTCTATCAGATCGATCTTGAAGGACACAACTCCATTGAAGTGAGACCTTTTGAGTAAAAATGGCCACGTGGAGCTCTATGAAATGGTGGAGGCAGCAGTCAGTGACATTCTCTTGCTGTCACATGTTCTGGAGAGGCACTCTTGTTTTTCAGCTTGTGATTTGCATAAATTGAAAAAAAGGGGAGAGGGAGCGTTTAAGCAACATCTGTATCGATCTTAGTCTATGCACTTTCTGTTTTTTGAGCACTCTCGTCAAGTTCTGGGGATCAGTTCCTCTGTAAAGCCTCACTTAAATAATACAATTTATCAATGTGTTAGGCTGCATTTTGCATAATGGTCACTGAACATATGTGGTTGTAAATATTTCCCATATTGCAGATTTATCTGGGCTGTTAGCATAGCTGTAGATAACACTCAGATAACACTGGGGGTTGATTTAAAAAGCACACACAGGATTTGAATATTTCAAGATTCGCTTTCTGAATGTCTTGCTGTGCATTTCATTTATAAAGAAAACAAGGCTGATTTATTGTGTGTTTATATTAAAAATGAACCATGTGCTTCAATGAATAGCACAAAATTAGCGATAGATAAGCGCGCTGGCCTTTGTACTGCTGAACTGGCATGATCTAGAGACAGGCAAACCTAGGTTTATGACAATGTGTTGTCAGCATGATTTGTGGGGGAGTCGGTGCCGTGAAGTTTGGGCGGGGAATTCCAGGCAGACACTGGACCATGTGCTTGAGCCGAGTTCTTGGCCGAGGTCCAGTGAACCCGTCCCGCCACCTTCGCCCCTCCCAGCGCTGCCTCCTCGGCTCACATGGGCAGTGACTGTCCGCCTGATGCCTCGAAATACCCGAGAAGGTGCTGAGTGTTTGCACTGCAGAGTGGAGCAAAGTGGTTCTTATTAGGAAGGCAGCTGAGGAACATGGACATGGATAGCAGTGATTCAGTCAAATGGATATGTGACTAAATACGCCCATGGTCAGACAGTTATTCTTGGAAGTTGATGTGATCCGTTCACACTTCCCTCTGCAGATTAGGCCACATTGACAGTCAAAAAGCATGTTGTGTGACTTCAGAACAAATGTTGTATTGCTTTGTCCACCACTTTACATTATAGTGTTCACAGGGCGGCGTCAAACTTAGTGTAACAGGATCACTGAAGTTTATTCTCAGTGATTGGAGAATATTATACACTGTAACTGGAGGGCAGAGCACAGATACATTCCACATGTTGTCAAGAAGAACAGCTGCATGTTGCTTATTTTGATGCCTTGCTTATTTACTCACCACATTTTTATCTTTTCCCTCTGACACTCTCAGATTATCTGACGTTCCTATTCCCGTAACTGCCCAGCCCTCTGTCAACCCAATTTCTCTCCCTCTCTCTAGGCTGGACAACACTTTAGAAGAAATCATATTCAAACTTGTGCCTGGGCTCAGAGAAAGTAAGCGGCACGATTTCCTAGTTGACTTTCTTGACAGCAAAATGAGTATGTGCATTCAGGGTTATCAGAAAGTAACAGTTAAGTCTGTCCAGTTGCAATAAAAATATTGCTACCAAACTGATTGCATTTGCCATATAACTAGGAGTATAACAAGCACTGGTATTTAAGTCCCCCACCCACCCAACCACTGAGAAGAAATTCAGATTATATAATAATAAGAAAAAAATTCAGATTTTATAATAATACGAAAAATAACTACATTTATCTTTTGTAATATAGATTTTGAATCATTTTTCAAGTGAAATGAAAACAGCTCATAACATTAACACTGGCAGAAACAGCACCACACAAGAATAAGCAGCTAAATACAACACAAACATTGCAAACTTGCAGAAAAGTAAACTGTAGGCTAGTATCAATTGCTGATTAAGAACAGTAAATGAATTTAAATAGCAGGACAAAAGCTTCATATTCAAAACGCATTGCTGGTAGTCAATAAAATATCGTCAGCTGAAAACATATTACATTAATTTTCCATGTTTAATATAATGTGTAATGCCCCAAATTTGCCATGGCATAGGTTACATGCATACGTTGTAATATCCAAATCAAGAAAAAAAATAAACAGTGAAATTTTGATAAATTATTACTGATTCCTTCTGTGGCAAGACCCCTCATTGCCCATTTTATTAATAAATTAATTAATTTCTAGTGACATTGTCTTTTGCTTGTGTTACAGTTATTGAATTGTGAAAGTAAATACAAACATATGTTGAGTGCTTACTGCACTTCCAAGGAAGAGAAGGGAGGGCTTTACTGCACTTTTACTTTGAGTTATTCTGGTAGCATATGTAAAATTTGTTAGTAATCTCCTATTTTTTGTAATAAAACTCTTCATGATAAAGTGAAAAACACAGAATAATTGTGTACAATTGGGTAGAACTGTCAGTGCATCAGTTTGAGAGACTGAATTTGAGAAAAAGCAAATGCAATGGTGAAGAGACTGAGAAAATTGAAGTTTAAGGACAGGTTGTATAAGCTTTACATTTTTACAGCTCTGTTTCTTATGTCCACCATTATTGTAATTTCACCTTGTATGACTGTTCCCATTCAGTCTGCTGTAGTTCTGAATATGGATACACAATGGGAAAAAATCAGCAAGAGCTTTTTCTTCCTGGCCATATCCCTAAGCTTCTTGTGGCATAAATTCTGCTGTTACCATTTCTGCTACTGTATCTGTGTCATTACTGTGATTGTTTTTTGTTCATTGACTAGAGGAACAACAACAGGAGATTGAATTTTGGAGGAAGAACAAGTCAAAAGAGAACGGCGAAGGTAAACATCATCTGTACAATGGCACACCATCCACTTCACTAAAGGCAGCTGAAAATAACAGGAAGGGGGAACACTCTAGAACACTCTAGAAACACACTCTAGCACTACACTAGCAGAGTAGTGCTAGAGAAACTGATGGCTGTGTTACAGTGTATGGAGAACATGTTCTCTATTATAGTAGCCTATTTTTTTTTTAAAAAAGTTGAATATGTTTGCTTCCATGAATTGTGTTCTTGGTTTCTCAGACCATTGTGCCCTTGACAGTTTTTCATGTGGTATAAGTTGAGAGCGTCCTCCACTGATCTGCAGCTCTTTGTGACTCTTTGTCAGCTCTATGTGCTTAACTGCTAAGCCTCCTTTATCTCTGTGCGTCATCGTTCATATTAACCATGAGATCAAGGCGGTACATTGCAGTCAGCGCTCGCGCTGCTCTTAAAGCCTCTGTGGAAATGACATTGCACCCAGTCGTTCCTCGTCTTCCCTCCCAGTCATTCCCAAAGCGAGGGTATCCGGCGAAAAGCGCGCGTCTCGTCCCAGCCTCCCTCAGCCTGTAAAAGTTGGAAGCATCCCGCTTCTGCTTGTTAGTCTAAATGGCCCTCTCGGTTTACCCGGTAAGCTGGGGGGTGAGAGATTGTTTCTCATCACCTGTCACCGGCGAGACGCAATCTACCCTAATCGTCTGTCAGGATCTGTATGTGGACGCGGCCGCTGTCGGCGCGGCGAGACGGGAGGTGGAGGTGTAAACGAACCTCGTTTCAGGTGAAAAGATGAAAGCCTCTGGCAGCGAGCGTGATAAGGAGCGGGACAAAAGCCGGAGCCGCGATTCGGGGGCCCCTCTTTTTATTCTGACTCAGAGGCTCTGTGGGCGATGCAGTAGGTGGCGGTGAGTCATGATAGGAGGCAGGGAGAATGTCGAGTGAGATTCGATAATGGAGGGGCTCTCGGAGGAGGACTGATTAAATCAGTTGGAATCTGTCTTAACTGAGATGGGGAGAAAGCAGCAGCAGTCAGTAGCTGGTGATTGATTGACTGAGGGATGGATTGCATCCCAAAGTCCCAAGCCAGTCCCATGCCCCGTCATAATGAATAAATGCATTTTGGGTAATGAAGAGCCTCCGTGAAAGGTTTGTGGTTCTAGTGATTAAGACCATGTCATTGGAGCCTCTGTCTCATGTACATCTCTGATGTCCTTTTCGTGAAAGATAACTTGTTCAGTCCTTTTTAATGGGGAACATCCTAAAGGATACTTTGAAGTATTTGGAAAAGGTCAAAGAATCTGTTCGCTGCTTGTCGGAGTGTGTGCATCAAAGTTTACCCTGTTGCTAAACCGGATGGAAACGCAGATATTGTTGTTTAACGATGCATGAAAGTGTAAGGTTTTTTCCGGCCGCTTTAGCTGTCAAAGACAGTACCACCAATCAAAACGCCCCATGGCTAATTTGCATGTAATTGTAGTGATGCTTGAAAGGACATGGCCACTGTATCACCATTAAAATAGAACACCTGGCCATGCCTAGACTTAAGCAGGTAGACTGCACTGCAATGAGGGAAAAAATGATTTACTGGTGCATCGAAACATGATGCGGTATTTAAATTGTCAACATGATTGATCTTTTGAAATAACAATACATGAAAATGGTTATAAATGAAGTACATAATGATAATATTTCTGTGAAATTTCAGGATATAGCCTCACATTGTCACTGTAGCAGAGCACAGACCCCCCATAGCACTTTGAAAGAAGGTAGACTTTCTTGGACTCCCTCAGGCTCTGAGGAGGAAACGCTCTGGTGGAGTGGGGTTACAGAGGTGTGATGTCATTTATGTAGTCCACTGGCTGTGTCATTTTCAATGGATGGCTTACCTAGATCAGATCATTCTTCCTGCCATGTGTTCCCCCTCCTCTCCGTGAGGATGTATTTTCATAAGCCACCAGTCAGTAATTTGACAGCAAAATAAAGATTTAGACTGGGAGGGATAATGCATATACATACGTATACCCGATTGTATCTGACAGTATTAAGTGGGATTTCAAAATGTGTGCATACCTGTGGGCTCCACTGTGTGGGTTAAGACACTGCTGTTGTGCTGTGTGGTTCTAATATGCGGTTCCGTTCCAAGCTTCAACAGTGTTTTGAACTGGCGCAGTGAACTTTCTGGTTTCTTTGATATTTCCTGTACATGAGTGACGTGCGGAGTTTTAAGGAAATAAATGCTCATTTGACTGTTTAAGAGCGGAATTTGCAGGTCCAGTCTTGCACGTAATGTGTTGTTGGTTATGACTGATTTTCATTCCCTATCTGGTGTTTGCGCATTTCAGAAATTGTTTTATGTAAAAGTAAATGAAGATGTTTTTTTAATCCATCAAAAACTCAAAAGAATTCATCAAAATAGCACTGTTGTCAGGGCTCAGGCAGGGACTCAGGAGCAGACAGAAAGGCAGGGTGCAAACAGTGGTTTATTCAGTCCAAAAACGTAATCCAGAAATCGAAAGTCAAAACAGGCAAGGTCAGAGATCCAGGTCAGCACAGCGAACAAAACCAAAAACAGATCCAAAAATCATAGTCAAGAAAACGGGCAGAAATCGGTAAAACAGGCAAGCAGGAAAACGGCACATAACGACACAGATAAACTGAGACGAACTAGCAACTAGACAAGACACAAGCGGGGAATATATAGGGCGAGACTAATGAGGAGATGGGATGCAGGTGCGCAGGCAGGCAGGTAACCAGGTGGGCGGAGACAGGGCGGAGAGCAGGGCAGGGCTGGAACACAGGGAAAAACAGAATCACATGGCACGAAAACAAAAACAAACCCGGCTAAGATGTCGGGGCACTGACAACTGTACCATATCGGCACCAGAAAAACAGGGGTGTGTCAGGGCTTCTTATCCCAGATCAGTGTGTGTGCTCACAGAAAGCGTGACGTTTATGTGTCACTTCCACAGAGGATGGCCCCAGACCCAAGAAGCCCAGAATGGAGGATGACGAAGAGGAAACCGGGGACCAGGACTACCACAGGAGTGACCCCCAGATAGCCATCTGCCTGGACTGTCTGCGTAACAACGGGCAGATGGGGGAGAACATCGTCAAGGTCAGCTGTGTTTGAGAGCCATGCCTGCTCCTCCGCCTTCCACTCATCTCCCCCTCTGCTCCCAGCTCGCTTTCCTCCTCTCTCACCCTTTTATGACACCTCCCTCCCTTTCACTTCTTTCTTTTTTTGCCTCCCTCCTCCCTCCTGCCACCTCTCCTTCTTTCGTCTCTCTCCTCCCTCCTTATATCCCTCGCTTCTTTCGCCTCCCTCCTCCCTCCTTTTCTCTTTTCCCTCTCTTCTTCTTCCTTTTGCCTTCCTCTTCCCTCATTCCACCTCTCCCTTCTTTTGTCTCCCTCCTCCCTCTTTCCACCTCTCTCTTCTTACACCTCCCTCCCTGGTTGGCTTTCCTTTTTCTCTCTCTTCCCTCCCCTCCCTTCCTCTCTCACTTTTACCATCTCTGCCCCATCGTCTCTTCCTGCATCTCCCTTCCCATCTGATCTCACTCCATTCACATCTTTGGTATCATAATTGTAATTATTGTCATTGACATTCACAGTTACTGTTATTAGTCATTATTATTATTGTTATTGTGTGTTAAAATGGAGTCAGCATTTATATACAGTCAGCTGTAAAACCATCTAGTCAGTCCATGTAAAAAAATAACAAGCAGAGGAACTATAACTGCTTGGTAAAAAGCAGTATTAAAGGATTAAAGAATCGTGAGTAATCAGAATGTGTTCCACAGCCAAATAAACTGAAGGTCTAAAATGAGGTGTGAACAGAGCAGAAATATTATTCTCTCTCCCCTCCCCCATCCTCTTCAGTTCCATCCTCTATTCATTTCTTCACCTTGTTCCTCTCTTCTGTACCTTCACCCCCCCTTTCTCTGCTACCTTCCCTCTGTTCCTGTCCCACTTCACTCCCTTTTTCTTGCACACCACGCTGCCCCCATCTCTTTGAGTGGTTAGAGCCCCAGAAAGTGCTATCTTAATGTGTCTGATTTTACTTATGTTGAATAAAGCTAATGTTCCTGCTCTCATTTGAAAAACAAAATAAATATATGGTACAGTGTACTTATTTTACTAGTCTTCTACCATGTAAAATGGGCTACTCATGTAGGTGTACACTAATGTCAGCAGGACTTAATGGACTTCTCTGTCAGTTTACTGTTTATTTCCACTGATACACTCCTTCCTTGACATAACATAAGATGGGACCCATAATTAGGACACTCTGTAGAGGCTTCCATGGTTTTGCCAAAAGCTTTTAATGGTTTGTAATGGAGTAATCAAGCTCACCTTTTTTCTGTGCTGTAGAGGGTCAAACTCTAACAGAGGGGCCCTGTGTCTTCATTGAAAAAACCATGAAAGCGCGCTTTGAAAATACTGAGATGAAAGAACCTCACATTAATGCAAATGAATGGTGTATATATAACAGTCTAAAACTGATGTAATCTTGTTTTAATACCCACCCCCAGGGCTTAATGAAGAAATTTATACGCTGCTCCACTCGGGTGACCGTTGGAACAATTAAGAAGTTTCTTAGCTTGAAGTTAAAGCTTCCAAGTTCTTACGAGGTGAGTTACGAATTTAGAGCATTTAGCCTCTGTCTCTTTTAACAAGTGGCAAATAAAAAATTCTGTTCAGATTGTGCTTGGACAAATGCAAAATCTATCTTTCTTAGAAGTATTTCTTGTGTTAGTGCTGCTTGTTGTCATTCTGTCCATTGGAGCTTTCAGATGGGCCAGTTGCTGCCCATTATGTGTTGTCCCCCTTAAATGTGGCGCGATATCCAAGTATTTGCATGCATGTGACCCACCCCTTGCACCACTTCCTCAGTTGCGGCTATCGGTCTCTCCACAGCTGGATGTTCTATGCAATGGCGAGATCATGGGGAAGGACCACACCATGGAGTTCATCTACATGACCAGGTGGCGGCTCCGGGGGGAAAACGTAAGATGTGACGTCGTTTTGCGAAATTCTCGCCACTTTTGCGAAATTCTCACCGAAGAGGAAGGCCCTTCCTCTTCTTAAATCAGCTCTGGCACAGAACGCTACTGCTACACTGATGTCTACCACAAGAGCGCCATGGCTTGGCTTTAAGCCAGTTGCCTATTTAGCCTTCCTAAAATGGCATGTACACTGGGCAAGCTCTCACCTGTGATCTGTAACAAGGAGCAGGAGGGCCAGTGAGAAGGTCAGGAAAGGTCATTTTTGGCTAGTTAGTATAACTTGTTGAGTCATGGGGGGAGGCTGTACAGTACTGTTAAAGACATGTTTGATGTGTCAGATGACCTCAGATCACATGACCCATGCAAATTCCTTGAGTGATGATGAATAAAAAACCTATATCCATAAGAAAGCTGCTCTGTGGACGGCCGTCCGAAGGCTGTCTCAACTTTTAGGCGGATACACGCTGTATCAGGATGTTAGCGATGCCACTGTGTGTGGGTCTCTTTGAAGGCTCGGTTTGGTCCGGCCCAGCGCTCTGCCTGGTTTCTCCTCCTCCATTTCAGAGCCGCAGCTCGGCCAGCTGTGAAATTGTCTGCCATTTGCGAGCCAATGAAAAATGGATGAACTGTTTTTTTGCCAAATCATCTCTCTGTAAGTGTGGAGAGAGAAACCTGGGATGTGCTGTGAGCTTTCCAAGCTTATGAAGAATCGAATATCTCTTCCCAAGAACTCTGCAGAACAGAAGGCTGCTCTATACTGAAGGAACACAACACACAAATCACAGATGGCATTGCCCTGATACTTGAGTGGACTGGTCAGGCTCCACAAATGTATAGTTTCAGTCATCTTTTGAAATTAACCTTTAAGTTGGAAACTCATCAGCGTTCTGATTCATCCATGTATTTCTGTGGCATATTAGAGGGACGTAACTGATATTTATATACTTACCTTCAAGTTTTTCAAAAAATGATAACGTTGCAAATTTAGGAATATCAGTGGAACTGTGTGGAACTGAGTTTGCAGCGAATTGACATGGCAGGCTCCATATTTTCCATAATTTTTGAAAGGTGCAGTTAAAGTTCAGAAGGTCATGAGGTCACAATCACGAGACCAAACTCAAAACAGATCCACTTCCTGTTTTTTGCCTCACCCAAAACAGAGCTGTGTTGTTGTGCTGTATCTATATATAGGGGTATATATAGAGGTAATGTAACGTAAGTAAGCCGTAAGTAATTTTTTTAACACTGAAAATACTTGACCTAGAGAGCCTCTCCCAGTGGGGTACCCCGCTGCTATTTTTACGAAACGACTGGCACCTTTAAAACGAGCCGATCAGGGTTTAGCGGCGGGGGGTCAGAGAGCGTGTCAGGGGAGCGCGCCGTATTGACCCACAGGAGACAGGCGAGGAAAAGCCCTGAGGTGCCCAAACAGCTGCCCCAGCAGGGGAGGCCTTCTTCAGGCCTCATCACCTGACAGCCCCCCCCGTTCCCCCCGGTTAGTGGAGGTTGCAGGCAAACGCCACTTGTCAGCATTTCAGACGCAGCAACTTAATGACCGGCCCAGTTAGCGGAGGTGTTTCGTGTCCTGACTTGCCCTGCCCTGTGGCCAGATCACCTGCTCGGCGCGTTGAGTTCACGCACGATTTTGAGTGTCAAAAATACAACTGGAAGTGTTAGTGAAGAGCCAAGCTTTAGAGCACTCAGATGATAGCCAGTAGAAACAGAGGAAACGCCAAGGAACAGCTTGGGTGACCTTGGCCTTTCCACACTCTCTGAACAGCATCAATTTACTGGCAGCCTAGGATGGCCCTGATGTTGTTGCTTTCACTCTTACTCATCATAACACCAAATTAATTTTTTAATTATGTTGAACATAATATCTTTCATGCACATGAAATTGTTTCATATTGAAATATGTTTTGATACCGTATAGTAGATCAAATCAGTTTTCATACATCATTTCATCCTTTTCTGTTTTTCTTCTTGAATCCCTTGCAGTATTTAGTGTGGACACTGTATACATGTGAAAGGCTTGTAGTGTGTTTCACTGGGAAAGTAAAACTTCAGCCAGCATACTACAGGTTGGCCAGAGTCCTGTATCCTCACACATGCCACAACGTTTAGCCATGTTTATTAACAGCCCAAACTGGCAGATAGTTAATGTGTATCAGTTCTCACTAAGCTGCTGTTTAAAAACCGTGTGTATTTAAGTCAGTCCTCCTAAAACAGGATGTATTATTTTCAGCTAATATGAAAACTGTATGGTAAACCATATGGATGGAAGCTCCTTTGAAAAGCTTAGCAGTGCAGTGGTATGGGCCATGAAATAGCTGAAAGTGGATACACATCCCCTTCTTCTGGATGAAATGGCAGGGTCGGGGTCATGTGATCTGGCACCTTGTTCCTCCTCACAAATATGCGTGAATGTCCCCAGCACTGCTCTCTAAAAATAGGAGGCGGCTTGGCCTTTGTCTGCTGGAGACCGGCTGTGTGTCTTTCAACCTGAACGAACCACAGTTGCTCTCCCGTCACTCTCGCTGTGTTTACATCTGCAGATGAGTCACTGTTGTCTTCTGCTGTTTGGACCTGGAAGTCACACTGTTTCATACATCAGCCATAGGGAAGAAGGATCATTTTGGATATTTTAGTCTTCAGAAGCCCTTCTTGCCTAAAACATGCATATATACAGCGCTACCAATAATGATAAATGAACTTATATTGTGTTGAGTTATACTGTATTTTATATAGTGCCTTGCATTCCTTTTCAAGAATATCAAAGGAATTTAAGGAGAGAGAGCAACTTGCTTCATTGCTTGTTCTGTTTTGCTTAGCTGATAATATTCTCTGACTCTTCAGGGGTTTTGTTTAAAGTGACTGCAGGGCATTGCGGATACAGAGGAATATATTAGAGTCAAGGACTGATGCCAATATCATTGGAAATCAAGGACACTGCAGCTTTCATTCCACATTTCCCAAGATGCAGTCCTTCAGAGGTGGCAATCTAAAAGGAAAAAGGATGCCAGAATTTCAGCTGAAATTAGGCGTCTAAAACTCAATTGCGTGTGATTAGTGCAACAAACGGATTTGTCTAATGAGCGCCCAGAAGTGTGCTGGGGATTGACTGAAATAATGCAGATGTGGTTTGTCTTTTCCTCCAGGCTTACCCGATGGTACTAGAATATCGACCACGGATTGACTTCGGTTAAGGTGGAGGAGGAGAGGCTTAAGTACGGACGCCTGCACTAACTCCAACCCATCGACAGATCGCACAATGAATGGACACGCCGGGCGGAGGGGCGGGGGCGACCGACACATTCTTCCAGTTCTTCAACAGCTCCACATCCGCATGCAGACACAGTTCCTTCTTGGCCTTATCTTCATTTTTCTTTTTTGGTTCTTTGTCACATCGTTCCTCTTTGCTTTTATTTCTCCTCTTCCTATTTTATTTAATTTTGCCTCGTGCAGAAAGAGATAATGAGACAGCGTTAGCGGTTAAAGGTATTTTGTAAGTGTACGAATGTGTCCTGTGAATTCACACTTCCCGTACTGATGCAAAGGGGGAGAGACTTCCAGGTCACATGTTTGGTGAAACATCAGCTCCAGTGGAGCTGTATCACGGTGTGTCCCACACTGTGGTAACCAGGGAAACAGCACTGTTAGAGAAAATAGTTCAAAACAACTCCTCTTTGTTAAGAACAATGTCAAATTTGATAATCCTTCAAAGCCTCGAGTAATGTCTCATTTTCAAAAGTAATTTGCTCAAGTGGGATAGCCTTCATTCTCGAAGAAATTCACACTTCTAGGTAGTGCTTAAGCTTGAATGGTTGCACTCTTAACCACTACTTTAATTCATTTTCCTGTAAGATACTTTATATTATACCTTTTGATGAAGTGCAGGTGCTCAGTCCTGTGTGGAAATCTGCATGTCAGTAGGGAAGGCTTGTTTCAGATTGAGGGTATTTTTTTATATATTTCTAAAAATTATAACTGAGAATATTACAGAGTTGTTTCTCTGAATATGCCTGTGTCCAAAGGGAAAATGCTGACCATTTTCAAACATTATGACTGATGTAAAAGTTACCCCATATGCAATATAGTAGACTCAGTCTGGACACTTGAGCACTGACTACTTATGCCCATGGCAAAGGGACCACTATATTGGACCTGACCAGTAGCTTTTGGACCACAACACTGAAACAATCGATATGCTTTTTCAGAGTTAGTATGTTTTTCCCTTCCCTTTGTCCAAAACTCTATGGCAGTGGCTCATAACAATCTCTTAGTTGAGACCCTTCCCAGCATGCCTCTGTGGCACAGAGGCACATGCCTGGGTAATGAGCATAGCTGTAGGCCTGACATGCAGCCTTTTACCCAACTATGGACCCATATGTTAGACATTGTAGATACGTCAAAGTATTGTACCAGTTTATACACACCTACCACACCACCGGTACGTTTTTGATTCTACAATGAGAGCAAGGAGAACTACTCTGGTGGAATTTGCTCATATATCCACTTCTGTATGTTTTTAATCTATGTGATTTAATTCTATAACTTATTATTATGGTCATTCCCAATGCAAGGGAAGTGAAAGGAGAGTTGCTGAAGGAAGTACGACAATGAGAAAGCTTTCCCTGATGTTACAAACAACATAGTTGCCTGTAAATGTTTGTTTTGCCCGTGGGGCTTTATGGTTGACTTGTAGGTGATGGAGATTTGTACAGACTTCTGTTTTACTGGACTCTTCTGATGATCCAGTTAGTCGAACTTCAGTTTACTAATGCAGTGTTCAAGGTGCCACCACCCAGACCCATCTCTGACTCACAGCAGTGCTCTCTGGAGGCCCTAGACAGGGGGGAGTCTGTAGTGGTAGAAGGTAAGTGGACACTGGCACAGTGTTTTTATTTCACTCATTACCGAATGAGTCATCCCACTCACTTCTCGGTGACATGTCTCAATCATGGCACGACCAGGAAGAGGCCTTGTCTTTCTGGATGATTGGCAGCAGAGCAGGCAAAAGGGGTTATCAGCAGCGAGCTAGCGTGGCTCCCGTCAGATGAGGGGGGCAGACACTCACGCCAGGCGGAAAGGGCCCCCAGTGACCTGCAACCCCTGCAATGCTGCCGGTCTGCAAAAAAACATAACCTAAATGCAGCAACTTCATCTTCACAGCAATGATGCATTTCTTAAGTCTTGACTCATTCGCTGGCAAGGACAAGCAAGTGTTTTCAGAGAAAAGCCCGGGCGCTCCTCCCCAGCCAGACTGCAATATGATTACCCAGGCGGCTTCTCCTGACAATCTCTTGAACTGGTAATAGCTTTTTTGGCACCAGGCAGAGGAGTATTGATGGGGTTTTTAGTCAGATGGATTTGAATGTAAAACTGTTGTTTTCGTGGACAGTATCCCTTGGTATCTGAGAGCATAGGCCGCGAGGGTGACCTACATTTGCCTAGATTTCATCAGATGTCTGTTCTTAATTAACCTCTTGAAAATATTTTTAAAGAGATACCACTATTATATTTTTCCACTGTGATTGTATAATCACGAAGAGGTTCGCTACATTATTTTAATTGTATTCATATCAGTCCATTATCATTACATTATTTCTGTATACTACCATGTAAAGTAAAAAGATTTGTATGTAACTGGTATCAAAATGAACTTCATTTTTCGAAGTGGAAACATATGAACTGTTTTTGTGGTGTAAGATGCTGTAGGGAGCTATGTTTCACTGCGGGATCAGGTCACTGTAGAGGCATACCCACTCTTGTGTGGCTGTACTTAAAAACACCAAAGACACTGAATTGGGACAGGTTTTTTCATCTTGTTTTCTTACAGTGGGGAAAAAATCAGACATGTTATAACAGTAATTTCACTTCAGTACCTTGAAAAGCTCCAACTCCAGCTGTAGGGATAGATTTAGAGATAGCTGTACAACAGAAACAGGACAAAGCACTCCTTAATGAAGGCTACATTGGTTTTCAAATGCAGTTTGTCTGTATTAAATCTTTTGTTGTTGTTTGATCTATTCGTGTGGAGAAAAATGCATGTTATCTTCCATATACCCACATGGGATTTGGGTTCCAAATTTGAAAGAAGATATGCAGATGTTTTACCTGAACATAAGTGCGCGTGGCTGAGCCAAAAAGCACCTGCGGAAGCTCTGAGGTGGATGTGATGAAAAAGGCCTTGTACAGATGTCTTTACAAATCTCCGACATTGCAAAAATCTCCACCATTGCAACTAGGAACACCTTCATTTCATCTGTTCTTATCACTTGTCCTTTCCAACAGAGCCTAAGAAACTGTATGTCAGCTTCTTATAATAATCTTTTCACACGTGTGCTTTTACTTGTTTAAGGTGTCTTTGAATAGTGTTTATAAAAAACTACTTTGAAACCCCATTGTGGTTTAATTGTTAGTTGAGAAAGATGTTTAGACTGAATAATCCTTGAAATGTCCTTGTGCTGCGTTAAACAATATGATGTATTTTTGTAATGAGAAGCACTTGTAGATATTTTATCTTTAAATTAAACTGTATGTGTATGTTTTCCAAACATAAAATGCTGCTTAGAATAATCTATTCTATTTTTCAATGTAAATGTGCCTGAACTGCATTCCTATAGAGATTAGAAATGTATATATGCAAGAGTTGTTCTATATGTGACTTGACATTATTAAAAAAAAAGAAAAAAAAACCTCATTGAGTGTTGCTGGAGTAATTATGCAGAATTGTCAATAGGACAATGAAGTAGACAAAAGCTGTGAGCAGTAGCTGCAGCAGTAGTTGTTTGCATTACTCTGGCACACCAAATACAATACAATACTAATCTTGTGTATATTATATTTGTTCTGTTCACTGTGAATAAACTTTAAATCCCTTTGGCCAGGGTCACCTCATAGATGCAGTGTTATGTCTAGCCACACTACCACAGACTCATTGGTCACATGCCATTGTTTGTCAGCAGGACTTTTGGAAAATAGCTTGAAAGCAGAAGTAAGTGATCAGGCCCCTGAGTAATGCTCTATGACATCACTACTACACTACTGTGGTTTTGGCTTGGTTGTTCGGCTTACTTATTAAATACAATGCTGTTGCATGATACCATACCATGAAGTTATACGAAGTTACATGAAAGGGCTGACAGTCTGGCCCTTGCAGTGTGGTTAATCAGATCCTTCATCTAATGAATAACATGGAAAAAAATGACAAAAAAATTATAAGTCACAACAAAGGGAAGAAAATGAAAGAATTGGTGTGCTCAAGCCCACTGATGTGCTTCATCAGTTGGGCTGAAGCACATTATAAACACATGTCTGCTCTCTGTGAGTTCATGACATGGAAGTCTTTTATACATGCATGAAGTAAGACAAAAAAAAAAATCATTCCTAGAGGGATGAAAAAAAATACTTTTACACAAAAAGCCTTTTATGGAACCATGAAGAAATGCCATTCACATCCAGTTTTCCACCCCACAGCAATTACACGCTACTCAATGATGTTATTGCACACAGTGATGTGATTTTTTTTTTAATCGGGGGTGTTTCATTTGCCAGCTTCTTCAGTGGTAATTAGTTGGGAAATGAGAGACATTTCATTGTTCTTGGCATGCTAATTGCTTTCTAGCTTTGGAAATTATTTAATAGATGAGCACCAAACTTTTTGTTCTGAAGGTAAAAGGAGGCGGGTGTCACAATTGCCCTGTGCATAAATTTCCTCAAGAAATGGATGTTCTCACTACAGGATTTTTTTTTAGTATTCCAAATATATCTACAGACTATGACTAATGGGTGGTCAAACATTGAACCTTATCGGGCAATGTGTGAGAACTAATTCAAAAATAGCGCTTTGAGCTCTTCTTTGGCACGGTTGGGCGTGGGCAGTGACCAAGAGCAATGGCAACAAGTGTGTGCTGATTTAGAGACCACGATGTGTGTGTGAAATGTGAGATGAATGAAAGAAAGCTGTGAAACATTATTGACTGATAAAAAGTATATTTGAGAGCTGTAATGGGTATAGCTTATAAGCCTATGTTACAGAAAAAAGCATACTTCTCCCATGTATTTGAACACTATGAGCACTTAATGTGTTAAGACTTCAGCGCAATCAAGCAATGGCGTGTAAAGTTGTTCAAAAATCATGTTGTGTGAGTATACTGGTTGTCACTGTGCATGGTCACTGACTAAGAGCCACAACCAGCAGTTTAGATATATGTACAGGGCATATATTGTATACATATATACCATATACCAACATGCCTTATGAATGCACCCAATGCATGGTTTGTGAGTGAATGCTGACTGTACGTATTTGGTGGTCATAGCTGGCACAGACTTGGTCCAAGCGTTGTATGAACAGTACACAATCATCTACTGACCAATAGGTGCATGAAATTTTAATGAAATCATCCGCTGCTGGAGTTACAGTGTGTGAGACAGGCAGACAGGAAAAAACCATGAAAGAGAGAAAGGCAGAAAGAAAAAAGAAAGGACAGTACCAAAGTAATATGTTTTCATTTGTTTTCTGGTAAGCTGTGTGTGTCCTAATTTTTAAGCACTGCACTCGGGGTCTCACACTATAGGTCTGAAAAACTCATCAGGCCAGAGCCATTCTTTTAAAGAAAATGTTATTGGAAGTCACTGCTGAACAAAGGAACCAGGGGAAGGAAATAAGCAGCACATAACCAGCAACTGGCCTCCTACACCTTCATATTTCTGTCTTCCTGAATGGACAGTAATGGTAAAGTGGGTTTACTAAGTCCACTCCAATTCAATTCTGTGTGACTCTCTATGCCACCATGTTATACATAGCTTGGTAATATACCTCTCTGGTTTGTTCCATACCAAATCCTAAAATAGAGGCTTATTCAAAGTACAGGCAAAATTATTTATATGCAGATATTTTGGGGGGAATAAAAAACAATAAGAGGTTCCATACAGATGATAATCGTGCAAATGCTTCCTAGCTTCCCAGTTGCTCTATAGTTGTTTAAAGAGGATCTAGGTTTAAATATGTACTTCTTGGAAACTGAAAAATGTGTAATTAAAATGACATTGTTAAATTTGCATGGAATATTATAAGTATTTCAAAAATTAGGTTGTTGTGCCAACCAATCACCCCAGCGCACACACATGCACATGCAAACAGGAACACACATACATGTACACAGGTACAAACAAACATGCACATGCACGCACGCATGCACACGCACACACACACACACAGACGCGCACATGCACGAGGACACACACACACGCACACACACATATATACACACAAATAAACCCTTAATATATGCTGTTCAAGAACATTCTTCTTCATCATGGTTATTTGGGCACAATATCTCTCCATTATTATCTTATATCTATGAAAACACTTAAAATAGTCTTTGTTGAAGTATTTGTTACACTTCAGTATCTTTTTAATGAGTGAACTCTGTAGCAGTTGATAAACTATGACATTCCATCATCGACTATCCACTTCGACTCCCCTGAGGCTTCTCCTCCGGTCACATGACCACAGCAAAGAAAATGCAGTCTCTGCGTTTAAAATCTTCCTCATCAGGTAATTTGATATGCGGGGCTTCTCTCTGAAACTTGTCCAGTTTGATTCCTGGCTGCGACGCTCCTGTCCCCACGGCTCTGTCTCGTCAGGCAGCCACAATGAGTGGAGCGGAGAGGACATTAATGAATAGCTTTTACTGTTGGCGAAGGTCGTCTCCATTTTGCAACTTGCATGAAAAACAGTCGATTTATTTATTTATTTACATATTGTTGAGTGAAACTTGGCTGATGTAATCACAGATTGAAAAGCTTATGGTGAAGCCGGTAGCTTTGCTGTTAATTAGAAATAATGGAGCCTGCATGCTTTGTTGAGATTTGTTCATGTTCTTTTTTTTTTTAATAATAACATCCAGACCCATTTTTGGGGATTGTGAACACATTTTTGGGTCAGTAATGAATGTCAGCACCTCAGTATTACTGACGGCCTTGGAATTCATTGCTTGCCTTCATTTCTTGGCACTGGGTAACTTTTTGTGCATGTTGTTGTTAATTTATTAATTTGATGGTAAAAATATGGTCCCTTCTTTGAATGAGCAATAAACAATAGGCTTTGGCAAGCTTTGGGATTTCAGTGTCTTAAAACAGTCACACAGAATAGAAATCTCTTTTTTGAATTGATTTCTTGTCATTTTTTCTTAGATGTCATTTATGGATTTTTGAGGTGAAGATGTTCTGAAAAATCTACATTGTAAAAGGAGCTCACCTTTCAAAATGTTACAGCTGAAAATGAGGCAGCAATACTGAAGCAAAAGCACAGCTTGTACGTAATGTGCCTGCCCTCCCAAAGTAAGCCATGTATGCATCTGTGTCACACCAACAAACCTCTGCCTCCTCCGACAATCTCTCAGTTCTGGGCCACTGCGGCCTACAGCAGCCCCTCATATTTTCAAGATGATTTCATCAGTGGTTAGTTTGCCAAGGATACTGTTTCTTAGACGCTAAAAATGGTCCGCATTTCAAATACCTCTGCCCCTCCTTTTGGCAGTGAAAACACAACAGGAATGTGCTGCAGGAGCGGCAGATCTTTTTCTGGGGAATGTTACTGTCAGTGTCCACAGCTGTTTCGGCCAGTGTTTGTGTTTGCACGAAGGATCCCAAGGCCACAACAAGGTCAGAGCTGCTGGTCCGATCACGCCGCGGGAGCTGTGGCTTCAGCGGCATTGCTCGCCCTCCCAATCGGCCAGCGCTCTCGTTGGTGTTATTGCTGCAACTTAATAGCGAATTGAACGGTTGGTTAGGCTGAAATATTGCCTTTGGATTTCCATCCAGCGCATCGGCCAAGCGGTTCCATTTTCCACAGACTTAGGGTCTTCTGTCTGTCTGTCTGGACGCCTTTATTATTGAGTGGGCGTAATTACAGAGAAAAGGGTTTGCTGACCTAAGCCAGATTCATCCTCCCTTCCGGCAATGGTAAACTGTGGTAGCCTGGCTAAAGTTGTGTTAAACAACGGCATTTTTTGAATTGGCATTGGGTGCCCGGACCATAGGCTTATTTTCATGCTGGTCCTGATGGTGCAACAAACGGTTCAGTTGATCTAATTTGAGTCTGACAATATCTAGGGGTAAAATGATTTATAGAACATGTTCTGTGATGTACATTTTCAGCTGGAGTCTGCTGTTTAGTGTTCATGATGAACACCCTTGTGTTGAAGGACACCTCAGACAGATTAGTTAGTGGTAGAGGGACGAGAGGGTCAAAGACCATGGGATGGGAAGACATCTTATCCCAACTTGTCACCAGCCCTCCCCAGTTCCTGAGGGCACCAGCAGGACTCCTCCCTCACACTGCTGCAGATCCAGTGAGAGAAGATTGCTCTGAGCTCCTTTACAGAAGAGCCCTGCTGAGACATAGCTTGTTTTGCTGAAGAGATTTCTGGGTAAAAACAATATCTGTATACATTGGATCAGAGTACTGATTACAACAATCATTATGTCCATCTCAACCTTATCATTTTTGTTATTAATCATTTTGTGCTTTGTGCTCTCTCTCTCTCTCCCAGCTTTTCTCATTGAGAGCTGTGGCCTCAACACAGCCATTGATAACTATAAAGGATCAAAATTACTGAGGCGTGCAGCAATTTTCTGTATAAATGACTAGTGGTTTGGCTCTGGGGAGGGTATCATCTGTAGGTACTTATTTTGTAAATACCCCCAAATAAAATGTCTGTTGCTAAGCAAAAGCTATTTTAGTATAGAAAAATGGGAGCCAAACAATCTGTAAATGAAACTTTAACTAACTTATAGGTTAATTATTGCATTATTTATTTAGGCCCAATAATTGAATCCTCATCAACCTTATCAGTATGAACTCAGCGCCATGAATACTGTACAATACAACACTACCATAATACTTCAAAGAGCCAGGACTGGCTACTATGACTAACCTACTTTCCACTGAGGGGTTATTTATAGCCATCAACTGGTTAGTTAAAGTACTGTCACGGAAAATAGGGAGCTCAATAGTCTTGCAAACATCTTAGTTTAAATTGGAGAGAAAAACAGGAAACATTCAAAACATTTTATGGTAATAAAATATTTTACCATGTAACTAACTGCAGCATTTACTAGACAATTGAAGATGTAGTGGAGAGGATGAATTGTGACCGTAGGTTTTCCTCAATGCAGCCCGTGTAATTATCTGTAATTGTATTGTGTCTGAGTGAGTGATTGAGCGTGCACCTTGAGGTACAGTAAGGCTGAGTGATTGACCCCCTGAAAGCCTCAATCAGCTGCGCCACGTCATTTTGAGAAGCTAGTTGGAAAGTAATCTGCCAATGCCATTTAAGGATAAGAGAGCTGTTCCCTTTTCAGTGTTCATTTCTATATTCTGCTGTTTTCGTCCCCTCATCGTAAATTGCAATGGGTTGCATCAAGTTTGCCGTCTGAATGCCCACAAGCTGGCTGCAGTTAATCAGAAATGTTTGCCGGAAGCTGAAAACTAGGGAGGTGTTTCTCAGTGAATGACATCTTTGTAGAAAAGCAATCTGGAAATAAAACCGAGACGCTTGTCCTTTTTGTCTGTCTCACTCTCTGTTGCCTAAAGCTCACGTGACATCAGGGAAAAGACGCTCCTGGGGCCTGTCATGGGGCCAGCCAGCCTGTCCCATGGGGCCTGTCATCGCTGCTGTATTTCATCTATAGATGGTAAGAACAGCAGGCTCCAAGCACCACAAATCATGCCTGACACCCATACATGCACTGATGTCTTTACCTTTTTTCACCATGGAATGCCATGAATTACCAGTGTTGCAAGGAGAGCTTGCAATCTTCAGATGTCCTCTCAAATAATAACACCCATATTTGAGGAAAATGCTGGGGCTTTAGATAACTTCTGGTTTCTTACAAATCACCAGTGGAGGTGTTTAGAATCAACCACAGATTCTCTGAACATTAGTTGCCTGCATTTGATTTGCTTTGGGTGAATGATACAGGTTAACCCATGCAAAATCATCAGTCTGAACACTGTACTCTGAAAACCAGATTTTTGTTGTTTACAAATTTGTTGTTTAAAATTTTTGCTTTTTTAGTTTATTTCAGGATCTGAAGCAAAGTTAATGTCAAATGATAATCCATTCTTACCTGCTGTTGGTAAAAAATACAGTAAGGCTATCATATGAAACTACACAAGTGTATAGTACACTCATTCATTGCACTACTGGAAAAGAAAGATCATATGTCAGTCATACTGTTGCTCAGACTTCACAGTTGTTGATTTCAGATCAACTGCTAACATTCACTATATTACCATGTCATTCAAGGTATTATATCCTGGACCTGTCTGTGACCTCACTGATCCAGGAGGGTCATGTCACAGTGTATTTGAAATATCATTCAGGTCTATCTCTGAAGCTCAAAAATTGCACCTAAGAATGGAAGGATTGCAAGAAGATGAGAAAACTGTGTTGTTCTGGCTATGGTGTAGTCCATCATAGAGTTACCATATCGTCATGCTCTAATGTGCAAGATTCACCAATGTAGGGAATTTTGTACTACCTCACAAGGAGCTTTTTCAGCAGAGCTTTTTTAGTGTTTCATATCAACCAACCATGACCTGCACTTCTCACATCACTCTCGGTGTGGATGGGTTTAACGATCACTGAAAGACGTTACTTACCATGGACTGATTGATGTCATGGCAACTGCCTGATTGTTTTTTATGTTTTGTGTGTGTGAGTGCAAAGAAAACAAAACAAACAGGCTTAATGATCTTTTCTCTTCATGATTAAATTCCTGTTTTATCATGAGAATACATTTTTCACAAACATAATTACACCTTCAGGCTATCTCATGCCAAAATTTAAAAGTGATCCTTTCCGTGGCCAAACTGTATGAGCTATTTATCAATCCAGAATCGATTGCTCTGTAGAACCAGGTAAGCTCTGCCAGCATCTGACCCTCACAAATCATTTACTTGGCTGTAATTTCTAAAAATGCACCAAGCCTCTAATTTCCCAGTTCTCCAATCACAGAGCATTTATCCACAGGTGACACAGATACTTTGGGGATGTGCTTTGCCTCTGAATGTGACCAAGTGTATTGCGAGACAGGAAACAATAATAACTGCTAAGAATGGTAGTGTTGAACATATTGACTTGTGCTTTTTTTCAATGGAGCAGCCCCTTTAATACATTTCACTGGCTCTCTTTTGTCTGGAAATTATGGATGAGGGTGAAAGGAGGCTGCGGAAAGATGGCATTGGTTTTGTGACATACAGGCATACAGTAGGCCAAAGAGCTCCAATTTATAGCTTTTTCAGCTGCTCTCAGTACCATCTCAGCCAAGGAAAAGAAAGGCTTTGTGCCGGGCTGTCCACCACACACACACACACACACACACACACACACACACACACACTCACTCAAGTCTGGCCACGATCAAGCTGACTGGCAAAGTCCGTCAAAGGGCTCTTTATATGGCAAAGAGGAAAACAAACAATCTGTTGAAAGTGAGATGCTGAGCATATATTGGTGTTTTTCTGCAAGATTTCCAAGGGATTTCCAAGCACCAGTCTCATATGTTCTTTTAGAAACATGCTTTATATTTTAAATGCAATGCACATGGAGGCCTGAATTGACTAGCACTAGCTTCACACATTCACTGTTCGTTACTTTGAGTACACACAGCAGACTGTTCAAATCAAACAATATATGCTATGATTTTCAAATCATTGACTGGAATCAGTATTTAAACCATATGCCAGCGCCCAGCCTTACTGAGCTATGGCAGCCTCTTTGTTTTATACATTTTGTGTGCAGCCAATGAAAAAGATCAAAGCACAAATTATGTAGTGCTAATGTGAGTTACTTGCAGTGTCATGTTTCTAACTCAGCTGGAAATCAGTGAAGCCATCAAAGCTAATTTTGTCAAATATATCTCCTTACAAATCAGTGACAGCAGCACAGACAGGAACGCTAAATATAGATCTAACATTGCACAGTCACAGAATGTCATTCATTTTGGAGCTGTCCATGCTTTGCGAATGACATCACAGAGGAGACTGCTCTTCAAAGAAGCCGCACCCATGTGAGGGAAGATTTCTGCCAAGGCCAGCAAAAAATATATCCTGGAAGCCTCACCAGCTAGGAACTGTCTGACAACTCAGCAGACAGAGTCATGGCATGGGCCTTCCTGCCACGATGTTGCCTCAAAGGTAACAGGACCGCTTGTCATTAACGGGAACTATGAGCCTATGATAGGGCCTCTCATCATTAACAGGAACCATGAGTACATGTTAGGGTGTCTCTCCATTAACAGGAACCACGGGCCCACCAAGTCATGCACGTACATGGCGAGTATGATGCAATGTTGGCACACAGCTGTGCCAGTAAAGGTCAGGCAGTCTGTACATGCATCTCAGTGAGTTCCAGGCACAAAAGCAAACATGTTTTGTAACCGTGTGGGGACGGTGACAGGCACAATACAAGTCCTTCCTGAGCTTTCCTCACCGTTCCGCAACTTTAAAAATCAGAAAAACGGTGCAAATGTGGTGTGTAGCAACTTTTCCAAGTTCTTCTCAGTAACATGTCTGACTTTTCCTAAAAATGAAGGGTGTGAGGAGGAAGGGGTGGGGTTTTAAAGGGGAAGAGAGTGCAGAGGGCAGCCGGCTTTGTGAACACAAAGGAGAGAGGGAAAGAATGAAAGAGCTTGCCCTGGCTTCTGTTCCCACGGGATGTCACTAAGAAACTCCTATCCTGCTTTACGTCAAAGCAAGTCATGAGATGTCTCATGTGGAACTGAAATACACCGCTCCCAGAATGGGATGCTGGGCCATCGTTACAGGTAATCTCCAAATGCATATGCTAGCATAATCAGACGTCTTGATGTAAAACAAAATCATGTCTTTGGAGGGAGGGACCAGTGGGACAACATCAGAAAACCCGTGCAAAACCTGAAAAAACGTATGTGGTGCTGATGGCAATAACCCCATTAGTGCACAAACCATCGCCTGGTTGCTTCCTTACATGACCTCTCATGTGACACTGCAAGTACAATGGTTCTGAGGACAACTCATCAATTTTTACTAAAGCAAGCAAGGCATGCTGTCAAGTGCATTTCTCAAAACCGCTTTTGTGTAGTATACAAAGCATAAAAAGCTAGCCTATGTAGTTTAACGGCATGGGGTGGTCAGATAAATGATCCTGTGACTTGGTTCCTCAGTTTCTGTGATTAAGGCTGCCTAACTGCAGGAGCAGGTGCGTCTCTCGCATAGCTGATTATGTAAGGCTCAGACGGAGCACTCAGCCAAGATGCTGACAAAAATGTTATTCGTGGGATAAAGGAGGCGTATGAGCTTGCATTTTTATTGGTAATGATATCTGCCCGTAGCAGCCAATATGCTTCACAAGGTAATTCCAGGGCCATGCAGAGGAAGAGCACGTTATTTTCATGTTATTTATGACCTTGTTTGTGGTTGGCTGCATGCAGTACATAGAGTGCTGTTTTAATGGCTGTACCAGGGACAGACACCCACACCTAGCACTGAAAATACACCTCCTGTTAAGTCATCTTTTTACAGTAAGTTACATTGAAAGTTTACCTTCAGAGCCTGTGTTTTAGGCAGTTGTACGCCCATCAATAACAGCAAGACAACTGCAGCAACCAAAACAAACAATGCTTGCACTTGTCATTCAGGAACCTATTTGCCCAGAGTTGAACCTGCCACTGAGGTATTACAGAAGCGTTAGAAGAGATTTTGTGCGTGTGTGTGTGTGTGTATCTTTCATGGCATGTACACATCCTTTTGTGTTTATTTTGACTTACAGTTGTCCCATCTTGACTGTTATGACAAAGCATCTCTGAGGTGCATTGTAGTGTACGTATAACACTGCTCTCTGTTTCTGGTGAACAGTTTTCACTCCTGACAGAATAAACGCTTCAGTTGCTAGGATATTACCTGAATTGTGAGATTACGGTGAGCCATATGTGGTTATTTTTCTGGGTTTTCTGATAGTATGCAGACTGTCCTCTAATTAAACCTTAATAATTTAACTATCCAAGGGGCCACTTACCTGTAAATGATATATTAAATAACATAATGTAGCCTTTAAATTAGGAAACAGAACGAGCTGCTTTTCTGCCGAGACCTTAAAAAGGCTCTGACGGCACATCTAATTTGACTGAAATGTGCCAAAGCGCAGAGCTGCCAAATCCTGGGACAGGTGTGATGCCACCCTCGGAGGTGACGACACTTGCGATCCACCTGTCCTGTGACTCACAGTCACAGTGCATGGGGGTTGGAACAGGATGCCGCGTGACCTCTGAACTGTAGCCTGCTCAGTCCCTCTCCTCAGTGGGAACACAAACACGCATTGTGGCCAAGACATACCAGAGCTGAAGAGGACACGTACGACACAAACTGATGAAAATATATGATGTGCAATGGCATAGATTTCTTCATGCAGAAATGCTGCACCTTGACACATGCCAGCGAAAAGCAATCAAATCAAAAGGTAAATCTACAATGCAAAATGTATTTATGTTTTAGTAATTGTCAGCCCCAGCCTGGTGTTACAGCAAGTAATGCTTTGTGATAGCTTTACTCCTTAAACAGTAAATTCTTGTGAAAAGTCCAACGGTAACGGTACAAATAATCTTTTTTTGTTGTTGCTATGAGACTCTGCACTCATCTGATTAAGCCTTCTTTGGCTGTGCTTTGTTATTTTTAGGCTGAGCAAGGGTAAGGCTGAATGTGAAAGAGGAGGCTTTGCCTTTATTACATTAGAATGCTTATTTGGAATGTGAGGAACAATGGGAGGACACTCAGATGCCTTCAGGGGAGCAGACTCACAAGCTCCAAGGGTATTTTCACTGTCACAGCATTTGAAGTTTCCGAGCTCGCTTCTGTACATCCATGGGACGTTGCTTACCAGAACAGAGTACCCACGAGGCCTTCGGGTTTGCGCCAACGGTCAGACCGTGTCCCTCTGAGGCAGCTGGCTCGATACTTCACCCACCTCCTGTCTCGCCCTGTTCTTTCACACGCTGTACCCAGCCCCAGCTCCGTTCGACACTTTCGCCCTGTACTGTCATGTACCCAGTCCCGGCCTCTGTCTCCACCCCACCCCTCCTGACTCCTCCCCACCTTGCCCTGGCTCCTCCCAGCTCTGTCCTGACTCTTCTCCGCTCTGTCCTGGTGACCTCATTCATCTGCTCCGCAGATCCCTGGTGGTTTGTCATCCACGCTGCCATCCAAAATTAGACCACTGCAGGTGGAGAAGCTTGGAGTCATACGAACATTTGCTCTGGACAGAATAAAAAGCAAACATCTTGTTGGCTTGATTTTTGTTTCACTATTTACACACGGGCATAGGTAAAACAAACACCTGTCCACTCAACTGAGGTGCTTAAGCAGAATTGTTTCAGTTACTGTGCAGTAGTATAAATGGACAGGATTACCTTGGACAACAGCAGACAATGTAAATGACAAAAGCAAACCAATATGAGGAATATAACGTATTCAACACATTATCTTTCTGTCTGCTCTATAAGACTATTTGTAATTTGGCATTATTACATTATTTGTTGACATAAATAAGATTTAAATCTTACAGTTTGAGAAGTAGAATTATAAGACGAATATATCACAGTGTTAAGGACTTGACTGAATTGGAGAAATGCTTTTAATTGACCTTGAACACATCAAACAATTAAATGGATCAGAACAGCAGTCAAATAAAAGGATGGAGAGTCACACCAAACAGATTTTTTGTCCAGTACACGTCCATGAATAATCCGGATATATCCCTGTACGATGAATAGATTAGCATTGTCCCTTGTTTCTCAAATTAAAATGAAGATTGAAGCACTCTAATCATTTTCTCAGAAATAGAGACGATGCACTTATATGAAGATTTCCATTTTATGACCAAAACTGCACAGTGGTTGAAGGTTTAAGACAGAAAAAGGAGAATTGATGATGGTTTGTAAAATGTTTTCCTGGCAAAGCAAAAAAAGATATCATGGCCTTTGCTTCTCATTCAGAAAATATGAAAAGAACCGTGTCTTTATATGGAAAAATGAAAAAGTTAATGTAGAATGATTTGCATGGAGAAGTAATGAAAATGCTGAGTAAAACACAAGCCATGCATCTCAAAAAGATTCCATTTAACTCTACCAAACCTAACAGCACACAATACATTGAGGGTAAGGCACATTGCAGTTATATTGAATAAAATGCATTTTTCCAAAAGCTATGAAAATGAATGGAAAATTACTTAGGATACAATTGGACAATGCCCAAGATGAGTCACATACCCGGGCACATAAAAATGACTCCTCAGTCAATCTGCACACAAAAAAACTATGCTGTAGATTAAGCTAAAATAGTGATTCTGTTATCCTACTCAGCTATAATGTAGCTTTATCTGCAAAGAGAACAACCATACTATTAAAACACACACTATTATTGTTCCTATCAAATTGTTCAATTAGGTATTTTCAGCATTAAAACAGTCTTCATTTCAATTTAGGATTTTTCTGTTGAGACATGTATCTCAATATGATCTGCAGGTGCTGGTGAATACAGTTCCCAATAAATGTATTTTTGAACTGGTAAACATGACAACGCTTTAATGCTTTTTTATTTTGTGTTCTGGGGTTAAGTACAGTTCTTTCAAAAGAAAACTGAAAGGCAGCTGAAAAATATCCTTTCTCGTCTTTGTTGCCATTGCAGCTTTTTTTACAATCTGTAAGGAAGGTGTTTAAACGGAAAGGTTTAATGGAAATGAACAACAATGAACTCAACATTATTTATGCCCATTAATGCAACTGTTCAATATTGTTCAGTATTAATTCTATTGTCTTCATTTCACCCCTTTTGGTCAAGCCTAACCAAAACTTGTTGACAAACATTGGATAGCGGATGTTTATTACAGTTCCAATGCTGGTAAGAACATTGAGGTCTCTTTGGCTTGTAAAAGTAAAGGACCTGCTGACTTAGCCTCCCTGTCGCTGGTATTACCTGCATCTGGAAGCAAAAACAGGAATTGCACAAAATATGTTCCAGAACATGGCCCTCTATAAAACACTTCTCAGGTGTCTGAGAGAAAGAATCATAACAGTCCATCTCATTAATTAATATGTTATGATCCAATTTCGGGCCCAGTGTCCAAGAAGATAACCATTTAAAAAGTGGTAATCTGAGGCCATAAACATATCATCCTGTAGGATTCCCAGTTAACATGTGCAGATAGGCTTAATGTCATGGTGACAGCCAGACTCATTTTTCACAGGTCACATCCCCCTCTTTCAGTGGTGCCAGTGTCATCTGAGCCACGTTCCGCTGTGCCAGGACTCGAGTCCCCCCGGCCTTGCACCCGGACGCTCATGTTACCTTCGGGAATATTTGTCTGACTTGCGGTATTCCGACAGGTGACCCGATATGGTCAGCGCACAGGAGACTGAGCGGTGGAGAATCCGGTCAGACTCTCTGGCCGTAAGCGATCACACCGCGGGCATGGGGAGCAGAAAGCACGCGGCGGACAGTCGCTGTGATTCACAGTTATTTAATGAGGATGCCTCAGCAGGTGGCAGGGAGAGGCAGGACGTATTTCAGGGGTGAGACACCCACAGTGTAAGCACCCAATGATCAGGCCAAGGAGCAGGTCCAAGAGGCTCTTCCTGAAGACCACACGCTCAACACTCTCTTTGAGACGTTTCGTAATGATATTTTATTATCACTATCACTGAAACACAAATAGCAAGCAGGCTAGTACAATTCATAGTGCGATACACATTACAACACAATGATGATATTTTGAAAGCCCCGTGGCTTAACCCAACACTCAAAAAAAGGTTTTTAATTTAAGACTCTACTTAAAAAAGTACAGCCAAAATATCAGTCAACAAATTCAGACAAAAACAGCAACCGTAAGTGGTGAATTTGTCATTTATATAAATGTTACTAATGGAAATTTGTGGTACTGAATTAAGAATATATTTTCAGATAAGGCCACACTGCAGCTGAACTGAACTGCAGAATCGTTTTCTCTGAGTTTTCCATTTTTTTTTTACAGTCTATGGAGAGAGAGGTTATTTATCTTCTTCTTCTAGGCATTTACCCATCTTTGGAGATGCACCTTTGTGATGTTTCACATTACATTTTTTGTTTATATGTAATATCTTTTAAAAACTTAGTTTATGTACACAACAGGCTTAAAAATGATCCATTGTTGATCCAGTTTTCTCCTTTATTAACTTCTGCCATGTAACTTCAATACACTCTGCCATATTTTGATTCTTATGATTGTTTTTCAGGTTTGATGTGGTTACAAGGCAAACTATGGCCTTTTTGACATAGATTTAGGAATGGTGAAAAATACCATGTTTTTAAATTTGGTGACTTAATTCATACAGCATTCATATTCATTTATTATAATCCAAGCATCCGTAAGGACTTTGCAAAAAGTTGCAGCTGTCCTCATATCCACTATGACATATTATTTCATATTGTGGTTCTGACACAAATGTGCCATGTTTTTATCAGTGCCTTTTCATTACCAAGAAAGATTTAAACACAGGTTTCTAGTTTTATGTGTTAAGTGCTCTAAGGGTCCATTAAAGTCACCACAACACATCCAGAATAGATGATGACCATATTTCATGTCATACCATTGGATAACCTGTGACACCTTGGCGCCTGACATTTCAGCAGCTGACACCGTAGCTGTAGAATCAAGCATGGCACTGTGATGTGCCCTTAAACATTTAATCACTGTCTCAGATGATTATAAGCAATACAATGTCAGTTTATGACACCAGGCCTCTTGGTAAGTCATTGCAAAGTGTAATTTCAGAATGGCATTAAGAAGAAAGAAAGAAACTCTGACTAAATACTGATTTATTCTGCTGTTTTTGTAAAACTGGGAAGTGTCACAGCAAAATACAGCCGAACCCTGTGGGCACAACCATGACCACCCCACAAAGCTTCGGGGGACAAAACTGAGCTAGAATTGTGTCCATGCTGGATTTACAATTATGAGCTCAGAGAAAAGAAATGATCTCATTAAGACATTATGCTCGAGATCCCCACTCCAGCACTAAACACAAAATAGACAATTTAGAACAGGAATGAGCTGGGTAATTTAACAGCCATGTTTGACACAGTCATTACACTGGGTCTGGTACCCAGCTGTATCTTTTCTGCTTTTACAAATAACGTTACTACTGATAGCGCTAGCATTGTTGTCATGAAGCTAAACTCAGCTGATAAATCTTCCAAGGTCAATGGGTTCTTTGACAATTCTGCAGCAACCCAATATCAGTGAGTCATTCCATACATTGCCCTACACTGTACAGCACATATGTACAGCAATAACATTCCACAACATATATAGGAACAAAATATATGTTTTGTTCTTTCTTCAGTACACAGAACTGCAGCCCTGAAAATCCCCAGCAACAATTGTCACTGACATGCAGGCAGCACAAAATAGGTCTCTGCTACCATCTACTGGCTGTCAGTATTTAATTGTTGCCTCAAATTCTATGAATTGAAAGGGACCATATTTTGAATTTATATGTTTTAATCTGCTCGTGCATAAACTTGCAAAACTACTGTAGTTTTAAATGTATCTTTGGTTTGGTCCTAAAAGTAATTTCCTTTAAAACACTAAACACATGTTTCTTGCAGTGACTAGTAGATGCAGCTAATATTATAAATGCAATCACAAGATAATATGATAGATGTTACACAAGATAGATGTTAACAAGCTCTTGTTGAATCTATTTGTTTATGTTAGAACAGCTGGACAATAACATACCTACTGTTTTGTTTAATTTGCCAGTGAAATTTGACAATTTATAAGAAATATTAATGTTACCTCTAAACTTCTCTACTTCTATAACAGAATGTAAAAGAGTTCATTTATATTTCCTAACTGGAATTAAATATTCAAAATATTCCAAATGTCCAATATTTTCTAAGGGTTGTTTGGCATATTTGTCATGATAAATGTTTTCTTTTCCTTAACATAAGTTATCATATTTCCCAGCATTTATATTATTACATATATTTACAACTAATCAATCTTTATCAATTATCAGCTCATTATTTGTTACTAATCAAATGTGAGTCACATGTGACATGTAAATTATTCAAATATATCAACTGATTTAGTACAAAATGTCTTTTAAATGCTTACTATATAATAAGTTGCACTATTCATGTTTGATTTCATTTGTTTTTTCCAAGACTTTCAAAGGAATGATGAAAATCATTACTATTACTTCTGCAACAAAACCTTTTATGTGCATAGAAGACACTGATCAAAGGTACATATACTTTCCATTTATATTGAATTTTAAAGCCAATTGTAGTAATTTTGGAAAAATATTCAAAAATGTTGATTCTCAATGTGATCTAACAGCCAATTACTTTTTTTTTAATTCAAGGTAAATCTCGTTAATCAGAAAGTGTAAAAGGAGATTGAAGGGTGTATCGCCCCCTTGTGGATAGAGACAAAACAGCTTTGCCTGGGAAATCAGAGACAGCAAAGAGATGAGGTCATCTATTTCCCACAGTATTCTACAGTATTTTGTTTAAAAATTCTTTAAATTGTACACATGTTCAGTTAGTGTTCGATATAAATGTAAAGTGGTTGCTTCTTAGATGTTATTCCTGCAAAAATAATGATTTATGTTTAAGAACTGGAGATCTGATCCAAGTGGTTCTTGGGTAGCTAATTTCCCTCCTTTTAGGTTGCTGTTAATTATTCAAAATACTCTAACAACACACCCATTTGAATCTGAATCTCAGCAGTAACAGCAGCCAGACATAAACGAAACCCAGCACTCAGAGATTTCCTGTCTGTGTTGACGCCCCGAGAAATGTGCTACGGTACATTGAAATAGCTGGAAAAAAACCTTCCTACTTTTTCTGTGCTTAATTTGGCATACTGCGGTTTCAATTAGTTTTTTTCATTATTAGTATGATAAGTGTGTAAATTTTGAGCCATACAAATGTACAAGCAACACAATGCTAGTGGCTGAGGACCATAATGGCAGAGGTAAGTGGCTTTGGCTAAAAGCGCCTGCCAAATGAATAAAGGTCAATGTAAATGTAGGTGGGGACACAGCAAAGATTAATTAACAAAAAGATGTAGCATTACTTAACTGCTCTTCTTACAATATGTTACAACTAGTAAAATAAAACCTCAAGCAAACTTCCTTTTGCAAGATCATTATTCTGAATATGTCTTCCCCTAAGCTCAACAGAAACCAACCTCCCTTTTTTGCTCAGGTGACCAGCCCGTATTCTCCCCCGCACTGCCACAGAAAGAGGCTCGGGCCCACTGTCGGCTGCTCTCTGGCTGTGTGCGTGGGAGGCTGCTGTCACGCGCCCTGAGTCTAAGCCCAGCGATGATGCAGGCCTGAGACCACAGAGACTCTCTGACAGCGGCCGTATTCCAGCGCTGTGTTTTTTTTTCCTATATAAGCTCATACAGTGGGAAGGGCCCCTCTCCATTTGCTCATCCATATTCTTCTTCCTGCAGGCTTTATGAGGTAACCGGCCGACAGCGCTGTTCGCTACATGTATGGAGCTAGCCTTTTGGAGGCAGGCCTCTTATAACATATGAGCGCAGAGGAGAGATAGGTGACCTGCAAGTTGTATTTACTGATCCCCAAAGAACACATTTCCTGGAAGGGGAAGCGTTTGCATGCTCACAATCTGAAAACGGAGGTGCCCCGCAAATTTCAAAGCTATTTCCCTCTAAAACCAGTTTGAATATTGGTATCCAAAGTTGACCAATATCTTAGATTGACATTAATATAATACCATATAGAAGTGTATAATGGATGTTGCCATAGGTCACATGATGCTGCTGCTGCCTCGGAATCTGCATTGAGTAATATACCTTCAGGACATTTCTTCAGACAGATATGTTGCTCGGTGATCATCATGTTTAAGTAGAAAAATAAAAAGAAGTTTTGTTTATTAATGCCCACCAACAAAAAACATCTATTCTCTATCAAAATAACATTCATCTTCTGTACTTTCCACGTTTTTCGTGTTTTTAAATACCTTTATTCAGTACAAAATATAATGACAACACCTGACTTCTGGTCTTGGCTTTTAATCGCATAAACAATTTTGTTGTTATGTTGTTGTTGTCGTTGTTGACTTAATCCTCAAGCGAGGATTTTGCAAGAAAATGCATTAGCTTAAAGTTAGTCTGATCTATCAGCTTTAACGTGGTTTCAAATAAGAATCATGGCAAGGAATACATAAACCTGACATGGAAAATCAAATTTCAGGAGTTCTAACTACAGTAATACTGTAATACTTGTAAGACCTGATTACTTGATACTTGTAATGCTCGATTTACCATGAAGGAATATATTTGTTGCAAAACTATTTATTTTCATGGGGGTGGCAATGTATATATTAAAATATTAATAATATTTTTTGTCATTGCTTGTTTTCAAGTCATTGCTGTTTGGGTCGATTTCTGATTAAACTGCAAACGGATGCAAATATAATACGATATGCAAATCACTAGCAGGCACTGAATCGCTTCCATGCCTTTCGGAGATCTAATGAGCTGTCTAATGATATTCTTGAAAGCTTGGAAGTGAGCCTGTGAGCGTTACCAAATCTGGAACCGTTTAATTGCGCTAACGACGCAGTGCTGCCACTCGTTGCGTAGAGACTGCCGCCGTCTCCAAGCTCGTTTCTATGAACCTCCTTTAAACATGGCGCCAGGTTTTAGCTGCGCTGCAGTCGATGTTGACGATAAAGTTGCCTGTTACTGAAGAAAATGCCCATTTATTTTGTTTGAACATGTACCATCTCTCAAGTTTGATTTTATTTATTGTTTTGTATTTTCTAGGACTCTGCACCTGGTCTCACTGACAGCAGCATCAGTTTCTTACTGGCGGGGACAATCTTCGAAATCTCACCTGCTCAATATGACGAAAAGATCTCTGATAACGAGTATCCGGAAACTTTGCTCTTATTAATTGCAGTGTACCGAAGGTGTAACGCTGTCGAAGAAACGCGAGGATTATGCGCGACTCTCACGTTCACTCAGCGCATAACCATGTCCCGAGAGACCGCAACTCAAGCAAGACATTTGTTTTTCCTCGACTGAAGAAACAGAACTAAATATGAATGAAAGGAATTTTTCAGTTTCTCAGGAAGAAAAGGAGAGAGAAAGGCTTCCTCCAATTTTAAATCATTCGCCCTCTGTGAGTATAAAACGTTACATTAGAACTTTTTCATTCCATGTGGTTAGATAATATCATTGAACAAGAAATCACCGTTATCGTAGAGTTGACCAGTAACGTAACTGGTATACTATTTTAAGATAACGATTCCAGCCAATAAACTGTATATGTGTAGTCTTTGAAAGCCGGCGCTACAATTTAGCTTAGAATAACCTATAACGACGAGTTGCGTGTTTGTCAGTGTCATGAATATGTTTGTGCTCTTAATGTCCTCTGACTTATTAATTGACCAAATCTCAGTTAATACTGTTGATGTTGTTTATCTCTTTGTGCATTATTATGACATTATTTGATAAGGTATTCTGAATACATGTATAGTCGTCTTTTAAACATTTTGCCACTTCTTTTTTTTGTTTCATGTCTGGTGCCTGCCATTGGCTATTAGCAGTGTATATCCATCCCTTTATTCTCTATAATGTCATCCATATTAAAAGATTGCTGTCTTCTGTGTATGCACTCACTTTGCTTATTCAAAATTAATTTTACATTTGTTTTATTATTTAAGGCTGTGTAGAAACTTAAACTCCATTGCCAAACACTCCTTTCTGCACATACTGGATTGATCATTAGATAAGTGTTCAGTACTGTTTTGTGTAATCCTGCTTTTCATAAATAAAGGACTACAGTACTGCACACACAAAACCCCATCTTTACAGAAGTCAGATAGAAAAAACAGTGTTTAAAGAATAACATCTGCCACCACCTGAACTGTTGCCATTTTGTGAAAGTGTCAGTTGAAGTTTAGACAAAGGGTGGGACCTTCTGGACCAATGCTTGCCTCTCTCATTCAGTTATGTAAGAGTCTGTTTAAGAGACCTTCAGTACAGCTAATACCATGCTTGAATGAGTAATTCCATTCATGTGTATTTAGTTATTTATTTATTTACAGTCAGCTGAAGGCATATTCTATGTTTTCATTTTTTTAGTGTGGATGCTAAAAAGGAACTGGGAAAACCATTTGAGATTTTGTTCCTTTTACTGGTTACGACAGCATATTTGAAGTTTTCAGAAAAAAAGAAACATTTATGCTCAGGTTTTCCCACAAAAGAAGAAAATCTGGGAATAAAAAAAGAAATCAACAAGCGAATACAGGTCTCATCATTTCTGAAGCTTTAAGTAATGTCTGGAAATGTCATACTGCAGTTTCCATTACAGCACTTTTTTTCCCCTTTGCTAGATTCACAGAAGCTTAAGCCTTTGTTACACTGCATCACAGACATAACTTACATCCATAATGAGAATGTCAAATTACATCCATGCAGTTTTGATTAAAAATGGAAGAATGAGCCTTGTATGGCTAATCCCTGACCCTGTGTGGCATATAAGAGAGGAGGTCAATGGTCTTTATCCTGTGTTTAGCAAAACCATGGTTGATGGTTTTGCATAGATAAATAGTGTTACAGCTTTTTGCAAGAGAGGAATTGGGAATAATGGTGATTCAGCAACAGAGTCTTATAAGGGAGGTGTCGCAATTTACAGAACAGGAGCCACGCCAAGAACGCTAGCCATCCCCCCATGTCCTACCTACTTGTGACACATTGTGTTCAATACTGGTCACAGGAGCCTTGCCTCTGGCATTATACTGAACACAGGAGCATGGCATGTTTCATTATAATGAACACACAGTATTTGTCTGTTGGGTGATACTGAACAGAGGAACCTGGCATGCAGCATTATACTGAACATAGGATCTTGGCTCCTGCCATTATGTAATACTGAGGAAAAAAGCCTGCTGTGTGACATTACACGAGATACAGAGCACAGCACTCTACTCAGTGATATTGTATACAATACTGAACACAGCAGCCGTAACCACGGAACTGCAGCAACACCATATTACACATGAAGGATGGTGAGAGTATCCTACAATGTTGCTGCCTTAAATAACAAAAAGCTGAATCATAAACTTCATTTCCGTATGTAGCCATTTAAAAAGATTATAACAGTTCATATTTGCCCGATATTCTAACTAGTTTGTTCTGTGTGTCATAAAACCACCAAAATTAATTTTTTAGCCTAAGAGGCAGAATTTAACCTATTCATGAGTCACAGTTCCTAATAACAAAATGTGGTGTCAGAGTCAAGCTTTATGTACTTACAGTACAAACCAGCTGAAATTAAGCATTCATTCTACAGTATCATTTGCAATAGATTGAGCTTCTCTCTTCGCAATTGTGATTTTGTAGAATGCTTTCATATAGTATAGATTCAACAAGTTATGCTTTGAAAAACAATCACAGGAGCAAAGGACAGAAATAAGGCCATTACATTATGTGCTGTAAAATGATTGGCTGGTACTGTAATCTGTTAAACAACAATATATGGGAGTGACACATTGTCCTCAGTTTTTTTTGGTTTAAAATGAAAACAATAACAAGGATAGAAGAGCCATGTGAGTAGGAGCAACTCTCGGTGGTTTCAGTAAACAGACGAATCCCTCTGCTTTAAAGTCATCTGTTTGGCATACGCTCCCTTGTATTTTCCAATGTGCTTTTAACACTTTCCGCCTGTCAAGACGTCAGAACCTGCTGGTGAGCATGTGCCTCTCGCATGCTGCAGGGAATACTGTTCCAGGCTTGTGGCAGCAAATGCTGACCTTCTGCGCTCCAATGTGCGCCATGTCTTTTTAAATTCAAAATAAGTGTTTTTATAAATTACGTAACTAGGAGGTGGACGGGGGAACTCTGCCACTGATATGGAAGGCAAATCATGGGTATGATAGTAACCCTATTCACTGAATTCTTTATTTGAAGCAGCGGGCATAACTGCCCAGTTTTTTCAAATCTTGCCCTGTAGTAGTGGAATTTTGTCCGTTTTAACTGGTGAGCGCTGTGGTTTCCTTCCTGTTGCCTCTCTGCTTGAATGAGTGGGGCAATGGGGCTGCTGTGTAATGGCATCGTTTCAATGACTGCTTTGCTTTGGTCCTGAGTTCCAACTATTGTGTATAAGATGTCAGGCTCAGACATGACAATATATCTTCTTTTTTTGCTGTTGATGACAGCTGATGGCAGCTGTTGTACTTGTATTGCAATGCGAATACATTATATTACGATTGACCACAGATTAATGGATATAGTATGGGCACTTTCCCCAGTGGGATGGAATACGATAGCCATAGTAGGATCCATTGCCTTCACCGTTGCCTAAAATGTGAATTGTGTTTCTCTGACAGGGTTTAGATCGTGGAGCGAAGCAGCACTTTCCCTCCTTCAGCAGTTTCATCTCCACCATAAATCCCAAGAGAGCAGCCGGCGAGCACAGCTTTTCCACACAGTTGCTTGCGCCCAGTGTTCGACATGGTAAGCCTCTCACTGTGGCAGGTGTGTCACCGAGTCACGACCTGGTGACCCAGCACACACAGCTGTATTCAGGAACGGTTGTTTTTTTCTATACAAATTTTCACATTTTAACATTTCCACATCTGTATCACAAGCTCACAGAGACCAAATTAACTTGATTCTTCACCATGTGTTTATGCTCAGACTACATGTACACAAATTTATCTATATATCACATATACATTACATATACATGTACATATTACACATGCTTGTACATATTAATGCAATTTTCAATAACTATATTTATGAAGTTTATTTCCTTCTGTCTCTTTAAACCAGTCTTCATGGCTGCAAAGCAGTGTCTGTCAGCTCTCTGAGGAAACATCAGTGCTCCTGTGAACGAGTGTAGAGGATGTGACAGTGAAGTGAGATTAACGGACAGTCTACAATTACAAAGTCAGGGTAAAAAAGGGATAACATCCAAAGAGGAGTTAGACCAAACACGTATGTGGAAGAATTTAATCTGTCCCGCTGTCACTTTTCTCAGCCTATAAAGTAGCTTCAGCCTAGTGGAAAGGTGGAAAGAGCTTTCAAACCCTGTGATCTTACAGTTTCTTACAGTGTCTGTAAGTAGCAGATAACATGTAGTCTTTAAAGAAGCCATAAATGTTGATATCCTTTATGGCTGCCCCATGGTTCAGTTATCATTAGGCAATGGTCATATTCTCTTTCATATATACCCTTATTATTTCACAAAGATTGTGATTGAGTGGTAACATTGTGCACATGTCAGCTACAGACTGTTGAGTTGTACTGCAGTCTGACTCATGAATGAGAATCATTTAGGATCACGACATTCAAGGAAGGACGATTGTGCTGACCTTAAAAATACATAATCATATTCCCCAACAGTTCTGAAGGAGTTCCCTTTTATTGTGCATACAGATAACTTCATTGAATTTCAAAGCGACCAATTTAGCTGCTTTGAATTAATGAATCATACTTCAAGCAGATGTTTTGCTTTCTTTTTCACAGACATCAAAGTTGCCGTTGAAGGCTTTAAACAATGCCTTAAAAGATGAAGGGAAGTGCCATTGATGCCTACTTTTAATCATTATGAACCTCATGTACTAACGGCACTAGGCTGGCAGCTCAAGCGCACTTAAAATACAAGCTGTTAAAAGTTCTTGCTTATACTTGCAAATGAGCACCCAGACATTGCAGTGCCATTGTCTTACATGGAAAGACAAGCAAAACATTTCAGCTTGTTCTCATCTGAGACCTTTAGTGGTGCTGCGCTGTGTGTTTGGTACTGTGACGTGCAGGCTTTCGCCTGCATTTCCCTTACTGAATATTAAGATGGATGCAGGTATGAAATAAGTATGTACTGTGATCATTATTGTGTTGGTGTAAATAACAGAGATTTAAATGGTTATTCCATTTCAGAAGTTGAAATTACCAACTGTCTTTAACAGCTGGGTTCTCTGTTTCAAAAATAGTTATTTTCAAAGAAAAATATAAAAACATAAATTCACACCATTTTGTCTTTGTAAATTGATAGCTAACATTACCAACATCCTAACATAAGAATGTTTTTTGGTCATGTAAGTTCCTTGTTGACCATCCTATAACTGAGTGACATAAAATGGTAGCGTTCTTTGCTCAGTGGTAACTCTTGCTTTATCTGAGCATGTGACTCTCCAGTAGTGTTGCTTTCCTGTAGAGTTAATTCTCTTTGTTAAAGAAATGTAGCTCTTGGCCCCCTAAAAACCGATTCCTCTGAATGACCAGAGGTGTGAACAGTATCACAAATTGGATCAGGAAGGGTAATTTGGTGCAAATGAACTACTGTAAATGGAGAAAAAGATTTGGCTTGGATCATGCTAACTAGCAATGATTGTGCCCTTATTTGTCAATGCTAGTCCCTGCTATACCATTTAAAAACCTGCTACCTTACTCCTCGTATTGTACATTTTGTAATTAAAAACAAAACACTGAACCCAGATATCTTTGGTAAGTTACTTTTAGGATTTGTTTATATATCACCTGAAACCTGGAATGAAAAATATTTTCTTTGCTAAACATGTATTCATTAGACTGTCAAACATTACCAGATAGACATCTGTTAATGGCTTACCAAATACATTTCAAGCTGTTAACTTATACCCCTGCTATAATGCATTAACATTCTTTTTTTTTGTTTTCCTATAAACCAAACACTATCCAGTTTTTTTCTGAGAAAGTGCCCTTGATAAGCAATTCATTCCTGAAAAAGTCTCAAATGCTTCCCTGTTTGTGTTTCCTGTACGTCGCCATGGTGAAGCCCGGGAGCTGCCCCCCATCGTCGCTGATGTCCGTCAGAAGCAGCGCATCTCCATCGACACCCTCCCCCCTGAGGTGAAGGCCCCCCTTCCCCCTGAACCTGTCGTCCCCCTCCGCACCAAAACCGCCAAAGAGTTTCAGTGAGTGCAGACCCCCTGGTGTGACCCTCCTGTCGTCGGCTCGTTCGCCAATAAACAATTTGGCAGTATATCGCTTCCCAGGTGTCAGAAGCGCACCATTAACATGTGCTCTTTTTAAGGGAGGACATTGAAAGGGCAACAGCCTCAGGTGACTGGAAGTCTGTCCACGATTTCTACTTGACTACATTTGATTCCTTTCTGGAGCTGAATGCTGCCTTTAAGGTACAAAGCCCATGACTACAATCCAAAAAAGATAACCTTCATCACACATATATGAAACTTTTAAAATCCTAAGCGTTATTTATTGGAAGAAGCAGTTGTTAAATGTTTTGCACATGCGACTAACAGCATGGCTTCTTGGCAATGATGTGAGTCATTATTGAGCTACTCTGTGTGTCTAAATAAAACCATACCGTGTGTTTTGGAGTACAAACCCGCTGCTAAACTGAACTGGGGTCTGACAGGAATGACAGAGGCTTTTGAGAAATTGTGTTGTTTATGCACAAATGTGTTTTGCAGTGAAAACATTTGCCCTTGTCTTTTCTTCTTTTTAGAAAGAACCAAATGCACCATTCAACACTATTGAAGATTCAGGAATAAATATCAAATTTGTTAACGTTGTCTATGATGCCTTAGTCTATACGGTAGGTAAAAAATTAAAAGAAAGCGAGCCGTCTAGTTGCTGAAATACATGCAGAATCAAGGTTATTTAGCACATTTGAAGCACAGAGTACAACTGTTTTTTTTTTTCGATCGTTGCTAGTGATGTTTCCACTTGACTTTGTGGTTGATATTTAATCCCGCCAATGTTAATTGCTAATGTTAATTTTGCAGCCTCCAGACATCCAGAAGTCTGTCCTGAAGGGAATCATTAACAGCTTATTGAGAGAATGGAAGGGGTGCGTAATGCTTTGCTAACTACAGTGTCATTCCAGCTTTTTAATCTTTAAAAGCAAAAACACGGCTGGTTTTTATTCAAGGCTTTCATAGGATTCTAAATGGCGAAATATACAATGCTTAACTGAGGACAGATAGACGTCAGCAATAAAATGACATCTGTTTGTCCTGTTAATCCGTTTGTCTGTCCAAGGGGTGACTCTGCGTTACCATGGAGAGCAGTTCTGTTTTCTGTCTTCCTGCAAATCCAAAACCATGATTACTTTGTTGGATCGTATTATTTGGATTAATCAGTCCACTAAAATCAGGCATTGGGAACAGTATGGACAATCATCTTAAACATTGCGTTCCGAATAGCAAGCTGTTCTCTGTGTTATTTTCTCTATGGTTTATGGGTCAAAAATAGCCTCTCCTTAATTAATTCTGCACTTTGTTACTCCGACTTGATTACTGATTTCGCTTTGGGACCCTCTGAAGCTCACCTTTAAGTTTGTCTCTGCTTTCTGCTCAGTAGAGGAATATGTCAATGTTTTTGTCTGACTTTAGTTGGTTGTTAATTTTAAATCAGGAAGGAGTGGATTTCGCCCCCTGACACAGATTTTTTTTTTTTTTTTTTACTTATTTTCCAGACCTCGGACCAAAGACGACCTGAGGGCATATTTTGTACTCGTTCAGGTAATTCAAGAATAACTGCATTTTCAGACTTGGCAACAGTCTCTGTCCAGCTAATAATTAAAACCATGTCATAAATAGCAAAGTACCAAAGTTGTGGAACCGTGATTCATCTGATATTTTCCATTAATGCCAGTTATTTCCTAATGCTGGATTGTTCCCAGCACGCTAGCTTGCATGCATGCCCTACACAACTAGGCTGAGATGTGTTGAGGTTCTGTGTGTGCTTCAAATGCACTCACATCTGTGGTTTAACACCAGATGATATAAAGGCAGCTGGCTTAGTTACTGGCTAAAATAAAAAGACAGGAAACTGCTGATCTCCTCCCTCACCATATGCTCCATTGACTCCAGTCATATCCCAGTCAAGCGCTAGGGCTAAGAACACATAATGAGAGCAAAGTGTTTACTTTACGCAGGCCCTCTAAACTTGGCTCTGTTTTATCCAAATGTACACAGAGTCACAAGACTCTGCTGCACTGTCTGGGAAAGAATGGTCACAGCAACAGTCTCCTTGGATCAGAATCGAACTGTGTGGCTAATAACTGTCAATTACGCAGATTAAATCTGTTTTACATTTTCCTTTCAGATCAGTGGGCTCAGTCAGATTTTCAACAAAAAGCATTTAACTGCTGCCGTGTTGTGTAATCTCCGAGTCTTTTCTTTCTACTTTCTTTTTCCCCTCATGTCTTCGCTGCAGTATATTGGGGCCTATAATTTTTCTAAATCACTAAATCTAAAATTAGTGTATGGCGATATCCATCTGCAGGCAGCTGATGAGGTTTCTGACTCACATTTTCTCAGAGGAGCATTTGAAATGGAAAAGGAGGACGTGGTTATTGGGCTGATCTGCCTGTAGTTGATGTCAGACATTTGAGTCAGCCCCTGGTATTATGGGCTGTCTTCCCCCCGGAGAGAACGGATGAGGTCATGCTGGAGTGGAAACGCCGGTTTCCTCCACGATGCCATTCTTTATTAAAAGGCAGGATTTCATCACAGCTCGAAATGAAAAGTTATATTTCCTTTCAAGTGTGCTGAAATGCTTTTCTTTGTTGCAGAACCCTCAGTACACCAGCACCGCCACATATGTCATCTATGCACACTTGCTGAGGCAAATCGCGGCCTTGGCTGAAGCAGACCACCATTTCCTGGTGCACTGGTTTAAAAAGTGAGTCTACTTTTCCTGCCTTTTGGTAGCTCAAGCCTTACATTATGCAACATTCTTATTCATTTTCTGCTCCATCTTGCTTGACAGAATTAATCCAGACAGTGAACACATTTTAGCTAAAAGTGTCTTTGTGTGTAAAGCATCACCAGTAATAGACTTTATCTCTGTTGGCTGCCTGTTATACTGCTTTAAAATGAATACATTTATGTCTTTTATAAAATATTTATTTGTTGTTAACAGTTGAGCTGAGAGTATAACGATGTGCTAAAGGTCTTTTATAATCAATTAAATGACTCCACCAGTTTGCAGTGGTGCACCAGTCTCTGAGGTAATACTTTTAGCACCAATTTTATTTTATTCACAAAGGGCATGGAAAATTAACTGTAAGTAACAGGAAAACAATCAATGTAATTCTTAATACGTCAGTATAAAGGTCTTCATGTTGGTTACAAGCCTTATGGGGGGTATTCTCCCATTCGCACGCAAGTCCTTTTTTGCGCGCCTCCAGTTATGCGCATTTCAGTTACGCGTATTCTCCCCTACGCGCTCCGATCACGCCCACTTCAGAATGAAGGCGGGCTCATGAAAGAGGCGTGATTTAATTAAAATATAAGTAGACTGAGTCACAACCTCGTTTATTTTGGCTGTTGGGAAAACGTGGAACGTGGACTTACGCATTTACCATGTAAATGTCATTAAAATCCATTCAAACCATAAACCAGACTCTGATTTTGAAAATAAATGCAAAGGGAGACCTATATTACGAATCGCCTCAAAGGAAAGCATTTGTTTCTATGTATGACATAAACCCAAAAATAAAGTAAATATACCAAACAACACATGTGCTGGGCCTATGTATAAAGACATGTTTGACGTGTGGAGATTCATTAACCCTTTCGCATGTAACTTATTTTTTATGCTATGTAACGTGTGTGTTATGTTACATGGTTCGTTATGTTTTCATTAGCGTCATTAAGCTTCTCATAGTTTTCTGTTACCATTTGCTGTATATTTTTAATGTTAAATCACTGTTTCATCAAAGCTAAAATTAGCTAGAATTTTTCCAATCTAGTTTTCTAATCGCACCGGTTTTAGCATACGTGCTAAATGACTAATCACACCGGTGTGACCGTACGCGCGAAAGCGTTAATAAAAACGCACAATTGAGGAAAAGGTGCAACAAAATGCATGTTCCAATGTCCATGCTTCAAGTCATGCTGAGTAGCCTATTATTAAAAATTCATTAGTAATCACTCATCATGACTCTTCCAAAGTACTCTCTATTAGCTAAATTGATTAATGAATGGGTAACACTCTGCTATTTATACTCATCTTAATTGATTTTTCTGTTTTATTCTAATTGAACTAATTATTTACCAGGCTTGTTCACAACACCATGTGATGTAAAACATTTTTTTTCTGTTTAACAATGTAATATTAGGTTACAAGAAATGTTATTGTAGTTTAAAAATAATGACACACAAATATTGTAAATTTTGAACTTTATTTGTACATGTATAACAATGTTAAAAGTAGGCCTACCACTGACCTAAAAGGAAATACGGTATTTCGCCATGTAGTGACTTACTAAAGCCCTCAGAAGCGCGTAGCTGAAAAGCACGTAAGTCAAGGGCAGAATACGCGTAAATGGTGTTTACATAAGAAACGCCCAGATTTTTGGGCTGCTCCGCCCGAAGCGCATAACTGCTTTCATGGCGCGCAAATCAAGGGGAGAATACGTGTGGGCTGAAAAGTGCTGAAAAGAACATCTGTTAAATGCATGTAATGTAATGTAATGTAGAGCCATGTCTGTAGCTATAGCTGACCCCTATTCTGAAGCAGGCAACAATCTGTTTGCCATCTAAACAGGGCTCGGCACTTACTTACTTACTTAATTTTTGGTTGCTGAATAGACAGTATGGAAGCTGTGTTTTAATGCTGAGAATATATAAAGTTCATCTGTCGCTTTTTTATTTCATGTTTTAATTACAATATTAATGCGTCTTTGTTTTCTTCTTTTTGGGCTAGTAATACTATAGAAGCTATATAATAATATCCAATCTTCGTGAGTCTTTTGGGGGAAGAAAACTGGAGACTCGAAGATTTCTGTCTTCAAGTTAAAATGTCTTCTTTATGATACAAATGAAGGTCACATTGCCTATAACATTAACAGTGGGATGCTGTAGATTTTGGCTTTTTCTTTGCTATTAGCCTACAAGAGTGGAAAAACACAGAATAATCTTATATGTGTAGTACTTACACTAATGGAGATGTATTTCATTGCACATAACCACACAAATATGTGCATGTTTTTCTCAAATATTAACAACACTAGAAGCAAGTTAAATCTCAGGTAGGTAGCCAGCTAGCCAGAAATAAAAACAGGTTAGCGTACTAAGTGAAATGAGTTTACACTGCCACAGCACAGGCAAAGACGCTAGGTAAATCAATTCCCAATAGGCTGTGTGCATGAGTCAAGGTTGATACCCAGAGCAGAGGCAGTGGATCAGAGATATGTATTCCAATCACAGTGTTTGTGTATTTAATGGTAGTAGTACTATACAAATAAAATTGGATTAACAAACTCTCCAGGTTAAGACAGGGCAATGAGAGGGGAAGCAGTGGTTTATTTAAAGACAAAAAACAGTTTACAGTTCTTTTTGTTTTGGTTGCCAAGATGGGAAACCAGGCAACACCAAATGGTTTCCAAAACCTCTTGATGTGTAAATTGGTATAATTTTGGTGTAATTTGGCTGCCCCAGGCAACTGTTGAGCCCTGTTAAATGTCTTTGTGATGAAAAAAATCTCAAGCAGACTGATCTGTTTAGAGGGACCAGTCAACATCTCAAACATGTAAAAGTAAAAAAAAAACAACACTATATTCTCATAGCATGTTACATTCCAGAACTGGTCATTTTAATATTCTACTTTTGTGATCTTTGTGATTTTTGTGCTTATATGTTTTTAATTTTATTTATTTCATTGCATTTATTTGTGTACATAAATAACAAAAAATTGTAGATCATAGACTTTCCCATATTTACTCTTCCACATTTATTCTGGAAGTCTTCTTCTTAACATTCATTCATACACCCGCTTCAACAGTGCAAAATGAACACTGCTACTGTGTGTGTGTGTGTGTGTGTGTGTGTGTGTGTGTGCATGTGTGTGTTTGTGTATAAAACAAGTACTGACAGTACTTGCAGTACTGATTGGCACTTTACTAATTAGCGACACCATGTATTCCTTTGTATTGTTTTATTCAGAGCACTCAATTCATGCTCCTCACGGTATACTCCACCAATGACAGGCTGCTGATTGGTTCTGCAGTGAAGCATGACCCAACAGGGTGATGTCACAGTAGGACTCGGCCAGAGGAGCAGGATTATATGTCTTATATATTTTTTATTCACATGCAACTTTTTATGCATATGTATAAAGAACAATATCGTTCTTTGGTTCACATGTTTAGAATTTTGAAAATATATGGATGTCTCTTAATTCCATGGCATCTGTGACTTCTTTGTGAAATTTATGGCCTTAGTTTACACCTTTCCTCATGAATGTGAGAATGCGCTGTGTCCAAAATGCTGATCTGTCTTCTCACAGGTGTGGGAATGTCTTTGCATGGTAGTGCCAGCGTATGTTCGTGCCAACATGCTTATGCCTGATTTGTGAATGCGTTCTCTTGGAGCTACCTCCTCCTTGTCTAAGCAGGTGTTTCAAACCAGGAGTCAATGTTTTAATGCTTAATATAAGAAGGAACTTTACTTTAACTTGACTATGCTAAGAATTATCTAAAACATGCGAGAGTTCATCCCCCTGCTATGCGTTTGATGTGCTCCGCCCCCTCCAGGCTGTCTCAGAGGCGCTTCAGGCAGCTGGTGGAGCGTCTGCTGCAGTTCATCTCCACGCGGCTGTTCCCAGCCAAGCCGGAGGAGCTGCCCCCCATGGCCAAGTGCTCCTGGTGGATCCCCTCTGCCACCCGAGTCCTCGGCCTGCTCAGTGAGTAACCCACCCCCTCACCCCCACATGTAGCAGTTTTGGGGGGTGTAGAGATGCAGGTGGAAGTGTCACTAGCACTTCTAGTGTTCATCATTGATGTGTGTGTCTCTTAATGCACAGAGGTCACATATGCACTGATCTGTATGCACATACTGTATGTGCACGCTTTGGTAACAGTAAATGAGCCAGTCTGCACATTAGATTAGATTTTTTTTCATGTAATCTATGTCATTAGTGAGCCCATATGAATAAGGAAAAAAAAATGATGGCACATGTTTTTAAGGTAAATGCCATGTTCTTCTTTGTATTCTTCTTTGTTCTTACCTTTGTAAGTCCCTCTGGAGAACAGTGCCTGCCAAATGACTGAACATAAATGGAATTTGTATCTGCAGGAGCTCAACTGTTACCTTATAATTCCCCACTGAGATGGAGATCTCAGGTGCACATGAAACCATATCTACTTTAGATGGAGAAATTATACTTAAATGACATTGAATCACTTTCACTATTTGCGAATGGCAGAAAGGAGCAAGACTAATATCAGGTTCAGTTCCTTGGTGGGCCACTGACCCTTTGGCAAGGTACTTAACCTCAATTGTATCAGTATATCTTCAGCTGTGTACACTATGTTAGTCTCTTTTGTAAGATAATATGCTAAGAACATGCAGTGTAATAATTAATGTATATGCTTTCATTAGAATGTATTAGAATGTATATGTCATTAGAATATTCCTCTTTCACCAGATGCAGCAAACAGCCTTTCTACCCCACCCATCATCTCCTTCACTGATTTCTACAACCTCACCCTGGACCACATCGACATTATGGAGGACTATAACACCTGGCGGAGTCATGGAAACTCAAACAGGTGAGGCAGAAATCGCATGGCACATAGCAGAACATTTTACAAGTGCCAGCTTCTCCACCGTCTGCAGGGCATTACCTCCTGTCAAAAGAGGAATTTCAAAAGGAGAAAGTCAGCTGATCGTTGTTATTATTATTAGGTAATTAGGATCGTTAGACATAATTACTGAACTTGGATCCAGCACCCGCAGGAATCCACAGACTCAGCAGTCCCGATCAATGTGATGAATTTCAATTTGCTGTGAAGGTTCACGCTCCAGCATTTTTATGAAATAAGAGCTCCCCCTCGTGTTCACTGTAACCCGTGAACAGCGAATGCAGAAATGCAGTGTCACGCCACCCTGATCTTGGTTGTATTACAATCCTGTGAATGTTTTACTAAATCTCTAAATCAACACAAGGAAATGGTACAAAAACTAGACCATGTTTATCAGTCTGAATTGGCTTAAAATGCTATTCAAAGGGTACACAAAAAATGAGGCATAGCTCAAAGCAAAGAACTATAAAACACTGTCATGTGTTAGTCTTTAATATTCAATTTATATAAAGTGCTGACAACTATTAAGACAACTATTGTGGTTCAATGTGAAAATTTAATCCATGGAATATACATGATTTGCTTGAACACTCCTGGTGTTTACAAATCAACCTTGTAAATGCCATTTACTTGGTGTGTGCTTGTGAATAGAGATCACTTTAGCACTTTACCTGGGGATTATCTTCAAATGAATGCTTATTTTAATAAAGCATGAATTCCAAGATCGAATTGACACTATGTCTTGTGTTAAAACATGATAAAATAATGTCCACAGGCAACACACAGTCAAGCACATTGTCTGACAGTGTCGCTCCTGTTAAAGTCCAAATAATGAAAAAGGGGCAGTTGCGAGGATAAGGCCGGGTATGTCAGGAATCTGGGACAGTCCCTACGGCCGTGGCTCTGCTGGCTCCGTGTTGTGACTTCCTGTTTTCTCTGTCCCTTCCTCAGATTCTCCTTCTGCCAGTTCCCGTTCATCCTGTCGACAGCGGTGAAGAAGGCCATCATCCAGAGGGACTCGGAGCAGCAGATGATCAGCATGGCCAGGGTGAGACGGCATGTGTCACATATACCCCTCCCCCCAGTGTCGCCTGTACCCCATCTGCCCAGCATCTGACTGCTGCCCTGCAGGCTGGAACTCCTGTCACAGCCTGCTGACCCCACTTTGGTTTATAGGTTTTCATAAGAGGCCCAAAGGGGGAGACACACAACCTTCTAAGCGAGCAGTGACCCGTCCACATAGCAGCAAGTTGGTTCCTTAGTCAGAACATCAAAGTACACAGAGTATACACCCCCAAAGCTCAAAGGTTGTATTTTCACTGTTTAATTTTGAAGTGTTTAACACCAACAACACGCACTATCAAGGACACACTACATCCTCTGAAAGTTGTCTCATTATAAATGAATAAATTGTATTATTGTGTGTTCAGCATGGGAACACAACACTCATGCTATATAACCTATTGCAGCAAAGCCTGGTGGACAAAGTGTCTCGCAGGCAAAGAGTGGACATGAGCCTGCTCTTTCTCAACATCAGGGTTCGGCGGCCGCAGCTGGTCAGTGACTCACTGGATGAGGTAATACCTTGTGGCAGACAAAACAGAATGCATAAAAACCCCTCTGTTCTCTCCCTCAACCTGAACAGTAATCCACTGCACAGACCAATTTTTCAAAGTTTATAGTTCATTTGAATCTTACACAGGATCTGTAATTAACATGTACAGAATTGTGACATCAATTGATCCGGTTGTGTTCTCTACCTGCGTTTAATTAGCAGGTTCCAAGCACTGCATTTGTCTCTAAATGCTGAGCAATACTGTGCTTCCAATAGCAGTGAAATGACTGCATAACATTACCTTTCATGAGCACTGAGGGCCCGGCCCATTTGAGATCTGCTCTGGAAAGTTCTCAGCATCGCTACGGCTTAATATGGAAAAAAGGGCTCGCCTGCAAACGCTTTGCCATTTTTTTTTTTTTCCCACAGCTCACAAGAAAGCGAGCCGACCTAAAGAAGAAGCTGAAAGTGACGTTTGTGGGAGAAGCTGGGTTAGACATGGGCGGCCTGACGAAGGAGTGGTTTCTCCTCCTAATTCGACAGATTTTTCACACAGACTACGGTGAGACGGATGAAATAAACACGGCGCTGTCATCAGTGTGGCTCGCGGCCCTTGGTTACATTAGAGACAGCTGTGTTGTGATGCATTTGGGCTCATCCAGTGTAAAATACAAAAACAACAGGCGTCTCTCTTGTTTTTGCAGTTTCTGTATTTGTGTCTCCATTTGTGTATTTGACATCCCACAGTTCAACTTATATCCATGCCTACCTGGAATAAATTCAAATGTTGACCCAGTTACAAATGAAAAACTGAAAATTTTCAAACATCTGTGTGTTTCATATTATATTTTCAAATAAAATTTATGAGTGAAATTTTTTTATGTACTCAAGACTAAGTGAAAAAAGGAAGTGAGATGCATCCAAGCAGATGTGGAAAGCACTGTAGAAAGTGGTTTGTTCATTGGAATGTTGTTTAAAAGTAAAGATTTATTTTTTGTGTATATTTCAGGCATGTTTACGTACTTGAAAGATTCCCACTGTCACTGGTTCAGCAGCTGGAAGTGTGACAACTACTCCGAGTTCCGATTGGTTGGAACTGTATCCTTTCATCATCTGGGCGATGACTGAGTAATTAGTCACAGGTCTGGGGGCATGCACTGTTCACACCGAGATGACAGAGCCAGTGTTCTCAACACAGGGAAAAATATACCTGGAATAATATTTAGATACCATAAAGCTGTCTGGGTTTCAAAACCCAGCACATATATTGAACATTAGTGAACACTATACCAGGGGTGTTATTCGTGGGTAAAACAGCAATGCCCTCTGATGTTTTTTTTTCTTTTCCCCTCAGTTTGTATGCAGTGCAGGACAGCTCAGTTTTTGCTCTTTTCCATAGTACAGCTGAGGTTTAGAAAGAAAACTTAAAAAGCTGATGTCAAAATGTAAAAATTCCACCCAAAAACAGAACAAAAGCATCTTCAAATGAAACAGCAATGGCATGGTTTACAGGCCTAATGATTTTGATATGAAACAATACAAACAAATCAAGAGAAGCTGAGCCCTTTTGACTGAAGGTAAGCGAGGCAAACAGTCTGGAAATCTGGCCAGGGATATGTTCTGAGTCCTACAGTTTTGACGTGCCAGGGCTTGTTTGACCCATGATGGAGGTATTACGTACAGTCAGCTGTCTGCAGTGGAAAGAAAAGGCTACTAACAAGGAAACCAACTGTGAGATCAACACCAAGGCAACCTGCTCAGCACACATACACCAGAATGGAGCTGACTCACCGTGTGTGAGTCATTGCTTCTGTGATCAGGTTAACATCACGCTGCACACTCAAGTGCTGGTGGCTGGAAAACAGTTGCGGCCAAATTAAATCCAGATGCATTCTTATGTCTGATGCGATCCTTCAGGTAGCCTGTGTTTGTAGGCCTTTCCTAAATTGTTTTACCAGATTTAGTCATTTGGTCTGAATTGCTCAAATTGAGTGCTTCTTTGTAAAATCGCATCACATGGGCCCTTTTTGTGTTATATTATTTTTGTCTATCTCATGATTCCAGTGTGACTGAAGCTATAGAGACAATCACAGCTAATCACAGCTAATATGCGCTGGTTGCAGTGCCTTGCAGAGCAGATGACTTGATTTTGCTAAGCTGCTCTTCCAGGAGTGATGTCAGAGACACAGTGGCAGCCAATGGTGTCATGTCCTGGTGTTACCTCTCTAATTGTCCCCTGGGGTCATTGCAGTTTCGTTCATCTGGCTGCCAGATCACTCATCTGTCAATTAGTAGGTGCTGCAGAATTGCTGAGTGTCAGTGTGTTCCGTGCCGCTTATTAGAGCAGTGACGTACATTGCAACTCCCCTTACATTGCAGACTTATACACATGGGATAAATTATTATTTAAAATATCTTTTTTATGGTTTTATGGTAGTTTTCATTGCTTCCCTTTGGTAGCCATTCTAAGGGATTGTTTTCTGTTTATTTCATCACTCCGAACGTCATGGAATTTTCCAAATGTCTGCCCGAGTTACTGTTAGTGTGTATCCAAGCGGCTGATCCTCTGGCCCTCGGTAGCTCAAGTAAGATCCTCGTTGCACAGCAGTTGTAGTGGGATGACATTCTTTCAAGTCATGGAAAATAGTTTAACAGCTGTTGTGCGATTATCGTACAGCAATTATCACTCTACTGTACACCTACTGTATTGGGGAAACCCTTTGTTAGTTATGTCCAAACTGCTATTGGAAGGATGGAATAATTTAAATAAAGGATAATTTATGTGTTGTTTCCAGCCAGATAGCTTTCACTGCACTTATTATTTTTAAATGGAATATTGATCAAGGAAATTTCAAAGATTAGTGTACACGTATGAAAGACTGTGCTTAAAAAGAGGGCTTGTACCGAAAACTGAGTTTCACAGCACGATATGTCTAATTGTAGCTAGATTCAGTAAAATTAAATCCATTATACAGCACTTTGCTCAGATTGCCAGGTCAAGCGGACGTGAGCCGTGAGACCGGATTGCCGCCTGTTTCAGGGGAAGTGTCAGCAGCGATGTGGTCAGAACAGGAGCTCACCCTCCTAGCCGATGGCACTTGACTCGTGTCTGTCAGCTCATGGGCCTAGCGGTGTACAACAGCATCACCCTGGACATCCGTTTCCCCCCGTGCTGTTACAAGAAGCTGCTGTCTCCGCCCGTTGTGACGTGTGACCAGAACACGCCCGTGGGCATCGGGGCTCTCACCTTGGACGACCTACAGCAAGTCATGCCAGTACGTACGCTTGCCACAAAAAAACAATGAAATCAATCCATTTTAAATTGCTAGCATTGTAACTATAAAACAGATTTCCTTTGATTTTGTACAAAATGTCAGATTTCGTAAGCACTGTGGTATAGCCTGAGGTATATCACGTAATCACTGAAAGATGTAGTTTAGAATTCTGTGCAGGAGCTGGAACACAGGGGTAGAAGCTACATTTAGATTATGCAGCATCAGCATGACACAGCAGATGTACAAACTGATGAATTTGTTCGCATTGTCTCATTACCTTACTGCAGCCAGGATGAAATGAATTGTGTCTCTGTGTCATTATTGCTTGTGACCTTCCTGGGGTCTTGTCAATAGCTCTGACAGCAGTGTGAAATTCCCCTGCTTTTGCATCACATTCACACTGCTGATCTCTCATATTAGCAGTTGAAGAAACCTTTTAAGTCCAGATTGTGTTCTGTATTCAAAAGACATAATTTTCCACATAACTAAATAGGCAAATGCAATAGAAGTGAAACAAATGCCAGTGTAATACTTCATTCACACCTGTTTCAGTTATTATTGCAAAAGTAAAAAATGTTGTGTTAGAGGACTGAGCATGCTCTGGAATCTGACAGTTCTCAGATAATGATGAACATTGTTTTAATATGGCCAACTTTATCTACCACATAATTTACTCTTACCAATACCTATAGGAGAAGAACCCAATTTTAGGCAGTGTAAATAATCATTTGATTATACATGGTCCATTTTTATTTTATTTTGGAAAAAAATAAAACAGAAAATGGCACTTTAGTGTTTAAAAACATAAACTGCATAGTCTGTTTTGGGTATTGTCATGTTTTGTACACTGAATTTGTTCCAGTCAGCTGGATCAGACATGTGAAGTACCATGCAGTTACTTTCTCTACCAGCAGAGGGCTCTTGAGCTCAGCTTTATTTCTTTGCTCAGCTGCGAAACGCCCCTTGAGAGCAAATAAATGCAGCCATTATGTGAGGGCAGTGTTTTGATGTGCAGTTTCAAGGCTACTAATAACTTATGTTTGTGAAAAAAATGTTAAAATGATAGATTTGCAGTTTAATTTCACATTAATGTGTAGTCATCTGTTTCATTTGGGGCTTGTTTAGGCTTTCTTTAGATAAGTGGAAGCTGTTTGCTTCCCAACTGAAACTTTCTGTAAAGTGACATGGAGGCAGACAGACAGAGGTGAGAGCCAGAGTCTGTGTGAGTCTTTTGTGTCCTAAAAGTGGAAAATAACACCAGTGGTCAGGAACAGTGAAACTTCATTTCATTTTTCAGTTTTGAAATACTTTTTAATCCTCTCCTGCGTTATCTGCCTGTGGCATCTTCTTTATATGTTAAATCAGAGTCATAGCCAAATTCTCATTCTGATGTTATGATTCCCATGACTATGTTGAATGTCACTCATGTATATTTGAGGATGGCATAAAAATGCATGTGATATTCAATATAATTCATCATCAGTTCATTTTTGGTTCTCTTATAAAACAAAAATGTTGTTAACTGGATACGATATGTGTTCCCCACCCTGGCGCTGTCTTAAACATTGAATTTTGAATTTCACAGGTCACAATGCCAAGAATTTGCTTTGTAGGGTTTTTTACAGTTTTGTACTATTATACAGTACACTAAAATGAAAAATATTAAGGTTATTTCACATTATCATACAGATCATTTGTTTTTCCTTCTGTTATGCTTTTACTGTAATGGTTGATAAATGTGACTGTTTTCTTTTTTCTTTCTAGGACCTTGCCCGTGGGCTCGGAGAGCTTCTCAGCTACGAGGGCAATGTGGAGGAAGACTTTTATTTGACTTTCCAGGTTAGGATTATACAGTGTTATAATTTGTACCCAGACATTCCTTTGAGAATATATTTGAAATATCATGTGCCAAAACGAAACAGTATCTATATGTATACCTGCCCTTTTCTAAGATTGAAACAAACTCTGTTTCTCTGTGCATCTGAAATACAAAGAAAACAGTGAAGGGGGTCTGTGAATAATTCATTAAAAGAGCCTTTAAAAACAAATTGACCGGTTATGTACTGATTAAAAGCATGTACAACGTGTGCTGGGTGCTACATCAGGGGTCAAGCTGAAAATCAAGCTTTTTTTAGAAAGCCATTGTTAATAGTGGATCAAAGCCAGTGCTCTTCTAAAAAGCATTGATTTCAGGTGCTGTGAAAAGCATGTCCTGTCCCTGTCACCAAGGCTGCAGTGACCTCGGATCAGAATCACACAGCCCTTAACCTAATACTTCTTTGTCTTGTGATTTTAATCCACAGTACCTTGCCATTGCTGATATTCTGTACTAATAACTACATCCACCTGGCTTTGTTAACCTGGCAATTAGCCTGCTGGCAGTAACATACTTTAAGTGAAATGTTTCTGAAAGTCATGCTGATAATATTGTGTAACTGAACATGTCTGAGCTGCGTAAGCATTGAAAAAATGTCATGGCAGAAGAAAATGATCAGGGCTAATTTGATTATTTCAGGTCTCCCAGGAAGAGCTCGGGACAATCAAGTCCTACAACCTAAAACCGGGTGGTGATAAGATCCCCGTCACTAACCAGAACAGAAAGGGTGAGTGAGTAACTGGCTGCCAGGAAAGGGAAGAAGAGAAGACTGTCCCTGCATGTGTGACCTGTTGTCCAGACAGAATGTCATTTTTATTCTCTTCCCTGATGAAATTACAATGCCCTCTGTGTGCCCGCAGAATATGTCCAGCTCTACATCGACTTCCTCCTGAATAAATCCATTTACAAGCAGTTTGCAGCCTTCTACTATGGATTCCACAGTGTGTGCGCTTCAAACGCACTGATGGTAAGTTTGACATGTTTTCATAAAGGGGAAATCTGCAAATATAAATGTGATGGCAGATATGAAGAGAACAACTATACTTTTAAGCTTGTGCTGTTTTTATCACTCATACTATACATCGTCTTATCAGTGCAGTAAACACAGATGAAAAGATAAGGGAATTCGAATTTATTGCGAGACTTCTCATTGGCTGTGGAAACAATAAATAAGTGGCGTAAGCAGTAACCAGTACACCAATGGCTGTCAGACATTTGTGTGCGACAGAAATTTGGCTGCAGGCTTGTCATAAGTTCCAGAGACGCTGCTTTGAGACTTGCAGGGAGACTCAGCTGTGTGGAGTGGTGTGTGTGTGTGCGTGCTGTGTGTGTCGTTCCTCGGAGCTTTGTGAATTCGCTCACAGGGTCTCCCTTCCCTGCCGCCCCCGCACACACCCTGCCGACTCTGCAGACTGAGGCTTTGTTTTCCCGGCCTGCCTTTGCCTGCACTGGTCTCCATACAGTATCTAGGCTCTTAAGCCAAGTAGGGGAATCCATGAGAGAGGCCTATAGAAAGCTTAGGTTCGAATCTTGTGAAATGGCAAGTCTGGGACTCTCCCTGAATATCAATCAGCCGGTTCACAAAGACACAAAGGTCCTGTGTGCTTATACGGCCTGGCAGTCTCCAGAGACTTCTGTGGCTCGAAGCACGGAAGCATCTTTTTGCCTCTTTTGTTTGGTTAACAGCAGCTTTCAATCTCGTTCAGGGCTGCACAATGGTGATTGATAGGCAAACAGAACACACTGAAAATGCTATCACTTCGCTGTGGAGACTGACTTGAGACAAACATGTTATATTATTCCACACTGAGGAAGCTGCTCTGAAATAAACAGTGTGAATTCTGCAATAATAATTCTGCCAGGGCATGGAATTTTCCACACAATGTTTCTAGCTGCATTTCGCATGTACCTGGGAATGGATTCTCACAGCACCTGCACAAACAGGCATATTGAATCAGGTCTTCTGTTTATATATCAATAATTACAATGGAATGTCTGGGAACATTCTAGATGTTGTGCCACAAAACACATTCTACTTTTGCCTGTCAGTATATTTATCTGTGCTTTGTATTTGTGGTTTTTTTGTATGTCTGTGTGGGTGCATGTAAAGAATTTAGTTATTAATTTGTGTAAATCCTAAAGAGCTTCATATATACAATGTATTTGTTTCAGTTGAATACCTTTGCATCCATATTTTTTGCATATCATATGTGGAGTAATTCAACATTTTGATTTTTGCTGTCTTTTGCTTGTAAGTGCATGGTATACATAGTTGCATGCACAGTATGTATTGCATGCATAATGTGGGCCCAGAAAACCCAGTGCTTCACAGCTGTGTTCAAATCTGTTTTTGCTAACGTGTGTTTTGGCCTGCAGTAGTATGTCAAGCTATTTTCTCATTAGGAAGGCTGTAATAAGGCATTGTATGATGAACTGGTACTGTTTCAGTCTGAACATTCTATAACAATTTGCAGTTCTGGCAATGTGAGACTAGCTCAAACCTCACAGTGTTTAACTTGGTAGAACTCCAGGTTAAATTTATCTCTGCCTCTGTATGGTTAGTATCTGCAGTAGTTTGCTGTACTCTATTGCCCAGCGCACTCCGTGAAGAACAAGCTCAAACATTCAAAATGACAACAGGAGAATTGAATGAATTTTCTCACAATTTCAGAAAAGGGGCCTGCACCATTACAGAATAAGTTATATTCCTCTTCCAGGAAAGCGCAACAGCGCAACTGAGTGCAAATAAAACATGTAAACTGAAAAGTAGTTACATTTCTGAAGTTTATTATTCTGCAATGATATACACATAACTTGAGATATACAGATAAACTGTTTTCCTGGTTGACGATTCAGCTGCTAGGTTCTTCCATTTCAGGTTAGACTTAAACTTGTGCAAGCCAAAGGAGTTTTGCAAGTGCAAGCAGGTTGGTGCATGGTGGTGTACTAATTAGCTCGATGTAGGGAAAGAGGCCACTGAGACAGTCTCATTCATTTTGCATAGTTGACCCTTGCCCCTCATATGGCTCCGGTCCAACATGCCCATGTAGTTCTCAATCGCTCTCCTTACTCTGTTACGCAACGCACGTCTACAGTCTCGCTGCTTATGTAACCGGCTCTGAGACAGTAATAACTCACCCAGGAGGTGTGGCAGATGGCTGCTTATCCTATTGTAAGAGGAGTATTACTTTGAACCTGGCCGTTTGATTGCCCGCCACCACCAGGACATTTCCTTCTGCAGTCTCAGATCATGGGTGAAATGTTTAATGCAATTTTTCAGCTCACAGCGTAACGCGCTGGACTGGGAGACCTGAGGCGTGAACTGGATATGGTGAGCTTTGCTGACTGAGCCTCAGGGGCCACACTTCTCAGAGACAGGACGCTGTCCATTTACTCACTGTGCGCTGAACGTTCAAAATCTAAAATGTGAAACATGCTATTAATTTACCACCTTCTCTCTTAGTATTGTGCGCCATACTCAGGAGATGACATAAAATTCACATGTTCACAAGTTAAAAAAATAAACTGTGAGGATTATTTGCTTTAAAAATACCTCAAGGCATTTAAAATGTGAAAGTAATAACCAGTCAGACCAGGTGTAAGAAGCAGGTAGGAGTGCTGCCCTAATGATTTGTGTGCGTGTGTGTGTGTGGATGTGCATGCATGCATGTGTGCATGCGTGCGCGTGTGTGTGTGTGTGCATGCGTGCGTGTGTGTGCGTGTTCATGCATGCATGTGTGTGTGTGTGCAGATGATGGGTGTTTGGAGGGCTCCTGTAATAACCAGAGACATGCTGCTCTGTGCTGCAGCTGCTGAGGCCAGAAGAGGTGGAGATCTTGGTATGTGGAAGCCCAGAGCTGGACATGAGCGCCCTGCAGAAAGTGGCTCAGTACGAGGGCTACAGCAAAACTGACCCCACTGTCCGGTGAATCCCTTTTTATACTTTTTTCATTGTTATCTCTTTTTCATGCATCTACTCTCTATGATCCACTGGTTAAGCAAGCTATCCAATGAGAGCATAATCATCATTTTGAATAAACAACATAAGTATTTAGGAAAAGAAAAAAGGTGAAAAGGTGAAAGATTTAATAAGATTTAAAATTTTAATAAAACAAGACAAAAAAAAAAAAGAACAGAAAGTGATATTAATAATCATGATGTTGTCTATCAGTGATTATCACTGTTCAGTAAATCCTCCTCACCCCTCTGCTTCTTGAACACAGAAATTACCCATAATTGGTCTATATATTATTTTTTCAATGTTTTTTATTTTTTCATTGATCACTAGGAAAGAGTTTATTTATATGCAGAATTATTTTACTTGGTGCAAAGTAGATGCTGAAGTTAATAAACCACTCACAGGGATTAATGGGGATCTGTGACGTAATCAATTGACAGTTCAGCAATGATCCATTATACTTTAACAATTAACATTTTTGATGGAAATTGTACTTTCGTTTCAAGTGTAATATAAAATAAATGATTCCTCCTAACAAACATGATGCGTGTAACATGAAACCTTAAACACTGCAGCCATCCTGTATAGATCAGTGATTTTTTTGTCCATGCAGCAATAGCTGAAGTTGTGTTTTCTGCAAGTGTGTTTTAACGGGCTGATGTTTTCCATCTGCCTCCAGCTGTTTCTGGGACGTTGTCCTGGCCTTCCCCCTGGAGATGCAGAAGAAGCTCCTCCACTTCACCACAGGAAGCGACCGCGTCCCAGTGGGAGGGATGGCCGACCTCAACTTCAAAATATCCAAGATTGATGTCTCCACGGAGTGGTAACGCGTTTCTTCATTCCTCCTAGATCTGTCTGAATGCTCTGTGAAGCGAGTTTAATAGGTTGCTCTGAAGGGACATAAGATATTTTGTAGTAGAATTTGCTGTTTATTTGCTTAAGGTGTAGAAATGATATGTATGATCAGTTAAACCATCACTGAGTATTTAGGATAGTGACAGTACCACAACCCCTTACTTTGACCTCACAGCTACTTCTTTCAGAATCCACAGTGGTGGTGACAGCTTTGCTTGATTGTCAGCTTGTCTAACACAGGGGTAGGCAAATCTGCCACTGAAGTATCAGAGGTTCCTCTGGTTTCTGTTCCAGTCGGATCCTTAAATATGTGATTGGGTCAGTAAACCCTATTCATACTATGGTCATGATCTTACTATGTTGTTTCACTGCTGTCAAAAGCCTGTGTGGAATAAATGGTTAGTTAGCATAAATTACCAATGACGTAGTACATAACTGGGCAAAGCATGTGGTAAAATACCAAAAAAGCAAAAAGGTGACACCAGTTTCACTGAGGAATGTATACAAGATCTAGACAACTACAGTTCAGCTAGCCAGGTGTTCACATGGCTACCTGGCAGGCTAGAACAAAATAATTGGTCAGTAGTCTACTATTTTGGTAGATTAATGATGATGTCATGTGCAGTAGGTGTTTAGCATTTCAGCAAACAGAAAAACCTCTGTTCTGCAGGATTAGGGCACTCCAGAGACAAGTTGCCTAGCCCTGGTCTGACATAATGGAATGAGATTTCTCTGAGGAGACTGAGAATCATATAAACAGGGACTCAGAGTAAACTTCTACGTAGACAAGACCCTGTGTATTCTTAACTGACTCTTAATGGGTAAACTATGGATGTTACGTGTTAATTGCTTCTCACTTTTTGTGATTTATGCTGTCTTCCACAGGTTACCAATATCACACACTTGTTTCAACCAGATTTGTCTACCACCATACAAAAGCAAGAAGGAGCTGAAACAGAAGTTAACTATTGCCATTTCAAATGCTGAAGGATTCGGTCTGGAGTGAACTCAAATGGTGAAAGTTTTACATGTAATTTAAAGACCTCAACAGTGCTAGATTTATTCATGGATTTCTGCAGATTTCTTTTGCATTTTAGTATTATTGGAAGCTACAGTGGGCACAGTATTACTGTATTCTGAGGTATTAAAGCACACTTGTGATTTTTAATTTCTATGTGAATGACACCCTGTTGTAACAAATAATTTTTAAACGTGTGGTAGTGCGGCTTTATGTCCTCAGGGCCCAAGTCAGCAAACTCTAATATTGACTTTTTATGTTGTGCGTGAGAATGTGTGTCCAAGCACAAGTCTTCTCTATATCTTCCTAGGACCAGGATTCTGCCAGCTTGATATTTAGATCAGCAAAATGTCTTTGTAGCTAAAAAAGCCCTTATAATATTTTGCATCCTGTATCCTTTATTGGGATGAAAAGAAACATAGAAAAGTTGTAGAGTCAAGCATGCTCATTCAGAAAGCATACTCTTTGACTGAATCTAGGTCAAACTGGTTGGAATCTGTGATAAAATAACTTGGCAGACTGACTGTAAGGTGTGGGTGTTTGAAGTGCTAGAGTCCATCCTCTTTTCAGTAATCTTTAGAGGAAAGCCTAAAAGAAAGTTACTCACATGGAAAAGCTTGGTCTCTGGTCTCAGAACCATTTAGACAAACAGCTTTTTACGCTGTGATTTGGAACATGTATAAATTAAACATTTGCAGCCTCTTAATTATGTCTTTCTTGTAACAATGTGTATACAGCTCCTCAACACTCCTCATTGTGTTTTGTGTAAATGCTGGGAGAATATTTGATAAGAAATAGTTAATGCATGGAAATGTTGATAATTTCACCACCGGGACTCATTCTACAATGAGGTGATGACTGGTGGTTTCAGAATACAGTAGATTGGCCTCTGTTCAGTGACCTGGCTGGTATGGCTTATCTCACAAGACAGAAACAAAAGTATTACATGAATTAATATATGTATATATTGGAAGGAAACTGACCTAATAACTCATTGAGCAGCAGACAAAGGAACATCAGAATACATAAAAGTTCAAAGTAAGCAAGTATCCCTACCTAGATATTTTTGTCACATGAATGTCTGAACCTCCTCATGGCCATCATTTGTCTTTCTTTACTTGATGAAAGATTCCTGCTTCACTATGATGTACCAGTTTGGTTGGAATTTGAAAGCTATATTTGGGTTATACAGAACGATACATGCTGTACCTTAAGTTTTTCATAAAGACATGTATAGTCCTGACAAACAAGTTCCAGGCGAGGGGGTAGTGACAGGTGATGTATCAGAACTGCAGCATTGCCTTGTAGTACTTAGAGGGAATTTCAGTGTATTGTCTTAGTATTTATTTTTTAATTGAACATTGTGGATTGGTCCCAATTAAAAGATTTATTGGCTGGTATTTCTGTCTGTATTGTCTCTTATCTGCTTTTATTGGTTTTATTACAGTACTGGCTACACACTACAGTCTTGCACAGAATAGGCTCTATACATATATGTGTGTGTGTGTGTGTGTGTGTGTGTGTGTGTGTGTGTGTGTGTGTGTGTGTGACCTACTGTGAAAGGATGTGTAGTCGTCATGGAGTGCTGAGGTGATCATCCCTGGGATTCAGTAAAAAACTGTACACACCACCTGGTTACATGCTTTGGGTTCATCAGGTGTGTTAGTGCCTGTGCTTGTCTGCTAACTGATGCCTTCATGTGTTTCTCGTCTCAGCAACAAGCTGAAATAGAATTAATATGTCACATCCGCATTGTAAGCAGATTCTGCATAGTGAACACATGTTTTAACGAAGGTGACTAAATTTACCATGGGACTTTGTATGACAGAATGGGGCTAAGTGTGTGAAGCGCAAACAGTTCTCAAGTGACCGGGGGGGGATTTTCAGGCGGAAGCAGAATTCACTTTAGAATGCCCTGCAAAGCAGCTCCTCTTTATATTTCACTCCTGCTGAGTTAATTAAAGCCTTTGCTTCTGCTGCTGAGGCCACTTTTTGCAGGCACCCTTTAGAAACAGTTCTGTGTGTGTGTATCTTTGAGACACACAGTTGGACAGAGTACAGAGTACTCATGGGATTTGCAGCAGAGAGGCAGGCCAGCAGTAAACATTTTGAGGGTAAGTTAGTGAGGGATTGTCTTGAAGACAGCGTAAATGGAGTCTGTTGGATGCAACCTACTCTGCAATAGGCTTGGTTTGGTAAATGTGACTAATTACCATAGTTCCTTTTCTCATTTCTTGTAGGTAAAACTGATTTTAAAAAATCTGGATCTGAATGCGAAAGAGCTCACTACTCTCTCCTCACAGGCTTAGCTGACTTATTATATTAATATAGTACTTGAAGCGTGGTTTTAACGCTGTAAAGAAATCTATAATATTGTACACAGTGAACAGCTATAATGAACCTGTCAATATGTGGACTGATAATGTGTTCAATCACTCATGCAGTGTGATAGGAAAGATGCCAAGAGTTTCCCGTGGAAACAGTCCTTGGATGAAGTCCAAGATAAATGATGAGCTAGCAGGTGAGAGGCTCGGGTTTCCACAACAAAGGAGGGAGACAGAGCTGGTGATATACATGACATGTTGGCGCTCTGTGTGCCTTGGCTGTACACTGTGTAGAAGGAACAGGCCGTTAACAGTCATGGGGACCTTCACCAAACGTCCAGCATTTACCCTCTGCGTATATAGGTCAGCATCGACCTGAGCCTCTACCTGAAATAACCTGTGTAAATGTGGAAAACATTTACCGTTCAAATAGTAAGTTAAAGGGCAGAGGTTGTCCAAACAGTGCTGTTTATGACTGCAGGCTTTGGAGACAACTGTGGTATGATGGGAAGTTTTCTGAGGCTAAACTCAGATAAAATCTCTGGCAAGCTGGTATTAAACTGCACATAAAATCATATACATTTGTCACATACACGTGCAGAAAGATCATTGTAAACTTGGCTTCACCAGCTCTTTCAGTGGGCCACACCTTAACTCGGTGAGTTTAGCTTGATCCCAATGGTGGGACCTCGCCATAATGAAGAATGGCTGGTTTCCAGATCCTTCTGTGACCCATCGACAGTATGTTGTAGTGCTGAGCGCTGTTCCGCCCAGACAGTAGTTCTGTGTAAGGCATCTGACAGGATCCATGACTTGACGGGTGGTGCATGCTGATCACGCATTCCGCATGGGACAACTCGTTAGCCGCTTCTTGGAAAGACGATGGCCTCTGAAGTGTTGCCAGCGGTACCAGCTGGTAGCCGAGGTCACCCGACTCAGTGGTCACCTCAGTAGACCTTCCCCACAGAATCAACTTACAAGAACATACCCCTTTAATAGTGATAGTTAAAAGTGGAGGGATCAGTTTGGAATGAAATGGGATGGATTTTACGTGTAGTTTTAGAAGTAGTAAACAGCTCACAGTGTTGGAAGGGTGTTTAAAAGATAGGGATGGGATTGGCCTGGATTCAAGGGGAGGGTAACTGAACTCTACATTTGTGTGGGGTGACCCTCAGGCATGCAATGGCTGATGACAGGATGTCCAGACATTGGTTAGAGGACACCATCCATGGCTACAGATTTAACTCATGGACCGTACTATGCAAAAAGCTTACTCTTAAATTTAACACAGTACCTTAGTACATTTTTTTCCATCTACTAAAGTTGAAATTCTTGGCTGAATAAAGAAGTACTTGTTTGCTAAGATCAGTGAAGTCTGATAGATTCTTACCATTGTTCAGGGTTATTCTGTGAACGTGGCATTTGAACAGTGCTCTAAATCAGTCCATGACTTTTCCAAAGAACACCTGTAAGGGGCTGTTTATCTGTGGACAGACAACATAATAGAGCGCTCTTATCAAGTCATGGCTGTGTAGCCAATAAGTTCCAATGAAAACAGTCCATAAGTCCATGACAGGCCAGTGGGCAGAGAGCTCAGGTTGCTCTCCAAATACCTTGGCTGTACACTTTGTTGCCACTGTGGAACAGGCAGTCACCTCACCAAAAGATCCTCACCAAAACTCAAGTAAATGTCATGGACATGATGCCTGTGATCACCAATGACCTGACCTGGCCCCTGTAACAGGAAAACATTCTTGATTAAGTCAATCTGATAAAGGGTATATGCTGATTATGTAGTTTATCGTTGCAGATGAAAACAAAAATATGGGGTTAGATGTGTTTCCACTGAAATTCTGAGGGAATCGATGACATCATAATTACAGACACACATTCCTATTTCAGTTTCAGGGATCATAAGAGTCTTGTAAATAATTTCCATTTATTTTAGATGTTTATAATGGTTATGTTTTAAAATGAACAACTTTTTCCATTTTAGTTCAGATTTTTATACCCATATTTTTTACATGTGAATATTAAACAGTTCTGGCACAAAAAGCCTGTGACTATGAGTTAATGGCTTCCACTGACTTAAAAAAGGTGTTAGACTCAGTTAGTAGTGGCAATATTTCATATAAACCACAAGTTACAATCCTGTGAATGGAATTTTGAGGGAAACATGTTTATGAATAACATGGCAATATCCATGTAAAATATATACACCATATATATACCATTTCAGTAGATATTTGAGCCTACATACTGTACATGCACACATTATGTGCTACATAAATATTAACATGGATCTATTATTTCCTGAATTGATGTATTCATTCAGGGGCTTATTTTCTTACTCTGACTGCAGGGTGTTTTCTGTGTGTTTTGTTATCGTGTCTGATAGTTCATTACGCCCCAGTTTATGTGGGCATAACAATGCTGAGGCATGTCTTCAGCTGGTGGGCAATTATGCTTGAGTGACGATAACCTGTAGTGCACTGTACTGTAATGCAGCTGGCAAAAATATGTAATGAAGCTAGCAACACTGCTCTGTGAGGCTTATTCAAATAACAATGGACTGACTGAATAAATTCCCTATTATTTCCTTTCACTTCAAACTTTGCTTTTGTATTGATGGGGTTAACTGCACTGCACCCTGTTTTGTGAAGCTGGAATCGTTTTTGTGGTCTCTAAAGCTGAATCTATTTTTGGCTTCGATTTTGAGGACTGCGGTTGGTTCTGGCTCAACTGGGGAGGGATATCCGGCAGCCTAGAATTAACTGTGGTGTGGCCTGGTTCTGTCCGTTTCATCCAGTGTGCCGGTTAGTACGCATACATAGCCTGTCCTCTGTCCCCCCTATTCATCACAGCATGGAGAAAAGAGCTAGCTTTCCAGAAGGAATTACGCACACAGTTACATGAGAGACCAATGCCTGACAGATGTACGACACCATGTGCTCACATACGTAAGTCTGCAGCCAGGCTTAGAGGGCATTAAACAGAAGCTGTTATGGTTTTTGTGGAGACAAAAAAAAACATTTGTCTGTGATAGTGCAGTCCAATTCCATTTAACAGGATAGCTATGCCATTGCCTGGGGCAACAGTGTAAAAGGCAGGGGTGTTAATTGCTCAGGGAGAAACCGTCAGTTTGAGGAGCACATCACTCCCTAACAAACACTACCATATTGTGTGCCTAAATTGTGAGAGTGATGGAGATGGAGGAACTATAAAAAACAGGGCTTGTGCTTCACTGCTGTGCCCCCCATGCCTTTTGTATGGGTAGGTTAGTTTTACAAAAATACCTTACCCAAATGACATCTGGTCTCTCTAAAATGATACCTGGCTATTAATATAATGTAATTAAATATTTGTTCTTAAATGTCTGAAGTTAACCCCAGGCTATCCACCTGTTACTGAAGCACATGCAGTGTGCCTCATCAGGATCATGCGATTCCGACATTATTAAGTGGTTCTGACATTCTGACATTATTCAGGGGCTATTTGGGGGTGCCTAAATCTGGTATCATTACATTACATGTTACTATATATTTTTAAAATTTTCCTTAAATTTGGAAAACTGCATAACAATATTTGCACATATCTATAACATATAACCACCATGCTTTTACAAATGATTACATAAATTTCAGACTCTAGCTTAAGGTTATGGTCGTCAGGGGATTTTGAGAGGCCGTTTTGAGAGGCCTGGCATTTTGAGGGGCCTGCTTGATAATGGGCAGTTAGTTTATGGACATTTAACCTCAGTAGAAAGGCTGTCCTTTTCATTATGTAATTATGAAAAAAAGTATAGTTTCTGAAATCCTTATCTAAACTTGTCCTGGTGATTTCAGTCTGAACTACCATAATAACCGAACCATTCACTGCTGTGTTGTAAAATCTGCGTAAGGTGTGAAGAAAATGCTAGAAGTGATAGCAGCACTTTAAGTATAATTGGAAGATTCCAAGATTGTTAGTTGTTGAGTTTTACTGAGCTGTGTCACACTGGGACACTGAATTATTTCACCGGTAAATCCTGAAGCCCTGCTACAAGTAGACACCATGTTCACTATCGGCATGCTGACATTTGAAAAGGATGTTCCATTGCTTACAGTTGTGCATTTTATCTTGTATACCATGCAACCTTATATGAGAAACTTCATGAAGAGAAGATATCATACTTAGTGCTGAGAAGGATGGCAGCAAGCCCTCAGAATAAGTCTTGCCAAAAATATTTTTGTGGTACAGGTTGTGCCTTGCTAGCGTCACAGCTTGAGCTTGTGTGAGGATGCACTAAAATTGGAGATAGTATCCCAGGCAGGCTCTGTTCTCCACGTGTCCTACCACTCTGACTGTCACTACCTTTATTTACTCCACCCCGGTTCTATCTTTGGGGTGTTGATTCTTCTTTATGTCCCTGTCAGCACTTGAAGAATCCTTTTAATGTTCACCATGACCCATAACATGAAATGTTTGCAAACATTCACCCGGAGCTTGACAGTGGTGTGGGGTGATTACACAACACGCACAGCGTCGAGGCAGTAGCCCAGCTGCACCTAGGAACCAAAGTTACCTATCCCTCAATGTAATATTCACCCTCATCTCATTCATCTGCAAACTTGTTAATCGGGTGAACTTAATCTCTACAGCCCATCACACAGAGAGCATGGTGGCTATTTATAGCTGTTATATAAACCATATCTGGATGGGAAAGGACTGTATCCACCACTAAAACATGTCCCCATAAGAAGGTGTACAGTAAGGTGTGTGCAGGGTGTCCGCAGGAGCAGTGGTGCACAGCAGGGGTCCCTGCCCCCCATCATGTACCTCCTTGGTCTATTCATACCCTGTGGTGAATCACACAGTGCGACCACGTGACCGGCTTCATTCAGGGGTGTGGACGTTGTTGGTGCATGCCTCGTTTCAGTAAAAAAGCCCCAGTGGAAAAAAAAGTAGGCAAAGGCAGAGCACCGCTGACGTTACTTAGTTTTTCTGATTCCATTTTCCTGAATACCTTTTTTTTAATACTTTATGTAATTTATATCACTGTCATAGATCATTGTTGTTGTTGTTATTGTCATCATCCTTTTCAGCTTTGCTTTTTTTTTGGTGATAGGGACCAGGGACCATGACACCAGAGTTTTTGTCCAGACCATGCGTCTTGTATGAGCTAATTTAGCTTTAAAGAATTATGTCTCTCCAGGGCTAATTTTAGGTCCTTGTTTATTAGATAATAACCCTGCAGTCACATAGTCAGTTGGCTAATTTTGGGATATCACTTAACTGAAATATACCTCATGCCCCAAAATGACCTCACCCTTGTTGCCCTGTGATTGCTTGCTGTTCTTTTACTACTAAGAGGCAATGCAAAGGACACCCCAAAGCTGGTTATGTATACTCATTTACATTCACATTTAGATTTTTTCATTTGGCAGACGCTTTTATCCAAAGCGACTTACAAGTGAGACAGACGTACAACACAAGCAAAATGCCATATAAGATGTCAACAATATTAGAAGCGCTGCATGACCAAGTTTCAGTAGTTGGCCGGACAAGGTACAAGCTAGCTGGCAGAAATACGAGTGCATGACTCCATAGATTTGAATTTCTTTATACTCTATCATTAAGGATAATAACATGGCGCGCAGAGTTCTTCTGGAGGTTTTTGTATTTACAATATTTGTGAAGGCCTTTATTTGGACCATGCCAAAGTTTAAGTGATGTCATATCTTTTGAAAATATTGCTGCAGAGAGTGTGTGTGCCAATGCCTCGTCGATATCCTGCACGTTACCCTGTGATGAGAGAGGCGTAATTATGCTCAATGTGTTATTGGATGTGGTATTTTTAGCTGACTGACACAAATGAAGATTGACAGATGCTCGGCCGGAGGGACAACACTCCTTTTGTAGTCTGATGTAACTGTGCAGCAGAATGATGTTTCCCCTGTGTGGTGCGCTCTTCTCTTTTAGCACATTCATATGCAGACAGGTGGAAACATGGCCTTTCAAAACAGGTCTGTAGCTGCTGTGCAGTTTGGTGAACGAGTCTGACAACATTGGCCAGTGTTGTCTGAAACGTTGCAGTCACTGCAAAGTGGGCATTTTGCACAGGAGAAATAGCACCAGAGAGTACAGTGGCTCATTGTGCACTTCCTAAGCGATGACGCACTTTTATTGCACTCAGCAGTGGATCTACATGCGTAAACACACATTCTGAGTGGAGTGCCAACAACCTCTCTGGCTCCAGGTCTAAAACACACCACTTATCCCTCACTGGTTCCTCCCCCTCACTTTTACCGTGTATTGTACTTTTCCACACAGCACTGTAGCACCAACATGCCTGCTATGAATAACAAAACCAAGCAGCTCCCAAAGTGGATTAAAAGATGGAAAAAAAACCCCATTCTATTAACACTTTGCTGACTGGTATATCGTAGAGCTACAACTTCATCATGTGTCACAGGCATTACATGTCAGCAAAGGGTAAATATAAGAGGTAATTTTATATATGCAGTTGCCATGGATAGGTGTGTGTATGTATGTATACATTTATTTACAGTTTAGTTCAACTTGCACATTCTGATCAACTTGTAATCATTTCTGAATATTTTCTAGTTTATGTTTCTTTTTATCATTCTTCATTCATTCTTTATTACTAGTAGTAATTGTGGGGTTTTGAATAAGACTCTATTTTCAGCTCTGGGCATCCTCTTGGAAACAGAGTGCATAAATGGATCATAACCATAGAGAAGGGATAGTATATGTATCAAAAAGCTAAAGAAAAAGTGAGAAACAAACAGAACATGAATTCAATTTGAATGATCTTTGGACATTGGTTTGTTTATGTTGTGTATCATACTGAGATATGGTGGGGATGTACAGAGATACATTTCTTCAGACATATCTGTCCACAACAGTGTTACTAATAATAGTGCCATAATCTGTTATAAGTGACAAAATTTATGACTTCAAACCCATTGGCCAGGGTCACTTTCGGCAATCACTCTGTTCTGGCCAATGTGTGTCTTGTGACATGTGTTTACCCATATGTACATTGGCACATTAGGACAGTTCCAAACTCATATGACTTCCGTCTTTGGTGAACTATCATATTACTGCCTTGAAAGCCAACATCCCCACCTGTAAAATATATTACCTTGACTAAAGTGATCAATGCCAGCCCCCTTAAGGTTATTAAAACTGTCCAAATCTGACACAGTGAACAATTGACAAATGCAAGTGATGAAACATTTTCATTTTAATCTCAAATAATGAGGCACAGAGTGTTTCCCTGTTAGCTTTTCTTTATGACGTTCTTCATCTATTAAAAAGATTACATTAACATATTATATTCACAATGTAAGAATTATAACATCTGTGTTTAATGTGAGGACACCTCCATTAGTTGCAGTTAAACTAAATGGTTATCGGTTCTTTGCCGAATGCATTCGGGGCATTTTTAAATGGAAGTTTGCTCCATAGCTTACCAAGCAATATCTGTCATTCCACATTTATCAGCGGCTCCAAGGTCATTCCAGTCCCATCCTCTATCTGCACACCGCAGTCACATCCAATAAGGCCAGGCTGTTCAGTGAAGCAGCAACATGGGGCTCAGACATAAAACTCTTTCCTTTCACTGTTCTGCAGTCCTTGAGGCAGTGTAGACTGTGCTCTTTCACCCTGACCTGGACGATCGCCCTGCCCTGGCCTGACTGTCTCCCCTGTATGTCTCTTCTGCTGCTTCAGGGAAGAATTATTAAATTGGATATATATAAAAAATGTGTGGCCTGAGTCAGCAAAATTATGTTTCCATTAAAATATCTGTCTGTCATATACGGTATATATATATATATATATATATATATATATATATATATATATATATATATATATATATATATATATATGTATAAAATCATTTTACTGAATCAAACCACACATTTTCTAAACAACATATTTGCACATATTTCAGTGGGTAATGAATGAGGAATTTGTTGGCATTTCAGTCCTGCACATTTGCATTTACTGTGAAAAAGAGACTGAAAATTTGTGAGTCACTTTCAGTATGCTATTTTCAGGCAGTTACAAATGTTTGTGGAGACATATGGTTGTATGGTTTGAATTGTCCATCAGAGTTTGGGGATGGAGTGTCAAATAGGGACAGACACTTTACCTCTATTTTAAGATACCCCCAGAGATGCTTTGCAGAATTTTAAAAGATTGGAGAAGTGAGAGGCATAGTCACACTTAATGAAATGAAATTAAAATTCCACCAGCAATGAAGCTTAAGTGGTCAGGCATTCATTTGCTTCTTTTACGTAACATCACCTTCATAAATAACCTCTGTAACTCTGAGGTAACCTCAAAAAACGCTCATTGTATGCTAGAACAACTGCTGCTTTGACCGCAGCTAAGAGCTCAGTGAATAAAACTGGCCCAGTTACTGCCGTCCAATTGCTTTGCCATTTAGTGCTGAGGAGTCTGACTGCTTGCCAAGCCAGCCTTTTGAAAAGTGGAGCTATCTGGCCTTGACACACCGACCCATGTGGAAAGAAAGCCCTATTTTAAATCATCCCGCATTGTGTTTTAATTTCCTAAAAATCATTGTTTCTGTGCACAAATAAAGTATAAGTGCACGGAGAGCTAAGAGGCGCATTGAAAGCTAATTTTATGTCTCCCTGAATATGAGATTATTTTTATCTCATAGTGCATGATAAGTAGGTGTCCGTGGTCAGTCTGACCATAATGCTGTGTGCTTTCAGGTTAACCTCCAAAAGAGCAGGCACAAGATGTAATGTTGTCGAGATTAGAATTTACTGCTTTAACCAGTTTGTTTACTTTGCAATGGTGTCAAAATAGCATGAGCCAACAAGGTAGCGCCAGGCTTGTTCCATTGAAAATAGCTTGTATCCAGCAAGCACAAATTCAGGCAAAGTACAAACAAAAATAATTTTGTCCCAGCTATTTACTTTAAAAGTAACACACCTCTTTCTGTCTTGAGGGCTGAAAGCTGGATCTACCTTCCACAAAAGGCTTCTGTGAACCAAACTACTCCCATATTTCGTGAGCTAGCCAATATTATATATCCCCAACTAAATCACTGTGTTGTCTTTACATTACATTACATGCATTTAGAAGAAGCTCCTATCCAGAGAAGCTTCCAGCACAAGACAACAGATGTGTATCCATCCGTTTTATATAAGCAACAGTGACAGACCAGGTTAACAACACTCCCAGAACTGAAAGTGCATGCATAACACTATTCAGGCATCAACTCAAGTTAACTTGCGCTAATCTGAAACTAGACAGGCAAGAAACCTATGAACTATATGATTCATATTAAATTAAATATGTCTACAAATCATTTGTACAAATTACTTGTGTATTTCCGAAACAGGTTATGCATAATTTGCACTGAAAATATTATTACTGGGAACTATGGTGAAGATAAAGATATCCGTTGATGATATGTTTGACGGAGCAGATAGCTTCAATTCTTAAAATCTGAGTCATTACAAACTATCTCATGACCCTTTGGCTTTCACTCTCATCCACTCCCTTTGCCAATTCCTGGACACTGACACTGGGTCCTTCACAGTGGTCAAGGAAACCAGAAACGAATGAGTCACCAGCCTGCCAGACAGCTCAGCACAGTAGATAGACTTATGCTGTACCTGCACTTGCACCACAGCTTATTGAAAGTGAACACTTTCATAAATAGTTCTTCAGATGGGTTACACTTTATGGTAAGTGAACAATTTACCAATTCAATAAGGCTGTGGTTGGGTAAGTACATGCCATACAGTGCCTTACCTTACCTGGCCTGGCTTGGCCCAGCTTTGACTATACTTCTGACCTTGGAATGTTCAAACTCCATTAAATGCCTGAGCCCATGAATTCCCTTTCAATGAGTCCATAAGGTCAGCACTGCGTCTACTCATGTTTACACAGAACTCAGTTGTTATCAGTGTTATGATAGAAAATCCCAGTCTAAAGATGGAGCTTTGTGTCTCTTGATGTTTTCATTAGCAGAAAATCCAGAGAGGCTTTTGCAGGGCTTTGGTGAAGCGTGCCGCAACACAGCATGGAGATGAGAAAAGGCTTTGAGAGAGAGTTCACAATTTCCGTCACTCTTGAGAAGATTTCTCTATTCTGTCTGTACCTCCACTTGGTCTGAGTTCATGGCTTTGACAGCAAACCCCCTCCCCCCCCCAAAAAAAAACAACTATATCCCTAATTTAAAAGTCTGTTGGGCTTTCTCAAATGCTCAATATGAATTTGTTATAACCTGTACATACTGTATGTGAATCACCCCAGCAGTTTGTGGGGAGGAGTACTGGTATAATAAACTTCTGCAGCTGGCTTTGGAATTCTCCTTGTAAATCCACAACAAGCGGTCTTATTTTTTAAATTTAATCAGGACTGTTCATGGCTTTGTTGGACTGCTTAGTGACATAAGCTCATATGTGTGCCTATATCCTGAGCCATGATTGCTATCTCGATTCATGTAGGGTGATGGTTTTCTTATATGGGTTTTCAGAGCTCACATAATGAGAACTTGCAGTACCATGAAAATGAGTCCATTAGTAAGGTTCTTTTAGCAGGTATTACAGTCATCTATCCACAAAATAATTCTCTGGGATGATTTAATAGCTGAGGTGGAGAATGGCATTTAGCCTGCACCCATGAATAAAAACTGCCCCTTACTCTAGCCTACTGTAACATGTGATGGGCAATGTTGTGAAACGGTTATACTGTAGACTGAAATAGAAAAAAATGAAGTTTAAATGTCACTTGACTTCAAGGGGATTTTTTTTGGCAGACCCGAGCGTGATGGGTAAGACGTACAGTTGCCTATTACAAATCATACAAATACAAATCATTTCCACCACAGTAACTAGTGACAAGCCCTCCTTCACTACAAATCAAGAGGTATAAATTTTACACGCTTTTGATATGAATAATAGCGTGGTTCTAACGGGAAAGTTGTATGTTCTGAATGTTCTTTGGAAAGGCAGTAACTAAGAAGCTCTGATTAGGACCGCTGCCCACCTCCCCCGCCCCGCTGTTCCCAGCATGTTATGTCAGAGAGCAGAAACAGTTTCCAGCTGCCAGCTGCGGGAGTGTGGGACCGAATGGGAGCCAGAGCAGTGTTTTGCTGGTGTCTCGGTGTCTGAGCCTGGCCATTCCTACGAAACGGCTCTATTTTTGTAAAATGACATGCCTGTGGGTTCTTTTTAATCTCGCTCAGCCTCCTCCTTTATCTGCCCCGCCTCCACATGTGAATCTGGAGTAAATCTGTAAATCTACCAACAAACCTCCGACAGAATAACCGGAGGAGGGGATAATCCCTTGGGTCATCGGAGATTTATACCATGGTCATCTGACAAAGCAAAAAAAAAGTGTGCTCTCAGGGTGGTTGACAGTTGGTCTTTCTCTACGCAAAGGCTTGCTGAAATTAATGGCTGTTGCCTATCTTCATATCAGCCAGGGAAAAACATACAGATTTTCTGACTGTTTGATCAGGGGTATCATTCAGCACAAAACTGTTATTTTGTCATTCGATCAAAGGACAGCTTTCTTGAAAAAATGTCACGCATCGAATTTATGTGAAAGAAAAATATGTTTTAAGTTGAACAAAGTATCTTTATCATGGAAAGATTTAGCCTGCAAAGTTTCTGAATATAAAATTTGAATAGTGTCATTCCATCTTACTTTCCCAAATAGTATAGCCTACCATAAGTGTAAAGAGTAATAAGGCACTGACACTATACAATAATGACACTGTTTTGAAGTTGCACAAAGTTCCTTTAACGGAAGGTTCAACCCATGATGTATGGCAAGGCAGGTTCTCAGTGTATTGTGCAATCCCTTGTCTGTAATTACTGCAGTATTTCTGTCTCTGCATTCATGCTTATAATCCATTACTCATTGGTATGTACAGATTGCTGACTCCTGGCTAAAATTCAGTAAGCACAGGTGTGTGTACATACAGCTTGCTGACTCATGGCCCACTCTCACCTGTTCTTGTAAATGGGCAGGCTGACATTACTGCATGTGACGTGTTGCAAGGAAGCTGTCAGCATGATTAACACCCAGAGGAGAATGGCAGCCTATTATTGATTACATGAATCACTGGTGACGAATGCCTATAGCAACTGAGGTTTAGTCAAATACCAGTGGAAGGCACGCAGTCAATGTTCCCACAAGCACAGAAAAAGATTTCTCCTTCTTTACATCACATCACATTTCAGCTCTGCGTAAGCCTATCATGCTTCTGTTGTGTTGTTTAAATTTCATTCTCTGAGGATGTCTTTATGCTCTGTGTATCATTTTTACAGCTGCTCTATATCCCACTGAGCTATGTTCTCACCACAGAGTGGGCTTGTGCTTGTTTATGAATGCGTCTGTTTTACTCAGCCTCAGTGTTTGCCCGTGTGTATATGCATTCAAATCACATACATTTTGGGCAACGGAACTTAAAAAAAAAACCTATGGGAGTGTCAATTAAAAAGCCTAGCTGGAGTGTAGTTCTCCAACTGAATTCTAATCAAAATGTGGAAAGGTGGAAGAGAGGAAAGGGTATTCATTTGACATGAATCTGCTGCCTTTTATTTGGAAAAGTGGGATTATATAGTAATCCCTGAGCAACAATGCTTGAGCTACATTTGGTGTTTAACCACACTGCTTTATCCATGTCAGCATGTTTTTATACTCTTTTTGGGTAAAATTGGCACTACACTGGCACTTACTGCCTGGCACAGGATAGTGTTTCCTTTGGAATGGATGAAACATACAGTTCATCCTGATTGAGCAGATGTCTCATTCACTGAAATGCACTATATCATCCTGTGTTGGATCAGATCTTTACCGGAATTTTTTTGTTTCAATGCAAGACCAGCAATAGTCATATTTCCTGCATGTCTTCAGATGGCTTTTGTCCATTTTAACAACTTTTATTACCTTTTGTGTTGCTTTTTATCTCTGTGTTTCACAATAACCATTTTGTTATCACATAATTTATGTGATTCATACATACATGCTGTATCCTTTAGACTAGTGATCTTTCTTCAGACATTTAAACCACATTTGACATTCTGTGTTAAATGCAGGAAATCAGACCAATAGTGCACGTGGAAATGTCCATACAATATTCGTCAAATGTCATGGAGCTGATATATTTTTCAGAGAATTCCACAACATTTTGAAAACGGTGTAAGACACCTGTAAGGCATGAAATCAGATTGATCATTTGTTGCTAATAATTTGATAATTGGATGAACAGGAAAATAGCTCAAACACTACAAGCTGATATTAGTAAGATAAACCAAAGTGCAAACATTTACCATAAATGAATACTCAAATGATTTCAGAAAATAAAAATTGCATATGCATAAACCCTTGCATTACCTTATCTGCACAGCTTAGATGCCTCAGTACAACTGTGACTTGCCCTGCTAAGTATGGCCATGGATTAAGCATAGTATAAATGACGTTTGACATTTAGGTTATTTAGCTGTTATGCAAAGCAGTTCAAATATGTTCCAAGAATAGCCTCAATTCACAAGCGGGATTGCTAACCACCCCCAAAAAGCATGGGGAAGCTGCTCAGTTTGTATTCTATGAGGCAATAGTTTGTCCACAGAACAACTCTGAAAGTTTGCGCGGAGGCTGAAAAGTTGAGTGCTTTAAAAGGGACAAAACGGGATACTGGGTATAGCTAATGGGTTGCGACACTGTACAATTTCATAAGCCAGACAGGCCTCCCCTGCAACTCCACCAGCCTTGAACTTCACAGCCGGTGCTTGGTGAGGTCATCTTTCGGGCAAGGAAGGGCAAACTAATCTGACACATAAGAAGTCACACATGTACTTGAGCAGGATATAGCATGTCACACGACAGAGGACATGCGAAACACTCCCGAGTATTTCACTGCCCAGGAACAGGTGCCTCTGCCCTGTCTCATGATGACGCACATAGGGGAAGGACCCAATTTGATTTATTGTACAATCATTGGTGCTGTCAGTAAAATTAACTGTAAGCATGACTTGAAAAAGCATTTGACTTTAAGATCATTTTTAATTTCACTCAAATGCTTGCTTTAATTCTAATCAGAAATAACTCTACTGTCCAACGAGGTTCAATCCTTAGCGTTGTTGAAATGTACCTAAAGGACCTGCAGGGAAATAATGCCAAACAGGGCTCAGAGGCAGGGAAACTGACCAAAAGCTGTAATAAATATAAGGACCGAAACCAGGCAAAGCAGGAAATCCAGACTGAAAGGGAAATAACATAGCTGGATTTGTGTATCTCTCTGCATGCAAGCAGTGATAACAAGGACTGTGCCTATTGCGTCTATTGCACTTTGCAGTGAAATCCAAAGAATAAAGCAGAACAAAACTATGTAGTCCTCCTTTAGTAGAGAGTCTTTGAGGGCAATGCGTTGGGGTATGGAGCAATGACTATGTTGCAGGTGTTTGATATATTAAGGCTTTCTGTGCCTCTAGACCCACACCTGTACTGATTTAAAAGCTAAAGCTATGAGTTTACTCACCTTTGGCATTACTTCTCCCCCTGTACATTCTATACCTTTATACAGACAGCTCAAAGGCAACAGCCCATACACCAAATGCCAAATTTGAGTTAATTGAGGTTGTCAGTTGTTCTACTTTCCTCTCTTTCTCTTGTGTGTGTGTGTGTGTATGGGTCGGTGTATGTTGGGAGGATTGCCATTGACCCAAAATTAATAACAAAATACAGCTGTCTGTCTGCATGCTGAATTGCAAGACAATGGAAACCTATTTCTGATTATTAGTGCTTGGCATTTCTTCCAAAAAGCGCTGAAGGAAGGGGATGTTTACTTGAAATGTGGAGTAAACAAACTGCATAATAATTACTGGAATTTTAATCAGGACATTGTCCGCCAATCTGTCATGTCTAATCATGCACCCACGTTTTCAATTCTTTCATAAGATATTGCACCATCCTGGTAGAGTTGTATCAAACTGACCGAGGAATGAAATTAAATGCAGGAATGCGTCTGTCACAAATCTACTGCAATATGAAAGAGTGTGGGAGAGGTCATGTTTGTTTTAAATCAGTTTAAAAATGTAGTTCACTGGCAATGTAATGCTAGCTGTGTGTTCGAAGAAAACATATGAAATATAAATGTATCATATTTTATAAAGAAATAAAATGAAGAGAGCATTCTGTTCCTGTCTTAATTTTACAGGAATAGTTCATATTTTATTTTTTTAGTATTTATTTTTATTTTATTTTTCTAAAAAACAAACTCACAACATTACATTGACACACAACAGACCACCCTTGTATCATTGGGAGGTTAAACATGACTCATTACTAAACCAAAGGCTGCAGATGCAAATTCCAAGCATACGCAATATTAGCTATTACTATGAGGTGGCCAACTGATTTGTATGTATTGGCCCTTTCTGGAAGCAAACCATGGTACAGGTACAAAACATGCTACAGGGTTATGGATTTATTCAATTCTCCCAGAGAGGTTAAAGGCCCAGAAGAGACAAAAATTTGCACTCAGTATCTGAGGAATGACACTAAGCAATTTTAGGCATTTTTTCTGATTCGGGGATGGGGGTTGTGGGAAATATGGGTAAAATCAAGCAAGAACTGTAACATCTGTAACGATTTGTCCAAATACCTGTGGTGGACATGCTGAATAAATGTGTTGTTCTTAAGCATCTTATGAAAGACTTGGCTTGACTCTGGTCCACAAGTCCCAGCTTGTGAAGGGGCCCCTCTGTGGCGAATACTATGCGGTTAAACCATGTCGGTCAAACAGACAGGACACTGCGCTGCATCTCCAGCTGAAAAGGACCCCCTTAAGGCCCCTGTGAGGGTGATCAAGTGACAGTATATTTATCCATCTGAATGTGCGATACGTGCGATGAGATGTGTCTCATCGAAACTGTAATATATACTAAAATATACTGGAGGTATATACTAAGTAGGTGTATAGGTAAATAGCAGAGTAGGTCTTGCATATTAGAACATGCTTGTCTGTAGAGCAATTGAGGAGCCATCGTAACTGCAGCTACCCTCTCCCCATATTAGGCTCTCTGGACCTTTTGGCTGTGTGTTATCATGCTTCTCTGCCAAAAAGACATGCCAGGTTAAGATCTCTTAGTCATAATGTTAGGCTGCATAAATACTCCCAACTCAGAATTTACTCACTTCTCAAGAGGTAATGATTGTGTTTCTATTTGGCTTGTCTAAACCAGAGGAACCTTCTAATCCACTGACACCACAGAATTTCCTATGAAATACTAAAGAAAATGACATTAGATGGATTAAGAGAGAAGACAAAAAAGGGTAAGGGGGAAGAAAGTGAATACACCAACTAGTACATTTCAATAAACAGCAATAGTTAAGCCTAGCTCAAACAGTATGGGACAAAAATAAACCCTAAACAAGATACTATGCAATGTGCTCAGTTTCTGCGTAGCCCCTCAAGACTCTCATTCATGTCATGCTACTAAGCGAGCAAGATACATACATGAAGTCCTAACAATGTTATGTAACAATGATGACCGGCACCAATGTACAGAGTTACAGAGCAATATGAGGTAAACAACCAATCAAAAGATCCTCATACATCTTTGTACAATGTGTAGAGCTATAGCAACATGACCAAGGGTAGACATATGTTTAATCTTGGCCCATAAAATCAGATGTAGTATCACACTCTGATTGGGCTATCATTGGGCCATGCGTGATAGTGCCATTTGGGATTTGTTTGAGTTGGTATGACATTACTTTGGCACCCCTTGTTGGAATATGACCTGCAAGGTGTGTATTCATGCAAAAATGGCCTGGCAAATGTGCAAGTGCAACACACATGAAGCATCTATCCAGAAAAAAGCCATATAGTACAGGACTGTGGCTAACTAGGGACATGTCGATATAGTTAATTAATATATTTTAGTTACTCCCATGGAAAATCTCTCATTGCAACTAGGTAGGCATTTGTTTTACATGCATAGAATTTACATGTAGCTGGCCAAGTTTAGCAAGCAAGAACGAGTAGCACAATTGAATAAAATTATATATCTTACTCATCCAATTTAAAACAATAGCTTCCTTTATTCAATTTAGGTTTGGTGAAAATCTTTGCACTTTTTGATCTATGTAATTGTCTGTATTTGTTTCATTGGTCTAATTCTCTAGTCAGTATTGCGTAGCCAACTAAACAGACATTGACTTGTGCCCATAGCCAACAGATCTACCACAGTGTTGAAGAACTGTAGCTGCAGACCACATAATCCTTCTTAAGATTATGCAATAACAAATACTATGTATTTACAGTACTTATAGCTAAAAGCATGCAAACATAAATGTGTTTGGTTAAAATTCAGAAAAATAAGCTAAGTAGCTAGATCCTGTCACTAGCCCATTGCTATGCCATCTTTTCTGTTCAGTTGCTGTGAATGGGAGCCAACAGAGGCCATTCATTATAATAAACTAATAAGTCACTTTAATAACTCACAGTCCTGATAGGCATATAAATCTGTGTAATAAAGCATATTGTTTTACTCTGGGCAATATACTCACCATATGCTGTACTTAAACATTACATAGACAGCAATTGAATTCAAGTATATTTACAGCCTTCACTGTTTTCAGAATATATGAGGACCATGATTATCCACTTTGCATCAAAATACAAAGGACAGCATTATTTTTAGGCTTCGCTTGAGGTTATAATAGGTCAATATTTGACAAATCAAGGCTTACTCACACAAAACTTGTCTGCCTTGTTGTGTTGTACTCTGTCTTACTTGTTAGTCACTTTGGATAAAAGCATCTGCCAAATGAATAAATGTGATGCAATGATTCATGTTAGTGTTGTATTTATTCTTTAAAGTAAACCTTAATTTAGGTTGTACCTCATAAAGTTATTATACCATGGTAACATACAGCACAATTTTTACTACACTGTGTCATTGCCTTTTTCTCATCTGAAAAACAGTGTAAAGGTCAGCAACAACCATAGTGTTATTGCTCAGCATCACATATGTTGCAGTATATTACATGTTGTGGACTAGTTCCATATCATGTATAAATATAGTCCAATATAATATTTCCTTGTGCTAAAATAAGCAGGTGTAATGAACATTCAGCCTGGAGCAGCAGCTCATCTGAAAAGTTTGGGAAAAGAAACAGACATCGTCGCAACGCTGAGTGGCCAATAACAATCCCCTGCAAACTGACGAGAGTTGGCTTTTTTAGCCTTCCTGTTTCCAGGCAGGAAAGGACTTTGAAACCTTCAGGCATGCACTGCATGCAGTAAACCAGAGCAGTGGGTCAGTCTTTTCAGCAGACGTCTCAAAAACATGTAAACAAAACTCAATGAGCCATGATGGCCCTCTGCTTACAGGACTAATTAGTACAGTTTCAAGACTAGTGCAGGTCATTGCAAGGAAGATATAAGTATTTTAATCTGACAGTTAATGTATTTCTCTGTGGGACTCTAAGTACTCTACTAATATAAAATGCCTTCTGGAGATGCTGGATCTCTGAGTTAATTGTATATGTTGGACTCACTAAAGCTCCAGGTTGATTACCAACCTGTATTACCAACCAAGATTACCAAACATGCTGTAATAACCATAACAGACTGCTCCTTGATTATCTGAAAAGAGTCCACTTCAAAATCTTTAGTGCATATAATTTTTCTACAACAGTATTATGGTTAGGGCAGTGCATCAGCTTTAAACACACCTCTTATGAGTGCACACGTCCTTGGGTTATGCATTTGATTTATGCATTGATATATTTACCCGTGGGCACTTGTACAACACGTGAATGTGTGCCTGTGGCTCAGGCGGCACAGGGTGTGAATCCTGGAATCAGATCCTTCTCTGCAGCACGTGCATCTGTGGACCTGCCAATACCACAGATGGTGATCAGCCAGGTTCAAACAGCTAAAAGTCAGAGCTCTCTGAGGGCCAGTGCCTTAGATGTTCCCTCTGTAGTTCATTGTGGCATTTAAAGCAGTCCTGGGGTTTACTGGCTATGCTGCTCTCATTTTTTTCCACCCTTTTTCTGTAATTTATCCCTTTGAAGGGGCCTTGAAGTGCTAACATAAATGTCCTGTTAGACTGACCAATTTACTCTGGCAGTTTTTTGGGGGGGGTGGTGGAAAGGATGTTGTCTTGCTTTGTTGAGTGTGAGGTGTGAACGTGAGCGCAGTATTATATGGAATATGGCGGGCCTGTTATATTGCTCCTGCCCGGTCTTGTGAGCTCAAATTAAAGGTTCTGCAGTGCGTAGAGTCACAAGGCTGGCATCTCGGTTACAGCGTCGTTTGGCATGTACTGAAGGCTCCTCGTGGTGCATGACACCTCTGCTAATGAAGGATTTTTTTGTCCAGAGACCCTTTAGCCCCCAGCTTTCCGACTGCTTCACGCTTTTAACAAGCGCTCTGTGTGCTCTGGGAATTTTTGCGTCACTCCATTCCATAAAACCTCCGTAGGACGTCATTTCCTTCCACGACAGCCATCTTACAGTTCTTACATGTTTGTACCTTACAAATGTGCCAAACCACGTTTATAGCTTGCACGACTCAAACAAAATACCATGCACAGGACCTCAGTCAAAGTGTCCCGTCTAATGAACATAGAACCTTCATGATAAATCTGTCCTGACCAGTGTTCCACCCACCACCCCTCCCCCTACCTGTACAAGTTCATCATATACATCTAAAGCCTTCCTCTGTGTATACTTCAGTGATATTGTACCTTATTGTTTCCAATGGAGGTCATTCACAGTATGCTTCATCTACACACAAATCTACAATGGGGAATTATTTTTAGGAACTATCATCTTTTTGTACCTTATAGTGTTTATAGTGTATGTTATCAAGCAAAATGTTTATACTGTTTTCAAAACGCATGACTACAAAATGAAATCTAACCTACAGAGTGTATTATTTATACAGCTATACTAATCATGTGCATAACGTTAAACATAGTGCTGAGAATCATGAGCCTCTCAAAATGTAATCATAAAGTTTTATTTCTGAAAGGAACACATCATTATATCACCCATTCTTTCACACAGAAACCTTGCTTAGCAGTAGAAAAATATCAGGCGGTCGGACACAGCGTCTGTATCACAGCCCTTAAAATTCACCTACACAAACTGAACATCTGCAAACAAAAGCAGCTCACTAAACATTTACCATTTGCGAAGCATCTTTCTAATCCAAGGCATTGCTCTTTAACACTGACCTGTTTTCCCACTAAAATGACAGAAAAACAAACATGAAAAGGCAATTGCACCTCTTTCAAACATTTCCCTTTAAACTGTCATCCACTTGATACTTAATCACATTCCCTTACTTACTCATACTTTTCATGAATAACATTCCAGCTCCTTCACCATCACCCTTCTAAATCACAAAGGGGAGAAATCACATACCACGGGTTCAAGAAATGCAATACAGAGAAACCAGCAGGTACAAAAACATAGCAGCAAACAGGTAGAGAACAAGATGGGGAAAAGTGCATTGCTGGTGTTCGTATTGGAAGCCTTAAAACACGGATGCAGAAGAACTTTTATGTGCAAAAGGGACAGGGGGGTGTTATTTACACCTAATTATCAACGGTCCTTGGGGCGTCAAAAAAAAAAAAACATGGTTTGTCCTACTGCTCCTTCCTGAAAGTCCCGTATCGACAGGTACCATGAATTAAAACACCTTCAATATGAAGGACTTCATGTTGTACCAATAATCCCACTTTCACTTTCTGAGATTCAAAAGGCAGTTTTCACTCAGTGCAAAAACCTCCCCACTGTATTTCTGACAGTGACATTCAGAGGGCTTAGCTACATTAAACGGATTTGAATGCATCAATGGGTGGTAATCAATGCTGTGATCAAACAGAGGGAATTCAGAAGGATCATGCAACAGACACTTGCTTGACAAGGATGTTGAACTGAAAGAAAAAAGGCACTTTTCCACACATTTTTTTAAAAATCACTTTGCCTCTTAAAGATGAAAGCAAACTGCATTATGCCGATGATAAACAATTTTCAAAAGTGACCATAAGAGGTATGGGCTTCCTGGCATGGGCTTGCCATAATGTTTTCAGGAGGCCTTAGCTATTGTTTAAAGGTTTTCAGAAACACCACTGTTTTGGTTACAGGCAAAGTGAGAATCAGATACGAATGCAAAGGAAGGCATCTATGTTAAAATCATTACATGATTTCCCACATCTCAAACTCTTGAAAATGTTACAGTTCATGACAAAAAAGAGGAAATCTTCATTTCTGTACATCATCTTGCACTTTCTAAATAACCATACCAGTATGTTCTAGTTTTGTGTTTCAGTAGAATCAGAACCCTTTAGCTTTACACAATTTAGGCTATCACATGTTGCCACAATGATTAGGCTTATTTACTATCCAAATGTATTTGGGATTTAGCTGGGTTAGATTTCAACTAAAATGTACAAACACTTGTGAATGCACTGTGTTGACTTCAGTAGCATCACATGTACATCAAAATTTAAAAAATTCTCCATTTAACCCTCTTGATTTTTGGATGAGCAAAAAAAAAAAAAAAAAAACAAACAAAAAAAGGGTATTTCCTTTTAAGGGTCCAAAATGCTCAGTGCTGCTAACATCAACGATGTAAGGTGCAGGATATTTTAAATGGCCTCTATGCTCCTTGGGCCCATTTAAAACAACTGTGCTAAATTTCTTTTTTAAAAAAGGAATCGCATAATACATACAGGGCATAGGATTCCAAGGTGAAAGGTGTTGCTGTTTTTTTCTCTGCTCCCCTCACTTCGTGCACAGCAAAAGATGTCAGAGCCTGAGTCTCTGTAGACTATATGTCTTGTGCGATCACCAGTAGGGGGCACTGTTTTCGATGTGGCCCCAGCTCTGCCACTCAGGGAAGAAGCCACTCGACGTTCTGGGGCTTCCAAACTGATCAAACTCCATCTCAGGCCGTTTGATCTGATTCTTGTACTCTGGTGCTTTCTTGTGGGCCACAAGGTGGCCTTGGTCACCGTCACACTCTGCATGGATCAACCGGTAGTTCTTCTCATCGTTGTTGTCCCAGTACATCTGGTCCTGGGCTTTGTAGCAAATGCAGAATTCTATTTGCTCATCGGCGGGAACGGAAGTTGGCAGGTCAATAACAAAGGAGAACGTGTCAGTGTCCGGGCAGCCGTACACATTGTTCATGAAGGTGCAGGCAACGTCCGTGAAGCTTTTCCACGAGTCAAACGTTATCCGGATGTGGACAGACTTCTCAAAGCTGATGTTGCGGACTTTCACGGTGCCGGCCAACGACCGCTCTTGGAGTGTGCAGTTCTCCAGGCACACAGAGCTCCTCTTGAGGCGGTTCCTGAAGTCCAGGTAGTCTGCAGCGGGTTGCGGGAAGTCCAGGATCCAGCTTTTCTCTTTGCTGATTTTCAGGCCAACAGTGGCGTCCTCAAGGTCGGAGAGATCGAACTGCAGCTCCGACAAGGGGTCCTCCTCGAATTCCGAGAAGACGTGGATCGCTGTGAGCGACATGCCTTTGGAATCGGCGAAGACCACGCGCTTCTTCCCCTTGGCCTTGGGGCTCTTCCAGCCAAGGCTGGCCGCCTCCACCTCTTGCTTGGAGATTATGCATGGTCTGAGTGGTTTGTACCTGTTTGCCAGGTTTCTTGCCCTGCAGTCCTCGTACGAGCTGAGGAAACTCCGCAGGGGAGGAGAATGTGCCAGGCAGATCCTCATGGCAACATCAACGGGCATGATGGGACCTGGCAATGGTCGAGGGTTCAAGATATGCAGTACCCTAAGAGGGAAAATGCAAGTAATTGCATTTGCTCTGTTTCTTGGTACAACAACAGAAAAGGAAGACATGAGACAGAAGTACATGAAGACAAACTACACATCAGAGTGTGTCTTTGTAGGAGCTATGCAATTTAATGATTATGGAGACCATTCCTAATTTCAATAACATACTGATATCAACTTGTTTTACATATACTGAAATAAATACTAATTTATCAGTAATCCCCAGTAAAATACAATGGTTTCGCGATTCTAATTTAAAGTCAGTCTAGTCACGATGTCACAGCAAGGTTGAGAGAACGGTGCACGTTAGATGGAATAAATGTAGGTCTTTGAAATTAACTTTTCATCTCTTAACTGCTGTGATAAATGAATAATAAACTTAACACTATATAATTAACGTCGAGCTCTCTTTGTTGTTAATTACAATTCAGAAGAGACACCCCTCTGTGTTTAGTTTAACGTAAAGAATAAGTAGAAATGATTATTTTAAAATGTTTAAGATGGTTACATAAGAAAACACCCAATTAACAAGTGACTGTTAACTTTATATTTAAATGATAAATTTGAACAGTGCAAATCATCTCTAAAAATGAATAAATACGTATTTATAGCTCTCAGATTAAGGGAATTCATGATAGCTTTTGTAGCTATCTAGCTAACTGTAACTGTGACAATCAAGGATTTCTTAATGTAAGAAGACTGAAATTTAATTTACAGTACAGTTTTAGTCACTCTTTTCACATTTTTTGTAGACTTAATGGCAAGCTTACCACAGTTGCCTACGTCTGAATATGGAAGCAATATTTTTAATCTCCTTCTGCATGCAACCCCAACGCAGAGCTAGCAAGCTAGCAAGCTAACGTCTCTGTCGCACTTTTTAAAAAAAGTCTTACCTGGTGCAATTCATCGGAAAGTGCAAAAATGGCCAACACCCTGGAACATGAAGAAGCTGCAGCTGGATCAATTGACGGGGTTTGACGTATTATTTCAAATCATTTAGGCTAAATTCTGGTAGAGACCAGTACAGTGCTTTAGAATGTCTCCTATCACGCCCCCTCCGCAACCGCTTAACTTCACTGGCACTGTACTGTGCGCTTTCAACTGGGATATCAAGTCGATTTGCATACTGCTTCACGTGAAAGCAGCGGATAGCCAATGGAAGGACGGAGAAAGTCGGGGCTTGAGCAATCAGCGAGCTGCACAGTTGCTGATCATGACTCTCTTTGCAAGTTGGGAGAAAATCTGATGAAGGGCAGACGAAGGCGGGCGGTCGGTTTGACACACTTTGGGTAAATCATGGTAGACCCCTGCCGGTTGTTTCTTTGTGTAACAATTCATATGCCCTCTATCATGTCGCTATAGAGCGGTGTTATTCCGTATTGTTTTACGCCACGTTTTTAATTAACTTAGTAATAAAAGTCGTAGTTATCGATTAATAACCGGATACCTGGTAATGCTCACGATTAAAAAGATGTGTATGTGCGTGCATGTAATAAGGTTTTATTGAAAACAAACATCGTTTTTTGCCACAGCGGATATTAAATCCAATTGGGTAATGTGAACAATGTCAGACATTTAGAAAGTTCTGAGAACGGACATAACGCGCCAAGGGGTATTGCATTTCTTGTGTTCTGCAAAAATACCTTAACAGGTAGTTATAAATTTGGGTGGATAGTGATGGCCGGTGGTCTTAAAAAGCAATAAACCACAGAAACATTTAAGTTCATGACACATAGCACAATACTAAAATATTTTGCAGAATACAATACTGTTAGGAAAGTACTGTTAACCTAAAGATTTTTAATAAATGGACATACTTTTGGCTCATGAGTTGCAGACTAATCAGTGCTTGGAGCTCATGTCTCCGAGTAGTCAGCCCTAAGAATTTGGGAGACAGGAGCGCCCTCATAAAGTCACCGGGGACAATAGTCACAGTGGAGGCCAGGGCGAGGCCGTTGAGGCTGTGTCAAACTCCATGTCATATTTCAAGTGCCCTGGAAGACATCACTTGGAAAGAATGTCCTTAACTGTGGGGGGCGACGAGATAATGCGCTTTAGATTGCCCCAGTTCCACCACAGTCACTGCTGAAATGCATAACTCATGTATAAATTCATAATTTCACATGAAATGCATAAGCACAACCTGTGAGATTATTACCACAGGCTACTTTCTTTTTAACAGGGTGATCAGAGCTGCTGATTCAATCATTTAATCACTCCCCGGTAATTTTCTTTTAGCCTCTGTTTTCACAGTTGATAAAACAGGAAAGCAGTTTCTTGTTGTTCTTTGTTTCACATACTTTTTGAAGATATTTCATCCCTTGCAGCACATTGATATTTTTGCATTCCTTTTAAAAATCTTCTTGATGTTTAACACCTTTCAATTGTCAATGTGAATGCCCTCAAACACTTGACATTGTAATTTTCAGTGTTTTGCTCATTGTTTTCTGTTTATTTGGTGGTTATATTTAAAGGCTGGTATCGATAAAATTATATTCAGGTTATGTGTTAATGATTACATTTTTGGTCTCAGACGGAATTAAAGACTAAATATTTGCTGTGCAAGTGTTGAGCATTGATTAGTCTGTGTGAGTCTGTTATTGATTGAAGTCAATGTGTTCAAGTTGGTTCAAAAGTGTACGTGGGGTCAGGGTGAACTTCCACTTCACAAAAAGTAAAATCATTCTCTATGTCAAACAAGTCTGAGTTAAAGAGTGCTAAACAGAAAATCTTTTCTGAATTTCATTACAAATTAAATTACGCACAGTAAATTTATGCGAATTGGTGCCACATTGGTTAAAGTGAAAATAATTAGCTCCTTACCATTAATTAAACTTAAAAAATATCATACTGTTAAACATTGGATCTTTAATAGATGATGTTCTGTGGTGGGTACAGTGTAACAGGTGAGTACCAGTATTGTCTATGTGTCACCACCCCCAGCCTCATGTTGGTATTTCTAAAGGAGTTCATGCAACATATATTTGGCTTCAGTTTAGGACAAGTTATAATAACGACACAGTCAATCACTATATCAGTGTAAATTTTACAGTTAGTGATGTTCTTCCTTTTTTCAGTAAGCCTTGCATGTTTCCCACCTGATAAGCATGCCTGTAAGAATGCAGTAAAGCTTGGTATTTCATCTCCACACTCCTCCCTAGTCATTACTGAATAAGGCACATAGCCAGAAGGTTGTAGAGTTCAATCTTGGGTGTGGCGAAGCTGTTATATGCTTGTGTTAGATACTTAAAGCTGTCTACTAGCAATAAATACTCATTTATACTCTTCGATATACAAGTGGATAACTTATAGAGCTATATATGTCAATCTGGATAAGGGTATACACAAACATTCCCTGCCTTGTTTTAGAAAGTAATGTGGAATAGTATCTTATTAAGCAGATTTAAGTTGTATCAGATGTAAGTCTGTATCAGTGTTCTGAGATGCTGATTTTATTATAGTGTGGTTAAAAGATCAAGAGGGGCCAAATAATGGTTGCCTGGGTCTACCAGGGACACAAAAGAGTCTACTACCAAGATGATCAAAGTGATTGGCCCAGTAATTGAAGGGAACAAACCAATTAAAGATACTTACCTGAGGTTCCAGAGTATCTGACATGAGACAAATACACTTTTATGGGTTTGACAATCAACCATGTGCAAACATCTTGAAAGATCAACTATCAGTAAATGAAATAATGATTTATGCTATCACTTTCACTTGTGAGCAGAACTTGTATGATGGGCAGGGTCTTATTGCGTATAAAATAGACCTTGCTTGCTTGGATTTAAACCAAGAAACTTCATGGGTGAGTTTGACCTCACAACTTCAAATTCTTACAATGCAGACATGCATTTCAGCTGACAGTTTCATTTCAGAATGTTCAGTAAATTCCATGCTAATCGAGCGATTTCTTGTACGTCTCAGAGTTTAAGTAAAGTCATCTTTGAACAAAAACAAAAAAACCAATGGAATACACCAAATAATTTGCCATGTGCCATACAAGCATGTCTAAAGGCTGTACATTTTAGTTGTAAACATATCCAAAGTTCACCTGCTTCTTTCATTTGTACTGATTACACTTGAGCACATCTGGAACACTGTTAGATTGTTGCCCTCGCTCTTTATTACCTCTTCAAACTGTTTCGTTTGTTTATCTGGCCTCTGAGGTTCAGATTCATTTTAAATACTGTAATAATAGCCTGATTTTAACCTTTCCTCATAAAAGTGTAATACTCTTGATGTCAAAGACGGATAAAAAGCAATTACGTGTACATCAAGGTGTCAATGCCAAATTATTAAGTGATGTATGTTACATGACCTTTAAATCTGACGCATACAGAATTGTCCTTATTTCTGTTATTTTTCAGTCAGAAAGTAACTGATTGAAATGGGACATTTCATAACTCAGAAAGGACAGAATCGTTTCAACAGGCACTTCTGACAGGGTTATTTTGGGGCCAGATGACTGCTGTGTGCCCGTTATAAGCCATCTGTGCCACTGTGCCGGCACATTTGACTAAATTTCACATCACCGTGTCTAGGGGCGAGAGCAGCATGGAGGTCAGTGTGCTGATAACACAGTCACAAAAAAGCCTGGACTAACACTTGACCATGACAGCCAAGACTTCATGTCTCTTAGCCAGTTGATTAAGTCATGAAGTTGTGAGTTACTGTGATGTTCAGACAGATTACTGACATTTTGAAAATGTGAAACAAGATAAAGAGGAGTCTTCCACAAGGAAGCATGTGTGTTGTTTGGAATTCATTTTTCAAGGATTTCTGGCAGATAAACCCTTGGAAATGTGTCTCAACAGCAGCGGAATGAGTAAGGGGAGTAAGTGTGTGGTGGGTGGAGAAAATGTGTTTGAAGGTCCCAGAACCAATGAGGATGGAGGAAGGAAAAGCTGCAGCTGCAGAATTAATCTGCCTGAAGTGTGGGCATTCTTCTCTGGTGTAGAAGCTGGTCCACTGGACAATTGGCCAAATTGAATTTGATTTGATTCAACTGTACTGCTTTGATTTTAAGTGTATTTATGCACTTTACAAAGTATTTTTACAGAGTTTCCTGTAATGTGGGCAGTGGTGCTGAAAAAAGCAATTTAATTTAAATTAAAGCAATTTTTCTTATGGTATTTGTTAGCTAGGTATATGTTGTTCCCAGGTGTTTTGATGATAATTTATTTGTCATTAATTAGGTACATTTTTGATCCAATATACGTTTTTAGTTTTTATAAAACTAAGGAGTTTTTTTAATATAAAGACCCTGGAAACATTAATAGAAAATGAACATTTATTACTTCCTGTTGTGACACTAATACATAAAACTGTGTCATGAGTGACTTGCAGCAAAATATAGAAACAAATCAGAAAAAACATGTCCTGGTTTGGTGAAATAATCTATATCTATATACCTCTACCTAAATAGACTTGGTCAAAGTCAGCATAAAGATGTGAGGCACATTAATTTTACTGTTCAAAAATGAAGTTCACTTGTCCCCCTGCAGCTCAGTTGACACAATTCCAGACATGTACTCCCCAGGCTGTTCAGTATGCTGAGAGCTCATCGTCAGGAGAGGAGAACTCATGCACTGATTGGTTGAAAATTTTGACATACTTGCCAAACAGGAAGTGCACTGAAAGCAAGTATGGTACAGCCTTCCTTCGGGCAGAGTTATGCCTGCATTTGTATGGTATGCAGTTGAACCTGTGAATAAGTTTTAATTAAGTGTTAGTTTAGGTGTAAATGGATGGAAAAATGAGCAGCTTCAGCAGGTTGTACTGCCTCAACTGGGTGCTGTAAAAAAGTTGACACCATTCACAATATACTTAATTTAACTGCATACACATTAATTTCAAACGCTACTGTAATATCATCTATATGTAGAATCTAACAAAATGTGGAAATATAGTGGCAGTAAGCGCTTATGGTGAATTTTATAAAAATAATTGCATATTACTGCACTTTAAACATTGTTCATATTCAAACAAGGTAGCACAATTGGAAGCATCAGACTTGCATGAGGATATTGTGTGAGTGCATGTAAATGTTTCACTTTGTTGAACAGTATGGTCACATTTTCAAGATGTTGTTTTCAGTATTTGTCAGCCTGAAATGTCACTGGGGGCTAATTGCTACAGCATTGAAATATTAATGATTTCCTCAGTGTGAAAGGACAATACAGGGCGGGACCAGCCTCAGTCTATTCTGGCTTCTGTTCAGCCCTTTACTCCATATACTGGAAACACAAACACCTAACTGAGAACACACCTCGAGGTTATTGTTTACTTTCCACTTTACTTTTAACATCACTATCCAAATAGACCCTCCTTTGTAGGAAAATATACACAGCATTAAACATATTCATGGTTTTAATGTATACATTTTACATAATGTAATGCCTCACATGCCAATGCAGAGTGTCTTTTTGATAGTGTCAGGGTTATTTTTCAACTTACAGTATTTTGGTGGCATGCAAAAGTCATTTTTGAAGCTATTTTTCACATTTTTATGAAGGATGATTTTTGCTCTGAGTCATACTAAGATCAGCCTGTAGAAAAGGTATTTATATGGCCAAAACCAACTTTTGAACAAACACTCACACACACACACACACACACACACAAAAACACACACAGATATGCTTTGGTATCACTATGGTATGTGTTTATTTAAGGGCCTGTATGAATGCTTGTCGCAACAGACTTTAAGTGATATATAACTCATAACAACAGATTTGGGTGGTATATCATTTCAAGCCTGTTGTTACAGAGACACAGAGCAGGTTGGCGCCTGCATTGAGAGCACTACAATGCTTAACTTGGCAGCCTGCCGGCATGTGAGGGGGACCAACAAATATGGAAGTTTCAACCTTGAGTTGAGTGGAAAGTTACAGAAAGTATTTTAAGTGCCATAATTCAAAAGCTGACAGTTAGCACATAACAACAGTTAGGAAATCATACTCCAATAAAGAGTGTAGTATTGTACCTTTAATGAATTCAAGATCATAAGTGAGGTGAAATAACATTGTTCTCAAGGATCATTTGAATACAAGTCTGCAAAAATACATTACAAGCTCTACATACATAGTATATACTGTATACGTGCTCTGTGTCGGTGTGAAATATGATGTACAGGTGTTTGGACATGTGCTATTTCAGTCCATATCCACTTTGTGAAAAATGGCTTCTGGATCAATATTACAAACTATCCTAAGCCTCAATATCATTTAGCACAGAACATCAAGGACAAATTAAAGTATACAAGTGATTATTGCAGAAGAGTTTTGTCCTGCACATTATAGGGACAATCTGCGGCTTTACACAACCTTCAGAAATGAGCTAATAGGTTACAGTAGGCACTCAAGTCTTTTTGCATCTGGTGCCTCTTTTCACAGGCAGGGTATAAATGGAAAATGAGCCTTCTTAGTTTGTGATATGAGCGGTGGAACTGTGAAAGTGGGTGTCTATTTTTAACCCCCACCCCCATGTTCAGGCGGGAGCTTCTGACAGACCTTAAGCATTCTACTGCAAATTACATAATCAGCAACTGGGTCCAGAAAAGTCCCCGCTGGCATTCATTCATTACAAGTGGACTCCCATTTAAAATACTGAAACTTGGCTCCCCTCAACTGCCCTCACCAGATAAAAGGGGTGTGTTCAAGGTGAAATGGTGACCAATCACATTGTTTGACAAGGTTTGGGGTGGCATGATTGGGTGCTATGTAAGTGCAGTGAACTGTGGTAGACCTGACGATGGTAAGCTGTCTTGCCCCCATGAAATGGGGTCAGCGCAGTATGCTATGACAGATCTGCTGTAAAAATAGATTTGCTTTGAAAATAAAATGGAAATGCGCCATGGGCCAGGGATGGAACTGGACTGGGGTATGCTCTAAAACAGCTGTCCCTATCTGAAGAAGACATCCAGATTTTATTCTAACAATATCCAAAATGTCTTCAAATCTAATGAACCCCTGAAATTTGCGCTGAGTCAGAGCTCACCTCTCCGCTCAAGGGGAAAGCTACAGCCACACAGTACAACACATCTGAGAGTGCACAGCTTGGCCAGTTTCCTACTGGAATACTGAAATTGTACTTCCACAGATGAAATCATAGACAAAGCCTTGAAATATTAATTTCAGCTGGTCTTTGTCTGCTTCTAATAAAAATCAACAATGATACTGATATCAGTAACAATTTCTGTCAGTTTCTTTGATACCGAATACTTTGGTATAAAACAAATGCATTCAGCTTTTTTTATTTAAAAATATTCCAGCAGAAAGTTGGACATCAAAGTGATAAATTGCAGTCCTTCTGTCAGCATGGTATTCTTGCATTATGTATATTAATTAATCAATCAAATAGTATTTGTTATTGTGCATTTTTACGATTTAACGCAAAGTGCTAAACAGTGCGTTTTCCGGAGAGAGGTGAAACTCAGAGCCAGTTAGAAAATAGTGCTCTGGTCCCAGGAAAAGACAAGACACTTCTGGAAAACAGTAGAATATTAATATTGGAGTGGCATAAATATCCATCGATTCTCTATAGAGGCAGTTAGTGACCAGAGATATGGCATGGGTTTCACAGTGCAGTGATGGTCTGGGCATCTGGTGTGCTGTGGCAAAGCATATGGTAGTTAGCAAGGGGCGGGACTGTGGGAGCACTTGTTGCTCGGATGACATGAGAGACAGAGAGATGAAGAGAGAAAGGGAGGGAGAAGGTAGAGTTTGAATAGAATGACAGGCAATTTTTGGTGCATATTTTCCATAACCAACAGCCACCCTCCTCCTCAGCACCCAGTTTTGCTATGAGCTACTATAAAGACAGGTTTTTAACCTAGACTTAAATAGTGAGACTGTTTCCAGGACAAAATGTGGTAGGCTTTGGTAAGATTGGTAAGATCATAGAGGATCTTTGTTTGAGAAAGCCCTAATACCAGATTTATTTTTTGTAATGTTTGGAACAACATGCAAACATGATTATCATCAAGTCATTATAGTGATTATGATCTTCAGTCAATATTTACTTAATTCAGCTACATACATTTTAGTTATTGAGTTTCATTTAACATCTCTTTGATCAGTTTATCAGTTGTAACTTGAAGAAAAGAGAAATGTTGCTCCATTCATATCTCAAACACAATGAAGCCATCTTCAAAAATAAGATTTTATTAATTTAATTAATAATTTAATTTGACCAGGTATTTTCATGCATTTTAGCTTGTGTTCAGTTGAGTGATTACCTCATTAATGACATCAATTTGCTGATCAGTTCAGTGAATTTTTGATTATTGGTTGCTTACACATGCCCTGTGTGTTGCAAGAAAGGTGTGGCTACCTGAGGGAGCAGTTCAGAGGTAGTGAGGTGTAGGCCTACACCACAACAGTTAATTGAATAAAAATGTCATTTGTTACTTGAATGAAATGTTTAATATGTTGTGTGTTTTATTTTCACATTGTCATACAGATTAATTCAGATATTCTGCTTAAACCCTATGCCACAGTTGTATTTGTTGCATGTTACTGTTTATGTTTAGGCATTGTAAACCAGCTGCAACATACGAGCTCAAATTGTTGAATTATTATAGCAATGTAGCCCTACTAGCCTGCTGCTGTTGGCCTAGAAGTGATGGGATGAGATAATATGCAATACCTGAATAGTCTTTAGTTTTAAATACACATATTAACTAAATTATTGTCTAGGTTTTTACATTCCTCATTTCACCTCTCTACTGAACTCAAACTAAAAAACCAGTTTAGTGATAGCAGCTCCCTGCACTCTACAGAACAACCTAAGAACAACAGCCGCAGCTGAGAGGTCTTGTTATAGAACTTCATGTACTTTATCTACCCTATATATCCCCCACCACTCTCATTACATAAGCAGAACCATTCACCCCAGATTAACAGGGGAAGGAATGCTTTAGTTATACAAACAATGAAGATAATATAAAGTATTGTTCATGGCCAAATGATACCGAGGCCTGTGAGAATTCATATGCGCTTTGTGGTCTGAAACGGGAAATTAAAGTGTCTCAGTCTATACAAATGCATTTCCCACTGTCTGTCTGAATAACTGCATACAGCAGTTTTCCGCCCACAGAAGCTGCAGAACAGAGAGTGAACCCCTATAACCATTCATGATAAATTACAGAGTAACCAGCCTGGGTAACTGACTTGCAAGCAGCTGCACTGCAAGCAGCACTGTTGATCCCAAGTGTAGTAATTGAATTTAAAATAGACACTATCTGAAGATCTGTTGCCAGTCAGTTCATAAGAAAAACGTCTACTGAAAATATTTAAAATGCAACCTTTCTGAGTCTGAGAGCATAGGTTTGGCAGTGAGCGTTGCCACCCTATTGTTGATAATCCTCCTTATAATCAGTCAAGTCAATAGTGGGTGGTGCGAAAATGTGCGCTTTTTACTGACTTTGTCCTCCCATATAAATGGGTGGAGTTTTGTATAAACTGAGGCCACATTCTTTTCTTTGATGTTTAAATTACTGTGTAATTGCTCTTGGAATTGGTCGTTTCTACCCTTATGGAATGTAATGAACACAAAAAATGATATTTTGTTACTTATCTTTCAAAGAAGTAGGGGCCTACTACGAGATTCTAACCGGTGTTAAAAAATAAAAGTATTTTGCAAAAGTACTGGTAATAGCAGACATGTTTATTTGAAATTTGAGGGACCTTTGCATCGGACAAATAAATAATGCGCTCACCCTATCAGAGATGTACCATCCCATTTGTCTGCATATACATTTATCATTGATTTTAATTCTAAAAATGCCAAGGCGATATGAATGTATTTTTGTTGTCGTTGCCCATCACGGCTATTTGTGCCAGTAGGCTATAGTAAAAAAGATTTTCATGAAGTTGACCCTCTCTCCCTAGTTAAACAGATTAACTAGTTTAAAACAATTAATCGGTAAACAATGTAAATCTGACTGTGTTAACATTTGCTTCCCTTTGATCTTCAATACTTAATGTTATCGCCTGTACGCTCAACGTAATAATTACATGTTTATACCACCACCTGGTGTCCACATAATTATAACAAAATACACGGACAATGTCCGTCTCTTTTTATTTAAATTGGACGTTATAATACTTAAAGGAGCATACGCATTGACTTTTCGGTTGACACAAATTACAAAAATAATAAATCATAGCAAAAGTTTTCTTTTCTTTGCCGTATTACGAATTCTTCAGAGTTAAAATGGGCCTTGCACCTAACGCAACAGTATCCACCTATGTGCCTAGCTGTTTTCAGACGGAAGAGCATAGAGGGACAACCCTGACCTAAGACACGTGATTAGCGAAACCCGACGAATACGTCCGATTTATCAAATCACTTCCTCGCCCGTGTGCACACGACAAGCTTTGCAGCACTGAACCACGTGACATGCAAAATACTATCTATTCTATCTTTTGCACAGACGCCCAGGTAAGGCCTGAGGTAGCTATGCTATGTGCAGCGATGTACATCTTCACTGCACGCCTGTAAAGCGCTAAAGCTTACTATCAATATGACATTGTCTGATATGTGTAGGTATTTTAGAATTTAGCTAGTTAATAGATGAAAACAGTAAACCGTTTTCGTCTTATAGAGAACAGATCAGACGGGCTTGCTAGCTTGGGTAGCTAGCTACGATTAGAGATGGGACCGTATTAACCGTCTAGCCAGTTAGCTAGTTAGCAGCTATCAATGCCAGCTATTGAAGCCCTCACGACAGTATTTTCGCCATGGTTTCCAAGGATTGGCGATAAATTTCGAGATCCACACATTTGTTTGTTACGGCTGAGTGTGTCCGCTTGCCCTCTAACGTAACGGTGATAGAAACGCTGTCAGTGCGCCGATGTCTGCCCGACGGTGCTCCGGGGTGTCGGGTTTGGGTGGGGGCTCGGTGTCTCCTGGAATCGAATTATCTGGGACTGGAGAACCTACAAGGGAGCTCTTTGAGGCCTGCAGAAACGGCGACTTGGAGCGGGTGAAGAAGCTTGTGACGCTGGAGAATGTAAACAGCAGAGACACGGCTGGCAGAAAATCTACACCGCTGCATTTCGCCGCAGGTACTGTGCTAAACCTACACATTCCGTACATGCACTGTATGCTAGTTGGGTAGAAATTAGCGTAGGGAACATGAGCGTCTTGGAGGTGAGGTATCTAGCCAGGTAGCTAGGTGTTCACAGTGCAAGTGATCAACCTATAACATAGTGTTTACCTGGTTTATCTGACTGTCTTAGTGCTTGCATAAAATGATGGTTCCCAGACCAAATTAGCAAGGTTAGCTGGTAGTGGAAATGTTCTGCCAGCTACCAGATAAATTAGCTTGTCTGTGATATGTGTTGTTTTTAGCAGTATCAAAGTAATGACAAAACTGACACACAATTTAATGTAATTTTAACCTAATTACCGGACCAAATGTTTACAGTTAGACGAGTAGTCAAATATCCTCAAATTCCTAAACTTGGCATATTGTGTTGTTGCTAACACTGAAAACAGCAAGTTAGCTCGAAGGGATAATTCGTTGCTGGAGAACTGCACTGTCGGACATGTGACGGTGAAGGATGCGTGGTGCTTTTGTGCCTCAGGTTTTGGACGGAGGGACGTGGTGGACTACCTGCTGCAGAACGGGGCGAACGTGCACGCCCGGGACGACGGCGGGCTCATCTCCCTCCACAACGCCTGCTCCTTCGGCCATGCCGAGGTGGTTAACCTGCTCCTGCGCCACGGAGCCGACGCCAACTCCAGGGACAACTGGAACTATACACCTCTACACGAAGCTGCCATCAAGGGCAAGATCGACGTCTGCATAGGTGAAACATAATCTCTCAAACGGGGCTGTAGTTGGAATTTTGTATTGGTCTCTTCAGTGCAAGTGGGGCAATGTTCATTTTATCCCACTGCCACTTGTACATCTGTGGTGGACATACAGAAAGACATAAATGTGTGATTGTTATATACCACACCTGTTGTGTTTCAGCTAATTTTTACAGTGTCTAGTGCTTTTTCAGTTGGCAGATGTGATGCCAGGCAAGCTGTATTCCGAATATTGCTGTTAAAGGGAGTGCGTCTGCATGCGGTCGGCTGCGGTGTTTCTCAGGGATATTGGTCGGTTGAGCTGGAATTTTTAAATTTCCTGTGCAGTGCTGCTGCAGCATGGGGCAGAGCCAACAATTCGGAACACAGACGGCAGGACAGCGCTGGACCTGGCTGAACCCGCCACGAAAGCAGTGCTGACGGGTGAGCAGCAGTTTGCACACGTCAGATGTTCTTGCAGTGTGCTTCTGTGCCATGTTTCTCAACGCTCTGGACGAGAGAAGAATTTCGCCTGTTCTTTGATTTACTGACTGTGTGGTTCTTAGACAGGTTGCCTCTGTAAATTTTGGAAAATTGTTTGCATTATTCCCACAGAGTTTTGGCGTTAACACATAGGAGACCACACCATGTAATCTGTTGTGTTGTATTATTTGTAAACTTGTTCTGAATCAAATCTATGAATGTTGACGTCATTCAGACTTATTTTTTGGCCAGCATGCGTAGGGGTTGGAAGCTGGGGGTTGTTTTTCCCCCACTGTAGGATTTCAGATTCCCCTGAGACCTAATTTAGGAAGCCTTGTAGATCAAGTGCTGGCAAAGAGTTCCGTATATAGGCCCCTTCCTTCCTATGGGGACTTTCCTGTTTGAACGTGATATGCTGGTGTTCATTATTATGTTGTTCCTCAGAGTACATTGTTGATGTTTTGGCTCCTGGGAAGAGAAAAGCTGCTCTCAGCTGTAATATTCAATTCTGTTTTTTTCCCTTAAGATACCTTCAGGGTATTCACTTTTTACCCTGCTGTATCTAATGCATCAGTGTTGCCTTCCTTTTTTTTTTTTTTTTTTTTTAAACAGGTGAATACAGAAAAGATGACCTGCTTGAGAGTGCAAGGTACAGTCGATATTCCCCTCTGTTACTGTGTGAAGGACACCTGCAATGACATAGCAGTCTCACAGCCATGTAAAAGTATTGGTTGCTGCGAAGGGAAGTGGTACTAAAATTAGCAGCGTTCCAGACTGACTGGGTTAGTTGCTGACCAGCTCGTTCATTTACTCCCTCACTGACTGACTGAGACTCTAAGAGTGATGGGAGTGGCTCACTAGAGGAATGACCAGCAAAGTGGCCACGGCCATTGATTATCACCTGTTCATTTCTTGTCCCTCCTCATCTTGGTAGCCATGTGCTAAACAGAACACTCTTTCGTGGTGGGGGAAATGCATGATGTGCGCTGTGATGTAGCCATATTATCTTAAATAACTCATTTTTAATCCACTAAATTGCTGGATCAACATTTGAATAATCATTTTTTGATTTTATTTAAATATAATCTTTGCTCTTTGGTATAAATCCCTCTGAAAAGCTTGCCACAGTCATAAATGCAGTATTTCATCAAAGCAATTAACTGTGTTTGGTAGCCTGATAATGTCTTACCAAATTATCTACCTGTTATGAGTTCCTGTAGGCCCAGGTATTATCTATGCAAAGACTGCTGATATGAATATACCTTATGATTTCAATACACTAGTGCAGTATGATAACTAATGCCCTTTGTTCTTGCCAAGCGCATACATATAAGTATGAGGAATGCGGTATTGTCTTTTTATTCTAATACATAGTTTCTATTTTCAGGAGTGGGAATGAAGAAAAATTGATGGCCCTTCTTACACCATTAAATGTAAACTGTCATGCCAGCGATGGAAGAAAGGTAATGCACTAGATGACCTTCATGTCTATGTATTATTTTTTAACCTGTATATTGTTAATTTGAACAATGTATAATGTCGACTTGAGCCCAGCATTACTGCAGTATTATCCTAGCTGCTGAATTGTTAATTCCACAGCAAGGGCTGTTGCAACAAGCTGGAAAATCTTCAGAAGTCTGTACACCAGTTGAAGAACTTAACAATATACTGAATTGTATTATTAATGTTAATATTAGTTTCCCATTAGCAACAGACCCCTGCTGGTCGATCAGGCGCCTGTGGTCCACGTGCCAAAAGCTGCATATGAAATGTCTTCCTCCGACTCATCTCTGTGCTAGCTTGGCTTGTGGACCGCAGAGCGAAAAGAAGCAGTGGCTGACATCACGTGTCTCGGAGGAGGGCACGTGCTTGTCTACGCTCTCCCGGATTGACAGTGGGGGTTGCGCAATGGGACCGAACATCGATGATTAATTGGGCATTCCAAATTCGGGAAATTGGCCATTCCAAATTGGGGAGAAAATGGGGAAAAAAAAAAGACCACTGCAGCCACATCGCCAACCAGTTTTGCAAGAAAGAACAACATGCAAATCGGAAGAATGCGTGCATTCATGTAAGGAATGCCTGTGTTGTTGTTCCAATGTCTCAGTCCACCCCACTGCATCTGGCTGCCGGGTATAATCGTGTGAAGACAGTGCAGCTGCTGTTACAGCACGGAGCTGACGTGCACGCCAAAGACAAAGGGTAAGACAGGGCTTCCTGTGTCTGCTCCAGCTGACTTCAACTTCACTTAATACCCTTCCTACTTGCCCCTCCCCATAACACGTGACTCTCCTTTCAGTGACCTGGTGCCCCTTCACAACGCCTGCTCCTATGGCCATTACGAAGTGACTGAATTACTAGTGAAGGTATGCCTGTTCTAGCTTCCCACATGTTAACTGTGTTAGATTATTGTCATTTAGCAGATGCTCTTACTCAAAACTGCACAGGTTTTGTTATATTTGTTGGGTGTATTTCAACACAGGCAGTTCAGATGAGTTCATACTTAAGTATTTTGCTAGGTAAGTATTTATAAGCGTCTCACAGGGGTCACATGCCATAGCATGAGGTTGCCACCTTGTATGGAGCTGAGAAGCTCAAGTGTGAGGGAAAAGGCTAATGAATCATGCCGTCTTCCTCTCCCCTTTCTCAGCACGGCGCCTGTGTCAACGCCATGGACCTCTGGCAGTTCACCCCGCTCCACGAGGCCTCCTCTAAAAACAGGGTGGAGGTGTGCTCTCTGCTGCTCAGCTATGGCGCCGACCCGACATTCCTGAACTGCCACAACAAGAGCGCCATCGACCTGGCGCCCACCGCCCAGCTGAAGGAGCGCCTAGCGTGTGAGTGCCGTTGCTGCCGTCGGCCATTTTGCAATGGCAGAGATACCCGATAGAGGAAGGCCTGTCCTTGGTGACCTCCCCTCTGGTGTCTTCACAGACGAGTTCAAAGGTCACGCCCTGCTGCAGGCCGCACGAGAGGCGGACATCGCGCGCATAAAGAAGCACCTCTCCCTGGAGACCATCAGCTTCAAGCATCCGCAGACCCACGAGACAGCCCTGGTGAGCCAGCATGCGGTGTGGGGTTTCTGCTCAGGTTCACTGTTACAGGTTACAGAAGTGATATGATCGGTTAACTATGTAATTACCAGTGTTGGGCAGAGAGCAGTCAATTCTATAACACCATGACTCGCTTAGGTTTAAGATGCATTTCTTCGCAACATTGTCCCGACATCTCGTCTGAGTGCATCCACTAAACTGAACATTGTAGAAAGGTGCAACACGTTCATGCCCTGGTTAGGCTTCCTGATTAATCGTTGCCAAATCCTGTTACAAAATAATCTTCACTGTGTACTTGCAGTCTTTGTGTCTTGACATTGTGCCATTTTTGCAAATCCCTATTGTTGTACAGTTGAACAGTGTTATGTTGTGTCTGTGAAGGATTTTCATTTCAATGTCCTGTTCTGTATTGACAGCACTGTGCGGCCACGTCTCCCTACCCTAAGAGAAAACAAGTGTGTGAACTATTGCTGAGGAGAGGCGCCAATGTCAATGAGAAGACTAAAGAGTATGTATATTAAGCAGAAAACCTGCCTGAAACTTGAGTCATTAAATGGCTGATTCCTTGTTTATTATGTCCAGTGAATGAAAAAGCCAAGTGGTGTGTGATTGTTTTGAGCCCAGGTCATCTTTGCATGGCAAATGTGAAGGATTTGCTCATTATAACTCACCTGTTTCCTTTAGTTTCTTGACTCCCCTGCATCTGGCTTCAGAAAAGTCCCACAACGACGTCATAGAAGTGCTGGTGAAGCACGAGGCTAAGGTGAGTACAAGCCATATGGTTTGTGACCTGAGCGTTCGTAGGGATTGTGTTGTGCATGAAGGCCAATGCAGTGTGTGCGAGCAGTGCTGTTGGAGTGCCTGGAAAGGTGTGTCTAGCCCGGGGTGTTGGTGTGTCTGCGTCTGCACAGGTGAACGCCCTGGATAACCTGGGGCAGACGGCCCTGCACCGGGCAGCCCACTGCGGGCACCTCCAGACCTGCCGCCTGCTCTTGAGCTCCGGCTGTGACCCCCTCATCATGTCTCTCCAGGGCTTCTCGCCTTCTCAGATGGGCAACGAGAGCATCCAAGAAATACTGCAAGGTGAGAAGGGCCACCCACAGGCCTGTTTATTGGCTGGTAGGGATCAAAAGGTGCAGACAAGTAAAGGAGAGCTAAGATCCCACACATCCTTTCAGCACTTCAATTTAAAATCCCCCCTCTTCCCCCAATGTAGCACTATACTATAAGAAATCTCAAAATGAAAGGTGTCTACAGAAAAGCATAGGTAGGTTGTGTCAACCATAGATCCTCAAACCACTTGTGGTCCTCAATCATCTCTAATCACGGAACGGTGGCCATGTTTTATTCATCGCAGAGGGAGCGTTCATCGGAAACACGGACACAGATCGGCAGCTGCTGGAAGCCTCGAAATCTGGAGACTTGGAGGTCGTCAAGGTAATCAGGAGAAGCGGCTCTGTGGCGCCCTGCGCTATCTGCATAATTAACCCAGCCCGCATGCACCAAGGACTGCATTAACAGGGCAGTCCTTCCCACCACGCCGTGGAACATAAGCAAAGGGCGTGCCCCAGCAACTTAAACGAGCGCTCCCTCGTGTAGAACGAGTGGCTGATTGCCTTTGGTCCACGCTTACCTGCACCCTGTGATCTGAGCGGGCGGGACCGTCTTTGCGTTTGTGCTTCGCAGAGGCTCTGCACCCTCCAGAATGTGAACTGCAGGGACGTGGAGGGCCGGCAGTCCACGCCCCTCCACTTCGCGGCGGGGTACAACCGCGTGGCGGTGGTGGAGTTCCTGCTGCAGCACGGGGCCGACGTGCACGCCAAAGACAAAGGGTGAGGCTGACCGCTCCGCTGCGACTGACCCAACACTGCGGTTCACTCCAGCTTTTCTGCTTTCTGTGGCAGAGCTGAGTGATCTCATAGGCATACAAGTAAAGTCAGTAGCACCTCTGACTACTGGCCAGAGTCCCTCATTTTAATGTTGTCATGCAAGTTTAAGAATACGTTTTTCTGGGCGCTGATTGGTCCTTCTGCCCCACAGTGGCCTCGTCCCCCTGCACAACGCCTGCTCCTACGGTCACTACGAGGTTGCCGAGCTGCTAGTTATACACGGCGCGGTGGTCAACGTCGCAGACCTCTGGAAGTTCACCCCCCTGCACGAAGCCGCGGCCAAAGGGAAATACGAGATCTGCAAGCTCCTGCTTCAGGCAAGACAGCCATTTTCCCTTCAGAATAGCTTCATGTCAGTGCAGCGGGCATTGGTTAGGGTTTAGTGGTACAAAACCCTGCTTCTGGATGAGTGCTGTCTGGGAGGGTTTGGTTTCATCTTAGTGTTTCACTATAAGGTAGACTGTGGCTGGGCCTCTAGGCCCAAGATCAGGCACCTCCTCTTCTGCATAGCTCAAATGAGTCACAACCTGTTGAGCTGTGGTGCCGGATTGAGATCTGGTGCACGAATCGCACGGTGAACGTGGTCTCGCGCATCTCCCTCCGCAGCACGGCGCCGACCCGACCAAGAAGAACCGGGACGGGAACACGCCGCTGGACCTGGTCAAGGACGGAGACACGGACATCCAGGACCTCCTGCGAGGAGACGCCGCCCTGCTGGACGCAGCTAAGAAGGGCTGCCTGGCCCGGGTCAAGAAGCTGTGCCGGCCCGACAACGTCAACTGCAGGGACACGCAGGGCCGCCACTCCACCCCGCTGCACCTGGCAGGTCAGCGCGCCGCCCACGTGGTAACCGCAGTGATGGGTGTGCTCTCGCCCCAGCCCGTAGTTCACATTGTATTTACAAGGCCCCTGGGGTTGTTCTGCAGGAAAACACCACTGGACATCGGTTTCAAAATGTATTGTTTTAAATTAGTCTTGGCTCTGTTTTATGAACGTTTTCATAGGGGTTAATTTAATAATAAATAATAGAAGATACACAGTTCATTTCAAGCTGTAACGTACATGTTAAATAACTGATATTGGAGGAGCAGCCTCCAAATGCAACACCCATATTTTCTCCTTAACGAGTATGTTGCTCCTTGCAGCAGTATTTTGGGCAGATTGTCAGTGTGTTGGGCACCAAAATGCATTAAGAACCAGAGTTAGACCTTTCCGTGTGTGTTAGGATTTTAGAGACATACCTCCTGTGTACTTTAATAGCTTGCCTTTAAGCTAAGCTCCCTCCCTGTCCCTCTCTGGCAGCTGGCTACAACAACCTGGAGGTGGCCGAGTACCTGTTGCAGCACGGGGCGGAGGTGAACTCGCAGGACAAGGGTGGGCTGATCCCACTGCACAACGCCGCCTCATACGGGGTGAGAGCCCAAGCCGTCTGGGAAACGTGTTCAGGGCTACATATTTATGCACGTGGTTATTTAGCCGTCCAGCCACATCTCTATTTAGTGTAAGAGAAAACAAATTCAGATTCCTCTGTGCCTCTCTGACGGGCACATTGTTTTCTGCTTTGTAAGAGAAGGGTTAAGAATTAAGATGAATAGGGGGAAGAAAAAAGAAGAAGGCTCTTCACATTCAGAAATGCAAGGACACTAAATTGCATTGCTCATTTTTCTCTCCCAAGGGCCCTTGAGTGCTAAAGGGCTAATCACAGCGCAGCTTTTGTATGCCGCCCGATACGCCTGTTCTGACTCTAAAGACAGATTACATTCGCTCAAAGTACAGGTCTCGGTTACTCATTCTGTGTTTCTAATTTAGACTGTAGAGACAGCTAGGGTGACACCCCCCACCCCCACCACCCCCCCATCAAGGATCTGATGTTCTGAGAAACACTGGACGGTCCGCATTTTAACATCACAGGGTCCTTGAATACGGATACTGATGCTGATTTCTCTCATTAGAAATGCTGGTATTTGCATTCCCTTTGTGTTTGTGCCTCTGCTTCAAGAGCAATTTGGCCCTTCCCTTCCCCAGAAGTCCTGGTTAACATGGAAAGATAATTTTTTTTTAATGCGTGTTATGCCCATATTGTGAGCTCAAGAGCCCTGTCGAGCACCTGCTGGGTCATAGACTGAGGGGGCAGGGAAGGGGTGAATTGACCAGAGGGAACTGGCATCAGATCTTCTTCGGAAAAAAGGAAAAGACGAACCGAGAGCAAGCGCCGTGCGTATGTTTTCATTTGCAGCATGTGGATGTGGCCGCTTTGCTCATCAAGTACAACGCATGCGTGAACGCCACAGATAAGTGGGCGTTCACCCCGTTGCACGAGGCCGCGCAGAAAGGGAGGACTCAGCTGTGCGCCCTGCTGCTCGCGCACGGGGCAGACCCCACCCTCAGAAACCAGGAGGGCCAGTCGCCGCTGGACCTTGTGACGGTATCCGCGTCCTCTGTTCGCCTCGCAGTTCCGCCTCGCCCCTTTCCCCCCACCCCCTCGGGGAAACGACGGCACCCAGTTCCGCCCCACCCACCCCCTATTCTCGCACACAGCCAACCAAATCCCCTGCTGCAGTTCAAGGATACCTTAAACCACCCACCTCCCAGTGCTCACACTATGGTACTGCTGCCCTGTAGGATGTACGATGTGATGGTAGTCAGCAGGCTTCTTCTCCGAATGCACCAACAATTGAGAGGAAATGGAGGCCCCTTTAATCCCATTAATTCCAGAGTTTCAACCAGTTGCAGATTTGAGACTGGGGGAATGTGTAGCATTTAAGTCAATGAAGTCGCTGATGTTCAGAGACCTGGTATAGATTGTGAAACTGCTGTTTTAGACGGGACATTTTTACCGTGTGAAGATCTTGTTGTCTGCTTTATGAACTGGTCAGGCAGCAACGTCCACAGCACAGCAGAGTGGCCCGTCTTTGTGAGCAGCTCTGGGGGTGTAACTGATGTGGCTTTAACGTATCCCAGTGTCCATTTCATGCTCCCATTCTGCCTGACTCCACCAGCATCTGTCACAATGTCACCGCAAGCTGCGTATGATTCATGGCTTTTAAATGGATTGAGGATGATTGTTCTGCACCCCGATAGACCGGGTTTGAAGGTCATCATCACGCATTACGCCATGCTGCACAGATGCATGTCACACACTGTGAGAGAGGAAGCTTTCGAGCCTGTTTGTTGTTGCCGTGGGGTTTTGTATTCACAAGTGCGGCCTCTTACTCGAGACCGATGTTGCATAGCTTGTGCTCGTGAAAGGCCGTTGCCTCCGCAGCCCGCAGTGTTGGAAGTGACGGGGGCGTCTTCCCTTCGCCTTCTGCAGGCGGACGACGTTCGCGCTCTGCTGACGGCGGCCATGCCCCCCTCCGCGCTGCCCTCCTGCTACAAGCCCCAGGTCATCAGCGTCTCCGCCGCCTCGGGCGTGGCCCCCTCCGCCCTCTCCGCCAGCCCCACCCCCCTGTCCTCCTCCAGCAGTCTGGACAGCCAGGCAGGGGGCTTCCCGGAGCTGCCCGCCCTCATCGGCCCATCAGGGGCCGAGGGACCGGCGGGGACAGACAAGAAGGAAGACGGTGAGTCCGCACTAGCGCCTCCCTGTGTCAATGATATTTTTAGTAGCTGCCTTTCAGGATCCCTGCTAGCTTTTGGCTGTTTCTTTTTGTTCTACCTCAGAACTTAATGATGGTAATGACACTGATGAAAATGTCAGGTGGGTTTTTGCTGTGACAAGACGTTCAAACACAGCTGGGGAATTGCGTTTCATCACACACTCCCCTCATTAGCATGGGGGCCGCTGTGATTTGATTATGAGGAAAACTGATCTCGGAAAGGATTCGCTCAGATGAGCTTGTGTTCTTTAAAGGGCAGTGGATGCTGATTACATGGGCAGAGGAGGGCACAAGGAAACTATTTAAATTCAGTTTTTAATTGCTGTCAGTATAAAAGCATCTATAAAAAGAAGCGCATACAGTCCCACTAGGACGAGGAGTGAATAATAATAATGATGATGAATATTGATGATATGTAGCTCTTACTGTCCATTAGTAATGTGTAGCTCTGACTGACAATAATAATGTGAAGCTCTGATTGTCCAATAATAATGTGCAGCTCTGACTGACCAATAATAATGTGAAGCTCTGATTGTCCAATAATAATGTGCAGCTCTGATTGTCCAATAATAATGTGCAGCTCTGACTGACCAATAATAATGTGTGACTGATTGTCCTGTAATAATATGTAGTTCTGACTGTCTAAGAAGAGGCTGACTCCTTAGTGTCTGAGTTTAATTGACATTGTTCAGTTCCAGGTGTTGACCTGAGTATCAGCCAGTTCCTCCACAACCTGGGCCTGGAGCATCTATTAGATATCTTTGAAAGGGAACAGGTGAGAGACTCTGTGCACATTTTCCAAAGAATCTATATTTTGCCTGTGATGGAGAATTATATTTTTGTTCAACAAGTTTTCAACTGTCCTCAGTGAAAGTGAATGTTATGACAGTTAATGTGATGTGATGGCGTCTGTTCTGTGTCCAAAGTTTGATAGAGGGGTGGAAATTAAGGTTGAATTCTCTTTTCTAAGATCACACTGGATGTGCTGGTGGAAATGGGACACAAGGAGCTGAAGGAGATAGGCATAAATGCTTATGGACATCGACACAAGATCATCAAAGGGGTGGAGAGACTGATTGCTGGCCCACAAAGTAAGATCCTCAGCCCACTATTGTGCATTTGTTGGAGGAAGCAGGAAGTCTCAGGAAGCAGTTTAAATGCATAGTAAACAATCTTGGCTGCTAACTCGGTGACAACTCTTGGAAAAGTATGTTGTGTTTTGCTTGCTGTATCACAACTGACCACTAACAATCTCCTCACAACTGATCTGCCGCAGGTCTGAACCCGTATCTGACTCTGAACACTGCCAATAGCGGAACCATCCTCATAGACCTGGCATCTGATGACAAGGAATTTCAGTCTGTGGAGGAAGAGGTGCGGCTTTATAGATGATCCACCAACCCGGAAGTTGTAATCCTCTTAATTTCGGATGTATTAATGATGGTATTTAGCAAAAGCATATGATGAGATTTCAGATGATCCTTATTACTGGTACTTACAAGAGGAACAACATCTTATTTGCTTTAGATGATTGTAATCTTCTACTAGGGGCTTTTATTAAGACATTCATTTTCTTCAGAGGTTTTATATCTTTGCACACATGGTCACTGGGCTTGAGAGCACTGCAGTGATGATAATCTTTTAGTCCTCTACTTCTGATTAAAGTAGCAGTGTCTATAGTGGCCTATTAACTTTGCATCTGTGTGATGCACATAGTTGAGAAGGGTTATATGTCATCGCCTTAGAAGAGTTTACCAATTCCATATGCAACATGCTTTAGTCCCCTGCCTAACGTCACAGCTGGAAATTAAGGCATTGATTGTTCCACTGTTTGATTAAGAGGGAAGGACTGTTTTGTATCTTAAAATTAATTGTGATCCACTGAGGATTTTTAAATGAGTGTGTGTTCATTTTTCCAGATGCAGAGCACGATCAGAGAGCACCGAGATGGGGGCCATGCCGGAGGCGTCTTCAACAGATACAATATTGTCAAGGTGTGTTGCTTTCTTTTTGAGAATGACGAGTGTTCCAGAATGTTCCATTCCCCGGGGTACTTAGCATGTTGCCAAGACTAATGGTTGAAAACGCTTCTGAAGAGCCACTTCAAAAGCAATTTTACACTTCGTTCTGACATTTAAAACTGTTTAAACTCTGCAATCTTCTGTACCTTGTATCGATTCCAGCAGTACTGGACTACTTCAGATATTGTCATGTGGTCCTTAGCTCGGTACTGGAGGTAGCCTTGTATTGCTGTGGAGCCACTGGGATTGCGTAAGGGCCAAGGACTCTGTCAGTGTACCTTACCATTGAACTGCATAAGCATACAGTAGGAAAGATAAGAAGAGACTGCTAGGAGGTGAAAGTATAAGAAATAAGAAACAATACAGATGTTACATTGTATTGTTACATTGCCAAAGTAAACATGCATTTAAAGCCAGAAAGTCTGTTTTGGTTTCCCCATAAAGCATTAAACCTAAAGCTCTAGCCTCTGGTAGTAATTTTAAAGTTAAAGAACACCTTTTTATTCTTTAACCCCTTTGATTTTGTTAATACCATTTTTATGAAGAGGCCCGAATTAAGGTGAACTTTTGCCTTCCGCTCTCATTTCTACATGTGGAGCAGCATTGCTTTCTTTGATTGAGTAGAGATCCTGTTGAATTAGTTGTCCTCTCCATTTAAATTGCAGATCCAGAAAGTGTGCAATAAGAAGCTGTGGGAGAGGTATACACACCGCAGGAAGGAAGTATCTGAGGAGAATCACAATCACTCCAACGAGCGAATGCTGTTCCATGGTAAATGTATTATCCATACACAAAGCCAGCTGTTGTTCCAGCCTGCTCCATGGGTTGGTTATGGTTGCTCTTGATTGGATGGGCAGCAGTGTGGTGTAATAGTAGCAGGGCTGGTAACCTAAAGGCTGCTAGTTTGATTTCCAGGTGGGCTGCTGCTGTTGTAGCCTTGGACAAGACACATAATGCCTGGTGCCTCAGTATATATCCAGCTGTATAAATGAATAACATTTCAAAATTGGAAGCCGCATAATTTGCTCTGGATGAGAGCCACTACTAAGTAAATGTAATGAAATAACAAAAGAAACCATAATACTACTTTTGTTGCAGCCAGTTTAATTTTGTATGCATTAAGTGTGTTTAAAGTGCTGACTCCCTTCAAAATCTCTTCCCCTGCAGGTTCTCCATTTGTGAATGCAATCATACACAAGGGTTTTGACGAGAGGCATGCATACATAGGAGGCATGTTTGGAGCTGGGATCTATTTTGCCGAGAACTCCTCCAAGAGCAATCAGTACGTGTATGGAATAGGAGGTGGCACTGGGTGCCCTCTGCACAAAGACCGGTCATGCTATGTTTGCCAAAGGTGAGCCAGGCTTTCATTCTCTTCAAGTCTGTAAACTTAAGGGGGGCTTTTGCAACAAGTATTGAAATGGACAGTGTTGAATCATGAGGGTAATTCATGTCTACTGTCGAGGTTTCTGGGGATATCTGAGCGTCCCAAAAAACACAGAAAGGTGTTACAAATTAAATTTAACAATAAATAAGGCAAAAAGCGTTCCATTACTCCTCCGGCTTTGTCGCCACTCAGTACTCGTTGTGCTGAGGCGGTTCAAAGACAGGCGAGTGTGTTGTCACTTGTGCCCTGTTATCGCTGCGTCCCCAGGCACCTGCTGTTCTGCCGCGTGACCCTGGGGAAGTCCTTCCTGCAGTTCAGCGCCATGAAGATGGCACACTCCCCCCCGGGTCACCACTCGGTCACTGGCCGGCCCAGTGTCAACGGCCTGGCGCTGGCGGAGTACGTCATCTACAGAGGGGAGCAGGTAGGAACGCATCACACGGGGCGGCAGTGTAGCATAGAGCTTAAGGAGCAGGACTTGTAACTGAAAGGTTGCTGATTGCTGGTTGATTCGACACTGGTGCTGTGCCGTTGGGCAGGAGACTTAACCCAAAATTGCCTCGGTAAATATCTAGCTGTAGAAGTGGATAACATTGTGAAGAGAGAAAAAGTGTAACTGATGTACGTCACTCAGGATAAGAGCGTCTGTTCAATGCCAATAGTGTAATGTAATGTTGCATGCTCAGCCACACCCACGTTTCTCCCTGTCGGCGTGATTAACAGCCGCTTCCTCCTCCCCAGGCCTACCCAGAGTATTTGATAACGTATCAGATCATTCGACCTGAGGGGACAGCGGACGGATAAATGCAGAGGGGAGGGGCCAAAAGAAGCCGCAAAGCCTATCCTGTACAGTGGGCGGAGCCACGTCTGTACTTACTGCATGAGGACATATTTATACAGTGTATGAAATGCATTTTTTTCCTTCATATTTTTCAGATGTTATTTTCTTCAGTCTGGCACTTTATTGGACAGTGTGATTCCTTATATGGATATGAATTTGTGTTTTGTTTTTTTGTCACTTGTTTGTATTGTTTGGCTTGTTGTAATGTCAGTTATTGGAAAACTGTTCTGAATGCATCATTTTCAATTTCTGATGCTGTAATACAATAACCAGAGGAACACAAAGCACAGCGGAGAGGTGAATTATTTATTTAATGAAGCTGTTGTGTGTATATATTTTTTGTACCAGCATGCTAAGTTATTCGCAGTTGTATTATAAGAATACTGTTCTACATCTTACTGTTCCAGTGGACAAAGGAACCATTATCTTCTGAACCAGCAGATCAAAACCAGAGATGTGATTTTGTGGCTGAGATGAGTCTGACTCAGAGTTAGGTTACTGCTCTCTGTGTTTGTTGGCTCTCCATATCTGCAGTAATGAAAATATTTTTCATCAGATTTGGAAGGTAGTCGTGACGGATCCCGGGCGACACAGGGCAGAACGTCCTTTCGCTCTGTTAAGGTTTGCTCAGATGTTATCTGCTGTAATTTGCTTGGCGAACAAGCAGTGTAAATATTTCTTTGTCATAGACTGCAAAGAATTTCAAAAGAACTGCCTCAAACATTTTGTCATCGTTGACCCCTACAAAGTAGACAAAGAAAAAAAAGAAATTTCATGGTCGTCTTATCAAGCTTGGACATGGATTTGTTTTATACAGTACACTCCTTGGAAAGAATGTCGTCTAAAGTGGAAAATAATGTTGCTAACTTGTGTGTGACTTTCTTTTCTTGAGGATAAAAATTCTGTTGGATGCACTGTTTTACCCAGTTTGTCATTATGATTAATGTGATCTTGACACTAATATGGTATCGTTGCATAATGTTTCTGAAGCACTCGTTCTTTGTGCATGGTAATTCTGTCACGTTCAACCTTGTGATGTCATATATGGAACGTATCTGTTCTGTGCTGCTTCAATATCATGTGACAAAGTCAGGGGAAATTCCCATCAGCCCCTTTTGCAGCCAAATAAACGGTTAACATACTGTGCCGTTGTCATGGATTTGTGATTTTGCTTCAGATATGTTAGACCTTGTCCTCTGATGTTTTCAAAATTGTAGACTCAAGTTCATTGCAAACCAGAAAATATGTAATATATTGTTTAGGTGAAGTTAAAAACTGGTCATTATTTTCTATCATGCAGCAAAAGGCTTGTTTCCTAGGGGATTGTAAATTCCTACAGATGGTGCTGTTGTCTCTTCTTGGTGAAGCATTAACCATGATTTACCCAAGAACCCCATTAAAACTACTTTAGGCTAAATAACTGCTCATGAAATATATCTACAATAATTCAGTAGTATTCTTAATTTTTACTTAACCTCACCTGACCTTATTATCTGGACTTATATTGCTTCTAGTATTGGTTGATATGAAATTTCATTCAGTGCTACAATTATTTTTATATTTAAATGTTTAAAAATTGCCCATGTAATATCAGTACAATAAGGTAAGGCAAAAAAATCTTTTTTTCCTCTTCTCCACTGGAGGCAATCCAAGTGTAGTCATACTCAAGATGGGTATACATTTCTGTTCCATTCATATCATCTGCTCCTGATCTATCAAGTCTTTGTGGCTAAGCTTGATCTGGGGTTTTTGGTCAATAATAATGCTCCACTGAAATTCACTGTGACTGTCAAAAGTTTTATGCAGGTATAATAGCAGTCACAGTCTTAAATCCTAAAATTACTCAAAAACAATTTGTCTTGTTTTACATCATACATTTTACATTGTATGAAAGTATGGCAATCCGGCACACATTTTTGATGAAGTCAACACTGCTGTGCCCAAAGTTCATTCAGTGTAAGAAAGCAGAGCCGGTCATGACTGACAAGCGACACCCACATGATGGAACGCGTCGCTTTCAGAAAGCCAAAGAAAATCCTGGTGACACAGAAGAAACCTTGTCTCTCTGGGGCATCAGATAATTTCTCCTTTCCAGCTTCTGGCATGCCATTACCATGACTACGCATTACGGCCATCAAATGGGTGTTATGTAAAGGATGTCGTGAGGGAATCAAAAATTGTGTACAGCACAATGGCCATAATACCCCACCTGTCAGTGATTTTGCCTGAATATAACTAACTACTGACTTTAACTATTATTTACAATAATAAGAATATATTACTATCACTGCTGCTTGTTTTATTAAGAAGTACATCTGACATTTTAATGAATTCTAATTCTATAGATGTGAAAACAATGAATATTGAACCTGAATCCACATTTGAGACGCTGTTTTCATTATGCGCAACCTCTTTTGAGGCAATACTACACACATCTGTACCAGGGTGAACCTTGAGTTTGAAACTGAAATGTCATACAGGGTAACCAGCATTTTGAGTTCATGCAAATATCTGACGGAAAGATGATAAATTTGCATATAGATAGAATAATGATCTCATTTGCAAGACAGTTTTTTATAGTCTGTTTTTTTTTTAGATTTACTTTTTAATGAAATTGGGTTACTCATCATTTAAAATGTCCTGATTTATAATTATGGAAATATAATTGCATGTCTGTTTATAACTAGATATATTTCAGTGTAGTTAAACAGAAGGATAATATTCCTTTTGTCCTTGAAAAGTATACATAAAATCAATTATTACAAAGGATATTTTAAAAAAATGTTATTCAAATTAAGTAAATTATGCATTCACAACTTAGAAAAATGAAGCAAAAACAAAATGTAGAGAAGCAAGATCTGTATCATGTACTGTATCAAGTTTATTCCTTAATATCTCCTTAATTTGCTGTTTAACTAAATTTAAACAAATAGGGAAAAGAGGGGCGGTAGCAGAACATTATGTCTTGGAGCATATGTTAGTGAAAGATGCGGATGAATAAAAGGCATAAACAGGAAGAAAACCTGCCACAGGCTGACAGCTGCAAGTTATTTTTCCCGTGAGTGAAGAACATGTTGTTTACTTCAAGGGTGTTCACCTTGATGCATGAAGGATGGTGTTCGTGCACTGTCTGTGTGGGTGTGTTTGTACGAGTGTGCATACGTTTAAGTGTACAGCAATTTAATACAGTGCAGTACGACTACTTACCTTGTGGCAACACAGAACCATTTCCTTTTCAGTGCGGCTGCTTTGCTTTGATCACAGTCCACTGCCACTTTGAAAAAAGGGGCTCCAGACACTCTGGCTACCTCCCACCCACCCATTGCTCCCTTGTACCAAGACGTGGGACACTCCTCCAAATCATTGTGAAACAAAGGCCTCTATCTCAGGCATGATCCAGAGGGCTTAACTGGGCTCCTTAGTGGAACAGGAGCCATAGGGTAGCAGCTGACAGGCTTCCTATACAGTGCTTTTGCCAGATTTATGGGGGATGAAAGGTGGCCTAATTAAAATCCTACAAATTCCTGGTAGGACTGAAGCTCAAGGGACACGCGCCTCATTTGCATGCACTAAGTAACCCCCTGTGTGCCATGGCTGCCTTGCATAACCCAGCATCCTCACTCCCTATCTTCAGGAGAAGAGGATTCACTGAGAAGCAGGGTGACCATTAGCTCTCCCAGAGCTCTGGATTGGCTCTGGAATACAGTGCAGCTTTAAGCTGTTACAGTGTTCAGATATATACAGGCACAATACCATGGATGTTGTAACTGGGTAGACTGTAGGCGCGTGCATGCATATGAATGCGTGTCTCTGTGTCTGTGTTGGTATACAAGTGCATATGTGTGTTGTTGGTTTAGTATCACTATTATTACAAAGCTGTCAAGGTAGAGTGAATACAAAGCAGTAAATTCCTCTTGCCTCCATGAAGGATATGAATGATGTGAAACAAGGGCATGACATTCTGAGTGCTCATAGTGCTCTAGTATTTACTTTCAAGTTTTAATTCTCAGATAAAGGTACTGTTTAACTGATATTACAGTTTAAGTGTTATTACCAGATGCGAACACAGACAGGCATGTTTCTGTGTTTCACATGTTGAGGTTATAATGAATATATGCAAAACCTCACATTGTTGTGAATATACCGATCTTTACCCTGACAGGTTGGAATCACCGGACTCATTACAGTTATATGTCATAAACTGGCAGACATTTCCAGCAACAAATAAACTTTTTTAATTGATGTAAACATCTCAATGAAACATCAAGAGCTATAAACACCAGAATGTGCAGGTAGATATTGACCATGTTTAAACTGATTATGATAAGGTTTTTTATGTGAGACTGCTGCACTGGAGACACAGTGATTGGATGATTTATTCATGTAGGATCATCTACTATTTTTTATGCAGGAACAATCCAGACATATTAAATACTTCACATTAAACCTCATTGCCAACAAGCAACAGTATAGGTCTTTCATACAGACTATTTCTATATCGTGCTCTCATTCTCCTTCTTCCTCATGCCCTCTCTCTCTCATTCTCTCTCACTCTCTCTCGCTCTCTCTCTCTTTCTCTCGTGCTTGCTCTTTTTCTTTGTCTTTTTCTTTTGCTTTGATGATGAATTTCCAGTGTTGGAGTGCCAGGGCACAGGGTACTGGAATGGCAGAAATGTTCACCGGCTCATTCTTTGTGTTTAGCAGTGAAGGCCAGCCCCAGTGTTAGGGGAGGGGTATACATGCAATCTGTCCTCTGTTTAAACAGAGACTTCAGAGGAGCTCATATTCCCGCTCTCTGGGACACAGCAGGGAACACTCCATTCCTTGCTGTTCCTTACTGATGCTTCGTGGATTGGTAATGATATGTCTGTTGCAGAATGAAGTCACAAGCTTGCACTGAGAAGCAGCAGGTCTTCTACATGGGACCTAACCTCATAAGCATGATCTCCTCTTCTCTGGGTTTTAATTATCACCCACTCCCACAGCTTTTCTGAATTACAGAGAACTGTTGTTAAATGTAATCAAATGTTGTATCAGGTTCTATGGATACCTTTTCATTGAAGAGAACAAAAAGTCCAAATCCCCTGTCCCCCACCCCACCCCGCACACACACACACACACACACACACACACACACACACACACACATGCACATAAACACACACACACACACACACAACGTACAAAAAATTTTTTATTCATCTTTCAAATTTCATGATAGACGTTGACATACCTGCAAGTGAGGTGCTTGAATTGTGTTGCTTCAGTATAGGTCCTGCAGAAGAAATGACTGATATGTACAGTGCAATCTAGGTAAGACACTTCTCATTATGGATATCAGCTGAGCATAAAAAATACATTTAATGATGAGCAGATAGATTAATTAATATTGGTGTGAATATCTGTGTCTGACAAAATGCTGTGTAATTTCCAACATAACCACATTCTTCTCTGAGCAATCTGATGTACTATATAAAATAATTCACATGGATTGAATTTCCTTGACACTGTTTCTAGTCATTTTCTGATGTGTTGAGATTCTCACCCAGAGTCAAACACCTCACGAAAGAATAAATTATTTGCTTAGCCATTGCAACCACACTATTTTTTCATTATGTGAATTACAAACTCAGTTCCACTGATTGAAGTGATATGAGGTTCATGGATGATTATTTATATCATCCTGGTGTCTCCATAATCCCTCATGTTGATCCATTTTTCCTCCCTAATCATTCAGTACAACTGCAATTTCCATTCCAGACTAGCTGAACAGATCTGCAGGCTCTTAATAAAGAAACGTTATCTCTGGTTGATTAGGACTGCCATCAAGGGAGGGAGAGAGGGAATATTTTACAGGAATAATCAACAGGAATACCTCCTTGTTTTCCACTGCACTGTCACCGGATAATGGTATTTATTGTGCATATTTTTGTATCGTGAATATTCATTGTTTCATGTTGTCAGTGTTTCATTATGTCTGTTTTTCAAGTGCTCCAAATTTCTCCTTGGGGAAAACATCTGCTCTGTTCAAATCCATCTAAGGTATGTAACCTCATGCTCCATTTAACAGTCAAACCAAATAAATGTGTAACAATTTTGACTTCTTGGACTTAATTGGAGAAGCTTAGCTGTAAGATATATATATATATATATATATATATATATATATATATATATATATATATATATATTTTTTTTTTTTTTTTTTTACAGAGATTGTTCTCCTGCACTGTGACTGGCTCTCGGGCACTGCTGGTGGGTGCTTTTAACTCAGAGTCTCCTGCTGTTCCGCACTTTGCACAGTCAGCCTCCTCCCTCTGGTCACTCAGTGTGAGATGCCAAAAGCACATATTTGGAGAACTGGGCTGCTGGGTAATACATACTATTTATTGTTCATTATCGCTATTGGATTTTTTAATGTTTTTGTTTTCCTCTTTGTGCAGCCCTATTTGGAGTTGCCAGTTGTACATTAGAGTCATCTCTTCACAACAACTTCTGCAGTCACGCAAGAGCGCTGGAGTGGATGGATACACCTGCATGCAGCAAACCGCTGTGCACAGAGTTTCTAGGGGGCAGGTGCTCAAGTTTAAAAAAGCACATGGTTTAGCACTAGTCAATCGGGTAGGAACAGGCACTTTGACTTTAGGACAAAGGAAAGAACTTGACCCCCTTGTAGACGAAATTAATCAAATTAAATGAATACTTCTACTATTATAACAGGATGAATCAGTGCCACAGAGTGGGAGATGTATGATAAATAAATTCAAAAAGGTCACAAGCTGTCATAAAGGCAGAGGTAAACCTCGGTGAAACAGGTTTATTTCTTGTTATTGTTGTCTTTTTTGTGGCCATTTCTCCCTCCTCCTGACTTTTCAGCAGTCAAGGATGTTTCAAATAATGACTGTTTTTCACTTTGAATAGAAGTGACAACATATTCAAATGGAAACTTCTTTAATACAACACCAGTAGCACAGTAATTCTTTAAAGAATAAAAAAATCTCACCTGATCTTACCGGATAAATTAGGGATAAAGAACATCATTAAAAATACCGTTACATGTACACTGTCAAGCTCCCAGAGTGAATGGATGAGATTTTGCTGTCTATTTACCATTATGTCAAACAGTTCCTGTGTTTTCAGGTTCATGAAATCATGTAGGAGGGTAATTGACAGCACATGACATGGAAATTCCATTTTTAACTCAACAGTTGATACTAATAAGATAACGGGGAAACGGAGGAAGGCAAAATGAAGGCTAAAAATCTTTGGAAAATAGTCTCCATTTCAAAGGGCTTCTAATATAAAAATGCATTTCAAAACAAAAAAAAATATGCTATTTAAAAACCTCCTTTGCAGTCTCAAAAGAGAGGGGAAGGCATTTCAGGAGACATGTCTAGGATTGGATAGAAATAAATGTCCATCACACAACAGTTGTAATGAGAACTGTTTCCTTTCTCAAAAACCATGCTTCCTTTCCACCAGGCGCTTCTCACTTTTGGGAACCCCTCCTCCCTTATCTTCCCTTCCCTTTTCCATCCTCTTCCACAACACAGTTCAGGGAGACCATCACTAGGCAAAAGTTTTCAGTCTTCTCTCTGTCCCAGGCTTCTCCTTTCTTCTTTAGGTGGCTCCCACCTTTTAGTGTCCTGTTAATGTCCATGCTGAATCATGGAAACACAGTAAACAATTAACAGTTTTTTCTTTGTATGGCAAGAATACGCATTTGTAGAGTACTAAGCTTCCATTCTTGTCTGCTCTATGCACTCATGTAGCTTCAACTAACACCGTACCTCCTGCTTCATGAAATCTCCCTCTATTGTGCTCCAAGCATAAGGCTCCACGCACCTGTTCATGCCAGGCCCGACTTGGTGCCACACCTGGTGCAAAGGTCAGGCCGTCCTGCGTATCAGCACCAGGTGGTTTGTTCCCCCGTTCATAAAGTGGATTAATAGAGGGACAGCTCTTGTCTCCCCAAGCATGCCAGGTGCATCTGTGGTTTTTCATCGGTTATGAGATCTCCACCAATGGGGACAGCTTCATCTTTCACCCGTACTCAGTGACTGCAAGTTATTTCAATGCTGGCATTGGCCCTCTGTGCCTGGCTGACCTCAGAGGCACAGAGGGAAGAATGGATCCCAGATTGGCCTTGTGTTGGATATTCACTACTGAAGCACAGCATGATTTGTTGAAGCACAGACTAGCATTCATAGTAGGTCCAAGCATATCAAAGGGTGGCGGGTCCAAATTCAAAGACTTCTGACAGAAGGGAGAAGTAATCAGAGGAAACAAGTTGCTGTTGTTTGCACAGAAACTCTCGTGACAGCATAACAGCACACACTTTGTGGTCATGCATCAACTAAAAGAGTTTAATGAACAACAGCATAATTGTTTCATGACAAAGGAAACTCAGATAAGTGATTTCATTTGATGATTTTTTTTCATTAGCATTTAAATTAAAACAATGTGTCTTTACAGATCTGCATTCAAAATGCTATTGTTTGAAAGTAATGGTACTTCACATTTCTTTTTAATATGTAAATTACGCAAACAGTGTATTGTGTATCTTTTTTCTGAGAGCTATTTGCTGTGAAAATTATAAATGAAAATGATTTATTTGCAAATATGACATATTTAAATCCTTCCATTTAGCCAGGAGGCCTCTGTCTGCTCTCATTACCAATCTCATCTATTCAGTTATAGCTACAGTATTTCACAAAGATGAAACAAAAACTGCTTTAAGGGCCAAGTATGTTGAAAACAATCCCTTACAAATATATAGATCAAACTTCCAGTTGCTTGATATTAGAAAAAAGGATCACACTTTTGTGAAGGGTCAGGGCTCATTTAAACTTTAAACATAAGATAAATATATCACTACCTCAGTGGCGGCTGGCGGTTTTAAAAGTAGGGGAGGAAGGAAGGTACGCTTGGTGGGGTGTTAGTATGGGCATATGCAGGCATATAAAACCCAGACACATTTAAAGCAGCAGTAAGGAGTTTTGGTCTAAAACTAGTGAGCTAACTACCTAAAAGATAAATATATCACTACTTATGAACTTAAGATTGCTTCCTTTATTTTAACTATACTTTTAACTTTAACTAACTTTAACTTTTTAACAGTTAAACTAGTAGTGATGTAGTATAAGATCACTGTATTGATTTTGAGTTTATAACTCTTGGTCATGAAATGGCTACACTTTATTTAACTGTAAATATCAGCATTAAAAGCTAACATAATTTAAAACCCACCTGTTTGCTGAAAAAAATGTGTACTTAACAAATCGCTAGTACAGTTAATGGATTTATCAACAGCCTTCTGACAGACTCCAATAGGCCCCATAAAAGAAAGCGTGACCAAATTCAGCAGCCATTTTTAGTGTGGCCCTCCAGTCTGTTTTGTGCTTACCATGTAAGTGGCTGAGAACTTAGACTGGGCTGCCCAGAGGAATACAGTGGAAAGTCATTGTTTTGTTTCATCTAGTATGATCATCAAGTGTATTCCAGTCAACCTGTTTCATACTTTAAGAAAGGCGATGGATACTTTATCTCTGTCCAAACATATTATTAAACAAAGCGGCTATGAATGATTTTTGTATTGTTTGAATATGAATAACTCCTAGAATTAAGACTGGGTGGTGCAGTGAAGTGTTTTGAGGAACATAATTATAGTGGGTGTAGACTTTAGCAGGCAGCTTTGCTTCAAGGAAAGGTGTACCTCAAAATGTGAAATCAACACTACATCCGCTGGCTTTCTGATCTTCCTCAGTGGGCTAATACTGGTGAGTGGCAGACTGCTTCCAATTTGAGAGAACAAGACATCTTGACTTGAGAGCAGCATAAAGTGCACTTTATACCTCTTCGTCCATTGCTCACCTGAAATCTTGGCAATGGTAGCAATTCAAATGTCAGTCCTTTCATAAGACTCAGGTTTTGAAATGTGCAGTTACCCTTCAAATTCTTTTTGGGTCACTTAAACAAATGTAACCATAACAACAGAATCAGCAGCCGTATACATTTGAGCTCTCAAGGATGCAGTTTATTGAACCTTTTGTGTGAGGTGAACAATGGCCAAGAGGCATTTGGGTGTAAGAGACAGGGGAAGTGGAGTAGTTAAAATTGTTCGTTAGCAACAGAGGCAACATGAAAAGTCAGTTTTTTTTTCAGATATTTTAGACACATTTGACACCCTTCCTGTGCCATGAGAGAAATGTGCTCTCCAAAGAGAGGGCATTTAATTTAGATTTGTGGTGATTTCAAGCATGCAGTTGTTGTGTAATGTCCTCTTCATCACACCACTCATTACATTGTTCATTACACCACAAATGTTACCCCTCCCTTGTATTTCACTGAAATGGGAAATAGTCTACATTTACAGTATACCTTGTGCACTTACAGTCACTGCCTATGGCAGTTGGCACTTGGAAGGGTAACATGGGATTACTGACAACACAGCAGAGCTGGCAATCATTTTGTCACAGATCAGTAGTGGGCAAAAAATTTTGCTTGAATGCTACTGGTGTTCTTGGAACTGTATTTGTCTCAAGAGGCTCTCCCTGCCGGTCAAGCATATAAGTCTCCACCCTTGCTGACCCTAGGGGGAGATCATATGGCCCTGTTAGAAACAAGCAAGGGACTGAAATTTCTTCTCATCTGAATCGTAGCACATCTCTGTCTGTCAAGATGGCCCAGTCTAATGGTCTTAGAGATTGCCTGCATGTGCACAAACAATGCTTTTGGCACATAAAAGAGAAACAACACCCTCAGTGCACCACAAATGCCTTTTTGTGCACTCAAAATGAATCACATGCCAAAACCTTGATCTAAGACAGATTTGTTAAGTCATGCTGCAGTCCCATGATCTCCTTTTCTTTATGGTGGCAGAGGTTTCTTTTCAGTTCAGCCCTAATGCACTTTGCCCCTTAATCTGAGTGACTAATTGTTCCCATACTGCAACATTTTTGCATTTCTTACAAAACATAATGACTTCAATGGATGCTGAGATGGAACAAAATTGTTAACTTTCCCATTACGATGAGGTCAAGCCTTTCAGATACAATGCCTGTCTGCACTAGTCTCCCAGTTGTGGAATGAACCTGACCCACGGGGGTCAGGACAGCGGAATCACTGGCCGTCTTCCAACACAGACTGAAGACCCACCTCTAACTTCCACCTCAGTCCCCACCCCCTAACACCTGCTACTTGTATGGTTTATTTTACGTGTAGTATCACAATATGTTATGGATTTTGTGATCTAGTGGCTGCATTGTATGGTAGCATGTGTACATGGCTTGCCTTAGTTTTTAGGCTGTCAAGTTAGGTTAGCGCAAGTTAAGTTGTGGTAGGGCTTGAATGGTGTTGTACTCAGTACTGGATAATATCAGTGTGCATGTCAACTATATTATGTACATTGCAATTACAATTAAGAAATGTCATTTCCTGAATTAAAACTTCAAACACAGGTATGACTATAATCATATGACAAAAAGGGACCAAGTCTTTGTGCTATATACAGTAGGTGTAAGGTATGCCCCACTATTTCAATAGTTGTCAGAAAACTGTAATCAGATGTCATTGTTCTGAATTTTAATATTCTCAAAGCTGAAACGGAAAATGGATAAAATATTTTCCATCGAAGGCGCTGTGTTTTTAATGCAGTCTCTCTTTATACAGCCCTTTTCGAAATCACCAGTTTGTCTCACCTCTGCCAGTCGTGCAGGAGCACTGAAGCAACTCAGATGCAATCCACGGACACACTCACACACAAGCCAGTGGCTATGTTTAGCAGTGCAAGTCACACAGTGCACCACAGTGGATTAGGCACTAATTAGTGGACAGTCCCTGTTCTGAGAAAGTTGCAAGTGCCTGACGAATTGCAGGGTGCCCATAAGTGGTGAAGCCCTGTCTGACCTACCCACCCCTATCCCGAGCCAAAAAAAACAGGTTTGTCCACAGAAGTGGGTTCCAGGTCATTGTCAGCAAGTGACACACTTAGTTTCAGGTGAAGTGCTTTGACGGATGGCTGGCATGCGAGGACTATTTCTATGTTGATATAGCATTCTTTTCCACAATTAACATCTATTGCTTATTTTTTTAATCAATACAAAGAGTAAAGACATTTGGCATATTTTCTGTGTTGCTCTTGTAGTTGAAATAGCCGTTGTACAGGGAGTTTGCAAACAGTGGAGTGAAGTAAGGCTCTTTCCTGGAAAAAAAATAAACTCATAATGTCCTCTTACATACTTATGGGAAAAGCACAAGGGATCTTGTTACATGTCATGAAAATAGAACTAGTGGGCAGACATGTCACAATATCTCTATTGTTAGTGTTTATGACAAAAAAAACTTGGTGGTGACAGAATGTGTTTGCACCATTCACAGATATGAAGGTGACTGTATCGCCTTATCTACAGAATGCAATGGCTGCCCGCATTTGGATTCAGGCACAAACAATGCAGTTGCTTCTTCTTCCCAGAAGATCTTTGCACATGCATCAAAATTAAACGAGGGGAACAGTTATAACAGCAGGAAACAGAAACAGAAGAGCATTACTCCCCTCTGCTGGTACAATCCAGCCCACAGATCCTGGCAACCCAACCCTGGCAACCCAACGTGACATCCAAACGTGACATCCAAACAGACATCCAAACCCTTGCCCACAAACCCTTGCCCACAAACATGCACCCTGATTCATAAGCACCTAACCAAGCATTCATTGGTGCATAAAATATCTTCAGTCTAATAAGGAGCGTCCATTCATTAAACATTATTCTTGAACAACAGAACGCACAATACTTAAACTGGCACATTAATGATGACTTTGTTAAAATATGAGTGAATATACATGTCAATCACAGACTTGAATGGTCCAATGATGGCTTTCTCAACAGGAACACGCCAGAATTTGTGTAGAGCACAAGGGAACTCCACTAGCCTGAATTCAGTCTTCTCTTTATTTATTTCATTGGCTGATGATGACAGAACATGAAGAACATTGTACAGACAAGAACATACAATTGAGACTACCCTGGCTTGCCATTTTGCCTATACATATGATATGTATATACCGAAGGCCCCCTCCCCCCACCCCAATATTTACAAAAAATAACATTTTTAAAGGTGTTTTTCTACACCATAAGCCTCCTAGGTCGTAAGTCTAGGAAATGTGAAATCTGGTCGTGGATGTAGCCCAAGGGGTCTATTAATCAAATTGCACAGGGTTTATATATCTGCTATAATTTGGAAGTTACCTGGATCAAAAGTCTACCTGTGCAATAAAATGATGAAAACAGATTTTTCCCACAGCTATAACTCCAAAATGGTAAGAACTATTCACACCCAACCTGGTAGGTTTGTGGCGTATGTGTATGTAATTCTGTCATAACATTTGTAGATGTGGGGGGCGAAGCCCCCCTCTATAAAAAATTCTATAAAATATGATCTCAAAATATAATGGGAGTCTATGAGAATACTTGCAGTACTGCAGTCTTCCACAAGAGGCGCGATGCGTGTTTTGAAAAGGAAACTCTTACACAAGACTGGGATGGCGGAGCACGCACACAGGCACCTCATAAAATTTAGGGTTACTATGCTACGAATCTCAAGTTCAGTCTTCAACTGAGAAAAGTACTTATTAAGTTAGCATCCGTGCACTTTACAAACGATTACATTCTTCTGCTCAATACATGTTGAAAGTCTTAATATCACGGTGTAGCGACTCTGCGCTAGCCAGGTAGCTACTGTATCTTGGTAGGACGGTGAATATGTTGTCATCCTTGTGTCTGCAATCATCTCATTATTGTATTACCATTCTGTGCCCATCTAGCGAGCTAGCTAAGTTAATGTGCCTGCACTTTACGAATGATTTCATTGTTCATTTCAATACTCGTCGTGTAGCGTTTTAATATCGCCGTGTAGCGACTCATTGCGCTTCCTTGCTAGCTAAGTAATGTATAAACATTTTTCTAACTACTGTTTTTGGGTAGGACGGTGAAATGAACGAAAGCTCATCTAGCGACCTAGGTAAGTGAACGTCCATGCACTTTACGAACGATTACGTTGTTCTTTTCAATACTCGTCGTGTACAAAGTTGTAATATCACCGCGTAGCGATTAGGGTGCTAACTCGGTTGCTAGCCAGCTTGCTAATATTTTAAGTACTTGTGTACATAGAATTTACATCTCAAACTTAGCTAGCTAGCTAACTTTACAAACGATTACGTTGTTCTTTTCAATACTCGTGTAGCGTTTTAATATCACCAGGTAGCGAATGGTGTGCAAGCTAGGTTGCTACCTAGCAAGTTTTGTAAAACCAAAGCGCCCTTGTTTAGGTCTGTTTGAACGAATCTTGTTATGACTGTCACTATAAAATAATGCGTGTTGTATCCGTAAATGAAAACCTAGTTGACTAGCAAGCTAGATTTCGTTCATCACTGATATTAAATGCCCTAAACTCAGCTGTAGCTGATCTTTTGTTAAATTCTGGTTATTGTTGGAAAAAGCAGAAACGCTAGATTAGAACATTGTGAACTCCACCGTTTTTTTTCTGGCACCGTGCCAGTATGGTTTTAAATAGGCTAAACAAGATATTATGTTTCTAAAGTTTCTTACGTTATTCACTGCAATGAAAATGTTTCATAATGTAGTTTAATATCGAAGGCTGTTTGCTGGTTTGCTAGCAAGCACTGAAGGTGTTAATGTAATTATGGAATCATGCTGTGCAGAAAAAAACCTCAGTTTGTTTAATTGTTATATATCTTTTTACACCTTTGGGGCTTGGAAGCATTTGAGGTGGCTCGCAACCTCTAGTTTACACTTGCTTTTTTCTTCTGACAGAACAGGCATTTACCATTTGAACCTTTGACCCCAAAGAGGAGAAAAAAAGCACATCAAAAGAGAAAATGTTGGTCTACAAAGGGAATGGAAGACAAGGGAATGGAAGATGAGGTACATTGTAATGCACAGCTTGGACATTAACCTTTCTCATCTTGTCCGGGTAAGGATCGCTTTGGTGGCATGAATCATCTTTGTCTCTGGAATGATATGTTCATGAAGTGTGATTGCTGAAGGAGCTCTGGCTTTTTGTGTTCTTGTTCCGCAGAGAAGAACTCAAAATAGATCTCGCGCTCTGATTTTCTCTCCCATCGTGAGCTCAACTCATCAACCCCCAAACACACACCCCACACACACACACCCCCCACCACCCTCATGACGTGATTCTGGGACTGATTAAGATGGGTGAGGATTCCTTTAAAAGCATTCACACCTGGAGGCGACATTCAAGCCTAGATCCTCGCTTGGTGGCTGCAGTCGTCGATATGCTTTCATGGATTAGTACTTTAGCTGTGGGTACAAAACGTCTGCTAACACATTCCTTCCTGCTCCCTCAGCAGTGCATTGAAAAGTGTCAGGTGGTGGCTTGAGCTTTCACACACAGGGCATCAGCAGCACGGCAGTTTCCACTGGCTCTTCCTGCACGTGGGTGTTTTTCCTTGAGTGCATATCATAGCAGTACATGGCCAAAGCAGGCGAAGCATTACATTACGTGATTGTCATTTAGCAGGCGCTCTTAATCAGAATGACTTTCATATGTTACAATTTTATCCATTTATATAGCTGAATATTTATATATTTACCCAAGGATACGACAGCAGTGCCCCAGCGAGGAATAGAACCAGCAATCTTTCAGTTACAAGCCCTCCTGCTTGACCACTATTCCCCAACCCTGCCCCAGAAACACAGACATGGTATCCAAAAGCTAGGATGCTTGTGCACAGAGTACCAGTTTACTGCATTGCTACAACAGTATGGGGGTGCTAATCCAATATTTTTCAGATCTGCGCCACCATGTTTGCTGGTTGTCTTCGCAGATGGATGTTCAGATAATTTGGTTTGAATGAGGTGTACACGGAATACTGATTTTTATTTGATATCTTTGCGTTCAGTGTGCTATGTGTTTCTGACAACAGTGTTGGAAGTCTGTTTATTCTAGCATGATGTTGTTTTGTTCCACGTGTTTTTTATTAATATCTGCCCCTTTCCTTGCAGATGCTGTCTCAATTAAACTTAATTAGTTGTTTAATAACGTGTAATAGGTCCCATTGAACAGCTAATGGAATAAACAATGAAGATAAATGCCTGTCTGTGTAACAAATTTGTTTAAGTGGTTAAAATAAATTATGGACAGAAAAACCTTTACTTGTACTGTTTTGTTTTACCAAGCACATTTCAAACAACCAACAGCTGATAAAAAACAGCTGATAGAAGTTAAGTGATCCTATATGCAGATTAGAATTTATTTATAAACTCAATCACATCTAATTTAACTGAAAGCCAGAACAAAAATAAGAATCGGGGGTAAGTTCCCAGGATCAGGTCCGAAAAATGCTGCAATAATAATAATACAAAATGATAGTGCAGAAAAAGTACAAATAAAACAAATAATGCTACAAAAAATACAAAATTACAAAAATGAGTGGACTATAGAGCAGGTTTATCACAGCACATTTGACAGCCATAAATGATAAAGAATTTCAGGACTGCTTACATGCAGTCATTTTCTGTTTATCACTGGCAATTGCATCGGATTCAGCTTCGGACCAATTTAATTTAACCAATAAAAATATGTCTTTTGTCAATTTATTTGGACACAGTAAAATGTATGATTTGTGTGTGTTATGCAAACAGGAATGAAATTGAAACATTGAGACAACCAGTCATGGGTGGAGAGCATCCATATCAATAGAAAAAAAAGCCAAAAGAAATGACGCTTTGCTGGAAATGGAAGACTTATCTGATGACAAAAACAATGTTCTACTTTACAACTTTGCAACCTGCCATTAAGATGCAGAAATGAAATGTGGAAATGAGAAAATTTCCTTTAGTAAATCAACTGGAACAAAGACCAGTAGGGGTCCCAGTGCTAACCAGATCTTTCCCTTTTCCATGAGCAATGGACTTGGAAATCCCTATACGAGAATACTGACACCATTGATTTGGAGAGGAGAGAGGGGAGAACCTTTTGCCACCTCTCAAAGCAGTGTAATAGTGTTCATGAGTTCCAATTTCAATAGAACACAATTGTGTATTGCATTTGCCCTCATGTCAAAGAAGTTCATCTATAAAAACATCAGTGAACAGATCACTCTCATGTAAGCTTACAAATAAGTGAGTCAGTTCCAGTCCTTAGTAGTGCTTTGTGCAGAACTCTGAACTCACCTTCAGACAGTAACCTGAAGGAAATTGAAACATGCAAATGATTTTAAGGGTCTCTTAGCATTAAACCCACTAGGGGACACTTCTGTAGGTGTGCCAAGGTATTCTGAATGGGAATACTAATAGCGTGATGCTCGAGTGAGAGAGTGAAGTTCCCTGACTTCAGCTGCCACAAGCACAGCTCCAACAGGCATAACCAGCCTGTCCGTGTACAGCCAATGGCAGAATACTACTTCCTGAACAGGGGTGAAGGGCTACAAAAATCTATGTCCCTCATGTTTTTAAGCTACCCCATTATTGGCACTTTTATCCAGAGTGACTAGCATCAGTCCCAATGCTCTTTTCTGTCATTCAGTGGATTGAAAATCATTTCTGTTTTATTTGTTGTTGCGTGTGATGGTATTAACGGTATCCACAAGACAGCGATGATTCTGGGGGCTGGAAAAGTTAACACCTGATTTTCAGACTGCTTAAAATTCACACAACAACATGCCCTGAAATTAATGGACTGATTTGATTGTCCTGAATCCACAGCACTGATTCGCAGAAGCTCTTCTGAGACTTTGGTGGCGTAACGATGCCCAGATTGCATATGTATGACGCGAAAATGACTATGCATGAAGGCTGCCCCGCAATCAGCCAGAATGCTCGTCATCTTGTGGACAATGGCGAAGATCGTTGCAAAGATAAAAAATCATGAATATACCCAGGCCTTTTTTTTTTTACACACCTCAATGATTTTTGCAGTGGCGTACCCCCCTCAAACCTCTCCTTACGAGTTCCTGTGCTTTATTATGTTGAAGTCAAACCATTTTCCAGCTTTTTAAGAAAGGTGGAACAAATTAAGAATGTGAAAATATTCAAATGAAATGGTGAACAATGATGTTTCATGCCCCTATCCTCTTTTTAGCACCATCCATAAATATGAGTGAAATACTGAGCTCACTCATTCCTCATTTCATTCAGGACTTGTATCAGATGGATGCAATCATAGTATTGAAAATATCAAACAGAAATTAAATGAAACAAGAAGAATAAGAAAAAGAAAAACAAGAAGAAGAATCATTTTTTATATGCATAGGCCTAGGGGGCCATGACAGTTCCTGTGTGCAGGTAAACCCAAAATAAGACCTATGTGAAAAGAAGAACCTTGTAGATTTTTTGCTGAATAATTGTAAATATGGTGAAATTTCAGATGCTTTTATGTATCATTTCACTCTGATGTTAGAAACCCATGAGTCTTTCACTACAGCATTAAAGAAATTAGTCAATGACCTTACCACTTGCACTTGAACTGAACATGAGGCCAATGAATGAAATTATAGAACTGATAAAGGCATTTGAGTATACTATTTCATATGGTTTATTCTGTTCAATTACATAGCCTATCCTACTGGCTTCTCTGAAAGTACACTGAATTGGACACATGCATACCTTAGAAAGCATTGTTTATTTTTTATACAACTATAACCAACAGAAAACTTTCAATGATAAAAAGAGGTGTACCACAGGATTTACTTATGGGACCCCTGCTTCTTTTTCTTGTCTTCAACAATCTTGCCGCAACATGTAAAAATACTAACTTTCACAATAACTTCTGGAGATTTGTTCCTGCAAATAATCGCAGAACACATCACTGTGAGAGTGCTCAGCTGCAGTAGTTATCACTCTCACACCTACAGTGGCTTCAGTTTCTCTTTGAATGTAACCAGTTCAATGCACCTACCTATCCAAACGTTATTTTCAGCAAAGTATGACCGTACGGATGAAGGAAGATAATGAAGATATTTAGATAAGTAGCAAGGGTACATATTGAGTTTTGTAAGTAAAGCCATTGGAATGATATTAGAATACAGATGGGAAATCAATCAAATATATACGAGCATTCAAAAGAAAAACTTTACCTTTGTAAAGACAACAAGCTCTTGCTAGTTAATCAGGGGCCAAATGTAATGCTCTGTGTGCATGATTTAGTGTATTTTTTGACATATAGTTTGATTTTGACATATGTAGTATCTGTTTAGTGTGCTTGTATTGCTAAGTACTAAGTACCACTTTGTAAATATACTTATCTTGTCTGCATGACTCCATCTCAGAAATGAGATATTTTTTTCTCAACAGGTTTTATCCTGCCAATAAGTAATTCAGACCTCTCCATAAAAAATGTGTATTTTAGGATGTCTGTTTGAACTCTCATCATACTGACACATGTGCTTCATCAAGCTTTGATTTGGCTAATGTGGTGCAGACTCTTTTTTTACCTTAAGAAACTTACTGTCTTTCCACCTCGACGGGCTTGAGTTTGAGCAACTTGCTCAAGTCAGGGGCGTAGCAAATTGGATGACTTGTGTGACACCAGCAGGGTCCTTCACAAAGGAGAGAGCAAGAGGTTTGAAAGACAAATGATCACAGTGTTGTTGAGATTTTTTTTGCAATCAAGGGCTGTTGCCCCTCTCTTCCATCAGGCTACCATTGAGTGTGATTAGGCTGTGATTGAGTACTGAGAGCTCGCACTCCCATCAATGCCTCTGCCGCCCGGCCTGTAATGACAGAGTGGGTTTAACCGCAAAAGAGAAGACGGGGGGACAGATATGCGCTCTGTAAAGTATCAATGTAAATACAACGGCTCTCTGCCTCTGTTCTGGTTTCCATAGCTACAACACGTAGCCGGTGATTCATTGCGTTTCACGAGGCGTATGTGTGTACGTATTGGCTGATGGGTGCTTTCACTGCTCTACCATTACAGTGAAAAGTGTAACAGCAGATAGATAGATCATCGATTTTCTTTCTGTGTCTCTCACACAGGGGGAAAGAGGTTGATTGCACATGTGAACTGTGCAAGAGTGTTCACTGCTTTTCAAGGTAGGTCTCAGACACAGAATAATGCATCTTAGTGTTTACTGAACAATGAAGAAATATTTGTGCCCTCAACTAAGTGAATCATGTGGGTGATGTACAACATCACTGACATGATTCATTTTATGGTTCCCATAAGAACAACCACTGACCTCTTGAATAGCAATAACATGGTTATGTGACGTCTCTGCCAGTACTGAAACATTGGTTAACACTGAACGCTGCTTCGTATCTCTGTTTTTAGCTCTATTCACTAGGATGTGAAGTTATGGAAGAACTGTCTGCAAAGACAGTGCATACATGAGCTGCGGTTACACCTACTTAGACATCAGAAGTTCACTGTGAACTGGAGTAAATTTTTATTTTGAAAGTGCTTTTGTGTCCACAATGAAAAGGTGTGTAGACCTAAAAAGCAGCATCAAAGTGCTGTTAGTAAATTGAGCAATCCTGTCAATTGAAGTTTTGTGTTTTTGTGCATTGTGTGAATGCAGTATTTGTGAATAAAAAAAAACCCACCACCATTTTGATGATCTGAGCTTCTTCAGACAATGACAATATTGAGCTGCATTATTGCATTATCGATGTGGTGATCTGCTATTCATACCAGTTCAGTGGCCTTGTGGTAAGTTTCTTCCCTAACCCTGAAGTTTGTGGGTTCAGTCCCCAGATGGGTCATACCAAATTAGGCAAGAACCAACTGAAGGACACATTTTATGAATCTACTGCTGTCAGTCCACTCATTTTAGGGCCCAGGAATGACCGACATAATTCCAGGACTTCTGTCCTTTAACAGAACCAGGCATTTCTACACGGAATCAACTTATTTGCATGGTAGCCGTGGCAGCTAGCTTACTATGAGTTATGTTGGAAGGGCTGTTAAATTGTTTAACCAATACAACATGAGGGCAAGTACAGCATGACAAACTTCTATACACAATATGTTCAAAGAAAAAACTACTTCACACGGTCTCTGTGCATGGTACATGGAAATTTTTAAAATTCAAATACATTCTGTTTGTAACCGTGTGAGAACAGTCACTAAATAACATACTGTAACAATGTGTGTAAAATGCAATAAATGCAATAAGTACATATACATACATATATATCCATCCACCTGATGAAAAGGTATGCAGGTATGGAAAAAAAAAACTCATCCCAGGAATAGTCCCCATTCTGTGGAATTTGCCAATATTCAATAAGCTGAGCATCCTCTGACAAAGATCTAGTGACTGAAAGTTAATCAAGCTTGTTAAATTAGGTTTGAAAAGACCACTGTGTGCGGAAGTTAGACCATTAGTAAAAGATTGGCACATAGGAGCTTTTATCAAACAACATTCATTTGGGTATTTAAAGAAAACATTTTAAGTGGTGGAGACTCAACTGCTGGCTGAGAATTGATTAATGAATGATTACAAACACCCAAAGCATCGGAATAAAACGTTAATTTATACTCGAAGCACATTCATTAACACTCACTTGTTCAAGCCTAATCTTCTTACCTCACCAGTAGCTGGAAATATTTGTCAAAATGAAAACAAAGTTAAGCGACCTTGTTTAGAAATGAGGAGGCGAAGAGGAAGTTCATTTTACTAGCACAAATGGCCTCTGATCCATTGCTGAAACCTCTTTCACAGCAGGATGTTTTGAAAAGTGTATTGCTGCCTTGCTGTCCTCAATAGATAGCAAAAAAAAAGTCTGTGGGGAAAACCATGATTGGTTTCTATGGAGATTTTGAAACCTCCATTCTGGAGTGCTGCCAATTATTCCTTAATCAGAAACAACTTATTTTTGGAGCTTAGTTCTCCTGTTTCTCATCCAGATTGTTGATTGTAAATTCAGATGGTTGATCTCTGCTTAATTACTGTCTTTTGATTCTTCCTGTCAGTTGTAGCAAGAACTACTTGTCTGAGAAATTACTAGCAAATTATTTGTTTCATTTCTGTTCATTTATATTAATTAAGTGCTGTTTTAGGCTGAGTTCCAAGTTGCACATTTACTGCCACCTGTAGAGATTTGTAGTGACATTTTGTCAATGGTGCGGAATGTACATTTTATGTATGTGTTCACATAAGCACCAAGAATTCAAATGGAATGACAATTACATGTACATTTGTTCATTTAGCAGGTGCTTTTATCCAGAGAAAGTTATACAGCAGAGGCACAAATGTGCAGATAATAAGACCATTTGAACAACAGTGCATTACAGAAAATAATCACAACCCACATCTGAATGTCTGTCAGTCTAAATATACTATATCAGCAATGTGCAGTAAAGAGCCCTTATTGATTTAATTAAACAGCAAAACAAGAAGCAGTGAAACAAAATTGCAATGTGAAAGTCTTTTGTGATTTCATGACATACTTTGTGGTAATCAAAGTCTTACTTTTTAAGCCCAGAATCCTTTTATATTCAAATAGGAACAGCTCAACATGCCAGCTCAGGACTCGAGTTAGAGAGCAGCAATACTGATGTGATCACTGTAAACTAATGTTTTGCACTGGGGTCTGAACTCCAGGATCCACTCACTTCTCGTTTCCTGGAATGGGGAAATGTAGCATGCCCACACTTTGTGAGTAGAAACTGAGAAACCAATGGGAAAGTTGTGGCTGCTTGTGTTTGCCTCCACGTGATGAACACATTCAAAATGAGTGGCTCATCAGATCAAACCTAACGCTTTGTTGTCAGCTTCATAATTCACAAACTGCCAAAGATTTCCAGATGTTCACGTGCGAACATGACCTTGGAAATAATCAGGCAGCAATCTGGGCATGTCATTCATTGTTCAATAATTTGTTGGTAAGTGGAAAACATTCCAATGAAACACTGACAAAATGCACTGCAATCACTGACATCGATTGAACTGACGCATCCCATTCACACAATCAACCCACTCATGCTAATGCAGATTCACTCATCTCACTCTTTAAAGCCAGTGGATCTTTTCAGGCTGAAAACGTCAGCAAAGCTTTCATTCGGTCCACTCTTGACGTTTAGCTGTGTAGTAAAATATATATATATGCAAGTATAATGTAGGTTTGATATTTGTTTTGCAGCTGTTTTATGTCAGTCTAATCATTAACAGATTCAAAAGTTTGAGGAGACAGGTCCAAACATAAATGTCAAAGCTGGGCAGTCGTGAGAGACTGTGAACTGGAAAGACACTGCTGAGCTTCAAGGACACACCTTACCTGTCATTATCCATCACAGATTGCTTCCCTTAAAGTGGTGACGGTGTCAATCCAATAATGAAAGAGCTGCTATCTTACAATGGAAGACGTATGAAGCGGAGAAAAAATCAACCAAATGTCATATTGATGATGAACTTCAGGACACTTTGCAAGACATACAATGTAATGAGACAACAGTGCTTACAGAGAGTACTGTGTAGGTGGCCACCAACATCAGTGCGCTTTCTGCAAAAATTCCAGTCATTGTAGACCAGATAAGCAGCTCTCCTAAGACTTTGTGCACTCAACAAAAATGCTGAGTGCTCAGAGAGCCTAACCAAACCTTTTCTCTAGGGCACTTCTTCTCTGAGATCCTCCCATAGGAGCCCTTTAATGCGGTTTTCATCAATGGACACGTTTATTCTACAGAGGCATAGCTCATACCAGCCAATGATTCTTAACCAGTAGGTCTCAATCTTTCCCTTGTGTTGGCCTTTTTGGGCCAAATTTTTTTTTTAATTCATTTTTTAGATTATCTTCACCCTATGTTTCCATTAGCTTTCACTCTGGTACTCATCAACGCACTCATAAGAGGTCTGTCCCTGGTATTCAACCCCAGCATTTAATTAACTAAAGGCAGATTTTCTGACACCGGCTCTAACAGATTACTACCTGTTATTGGTTTCTGAGTCTGGAGCTCAACCTCAATAATTTAACCTGGACCTCAGTGCTGTTTCTGATACTGTTAGTGAATCAACAACAAGGCAACAGGGTAAACAAGGTGAATTGCTTACTTAGAACACCTCTTTGGCGTTGCAGACAGTGTCCTTTATTGGTGCCAGACTCTAAATATCTGGGGAAGCTCTGTAGCTAAGCAGATAAAATTGGGCAAATGTGACGCTCTTCACACATAGGAGGTCTGTAAATCAATGACTGAGCCTGCCTCTGCTCCTCCTCGTTTTTGCTCTCTTGTTAGAAGCCTCCACACAATGTTTGGTGCCAGCCTCTCTCCTTTACACTCTGTTTATTAGACCTGTCAGCTATTCTGTTCCCTTTTTTCTCGCACGTCAGCTTCTCCTCCTCTGACAGGTGATCTCTGGCAAAATTTTCTTCTAGGATTTCAAGATGAAAGTTTTCCTATTCTCGTAAGTGGTGGATTGAGCCGCCAGTTAACATCAGAGGTACTCTCAATTATTGATTTGCTTAGCAGAAGCCGTCAGTCTGGATGACTTAAATATTTACTTTGTTGAAGATGAATAATTAGTGGAACACTTCAGGGTACCTTGCCCAAGTCTGCGACAGCAGTGCCCATAAAGCTCCATAAACACAATTTACATTTGCATTCACTGCAGACATGCTTGTCTACAGTGACCTACAAGAAGTTAAATCAATGAGGTTGGACAATTAGCTGCACTATAGCACTTATTCAATTCACCTACTGTATATAGACTCTAAAGATTAAGAAACTGTATTAGTATGAGGAAGGAATATTACAAGACCAATTCCCATACACTTTTGTTTTGCATTTAGGTATGTATTAATTGGTATATAATTTTGGATGTTCCATCATAAGAGGTATAGGCCTTTGTAATTTCTGCCACACTGGCTGTTAGTGATAATTGGGTTGCAGTGTGGACTGTAAAGACTGCGAGATTCCTATATGAGGTCTGCCAAAAGCCCTGGGGAATAGTTGTTGAAATGTTCCATTTCATCCATGTCTTCAGGTCTGTGTCCCAGAAATGGCTATTTCTCACCACATGTACATGTGAGCTGTATGTCCAGATTGCTATGTGGACATAATCTGGAGTATTGAACAGCGTTTGATGCTTCCAAGGTTTTTGTAGCATAGACATGTTAGCAGGTTGTCAGTGAGTTCAGTTTTTGTGGATTCATCTACCATTTGTTTAGCTCTTAATGACAATTGAACTCTCTTGTCATTGTAGTTCTTTATGTATTTAACTAGCTTTCCCAGTCTTGTTATTCAAATGTGAATGCTATGCAGCTGAAGAAACAATTTGCTGCGAGTTCCCAGATTTGCAGGCTGTGGCTGCATCCATGAACCACTAGAGGGAGCTACATTTTCTCCTGCCCAGGAATATCTAGTTGCCATACTCTACCTACTAAATGTGCTGTACCATAAATGCTATGTTGAGACATTTGTTTCTACATTGTGTGTACTACTCAAACTATAAACAGCAGATTAGTGTTATTTAAAAGTCTTAAATCACTGAACATTGATGGGGGACTTCAAAATGTGGATAAACGTTTCTCCTTTCAATTCCCTTCTGCATAATTAAGCTTAAAAACTGGGAAAGGACTAGAGGGTCTACTTTCATCTGAACAAGACACTGTAGGTTGATATTACACATGAACTTGTGAACCTATACACTTTTTTGCTTGTACCAATGTACTGTTGTAGAAGAAAGAGAGTCCCTTCTTATGACTGTGTTTTCTTAGTACCGAATTTTAGGAAAACCGATGAGAAAAGCAAGGTCTTATTGAAGTACATAAATACAATACATACAATAAAATTGAAACTTGAAGATTAGTTCTACAGTATAATCAAATTTTACTGCTTGACTTGTCTGATACACATATCTCTTCACTCGTCACCTCCAACCATCTGGACTGGACAGTTGTTGCTTGCAAGTCCCCTCAACATCACCTTGATCTTTTCTTTTTTCCTAAATATAATAAAATGAATACATTCAGAGAAATTAAATCTGAGAAGATCAATCTCCATGACTCAAGTGCTGGGTGGAAAATAGTTCCATACAAAACACTTCATTGCCTCTCCATTCTGAAGGAAAAATAATCAATACGAGAGTGACAACTCTGAGATGTCCTGCATCTTTTCTGAGAAAAAGCCAAGGCCGTCCTCGAGTGTTGGAAACTTTGCTTTTCTGTTACTTCTACTCTGTGAAGCTTTATAATGACCTTATCCCAGTTGAATAAACGCAGTGCTCCTTTGTGAAGACAGTGAGAAAAGACAATTCCATTACCTTGAAATCATGTAATTTCTTGCCCTCATTTGAATTCCATTGAAACTCCACTGGGGTTAAATATAGAAGACAATGATGTCATTATGCCAGTATTTTTTTTTCTTGTCTGTGTCAGTAACAGTGAATTGTTAAGGCCATTAATTCAGTTAACACAGCTGAGGCTTCTATTCTTGAGTGCATGTGATGTATTTGTATTCAAGAAAGAATAACCTTTGCATCCCAGAGTGCCATTCATTTTCTCGATGTTGATTTTTTAATTAAATTCTCTTTAATTATGCGTAACTGACTTCTTTAGTTTTAATCAATGGTAAATTCACATTATTAAATAAAATTGATATAACACTCTGATTTTTTCAGTTTCATAAAAAACCCATCCCTGCTGTATTTCATAGGCTAGAACATCTTGAACATAAACTGAGTACCCTGCACAGTATGACTATTTCAACTACATAGTCATAAGTGTTGTGGTGTAATTTGTATTTGTGTTGTAAGTTGCAGAGCATTCTGACACAGTCCCAAAGTATGGCACTGTTCCAGAGGATATTTGATTAGTTGCTTTGATTGATTGGCCGTTTGGTTGGTTGATTTACTGAGTGCTTTTGAAGTTGCTGATTTAATTGATTCACTGATCTGTGATTGGTACCCATCTTACATTTGTCACTGTATATTAAAAATATGATAATATATTTCCTTGTCTGATAGATAGACAAACAAACAGACAGACAGATAGAGAGATTAAGCAGCCAAATTAGTATTAGCCTGCCATTTTATATTTTATGATGTTGAGCAACCGACAACATTTTGCATTGCAGGAGACCCAGGATCTGTGCAATTCCCACTTCCTACAGAGTGCATCGATGTATTTTTGTTGGCAGACGCCAATAATACAGATGTATAGATTGTGTATTACAAATGTTCATGATTGAACAACTTTAACCTCTTTAAAATCTTTAATAAGACAAAATGCATACAAAAGCAGTGAGTTTTGTTGCTTGTGTATTGGACCTTTGTCACAGGATTAGTGTATATGTTGTCAATATTCAGTTTACTAATGCACTATTTACCATATTCTGCACTACTAAAATCAATCTATTAAACTGCAGCAATGAGTTTCCAACCATCTTGTACTACCATTTTGCTGACAAACATTTTGCTGTTGCATGTTATAATTTCCATGGTTTTATAACAAGTAGAATGTCCACAACTAATGAAAAAACATCAAATTTTAAAATCAATATTATAAGCACACAGAGCCCTCCAAAAATATTTGTCTTTGTTGCTGTTATTCCCTTTTTTTGAGTTTGGAGGAGACAATGCAGAAAGCGGTCTTGCCGTTTCTCTTCACCAAAACAGCTTTTGCTGCATGCAAGAAACTGAACTAGAGCAGACCATTCACAAGGAGTAGGCCTCCCACCATTATATGAAGCCGTACACAAATCATCGCGGCCAGAAATATCACTGGATGTACAATCGCCTTTTTTCTCTCTGCTTGCTAACAGGGAAAAGGTGCAGAATTACAGGGTGTGAAGCCAGTGGGAAACACCCCATACAGGGGTTCTGCTGTGTCCATGCACTGTTCAAAAAACTCAAAAAGTTCATAAAGTCAAGACTTGTTATGTGCTTGTAAGATTTATTGACAGATTTACATATGTCGTAAATAAAGGTGATTAACAAGCATTTTGCAAGTCTTCTCTTTGGTCTTTCTGAAGTGTGTCGACAGCTAACCTTTTGAAAACATTTTTTGTCTTTTTAATAGTCATCAATCAAACACATGCAATCATGTATTTGCAACCTACAGTAATATGGCAATATTAAGTGGACAAGAGGGTTTTGAACACATATATGATATTGTCACCAGCTCGGTAGCCTGCTGTGTAGTAATGAATATGCTTCGATGTCAATACTTAAATTTAAAATTTGATCTTTAGATGTGAATTGGTATACTGCTTGTCCCCCTCCCCTGATGAGATCAGAAGCCATGGACACTTCAAGGATACTCAGTCATTTCCCCAACCTGGAAGCGTTATGTATTGAGACTTGCAAAGACAATTTTCTGTTATTACACAGGTGTAATAGGTGGTGCTTTCTATGTGCTGTGCAGTGTCGGATAACCATGGAAAGGACACATTGTCGTTTTCACGAGGGGTTGAACAATTCTGTATCATTGGAGTGGAATGTAAATTTTCCACGTTATACTGCAAGCAATAGATTAAAGAAAACATACTTGAAAAATAAAAATGCCTGACACTTCTGTGAGCACAACAATGTATGCGCAATGTAGCTGGTACAAAAGTCCTCTACTTTAGCATTTAGCCTCATATCAATTGCACAATACAGAGCTTAATAAATCCACCACAATGTCTGGTGTAGGGCTTTCTATAAGGTGTGAAAGGGATTCTGTGTTCTCCACATGCAAAAGAATTTAGCTAAAGCCATCTCCCTTTGGAATTTGATGCGGATTAACTATGACTCGTGACAGAGCAAATAAGGATATTATTCAAACAGATTTGACATGATATGATAGATGCAAGTACAGTAGAAAATGTACCCTCTTATTTAGTGTACTACCTTCTCAGAAGAAAACTAGACTTTCATTTTCAGCAGCTTTTATGCATGGAAAAACTGTACAGGGAAACGGGAAATGTACAAAGTGGATCACTATGCATGTACAGCGAGGATAGACGTAAAAGGAAAATGATCAGTTCCGTGGTTACATCTTGTCCTTCTCCTAAGTAACTTGACATGTCCTTTCAAACATGGAAATCAAGACAGTCAGTGTTCATTATATAGGACAATGTTCTTCCGGCCATTTAGAACAGACAATGGAAAACATAACATGTGGATAGAAAGGTACTGTGCAAAACTCTCTCATGGAGTTACATTGCTGATAGTAACAGTAAACCAGATTTCCCAGTTAAAAGCTCCATGAGACCTCAGCTTCATGCTGAGAATGTAGGTTTAGAGGAGAGTTTGATGTGAGGAATATAATTCTGAAGTTTCTCCAATGACTTAAGATGCTACAGTTTTTGACATTATTTCTTGCTTTTATATTCACTATATACAGACACGATATATAAAACCTAAAATACATGACATGGCTCTAAAGTGCATTTCAGAGATTTTTAACATCAGTCAAGTCTTTGTGTCATTAGTCATCCCTTTTCAATTAACACAGTGGACTTTTCTACGTCCTTTCAGACTGCAGACAGCTATTTCACAAAGCCCACTAAAGGAATTTCTTTGGTATTTCACCAATTGCAAAATTGTATGCACTGTGAATCAAACACAGCCCCTTTGAAAAAATGGCCTAGACCACAGTATACAAAGTTCTCAGATTTAGACTTTAATGGATGATGTGTGCAAATTGACCTACATGTCTTTTGTGCAATGGACATTCCCTTTTCTCCCTTTGAATGGCAACAGAAATCTTGGCAATTACCTGTTGAATATGAATATGATTAAAAGGGTCTTACAAAGAATAAAATTGCACTTATCAATTTAATAATAATTCAGCATCTAGTTGTATAAATGGATAACATGTGAAAATTGTAAGCTATGTTAGTATCCTTGGATAAGAACAGCTGCTAAGCAAATGGAATTTGTAATTTGCCTGTTTTCCGGTGACACAGCATGGATCAATATAATAGCCATCACCCATGCCCCAGCCCAAAGGCTTTCACTTGGTAAATCAATTGCACAGTAGAAATTACACACTAGAAAGGAAAGGCCAATGCATTTGACCCTTTGAATATGATGTGAGCATGCTCTGTCTGCACGTGTGTTGTGCATTACATTGAAATACCTGTAGTAATTTTGCTCTACGTGCAGCTGCAAACTGATGAACACCGTAAGCCAAAATGTGTTGGCGTGAGTGCAGCTGTTTCTCTTTTTTAAGCAGTTTGTTTAAAAAATAGCCCGCAATGAGTACAGCAACTTGTGACAGAGGTTATACCAAATGAAAGTGTGTCAATGGAAACATTCTACTGTACATAATAAGACCTAATTAGCAATGTGTGCTTGAGTGCATGGAACATATCAGGTGCCAGTGGAGCACAGTAATATTCTTTTGGCTGTAAGGCTTTGTGTCATGATGTCAGGCAGACAGTCTGTAAAGCCACCAATGCTGAAAGTCCCCTTTGAGTCAGAATGCAAACGCTCCTTATAAAACAATATTCCAAGATGAAGATGGCCCTTAATGCTCAACAGGCCACTTGTAGCTCATTATCACACTTGTGCATTGAAATTCTGAATCCCGTCTGACAAATTGGTTTTCTGCTGCTGACAACACAAGGGCTGTTTGCATTGTTACCCCCGAGTTGGTGGCTTTTCCCTGTATTTGTAAAGCTATTAGCGCCATGAGAGGCAATTCTTGAAATAGCAAACTTCAAAATAGACCTTCTGCAGCCGTGATCAAACGCTGACTGAGATGCATTTACCGAGGCTTGGCGAGAGATACGGCTCTCGTTTGCGGCAAGGTTTCATGTCAATTTACATCTATGTAGAGGCCTCGAAATCTGAAGCATTGCTGATGCATTTCTGCTTAGCCGCTTCATCAAAGAATGACTATTGGGGAAGATTGAATATGGGGAGGATTTACTCAGAATTGTTCCTGAGTAAATCCTCCCGATATTCAAATAAAGTAAAGAACAGACAGTGAAGATGTATGTTTTCTTTGTCTGATACTAGGCAGGGTGACATGTTGTGGGTTTCCTCTTCGTGGAAAAAGTAAGGAATTGTGCCTTTTGGGAGGAGTGGCATTGTGGTTGAATTGTCCAGCCTGACACAAGATGGTTGTGCAAATCCAGACATTACTAAGACATTGAAAGTGTAACACACAGTCATGCTTGGCCCTCATAGATTCAGTGATGAATTGGGGCCAATGTTTGGTAAACTGGGTGCACAGTTATGCCAAGCTTGATTACACCACGGAAACAATAGATCTTGAAGATGAGTAATATTAAAGTGAGGTACAGATCTTCAGCCAATCCCAGTGGTTACTGGCCATCTTTACTGTCCATGTTGCCTCTTTCACTGCTGTTAGTGTATGTTTGCTGGTAAAAAAAATCAAATTGAGATACTAATTTCAATAATCATTTCAGAATACAAATAAAACCTGAAGAGATATTCTGTTTGCCGTGACAACAAATGAAAATGCCCTTGTCCATTTTTGATTGTTTGTTTGTTTTAACTTCACATAAGTTAGCAGCTGAGACTTAGCTGGATAGCTATTGGTCTTGTTTTTTTCCCCGTAATGAAAGGGTTCTGTGCCTAGGATGACCCAAAGTGACTGAATTCTCAGGCACATCTGTGGCCCTCTCTTGCACATCTGCTGTTTGGTCAGGGGTCCTTTTTCAGCTCTCTCTCTCAGGCTCTGGGAGATGCACTCTGAAAGACATAGTCCTCTTTAAAGTGTTCTGATTGTGGAGCTTTGTTGTGCGAAGATGAAAAGGCAACCAATGTAGAATTACTTTTGAGCCCAAATGTGTTTGTACTCAGGACACAAAAAGCACACCTTTTCACCTCAGGTTTTTCAAGTTCATGTGTATTTTTAAGAGGGAAAAAAGACTCAAAAGAATGAAGTTCACAAAGTGAATGGATGGTAAAATACACTGCAAAATCTAAATCACTGTCTATGGACGTATTCACTCCCCATTTTGACAGCGGTGCAGGACACAATACAACACAAAACAATATGTTTTTATTTTATTTGGCACTTTTCATTCAAATGTCCAAGGGCGTTCAGCAACAAAAGTAGAATGAGAAATAAAATCAGCCCAAGGCCCAAATAAGGTAAACAGGACAGTGAAAATAGACAAGTTAGGTTCCTGTTTTAAAATGTCAATCAGAGCCTCCTCTCCAATATGGATTGTGACTGAGCTCCAAAGATAAGGTGCAGAGCAGCTAAAAGCTCTCGCTCCTGCCTTTTTAGATGATTGTGAGGGATTCCCAATATCTCAGTACTTGTTCAGCACTTGCTGAGAGATTGATGGGAGCCTAGGGTTCAATCAGATCCCGCTGGTAGCAAATCTATGAGGGGCTTTTGCAAGCAGTAGGTAATCTTAAATTCCACCCTGAAATGGATAAGATTAACAAGGAGATAATACAGAAGTTTCAGAACCAGCTTGACACCCCAGTGCATGATGGGATTTGTCCTCATCATCTTGTAATCACTATCATCACCAATGATGCACTGGGGTTACCTTTACCCTACCTTTTTTATGTACGTGTTCTTAAAACAAAACAAGCAATGTGACTTTTTGTCTTTGTCCTTGTTCTAGGGTTTGGCTGCTCAAAGCAGAGGTGGAATAGGAGTGTATTTGATATAGGGGAGTATATCTGATCTCTGATGAGTGTCTTCAAAGTAATAATTGCCCTCCGACATTTCTATCATATTTTTCCATATTTTTATATTACTGACATTAGTGTGATCATGTTCTGTAAATTACATGTTGTATATTTAAGTGGGTGTTATTACAGACTATATAAAAGTGTGATTGTGTATGAATTCTCTTTCCTGGCCCACCATGAAGTTGCCCCTCGTGGGAAGAATAAAGACATTCCATTGTATCGCCTCCAGTCTGGTATATTTATAGTACACCCACTCTCAGAGGCCTGGTATTTCAAAGGAAATACAGACCAGTCAAAAAGTTACATTGGCTTAGCTGACGCTCTTGTCAAGACCAATTTAGACAGCTTAATTCAGTTTAAGCTGTTATGTGGCAGTTTGGGTTAACTTCCTAGCCCAAGAGCACAACAGCAGTGGCCCACATGGAAATTGAACCAACAATATTTTGGGTTACAGTTGCTGCTCCTTAGTATTTACTCTGTGGACAGTAGAAAGTACAACACAGCGTTGCAAGCTGTGTTCCGCAAGCCTAGAATCCAATCCTCTTCCTCTATTGGAGGATGCCAACCAGTCTCGCAAAAACTGATTAAAAAAAACTGGAAAAACTTAAGTAATTTGGAGCGTTCTATAATTAACTGGTCAGACAGACAGGATCTGGAACATTGCAGCACCATCATGTTTCGATAGCCTCTGGAGGAAAACATATTCATTTCTGTAGACTAGCTACATGCCATATCTCCTTTCTTCCAATGATTTTGAGGCCTCCAGTGACCAGGGCACTGGTGAATTTGTTACCTGTCAACCTCCAACATATCTACAAAGATCAGAACTGCAAGGATCCAGAGCGCAGAGAGCGCCTAACTGTACTGTGCTCTTCTCATTGGTTCCCTTTGTTTATTTGTTTACCTATTTGTGTGCTGATCCACGCTGGCTGCATCACTCCCTGTAGTGTGCTGCAAGCTGGGAATGAGGGCTGGCACCTGTATCCCCACATAAGGCCAGCTCTTAATTGTTGCTGCAATTATGCCAGCAATTATCCCTAATTAGACTATTTCAGTTCAGCGGTTCAGACATGAAAGGCTCAACGTGAGGCCTGTGTGACGCTTTTGTCTTTCAGTTTCTTCGAGTATCACGCAATACTAGTCAACAAACGATCTATGTTAACGTGCAGTCGTGTCACTTGCCCAACAGGGTCCATGGTTCACATTTGAGATGGGGTACTCTGGTGCTGAATGATATGGAATCCAAATCCCGAAATGTTTCCGGTCATAATTTTCTTATTCTTTCAACTGAGAATCTGTAGACCTATACTACTTTTGCACAGTTGAAACAGAAGAGCACAGAAGTAGCCAGATATCCTCTTTTGCTCTCAGATGTATTATTTCACCTCAGTTGCTCTTATTGTGTGTGTATGGAATCAGAAAGGCCTGTACGAGTCATATTTGAATGAGTGAAGCTTGTGCTTTGTATTCTACATTCAGAGCCCCCAAGCCCCAAATCTGAGACATCTGGCATTTTGTGACACACTCTTGCGGAACAGAGAAAAGAAATAGAATTTAAAGTACGCTTGGCTGAAAACCACTAATTCAGAAATATTGGACACAATTTCATCAGAGAACGATAACTGCGTTTCATGGCAGTTCCGGACAAACAGAGAGGGAAAATCGCCAGTTAGAGCCAATTTGAAATGCCCTCACATTTTTCCCAAAAATAGCACTTGGAATGTTGGACTGGCAACATAATCTTTTTTGAAACAGGTTTCCTGATTCACCGTTGTTCACGCAACATCCAATCCTGGGGAATACTTCAGTAGCTGTGAGAGACAGCATGGCTCGATAGGTGCATGGGTTTACCATTCCACATGTCAGGATGGCTTCCCATTGGTAACTTTAAATAGAACAAAAGATGCAGCCACAACTGTTGTGGCCTACTTTTCATGTAACAGTCATATCCAACTCACATGTTCAGCCCTAACCTGCTCCTTCCTCCATGTGCCACCTGCGCACTTTCATTCGCGTCTCAGAATTTATGCTGGTGAATGCAAATGACTTCGATTCACATAGCGCAGGCAAATTGTCACCTTATGATTGACACAACTGAGACCCTTTGTAACGACCCCTGTCAGGCCATGCATTTTGAATAAGCTCTGTCTGGGGTACTCTGCTTGCCAACAGGCATACACTGGCACACTGTACCCAAGGGTATTTTGCACGTGCATTGACAAGCTGCTGAAGAAATGACTACATGAGAATAATGCACCCATGCCAGAAAATGAATTTATCTCAGTAAACCCTAAGGAAACAAATGGCAGTCAATAGAGATTTGCATTTTGCTGTTGTAGTTTTTTGTTATTGGGTGCTTATTATCCTGTTTGTTGGTTTTGAATGGTTGTGCATTTAAACTTTTTATTATAATCTTTTGCATTTCTGTATTTCTTATTATTACCCTTAATGAACATACCATTGAGGCAATTAAAAAAAATAAGAAAGAGGTAGCTGAAGAAGACTATATAACAGAGCGGTGTGTTGAGATTTTGTCATTGTATGATTTGAATATGCTTAGTAAAGGAACACATTGATAAGAAATATAATTTTCTGTCACTTTCAGAAAGTAATGAACATATAATTCTGTGGAAGTATCCAAAAAACTAAACCTGAAATTTTTTTTTTGTTCAAGTTCAAAGGCTGATTGCATAGTACATTTACTACTTTGACTAAAAATGCACTGGCCATATGGGACAATATAATACTTCATTGGCCTTTTCCATAAATACTTTACAGGTTTACTCTTAGGCAGTTTCCATTGGCTGTTTCCACTCCTTTGTGTGAGCTTCAATTGCCAAATAATGCATGTGGGACTTAGTTTCTTCAGTGTGGGTGGTTTTCCATTAGACTCTGTCCTTCACTGTTTGTCCCTCACTGTGTGGTGCTAGAGTGAATTCATTCTTTTCCTGAAGGTTACTTCTACAGGGGTGACAGAGTATCTCAAGAGACACAACTGTTAGAGTAATGTAATTAGTAATACTGTATATTGGAGTTCAATTCAATTCAATACCCTATCACCTCTATTTGAGTATATGATGTACTGAGCCCTATATTCGCTATTCATGTAAAGCAAATACGCAGGGCCTTCCTAGATGGTGTAAATGTGAAGCTCTTATTCACTGTTCCCCTCAGTTATATTAACTCAGCAATTAAAATGCCAATTAGTATTTGACTACTACATTCAACCACAAAACTTGCATGCATCATGTAAGACACCACTTCATGCAAAAATTGATCGGAATTAAATTGAAGTTGACTGATCATATACTGTAGACAGTTTTGGTTCTTTGCAGGTTTATGAATACATTACATACTACATGCATAGCAAGGCCTACTGTGATTCCATTGCCAGCATCACAGGAGTAAATGCAAATGTTACTTGGTATGTTACCCCCCCTTCCCCCCACACACCCCCCACCCCCATTACATGGGGTTATGTCATGGCCAGAAATGCCATGTGGTATCTCCTTAAATTTTAGCTCAGCTACATCCTGCTTAGTATTTTGGCCTGAGCTTTGAACAAGAAATTATGCCTTACTCTCTGTCACACGATGCTTTTCATTACCTCTGTATGACACAAAACTAAAATTCAGCGCAAGACAAAATATAACTCTAAACCTTCCACTTTATGGTTAAGTCCCAATGTTTTGGAGCTGCATTGAATTGGCTCTTTCATCTCTCAACACTGCCTTGCAGTCAAAAATAACACAAAAGTACAAATTAGCATAAATCCTGCAACAGCGGAATATCTAGAGCAAACCTCTTACTTACCTAGCAGCATGCAAATTAGCCAGATATTCAACTTGTTCTGCTCCCGTCAGTAAATGCGGTCATCATCCTTGACAGCTAATTCGTCAGCAAACAAGTAAGTGTCATGCATTACTCAGGCAGTAACTGTTACAAGGGAAAAGTGAAATTTTTTATTCAAATCATGTTGTAAAAAGAGACATATTGTCCTTGTACTTTTATTTTCTTCTGCTCATAAATTGTGGTAATTATGGTATATTATGGATACTTTATATCCACTTAAAATTCAAGGAGACTCATTTAAAGCACATTACTGTATATTTTGCGTGCTGCAAAGTTTTCCGTTCCTTTCTCCAAAAATTATTACACCCGTTACCATCTCTTATATAAAATATGAAATACCACAGTTCATGATCGTAAGAAAATAAAAATACACTGTTCATGCCTTCAAAGTAAATGCTTCATTAGGAACATGTCATCTTCTATTCATTTCTTTATGAGTAGCATTGTCTCTCTGCAATATTTTCAGAACAAAGCGTTGAACAGACGTATGAAAAATGCATTTGATTTTATTTGTGAGATGAAAGCATACATGACATATTTATCCTAATCGAGTTTTATTGTTATCCGAAACAGCAGAAGTTGCTAGGCCAATGTAAATAAAATGTTTACTTCAATGTCCAACAACAAAACACGGCGGGTTGTAATCTTCAATGCCTACATTTATATACCATTTGTCGGGCTTTGATTCTTAAAATTTTCATACAAATATAATACATCCATATCCATGTGTCTCCGTAAATAATGGAAATAAATAAATATACAAATTTATAAACTTTCCAATGGTTCAAAGGGACAAAAAAGTAAGGAATTTTCAAAAAATACAGTATGAAAAGGATAAATACAACATAGCGACATATCTGTCACTTAGACAAACATATAACATTCATATTTTGTAAACTAGTGAACTATTGCTCAGCTAACTTAGTATAAATACAGTATTAACTCTAGATGGTTTTGGCATATATCTTAAGTTTGATGTTATCCTGCTCAATTGTACGGATTTACACCGGACCTGTTTTCAGGAATTCAAATAACGCATTTGAAACAATCTGGTGTGAAACAAACTAACAACTGGTACTAGCCACACCAGCACTTCCACAATGTATTGACACTAACTGGAAGTTATTCTTACTTTGTATGTAATCCCTGTGAAAACGACAAAGCTGCTGTACTTTGTAATTAATATATAGGCGAAATAAGTGAAGCAATCGATTCACAGTTTTAATAAGAAATTCATATTATGCATGCGTAATAGTTGTTTTACATCTTAATGGTTGATCTAGAGGGACTTGAGACTGAGACTCTCAACTCTCAAGCAAACCGTGTATTTCGCAAAACTGTTAAAGATCTAACTGTATAATATTTTATAACCAAATGAATGGAAACTGTCAACTTTATTCAGCGTTATAGTATTATTAGATTGATCACATATGCCTTTGTCAATGACCGGGAACGGTGCGTGTTACCCATTTGGATTTCATCCAATAGCCCAATTACCTATGTGCTGTCATAGAAATATGTACTAATGAAACCGTTCAGTTTAACATGGCCATACTGATTAAGCAGAAAACTTACTACTCCCCTATTTGCCCGGGGATTGCATAACATTCGTTGGGTCCCGTGGAAGTAAACGGCATCATATCCAGTGAGATTTCTGCCTCACACTCGAACTGGACGATTGCGGGCAGGAGCAGGTTCCTGTGATTACGGGATGTATTTGAGATGACAGAAACTTTATCGAAGGGTAGGTCCACATCTTCCCCGTTGTTGGGTACAACCGAAGGAAGCTGAGCGGTAGTGAAGACAATAGGCGCGTCTTTCTGCAATGTTGTGTCGTGGTGGTACGAAACCAACTCGTTGCTAAAATTAACAGCTTCGACGGGAGCACTGGAGCAAAACCTGTTGCAGCCCAGTATGGTTGAAAAGGCTTTTCTGAAATCCGCATTAAAGGCGTATATTACTGGATTTAGGGACGAATTGGCCCACCCAAACCACACAAAAATGTTAAAAGTGGTGTCACTTACGCAGGGAGGGTCCCCAAATTCCCCTATGTCACAGAAGGGCACCATGCAATTCAATACGAAAAAGGGCAGCCAGCAAAACACGAACACACCCATGATTATGGAAAGAGTCTTCAATACTTTGGTTTCCTTTTTAAATGTTGTTTTAAGAGAGTTCTCGTTGGCACAGTCGCTGGGATGTTGGTGACTCTGTGCTTGCTCTACGGCTCTTTCTAAAGAGGATATTCTTCTTATTTGAGTTTGAGCTATTCTGTAAATCCTCGTGTATGTGCCAATCATTATGATAACCGGAATGTAAAAGCTTATCAGCGATGACGATATCGCATAGGTGCTATTCAGACTTGCGTTGCAGTCCTCGGTATGGTTGCTGGAGTTGGCATCTGTGTAGTCCTCCTCCGCCTTATGCCAGTTCAGCTGCACTGGTATGAAGGAGATTAGTATCGATAAAGTCCATGCTACACCGATCATGATAAAAGCGACTCTTTGTGTCATTTTACGTTCGTATCTAAAGGGGCTTGCAATTGCCCAGTATCGGTCTACGCTAATTATACAAAGATTTAGAATAGATGCAGTGGAGCACATGATGTCAAAAGCTATCCAGGTCTCACAAAATCTGCCGAAGAGCCAATACCCAGCCACCTCTGAGACAGCTTTCCAAGGCATCACAAGAACCGCCACAAACAGGTCAGACACGGCCAAAGAAATGACAAAAAAGTTGGTTACTTTGGACCTCAAGTGCCTGAATTTGATAACAGCAGCGCACACCAGCGTGTTTCCTAATAACGTAGAAACAATCAAGAGAAAGAGAACGCACCCTGTTAGCGCGCGGATACTGAGTCCGGTGCTGTCCGCTTCAGCACCTTCCGCTAAAACTTGAGTCTCGTTCGTAAAGTTTTCCATGTGTAGAAATTTTAGAAATCCTTGAATCAGGCGTTTACATGGCTTTTACGTTTAATCCGTTAAATCCATGACGTATGCTTTCGATGCCCCAATAACCTGTAGATTGCGTTTTTGATATCATACATGGTACTTATCGCTCCCACACAGATTTTAAAATAAACAGTTTCTTATCGAATTTGTTTTCACCAAACAGTCCACGGATCCACGTTGGTGTAAGATAGACAGCAAATAATGGCAAGGTCTGGGTTCTTCTCAGTATTATGTTTTAAAATGTGCTGTTATCTTCAGCTATTTGGGCATGCAATCGCTGCGACAATGCACTGTAGGTGCCAATCCTCCCTTTTGAGAAGATAGAGGCGCATGATTGGTTTCCATTTTTCAATAATCCAGAATTCCGCCGAATAGCGGCTCTCGGTGCCAGGTCGTGCAAAAGCAGAAAAGCAAAGAACGCCGTCTTATGTTGTAAGTTGTTGTAAAAGGGGGCTATTTCTGTTTGTTATCTCCGTTCGTTATGGGTTATCATAGTTTTTATGCAGAGTGCTTTAAAATAAACGAGCACATGTTTTTCCCTCTTTTTTATTTTGAATAACGTATTTAAATGGAATTTATTGGCATTAAACATTCGAATACTGTGAACTCTGGAATCTGACAGTTGGAAAAAAGCAATGAACGAGGGTATTAGCTGGCAGAAGTAAAAGGTAGTCTACTGCCTTACTGTCTTATCGCTTTAATTACCCTTTTGTAGCACTGCAGCCCCTTGTTAATAGAGATCAGACACACTGTTCTGTATAATTAAATAGTTTGATTTCTTTTGTACTTCGTATCCATTTAGAGATATGTTGTTTCAGTTAGCAATAACTGCGTCGATTGTAAGTTGAAGCATTCACTGTCTTTTATTCAACAGGTCTTATGGGTAGTAATATGTATAATGCCCTTGTCATCAACGTATGCAATTACAATGAAGGATCTTACACTTTTGGTTGGAACTTGTGTCATCTCATGTTTAAGTTAAGTCTTGAATCATAATTCCCATAATGCTTTTCGCGGTATGCACTGCATATCTGAAAAACGAAGAAGTATGGAGAATGGCCTTCTGGGAAATGATTTTGGCAAATGAATATTGTAATAAAGCAATCAGTCTTCAATTTGTCACTGTCTTGAAATTCAACTGAATTTAATATCAGAGCTTTATTGTTTTTTATTAATAAATACATATTCCTTTAGAAAAAAGCCCGTCGTCGTCTGAATATTATTCAGAAGTCGCTCAAAAAATAATTAATGACTGTATAAGTTAAAAGAGAGATAAGAAGAATGATTCTCTGTTTCGCTATTAATGGCTCATGTTGCATTCCTTTTTACCTTCACGTATGAATCGTTGAGATCTTTTCCAATTTTACTTTGAAGTGACAACATTAAAGCTCCATTATTTATTTATTTATTTATTTATTTATTTATTTATTCAGGCAGTAGGATGCCCTCTAGTGGACACTTCTCAGTATTTTCTTTATCATTTGTTCATAACAACGTCTCGTCTATTGAATTGGGAGTGTGACATGAACAACGCTATCCCTTGTTGCCTAGTCCATTTATTTCTTCGTGTGTCACTTCACCGCTGTGTGCATTTTAGAGGAAAATATTTTTACGAAAGCTTGAAAAATATAAAAGTATCTTTTGTTTTAAGGATTGTAACATAGCTGGAAACGAGCCAAGAAAAAAAGTTTTTGTATCGAACATGTATTTTAATGTCATGTGATACTTTGATGCGATCTGTATTTTAGCAAGATAGTATACTACCACCATCTTTGGGTTCGCAATGAAGTCTGGGCTATGACCTGTTATAGGTCTTAGTGTGGAAGGACCAAAGGGTACATACAGTGCCATGAATGGGGCAGGTTGCACAGACCAGCAAAGTACCAAGCCAATGAATGCATACAAAACATTATCAACTTTATTACTGTTGGCACATTTTGAGCAAATGACTTATTCATGATCAGACGTCGGTATACATGGGACATGATACAGTATACATAGGCCACTCACCAATAACACACAGTACATGCACAACTTCCTTGTAAGGATCACAAACCAGCCTCAGATACTCATACCTAATTTAGTGAGCAAACAATGGATACACATGCAAAGAAGCGTGAGAAGATTTTCTGGATGAAAAGGCTTATAACAAATATATCTATTCTCCACCAATAAAGCTATGACTAAGGTTCAACGCAGCACTATGGTATGTGACATTAATGGGTAAATTTAATGTTAAGAAGGACAGGAACAACCTCTGACATCTAGGCAAAAATAATTTGCAAGGACCCTTATAGCAGCACAGGATTTAATTTCTGGCTGAAATGCTTGGCCCTTACATGCATTTCAAATTAGTGCAGTTTGTGGGCATGCCTTTTTAATCAATGCTGCACAGATGCTGCACAAATTTACACATGGGCGTCAGTTTGTTTTGAAAAGTTCTGGGGACAATGATGGGTTCAGCTAACTAAAGGCTATCAAAAAGTGGTGTGGATGAAATGGGCCATGACAAAAAGTGGTGGGGATATGTCCCCAGCGTCCCCAGTGTAAATGACGCCTATAAATTTACATTTAGTTACTTTGCTGACATTCTTACCCACAGTGCCTTGCAAAGAAGGTGCATGATGTACAAAGGTACAAGAGTGCATGTAGTGAGATCAAATGAACAACAGGACAGTGAACGGAATCTGAACACGTGTCTGTCTGTCACACAGTATTATAATAACCAGTTCCATCCTGAAAATAGAAGTCCTGAAATCAACAAGAACAAAAATCAAGTACAAATTAAATAATGCCCTACATTAACACACAGGAAAACTACAGGCTTCCCAGCAGTTCACAACTCATGTGTCTCACAGTGCACAAACTGAACACTATAGTCTCTGCCTCTGTCTGAGTTCCTCCTCTCAAGAACCTGTCTCAGTCAGTTCAGGTAACATCCCACATATTCGTAAGCATCAGTAAGCCCCCCCCTACAAATAAGGAATTTTTTTATTATTATTGTTGAGCCAGGTGCTGTTGCAGGGTGTGTTACACATGATTTGCTGTGATACCTCAGCTTGCAAGGATCTTGTCCAATTTATCATGAGATATATTTAAACGTTTAATGGAATTTTCATTGCCAGACATTGTTCATGTGTCATTTGGTAATCGTTATAAAATTAGAAAGAAATTGTGAGAGAAAGCAACCACTCATTTTTTTCCTTTTGCAAAGGAACAACTCTTCTAACCCAGTAAACAACTATTCATGTGTTGTGTGAAAATAAATCTCTTATGTCAGCACACATGTTTTTGACCTGAAGCAGGGATCAAATCTACGTGGTGAAAGAAGAGGGACCTATGTACAATTCCATTCTAAATGTAATAGCTCCAGTTGGGCAGCAGATGTCACTTTAACTCACATTTTCAGTCGTACTCGACGATGACCAAGTATGTAGACGTCACCGACATTTCAAAATGGCTCCCGTTCATGGTAGACGTGGGGGTGGCTGCCGGTGGATTTAATAACAACAAACCTTGTGGAAATACGTCTGGGTGTTTCTTCTCTTACGCTTTTACGGATGACTTTTTAGTTCTTGACTTGTATTTTGGTAACATAAAGTAAAAACACGCTGTAAGATGTTAACTAACGTATTACACGAACAAGGAGAGAGAAGAATCCAGCGATCCGAGGTGGCACAGCTGCAGCGTTTTTGTTGTGGAGCTGTGCGAGGACTGTGAATGAAATGGAAAAGGCAGAAAATGGAGCTTCACAACCGTCTTTGTCTATCGATGTCAACGAAAACGAGGAAACAAACAAGCCGCACACTGCACTGTCAGATTGCAGCACGGCCGCGCCGACCCATCTGCTGAGAATCAACAAGAACCAAGCCTTCGCCGAGGATAATAGAAAGTCGGGTGAGATAGCGAAAGGGTATGTTTGTGTGGTGAATAGGAGAAATGTAAACGTAGACGCAGATGTGCTGGCGTCCCGGTGCGGGGGAGCCGGGGATAGGAGGATGCTTGATTTCGTTACAGACTGTCTTCCCGGCGGGATTAAAGACAACTGTGTCATTTCGGAGCTGTGTAGCGATGCCACACTAAACGGATTTACTGAGTCATCGGGAGGGCTAATGGTTGGATCAAAAGCTAGAGGAGGGGGAAGAGAGGGAACTCCATCCTGCTCGGCCAGCGTTACCACAGGTCAGCAGGAAATGAACGGGATGCTGCTAGACGGGATATCACAGAGGGCCGGGGGCGCAGAGTCCATCCCTGACAGCCGAGACAAGGGGTGCTTAAAACCTGAGACGATGCTACAGCGCACTGCGCTCCCTTCGCTTTCGTGTGATGGAAAACACGAGCAGAACTGCACTTGCACGGCCTCTCCACCTGTAACCGTGAAGCTCTATAATGGGGATATGGACAGTGTTCAACAAGGTGCTTACGGCAGCGAGTACTCTGTGTCAGAGACTGTAGAGCAGCCCTCATTTGCTTGCAAAACACCAGGCGCTTCTGAAAAGGAAGCGAAAGCTGCAAATGGAGGAGAGCTGATAGTAAACAGAGCCGATGCAAATTTACACTGCTGCCCCGTAGACACAGACGCTGTTGCGTGTAATCCACACATCAAAAACACCCCGTCCTCACCTGCCCCGTGTGATACTGACAGAGAGGGGACCTGTCACGTCAGGGAGGAATCTATACCTGGTGAAGACCAGCACACAACACTAGTGTCAGACGGTGTTTCTTCTGACCCCAGTGCAAGGAATTCATCGTCGAGCCCGTCACAACCCGAAGACAGCAAAAGACACAGTTCTGAAACGGAATCCAGCTCGAACGAGGAGTATCCGAGCAAGGGTGCCCCTTCAAGGCCCTTAACTCTTAGGACGCACCCGAACAGCACCGTCTCTCTCAGCTGCGACTCCACTCCTCTTAGTCCGGAGGATGGGGACATGTTCGGGGCGGAAGGGCACCATGACCTCCGGTTCATGGATGTCAGCTTAAGTTCCAGAAACACTTTCGAGGCCAGCCGTCGTCAGAGCGCTCCCGACAACATCCCGGATGCGTCTGGTGACTCTGAAACCTGTAACCAGGGTCTTAAACCCAAAAAGCAAGGAATCTCCGATTTTTTCGGAAGGTAAAACTAATGAGTTCATCCACTTTATTCCTGTCCCAAAAGCACAGCACGCAAACAGTTTAACTTGAAAATCTGGTAATTGGGGGCGTGAAGGACCATTAAAATGTCGTCATGCATCAGGGGGGATATTTTCATACAATTGTTAAGTGTAGCACATGTACAATAACTCCACAGTTTCGCAAGGCAGACGGTTCAAGGCTAAGCAGCGGTCTATAACAGTTGTTTGTGTAGTCCCGAAACGGAATCATTGACTCCCGTGTTGTGGTTTTATCATGTTAATAACCTGACGGTGTGCACGACTCACGAGTCGGCATTATGATGAATGAACAAGATAATACGATAAATCACCTTTGGTTGATTTGGTCGAAAGGTCGGAGGCAGACCTTTTGTCCTTTATCTGGCTGGATCGCAGAGGCCTATTGGAAATTCTGTGAAAGGTGAAATGTCAAGTTGTATGGTCTCAGTTTTGGATTTTGGGAGAATTTGGAGAGTTTTCAAAAATCACAGACTCGGTGCCAATGGTACAGTTGCCAGACATGAATACTTTGTGTTCATGATGCAAGGTTGCGGTTGCAGAAGTTGCTGTGTTGGTGATTGTTTCTTGTTTTTTTTTTTTTGTTAAACTCTCCTGGTAGAAGTTGATGAAGTCTACTCAAGCATTGTGTCATTGTATCATTTAGTTTCATTCAAAATCTTTATATAGCCTAAGCAGTAGTGCCATGAATAGGTTGTTTTGGGGTCTGTAGTGCATATTAAGGAAGTCATAATTTATATATTTAGTTTTGTTGTGCATTTTGATAAAAGTTATCCAGGGCCTACACATACAGTCTGTTTTGCACTTATTCAGCAGTGAAATGTTAGTCTGTAATATTCAGCTGTGCGTAGCTATTCACACTAGCTTCTTGTCAGGATCCAGAATTAGAAAGTATAGGCGATATCAGGAGCTGAGCTGTAAAATGGACTTAATCATTCAGATTGTTTAAGGTTATTTCACACGTGTAGATCACCAATATTAAGTTCATCAGTCTTATCTCACATTCAGTAAACCTGTGACATAATGCAATGAATCTTTCTGTTTCTAGACTAATTCACCTCTGGACATTGGTACAGGAAGGTAGAACAAGAAAATGATAATGAAAAATGATGATGATAATGAATGATAAAGATAATGAATGTTTGGTTGCATAGATAAATAAGACTGAATTTACAGAAAGGTGATATTCTCTGGATATTAACCAAGCTGTGCATAAATCAATATGTCTTTCTCAGTGGTGGCTCAGAGGGGAATAGCAGGGCTACTAATATACTAAAAGTGGTCAGACGTTAGTGATTAAAGTTTGTGTCCTTTCAGTGTGTGCAGGATACAGGATGTCTGGCTGCTGAAGGATGTATAGTTTTCAGTTTTTGATGGAACCACTTCTCCTCCAAGTTTTCTAACCTTGTATTGGTGGATTTAAAGTGACTACAGTAGGATACCGTTTTGTATGTGTAGAATGTTTTAGTCTTTTTTGTGGATTAAAGTGAGGGCCTCACTCAAGGGGATTGTGCCATGTTTCATCATCTTAACTGTTGGGCTGTTTGCAAACCCGGGTGTTGACTCTAGGCTACTTATGAACCTCAGGTTTAAGCGTAGTGTATGCTATTATCCGTCTTTAACAAACTGTCTGTTTTGACATGTTACAGTTGACCTGCCTGTGATAACAATTCAGAATCCCTCAGTGCAGGCTGAATGAGGCTTGCAGGCATTTTTTTTTTTTTTGCAAGGAGATCTGCAGCTGTTGAGCTGGAGTCTGTCACTTCCTTCAGCAGTAAATCAGCAGAAAAATTTCAACGTTCCGTGTTCTCCCCCAAAACCTAAGACACTGTCTTTTTGCTGAGTTTTCGTAGCCACAAAACCTCCTCTTTCCATATTTCATAGCTCAAGGGCCTTACAAAATTGTTAAGTGACCATTGTGACAGAATAATAGCTGATGAATCTCCCTGTCAGTTCTCGTAATTGCACACGAGTTACGCCACAGTCAGCACTGCCTTGGTTTAGCCTGGACGTGTTGCCGTTTCCATGAAGTGAAATACCAAATATGCTGCACTTCTGGAAGGGATTAACTGCAGGACCATTTTGCTCCTAGCACATTCTGAAGCCCACAGAGTTGGGAAGAACATCTGTCCTGCCCACCTTCTTCTGGTCTGTCAGCTTTAGACTCAGTCATGAGACATGTCACGTGTCTGATTTGTAACATCACTGTCTGATTTACATTAGTTATGAAGCATTAGTTATATTTGCTGATGTGAAGGTATTGCACAAGTTTTCCTTTATCTCACTCCAGCAATAAGATAAACATGAAGTTCCAAGTATTATATTTTATCATGTATGCTTAGGTTCTGCTTTCTTTTTCTTTTTTTAGAACTGAGCCTGGAAAATTCGTTGTTTTTCATTTTAGCAGGAGCCTACAGTGTAACTCACACTGTGCCCTGAAATTGTCTGTCCGAGGAAATGGCTGGTGCTGTCTTGTTGTACAGATTCTTTAGGTTTTGCTGGTCACTTCCTCTCTGTCTCTCGGGGCTTCAGTTCATTGTTGAGCAATGTTAGGATGAGAGCTTCCTTTGTCAGGATACTGCACATACTGTTTCAAAAACATTCAGAATACAAATTCCTGACTGGGGCATCTGCCCATCAGAAATGAATCTCTAAAAAAAAAAAAAAAAAAAAAAAGAAACCGAAAATACATCACCTGGTGGCGTACTTTTTTAGGGTCATATAATGTGGAGTGGTGGTTTGGAGAGAAACCCATAATGGAATGTTTGTGTTGGACCTGCCGCAGTCCGTGAGCATGCAGCTGCCACGGGCCAGATGTGTTAAGAGTGCTCAGGCCCCTGGCACACTCGGGTCTCCGGCCATAAATCTTTCCCAGGACGCGGCTCGGTGGGTCCCTACCGCTGTTATTCTGTTATTCTCCACGGCCAGTGGAGACACAGCTTATCACAATGAGCGTTATTTGGACGGTTGGTAGCGTTTCCTTATAGGAGGGTCATGGCCACTCTCACTGTGTGTGCTATTAAAATTGTCCTTTGCTTCACTGGTTAAGCTCTGGAGGTGTACTGAAATGGGTTACTTCGTAGGAAAGTAAACATTTGGTGTGCTTTTTCTCAGCTCAGTTAAGGAAGTGTGTGTCTGTGTCTGTGTGTGAGTGTGAGTGCGTGCGCATGTGTGTGTGTGTGTATGTGTGTGTGTGTGTGTGTGTGTGTGTGCGCATGTGTATGGCAAAGCAAGGGAGTGGCTTCACATGGGAGAAATTTCTGTTTGCTTTCACAAGACCATCATGCTTTGATGTCAGAGCTCAACATTCTCCCCCTCCATTGCATGAGCGATGGGTGTGCGTTTGATTTCTGACTCCCCGCAATAAGCTTTTTACGATCTCCATATGAGCCTTGAAAGCATGTACTAGCAGTTGTTCTGGACCATTTAAAAGAATGTATTCTGAAGTCAAATACAAGTTTAGGGTATAAAAAGGCATTACAGACATACAGAAATCAAAGCAAATCTCATGTTTTGTTTTTGTAATGTTATCAAATTTAAAATTGCCATCAGCCAGTTCTGTATGTATATGGCGTGTACAATGTCAATGTGCATTAGATGTGGCTGTATTTTCAGTTAGGTCGGTGCCGATATACTTTTTTTTGAATATGTTTCCTTATGACAAAAGTTGTCACCATATTCTTTACTGAACCTCTTGGAGCTCTGTGGCATGAAAATGATCTTTTCTGTATGCAAAATGGTATGTGTTGAAATAAACACATTTGTATAATGAATGTAATTTGCATCATCAAAAATTTTGTGTCATCTGTGACACCTCCTGTTCCCGCCCTTATCACAGAAAATCAGGAGTTGACTGTAAAAATCGTTGTGCTTAAAGCCCTCTGCTCCTGGTGATAACGGTATGTGTAGCCTAGCAGATGTTTTAGGAAGTGTTAGTTGGATGCAGTTGGATAAATTATTCAGGTGTGCTTGTGTCAGACAATGATCTAAGTCTGCCCTCTTAATCAAGCTACCTGAGCAGGTATGGCTAATGTAACAGTGCAAGCCAGTGTGTTTCCATTGTTGCTTCATTGCTTTTGTCTTGCTCTGTTCAGCTCTGCACACAAATATTGATACATTGCTACATGTGCATGCTATGGCTAGCCTGGTTTGTCAAAGAGTGAAGACTCAAGAGGTAGCTTGCACAAAAACCAGGATACTCACCTGATTCTGGTTAAAAAGAGACATATGTGGGGATAAAGCCGTGACAGAGAAAAGTGACCTTTGCTCAAGATGATCTCAGTTTTCCCTGTCTTGAATAATTTCATTTTGACGTCCAGGTAGCTTGAGGTGGTGAAGTCGAGTCAGATGTGGGCCTACGCGTTTAGTAAATGTTTCTTAGTAATCTGTTTTAACATATGAAGCATGTTTTATGAGAAGATATGCATTTTCTAGAGAGTTTCAAATGTTTATGGTCTTTCAGTCAAAGGTGCCATCATTTGTTAAACTTTGAACTGATGGTTGGGAAAAAAAAAATCACCTGGGCTTCAGAAGCAGTACCCTCATTTAAATTGCCATAAAAAATTGAGGAGAATTTTGAGATCCTTTTCTGAAAGTACAGCTGTTTATTTTTGTAGAGCCCCTTTTTCATGAATGGGACTGTATTACTTCCTAAATGGGGTTGTACTATATTAAAAATCATCACTCCAAAGAGATAAAAGTATAACTTATCAGAGATAATACCTTCACGTGAGAGGCTTTTGAGGTTACTACAGCAGCATGTGTGTCACTCTGGCTAGGGATGCAAGTACAGAACAAATGGAACCAAAATAAAACGATTGAATTTGTGGAGAGTACACCCACTCAGCATGGATTTCCCCTTAATTTCATTTTACCAACATGGAGGGACAAATACTGTGAACTAGGACAGTGGCAGTGACCCCACATTACTCATATTTACAGTTCCCTCAAGTCATGTATGTTTATTGAAAGTTTTTTTTTTTTCCCAGTTGAAACCAACTAACTTCATCCATTCTGATACACTGAAAATTATATCTGATAGCACAAGGCTAGTGCACTGCTAAAATATGTATTCAGATTCCACATAGGAAGAGCCCAACCATGGTACTATACTAAATGTACTAAATTTACTAAGTGCGTGTGTTTAAGGAGTTGCAGAACAGTGTAGGTGTAGCAGTGTGTTCTGGGTTTCGCTTGCAGGTTACGCTGCCTGAGGTAGGTTAAGAATCCAAAGAAAGTGTTAAAGTAGCCTGTGCTCTTAGTTGTTAAAATGTGAGGAGCTTTTTGATATGGTAACGTTAAGGAACAACATTTTGGGAGTGTTTTTCAGCCGTCTGCTACTATCTGAACGTTTTAGACGCTGTTTGTTGTTTTAGTCCTTTTCCAGTACAACTCCAGCGCTGCCCTTTTCAAATATTTGCTGACTGTTTTGATGATCTTTTCACTGGGCCTTGTTCCTCCACACAACTTTCATCAGCGGGCTGCAAGTGGGTCAAAGATATCCAATGGAAAACATGACCGTGCAGAGAGGAAGCATCTTCAATTATTCACACTGCACAATAATACGGTCGTAGAGGAGCGATGAGCAAAAACCACAAAGTTAGAGCAGTCGGGGGGCTGTCTGCTCCTCTTTTTGCTTTAGCATTGATTTAGGACGTTCTTCATGCCTACCGATCTGGAATGAAAATTACATCTGCCCGCGTTAATAAATAGGCATTAGTCTTAATTCCCAGAAGAAGAGCCGCACGAGTAATGCACAAGAAAGTAGGCCTCTCCTTCATGAAATATTTATCACAGGCCGTGGCACGTTGGGACTGGAGCCAACCGATGTGAATACTTTTCAAACGGAGTGAGTTTGTTTTTCAGTCGGACTTCAGTTCCCATTGTGGTCACAGTGAGATGACATTTACTCTGCTGGTTGCTGGCGCAGAATGACTGGTGTGACTTCCAGCTTCGGCCACGTCGGTAGGCTGGCGGGCCCCGATGCAACACAATATTTTTCAGGAAGTGAAACTTTAAAATCAGTCATCGTGGGCAACTTATCTCCCATCTAAGCTCATTCCTTTTTCCCTGTTTGCAGGAGTTCATTCCTCTTTACAGTCAGGTGGAGGGTGTGCTTACTGATTACTTATTTCTGCTGTGGACAGTGAAAAAGAGGAACTTGTATTTCATTGCCTCTAGTTTTTAACACTGTTATATATCGAGAAAGTATGAAATTGAATTTAGCACTTCTGTATTTACGATGACACTACTAACTGCGGTGTAGTTGAGACGTGGTCTTTTGGGTTCTGTATGTCTTTTTTTTCGGTGGCTTTTGTACCTTTGGTTTTATAAGTCACACTGGATAAAGTGTGTATGCCAAGTGACAACATGTAAGGTTAAAATGTAAATGTGTTAAATACCTCACGAGCTTTGTAACAATGACACGAGTAGAACTTGGGACGATTCTCTCTTTTAGAATATAGTACACATAGCAGCTTCCCATGGGTTTCTCTAACTTGTATTGTTGAAGTCATTTTAGACCTCTGAAATGAAGAGAATGGCGTGTCTGTATAAATATGAAGTGCAGTCAGGGATTTTGCAGCAAAGACAAGTTGTGGGCCTGTTTAACACACAAAGCTGTTGTCAAAGTCCATTTGAAGGTGTCTGGAATTTTTTTTATCAATTAAATTCATTCTGTCAGGCCTGCTCCTCTGACATCGGTTTAATGATGTCCGTAGAAGCTGACAGTGTTATCTTTGTTGCCCTGCAACTCTGCTACTCGTCTTGAATCTTCACATGCTTATCTTTATCCCATCTGTTTTGAAGAGCAACCTGTAGGTGCATGGCTCTGTGGTAAGTTGTAATCAGTAGAGGGCTGTGTCCCTGGGGCCAGTTTTATGGTACCTTGCACGCTTTTTGAGGCAGTGCAGACCGATGCCCGGGATGACGAGTTACCCGAACGTCACTGAGACTGACAGACCCCAGACGCATTGCTCTCTGCGTTTGCAAGACTGAAGGAAGGAGAAGCCCCGAGGACCGTGTTTGATCTTTTTACTGGATCTTAGACCCAGACCGGTCCTTTCGGCTTACACGTGGAAAATATCTTGCCTGTTTTTTTTTTTTTTGTTGTTGTTGTTTTCTTTCATTTTCTTCTTCCGACCCCTGACCGCAGTTCTGCCCGGCAGACAGGAAAATAAATACCCTCCTTGTGTACCATTTCTGAAGCGCTGACCGTCCTCACCCTCTCACGCTCTCCCCCACCGTCCCCCGCCCTCCCCCGTGCAGAAACAGAGGGCAAGCCCAAGCTGTGTGAAACGCTCTGTCTCCACACTGCCCTGCGAAAGCTCACCCGCATACACTCTCTCTCTCTCTCTCTCCTCCTTTTTTTATCTCACCAGGAGCTTGTTTTCCAGGAAGTCCAAGGACCCCAAGCCCCCGTCCCAGAGCGTGCCGGGGTGGAAGCTGTTCGGGAAAGTGCCGCTCAGAGAGAACCCGCCGAAAGACTCCAAAACCATCCAGCAGGTTGGTTGTCGGAGGCCAAGGGGAATGTTGCGTGTTCCGGCAGCGCAGTTCAGGAGTGCTTCACATTGTGGCTAAAATCTAATATAACCCCTATCTTGTGCCTGGGTTTTTTTCATTTTCTGACTTTTGGATCATCTCGTAACTCTTTGGTCTTGTTGTTAAAAAGCATTTTGTAGTGAACAAGTTTTCAGCTGAGGGGGAAAAAAGGCCTGTTTCCTGGGAAGCAGTCTTACAGTGTGAGTCAGCTGGGGGCTGTGACCAGAGGTGGTATGTGCATCAGTCATCCAAAGTACACCCACCAGTGCCGAGCACAGCCGGCAAACGGCAAGTGCCGGAACTTCAGTAATCAGCTTAATTTGTTGACCCTCCCTTAATACCGTAATTGTGATGAAATCACAAGCTGTCTCAGGCGTTTACCACATCCATAACTCATCAAGACAGACAGCTGTGAGTAACACTAGGAGGCTGTTTGATTTGAAGAGGTTGAAAAAATGTCCACACAACATATGTCGGGCATTTTTATAGCTCCGAGGCACTTGGACTTACATGTTGTCCGACTGACACATTTGCGCTGAGCGCTGTTCGCACCATAACGGTCCACATTTACCCGTGTGCATCTGAGAGACATCAGCTGTCACTCACAGCTAATGTCACCCGTATATGGGCGCGGAGGAAATGACCACAAAAGCCTCTTTAACAACTAGGAGAGTCGCCGAATTTCTCTGTGACGTTTAATCCCCTCCGGCTGAAGCTCTTAGCAGCGCGGTGACATTATCTGTCGCGGCAGAGAGAGGCGCGCGGCGTGCACCGTCGCAGCCCGGGCGGGGAGGCGGGAGCGGGGTCAGCGAGGCGGGGGCCACGGGCAGGCCCGTCTGCCCCCGCAGCTGCCGGCTGCTCCGGAGCTCCAGCTGGAAGAGGGCCCCGCCCTGGCAGGAAGCACACGCTCGCCGACGCGCCGAGGCCAGCCCGTATCCCGCCGGCAGGACTTCCTTCCTGCTCGGGGCCCCTCCCCCCCGTTCCCCTGCAGATGGAGTGCAGACCCAGCCGCGCACACACCACAGCTGGTAGTTGTTAGCACGCGTCTTCATTCCCTGAATGAGAGACGCCGAGGTTGGAGGGGCCTGACAGAAATCAGATTGAAAGACGCTAGTCGTCCCTGTTTTCTTCATTCACAGACATGTAAATTTACAGACATTTACAGACAGTCGTGCTTTTGATACTGTTTCCCTCTGCAGAAGGATTAGTACACCCAAATGGCAGGAGCTGAAAGCAAGCTGCCTTCCAGCATAATAACCCATTCACAGCACACACCACAATTACCAAGCGACACAGTTTATTATGGCTGGCTGGACTCACACAGCTCGCACTGAGCTGGTTTAGGAGCTTGTCGGTAGATACTTTTTTTGGAATCCAACCTGTCCTCCCTTCAGGCAGTAACTGTTCATCACCGTGGCCTGTAGGTGCCAAGTTGTTATCAGCAGTAATCCCTTCTGCCCTGCCCCCTCCGGTACTCTGTCGTACTGTGCTCTAACATGGTCCACGGGAGAGCTGAAGCTAGATTAGCGAGGTGAGCAAACAACAGCGTTCAGCTCTGCCCTACCGGCAGGGGACCAGGAATTCATTTACCACTGCAGACTGTAAGCTACAGCTCTAATCCACACCAGCATCAAAGCATTGGGTTTTATGACTGAGGCACATACCACTTAAGACTTGTCATGTGTGTTTTGGTGCTCAAAGAGTTAAAAGTAAAATGCTGGCAAGGGGTTGGCAAAGCGTGGGTGTATTCCGAGGTGTAAGCTGTATAATTGTAATGCCACTGTAATTTTCTCTCAGGATGGCGCTCAGAACAAGCGCTCGGTGTTGAGCCGGGCTCGACTCGGCGAACACTGACTGAGTGCATGCTTGTCTCTTTTTTTTTTTTTTTTCCCCCATCAGGACAGTAACCCAGGCAATCTTACGTCTGTATCCACACCAAATCTCTTAAGCACAGGGGTATGGAAATTTTAATGTTATTTTTTTCCAGTCACCTTTTTCAAATCTCCAACCTCCTCTCTGCATGGGCCTGTCTTAGCGCTCATCCCCATAGCCCACCGACTGCCTGCACCCCACATGCTCATACCCGCTTCAGAGAATGCCATAGCACTAACACACCAGGTGCAACGCATGACGGTAGACACGGTCACCGGGGGGACTCCAGCAAGCCACGCTGTCCACACCGTTGCATCACACTTGTCATGTGGGTCGAGCTCCCGGCCGTTCTGCGCAAGGGCACATCTATGTATCATGACTAACCCCTTCCTCACTGTTTCTCTCATGCTACAATGTGCCACCTTAGAAAACGACAAACTGAAAGCGAACAAAGGATTATAACAGGTGTAGGTAAAGATATCGGTGTGAATGGCCTTACATGGTTCCATGCTGCTTAAACAGTGATCTATTAAACGGACGTTTTTGTCGAGACAGATTAAAGCCAGTGAAAGCAGAAAATGCTTTTCAAGCATAACAAAGCAAACCAGACTTTTCCAACACAAATGACAAAACATTTATTTTTTCCCAGTGGACTTCTTTGGAAGAATTCGGGGAATCGTTTTAGAGACAATCTTATTGACTTACTTTGTGTATTTTACATTTAAAAGCAAATCAGAATGCCACGACAACCAGATGTTCAAAATTTTTGCTTTCATATTTAAAATGCAGCTGTGACTTTGTTTTTGCACTGAATAGATATTTGAATAGAATAGAAATTTGTCTCAAAGTAAATATAATAGACTTCTCTATTCTCTACTTTCACATTTGGTAGACAGTTGACTCACTACTTTTTCATTCTTCATTTAAATATTTAGCGGTATGATACAGTCATTATTACTAAAGTTTAAATATTTATTTCAATTTGGCTGGGGCATCTGCGTTCAGAGGTCTTCATACAGATATGTTATAAAGCTGGAGCCTTTCTATGAAGTGTTTATTAGTGAAGGACTATCAAGGGGAATGGCAGCACAGATGAGCTTAACAGGAAATTTGCTTATTTAAGGAATCTTTCTGTTAGGATGTCGCTGGTAATAAATGCGTTCGCCACTCTGAGGCGTCCCTTGGGCTTCGCTTGAAATTTCATTGTTCTTCGAGCAACAGAGGCCTAAAAATATCTCACGGAAGCAGAGGCTAATCTTTCGGTGGTTCTTTTTCCCCACAAAGACCTCGCTGTAGGATCAGCTGTGCACATCCCATGCCTATTGTGTGGCACATCTGTTCTTTTACAGTGATGGAGGAAACAGATCCTCACTCTTCATATCTCCACCCACCCTCCCCACCCTCACCTCATCCCACTTCAGATTGCACTCATCCAAACATGTAACTGCAGCCATGAATATGTTGCCGTATCGCTCATCAATACAATGTGGCCTTTGATGGCCATAAGTGTGTCCAGTGTTTTGCGTTGTGAAAGGTTACCGTTGTGTCCTGTGGTAGAACCCCCCCAGTGACAAATGGGTTTCTTCACGTTCAAAGCAACAACTGACACAAAGCTCTCTCACTCTTTAAGTAGCAACATGGGTCTGGGACAGCGACAGGGACTGTTTCCTACACTGCACAGTGCAGCAAATACCTCTGTAGGGTAGGAGTGATTAATGCAGCCCACCAGATCTCAGGGGGATTCCGCAGTTGCTCTTTAGCATCGCTCATTTTTACGAGAACTGCGGTTCCATTTTGTCAGCGCAGTCATCTTATGTGTTCTATTGTATAGTCACGGCAGGAATCTGCAAGGACAAGTGATTCTTTCATATTGATGGAAATGTGTGCAGAAATGTTCAGGGTTTTCCCTGAGTCCCCAGACAAGCTAGGCAATGTAAGACAGACGGCAGCTTGCAGGGGCTGCCATCCCAGGGTTCTCAACGTATTGACAAAATAACAAACACTATGTGAATTAATAACCAAATAGCAGCAAGAACACAATTTATTTCTACAGTTATTTGTAGGCAGTTGGAAAATTCTGCAAGTAAGTGTGTTCACAATATTAAAATGGTCTGTTCTTTCACTTAGTGACAGGCAAGTACCAGTTGGTGTTCCATCCCCAAAGAGGTGTCGGAAATTCTCTTCTTTCAGTGTTAAGTAGCCAAATGCCTTCATTCCAAGGTGAACCCCAAACTCATGCTCTGGGTCAATAGTTTGATAATTAAAAGGAGTCAACAGGTCAAACTTCATTTCATCATCTTTTTCTGTTCTTCACACAAATCTGAGAGCACCACAGCTCATTTAATGTTCTGCTTTATACATTTTGTAAACACTGGTACCTGTACACCAGTATATGGTAAGCAGATGATTTTGCAAATGCTGACAGTTTCACAGATGACTCTTCCAGGTTCACCAAACAGTGCAACCAAACATTTCCATAAACAGTAGGAAAACCAAAGACTTGGTGATTGATTTTAGGATAGCCATATTATGCTAAATTACAACAAAAAAGTTTTAATGCATGGCTTTTGCTGAGACAGCTGTTATTCCTATATTGGAACACGTGAGGTTTTCAGGTCCAGATTCTCAGGTTATACATTCAGCTGGGTAATTGAGGCACGTTAGTAACCTGCCACACGTGATGTTTGTTTTGCTTAGCTAGTGCTAATGCAACACTTTCAAATTACACAGTGAGGGTAGAGCAAGCCCATTAACAGTGGGCCAAGGTCAGCCTTGTGATATCGTAGTGTATGATTAAGGTGAAAATTACATAGAGTTGATCTCAGTCGGTGGCATAGGGACTCGCTGTGATTTACACGGCTCCGTACATGGATAACAGTAAAGTGAATCTTGTCCAGTAATGATTCTTGAAGGTGATATAAATAATGTCAGTTACAGAATCTTTATGGCATTTTTGACTGTTTTCTGACTTGATGGAACAAAACATGAGATGGTGGGCTGCCTAGTGTTTCAGTAGTAAGGGAAGACACTCATATTAGAATCAGATCTCCCATAGTTTTGTTGCTGACCCAAACCAAGTGTTTGCAGTCGTGCAAGAAAGGAGAGACATAATTGGATGTGCCACTGAGAACTTTTTTTGACTTTTGGGGAATTCACTTAATGAATTGGCCTCAAGCTCTTCAGTCTCCTGGTTGTTCAAGGCAACCTGTTGTGTCCTGTCAGGTTTACAGGTCTGAGGAGTTTCATACAGGTGTGTGATGGCAAAATAGGACACTCAATTGCGTGTAGTGTTACATCTGACACTCCCATTTCAGCACATATTTTACAGTTTGAACTGAGCAGAACTGTTGCTACAGGGAGATTATGGTTCTTTTTTTCAAGCTGAAAAGAATTTAGCAAATCTTTACAGAAATCTTGCCTTTGTACTGACGGACAAGCAGTTTTTAATATCTTCCGTCCTCTGGCCTAATCTTCAGTTCAGTTTGTAGTTGGTTTAAGATTTCCTCAGCTCAAGTTGCTGACATTTTGTCTTCGGAAGGAAACTTCAGAAAGCAGGACATAGAGACGACTATGCAGCCACCCCCCCCTCTAAGAAATGAATTCCAGAGACTTGTTTTCTCGGGAGCTCTTTCTTCTGCAGGCAGGGTCATGAATAAAGCACACAATACTCCATGTTCTATATTTATTTCAGGCTGCCGGTTATATTGCCTTGTGATCTCCCTCAGGCTCGTCAGCTGTTGCATATTTGTCAAAGGGGAGACAAGAGTCTCAGAAAAGCATTCTTTCTACAACGCTACCACAAACACACAAATGTCATTCACAGCTGCGCGGCGCATACGCGTCCGGCCGCCAGGGAGGCTCACAGATTCGCTGTCGTTGCAGGAGTATGAGGCGCGGATGGGGAAGACGGCCGGCCCCGCCGGCCCGCTCCAGCAAGGGCGCCGCAAAAACCTGGAGTTCGAGCCCCTCTCCACCACGGCGCTCATTCTGGAGGACCGGCCAGCGTGAGTAGCATACAAGCCACGGGAGCAGGGAACAGCGCCCCCAAGAGGCAGGCGGGGGGGAGGCCACGGCTCCCAACCACTCTCAGTACTTTTTAAAATCCGCACACGACCTCACCATGACCTGCCATGCCCTTTGGTGAGAAAACCCCGACATGTTGTATTTTTAAGGAAGAACGGCTAAATAAAAACGACAGAGATGAAGCGCTTTGTGTTCCACGGCAGGGACTCCGTTTTGCGCTGGCAGACCTCAGAATTCATTAAAAATGAATAAACAGTGAAATGTGAGCGCGCCGTCCGAGTGGAGTCACGCGGAATCCTGCGCAGCTGCAGGGCTCTCCCTCGTGCTCCTTTTTCCACTGCGTGGCACTTTCTGTCCAGTGCACTAAAGTGTTTCAAGGCAGCCTGTTTTGTCGATGCCAGTCAGGTGGCCTCTCGCTGAGATTTCCTGTGTACCCCCCTCCCCTGCAGAAACCTTCCGGCAAAGTCCGCAGAGGAGGCGCAACGCCACCGTCAGGAGTACGACGAGATGGTGGCGGAAGCCAAGAAGAGAGGTACGTTACAGGGAGTGGCTTCACAGCAGGACGGCCCAGTGATACCACTGTCTGGCACACTGCCTGTACACCTGCAAGCTACCACTCTGTCTGTGTCTGCAGTACTCCTGTCCTCTAGGGGGCAATCTGCTGTCCCTCTGTGACAGACATAATGGCCGTCTTGGAGTTAATAAACGCATGACTTGGAGTAAGATATAGTAAATACACTTTGATTATCATTTAATAATTTTTCATTTGAACCCAACCCCTTGAGGATTACCTCATGTGAACATTTTCAGTGTAACGTAAACAGTTTTCCAGCCTTTGGCAGAGCACAGTAGTATTCCATGACACAGAACGCTAAACACATTGTGCATAATAGAGCACATACTGAGATTAAAGGCGAGGCCATCTGAGACCAGCAGCTGTTTGTTCTCTGCTGCAGAGATGAAGGAGGCCCAGAGGAAGAAGAGGCAGATGAAGGAGAGGTTTAAACAGGAGGAGATCATTGCCAATGCCATGGTGATCTGGAATACTGAGATCCTCCCGAACTGGGAGAGCATGTGAGTAGCCCCCCACCCCAGGGCAAATCTCCACAGATTGGACGGGAGTCCTGCGTACAGTGTCCCACTGATGTGTCTTCGTTGCCCCCTCCCAACAGGCGCAACACCCGCAGGGTGAGGGATCTATGGTGGCAAGGCCTGCCGCCCAGTGTACGTGGCAAAGTGTGGAGCCTGGCCATCGGAAACGAACTCAACATCACACACGGTACGGCATTTCAGTCCTCCCAATAACAAACTCAACATCACACACGGTACGGCATTTCAGTCCTCCCAGTAACAAACTCAACATCACACACGGTACGGCATTTCAGTCCTCCCAGTAACAAACTCAACATCACACACGGTATGGCATTTCAGTCCTCCCAATAACAAACTCAACATCACACACGGTACGGCATTTCAGTCCTCCCAATAACAAACTCAACATCACACACGGTACGGCATTTCAGTCCTCCCAATAACAAACTCAACATCACACACGGTACGGCATTTCAGTCCTCCCAGTAACAAACTCAACATCACACACGGTACGGCATTTCAGTTCTCCCAATAACAAACTCAACATCACACACGGTACGGCATTTCAATCCTTCCAATAACAAACTCAACACGCGGTACGGCATTTCAGTCCTCCCAATAACAAACTCAACATCACACACGGTACGGCATTTCAGTCCTCCCAATAACAAACTCAACATCACACACGGTACGGCATTTCAGTCCTCCCAATAACAAACTCAACATCACACACGGTACGGCATTTCAGTCTTATCAACGAAGAGCTCAATATCACACATAGTGCAGTCTTTGACAGGCTCCACATCACACTTGATTGTAGCATTACCATTACCAATGAGCAGGAGGTCAACGTTATGCCAGAGTAGATGGAGGATTAATAGCATAATAGTATAAACAATTTTAGTTTCAGTTTCTATTCCCATTCAGAGGAAGAACTGAATGAATGGAATGCTATGAACAGAATGACATACATTACAGACAAAAACCGACCATGTTCTGCCATTCTCTGACTGAGAACTCACTTGTTCCCTTTGCATCTTGGCTCCCTACCTATTTATTATAGCACTTAAGTCTTGCCCTCTTTGAACACTACTTCAGGGGTGTTATTAGTACTGTCCTAATGTGTACATTGACACAAGTTGCTTTTGAAGTTGTGATTATTGTAGCTCTTTGTTTACTTTAGTCTGTATTTTCAATACAGCACTTGTCTTGTAGCACTGTGTGATATACGGACACTCTTTGAGTGATCTGTGCACTGTCATTCATGTAGCCTTATTGTATTCACTGGTGTACCTTTGTTTCTCTGTGTAAAAGTGTCTGCCCTGTGAATTTCAGTTTAGTTCCCTTTATGTTCACTATCTCTTCCATGTTATGTTTTGATAGTGAAGTATGCATAGCAGTAATTGCCTGTTCCAATGATGCAAACAGAACTGGCTTTGCTGCCTGTGTTGTGGAAGGAATTTGTTTTACTTTTCCTCATACAAGTTGGGCAAGCGGCAGGAGAAATCCCTGCTGAGAAAACATGGGATTACTCTCACGGAGAGCGTCTTCTCTTCTCTCCCCTCTCTCTGCAGAGCTGTATGAAATCTTCCTCTCCAGGGCCAAGGAGAGGTGGAGGAGCCTGAGCGAGACGAGCTCGGAGACTGAAGCAGAGGGTAGGTGTTCAGCCAGCGGGGGAAGAGATCCCCTGAGGATGTAATGGAGCAGCCGTGAAGCCAGGCTCCAAAGCCGCCGCGCGGTTCCTGCACATTCCACTGCAGTTCATCACACGTCAGACTGGTTTTTATACCTCCACACACATTTCTTCTCTCCGCTTCCTGGATCGGACAGCAGTCATTTCCTCTTCGGCGTGCGCATCTGAAGCTAGCCGACGCAGTACTTGGCGGCAATGCCTTTAGCGCAGAGGGTCTCTTTACATGTCACGTCGGTTTTGGCGTAAGTGTTTTTCAGGTAGATGTACATTCAGGTCTGTTTATGTGCTCAGCATTGAACGGTCTGCTTCGTACATCAGTTGAAAATGGCTGCCTGTAGTGGAAAAAGTCATCCAGCCTGTTGCCAGTAATTACTCACTCCTTCCTTGAACATCTGCAGTTAATCTGAAACACACTGTTTTTGCCAATTAACACGAACCATGGGACATTATGTAACTGAACAAAGATTCACTGGGTGTCTGTATGGACATAGACAGTGCGTTACTAAGATTAACAAATTTAAATCGTTACTTGAGGGTATGATATAACAGTGTAGTTAAAAAAACATGCTCATACTGAGTAAAAATGTCAGAAACATCAACAAAAAAATTGAAATTGATTCAGACAACAGAACTGGTCACACATGTATGCATGCGTTCATTTAAAATAAATCCCGGTTAAGCTTTCCCAGTGCTCAAAGGACTTTAAGGCCCAGCAGACCTACTCTGAGGTGGGCCTCAAGACCAGCAATAGCCCTGCCTCAGCGCACATTGAAGATTATGCAGGCTTAAAGCAGTATGAGCACAGGGCTCCCAGAAAGCTGAGCTGAGGAGTCGTTGTGGGGGATCCACGCGGGCAACCCGCTGCTATGCAACGCACCTAGGCAACCAGACAGAGGAGAACCCTCCACACACCCCCGTGAAGCACCGCTTCTGGGAATCGCTGCATTCATAATTCAAAATCCTCTCTCCGAGCGCGTCTCCACGGCGATAGACAGCCTAAGCTGCGCTTGTTAACATGGCCTAATTCTGTTATTGTGGTTTCGCTGTCTTATACTCAACAGCTGTTTTTTTTTTTTTTTCCTTCCCCATCTTGTCTGTTTCTGAACCTCAGATTCAGGAGCGTCGCTTGCAGACAGGGAGTCCAGTCTGGATTTGATCAAGCTGGATATATCCCGGACTTTTCCCTCTCTCTTCATATTTCAGAAGGTATTGTGCGCCTCCTCCTCGGCTGATGGTGTCAACTGTTATGAGCGCACTGCCTCCTGGTCTGACACTCTGTCCCTCCCTCCCACCAGGGCGGGCCCTATCACGACCTCCTGCACAGCGTGTTGGGGGCCTACACCTGTTACAGACCTGACGTGGGATATGTGAGTACCTCACGCGCTCGCTGGGGGTCAGGGGTCAAGCCACACAACAGCGAGCCTTTTACTTTCCAAGGGTTTAGTTGTCACGTTAACAGTGGTTTGAGGTGGATGATGTGCCTCTGAATAGTGGAAACTATGATAAGGGATAATAATGATCTAGAGGCGTGCGAGATTGATACGGTGTTTCATTGATTTATTTGTATTGGTTTTCACAGGGTTATGGGTATAGAGAGCACAGACAAATACACACCGCACCGCCTGTAATACCACCTCCAGACCTTTCCCTTCCACTCAGGCAACCCACACACCCCTCATATCTTCCCCATGTATCCCACCCATGTCCCCTCCCACCCTGCTGTAAATACAAATTTTAATTTTTTAATTTATTTTCATACGGCACATTTTGTACAAATAAAGAAGATAGGAGTAGCAGTAAAATGAAGATAAACATACAGCAATAAATGAGAATCATATATATGAAACACAATAATATGAAAACAACAGCAATAACAAACAATAAATATAAAAGAGAGCTGTTAGTAGGTTATAGCAATACTAAAATGGGGTGTTTTAGACTCTTTTTAAAAGTGGCAACTGTTTGAGATGCCCTCAGATCCTCAGGTGGGCTGTTGCATACCAAAATATTTCCTATGCTCCAGGTTCAAGGGATGTCCTTCATTGCTGCTGTTCTCATCCTCAACCTGGAAGAAGCCGACGCATTCATTGCCTTCGCCAACCTCCTCAACAAGCCTTGTCAGATGGCCTTCTTCAGGGTGGATCATGACTTGGTAACGTGCATCTAAACTACTGAAACAGAGTTTCATGGTGCATCAGAGTACATCATTCCTTTCTTCAGCTGCTCTTGTCGGCCTGCAAGACTTCATCTTCGCAGGCATTAGCGCGATATCCCGCCTGTGTTTGTGTGGTAAGTGGATTGAAAAGCGTTGTAACCGATCTCTCGTTCTCTGGCAGATGCTGAAATACTTCGCCGCATTTGAAGTGTTCTTTGAAGAAAACCTCCCCAGACTGTTTAATCATTTCCAGAGTTACAACCTCACCCCCGATCTCTATCTGATCGACTGGTGAGTAAACGCGGAGCGTAAAAAGGATCGAATGTTTGACCCCCGGTATTTTAAGCTGGTTCAGATGAAGAATTTCGACACGAGGCGTAGGCAGCCGGGTCAGAGCGCGCACCGTGACTTACGCGCGTTAGTCACGCCGCGTTAAACACAGGCGGCCTCTGTGCTGCGGAAACCGCATGCCTCAAGGCTGGGGTAGACTGTATGTCTGCTGCATGTGACCCACACCTGTGTGTGTGTGTGTGTGTGTGTGTGTGTGTACATGTGTGTGTGTAGGATCTTCACCCTGTACAGCAAGTCCCTGCCCCTGGACCTGGCCTGCCGCGTGTGGGACGTCTTCTGCCGGGACGGGGAGGAGTACCTGTTCCGGACGGGCCTGGGCATCCTCCGGCTGTACGAGGAGGTGCTGCTGCAGATGGACTTCATCCACATCGCCCAGTTCCTGACCCGGCTGCCCGAGGACATGGCCTGCGAGAGGCTCTTCAGCTGCATTGCCGCCATACAGATGGTCAGCAGCAACAAGAAGTGGACCCAGGTGAGCTGACCCTCGCTTCTCAGAGGGCCCAGGAGCAAAGGCCTCGCACGCTCTCAGGAGATATAAACTTTCCCAGGACCTGAGAAGGTTCTTGGTAATGGTGTTGTGCTGTTTCAAAAAACCCAATAACACTGTTTTGTATGCTGGGAAAAAGCTGAAGTATTCTAATAATTCTAACTGTTATAATGATAATTCACATCAGTCTCTAAGAATGCATGAAGATGTTATTCAAGTATAGTTTTGAAGAATAAAATATATATAAAAATGCAATCTTTTAATTTTCATTTTCTGTTGAGAACATTTTTTCTGGTGCCAATTATGTGAATTTGGAAATATTCCCAGAATTCCTCAAAAAGCCATTTAATTATCTCCCTCTGCATCAGATGTGGTATGGTTGTTGTGGCAAGCCGGTCGGGAAAGAAACATTAGTCCTCAAAACTGTATGAAAATGCAGTCACACATGCAATACTGAGACTACCTCTCTGGTCCATTTTTAATTTTTAGCAGGTGGCTAAAAGAATGTCGCTTAAATGTTTCCCATCACTTGAGAATTTTGAAGGACGGCTATTCAAGATATGTTATTGTAAGACCATACTGCGCCCTCTACAGGATTCATTTATAACTACCATGCAGCTATGAAGTTAAAACTCCACCTCAAATGCGTTTTCTGAAGTTGTGTGAAGAGATTGCAGTATAGAAAGAAGTTATTTTGAATGTGGATTTTTTTAAAGTATGTACTATTCTATCTTGCAGGTATTTTCTGCATTGATGAAGGATAACAAGGACATGGACAAGAATAACAGCCCAGCACTAAAAAGTTAATGATGTAGCCACGATACACCTCCTACAGTTCAGTCACTGTTCTGTAGGCTATTCCAACGAGAAAGACGAGACGTTAGCAATGGAAGATTAAGAGTAGGCAACGACGAAATTATTTTCACCAAAAGGTTGTGAAGCAATACTTGAAGACAGAAGCCTATATCACCATTGCCAGTATTACTGAAATGGGACTTTTCTGCAGGGTTAAGCAACACATGGAGGTTTGGAGCTGTGGAAAGGAAGCTGTCCTTGTAAATGGAGATATATGAGCCTAAGTGTCAGAACATCACCAGCCCAAAGTATGCTTTAAATGAACAGGACATCCAGCTTGTGCTGATGATAAATACATGTAAAGTATTCCTGTGGATTTTGTTTATAAAATAAACTAACCTGTCTGGAAAATGTCCCTCCAATAACTCTACATACCAGCAGATACATAGACTTTGATGGACCAATCCAATAAGAGCATTTAAATCTTATTTTAAAATGTTTGAATATGTATTGCGATTGCACCACAATTGTATACCTACCCTATATCCATGGCTTATAGCAACATGAAATATGCTTATTTACATGCACTGCACTTGAAACCCATACAAAGGGCCGTGTGCTACCCTTACAGTAAACACTATTAATGATAAGCGTAATGAAATGAACTGCTTTTGATGTTGAATGAGCTGATACGCAGGTAACTGAAGGTGCAACTCCCTTTACTGTGATATGCATTAACCTGAAACAATAATGATTTGGCACATGATTTTTTTCCTCTGTGTCCTTGGAACTTGGTCAGTGCAAGTGGAATTATTCTACAAAAACAAAAACAGATCTTTATGAAGTGCAATAGAGAACTTGGAGTGGAATGTGGGATTTCAGTGTTTAACTATATTAAAACAGGTCTATGTTTTGCTTTTCTGAGTCTAGAAACCACAGTTTATGCTTAGTGGAAGTCTGCTACTATGAACATGTCACAACACAGCTTTGACAGTCCGGTTAGGAAATGGTTAAAGGTGCAAGAGAATTTTCAGCATTCACGGTATAAATTATTTTTATGCTTAGTGTGTGGTAAATGGTAAACAGTACTGCATTACTTTTTTAAAGATTTCCTCATCTTTAAACAATATAACACTCACCTAGAGTCTTTATATGCACACATTCATGGTGTATTTGTCTAATCTGTTTGTACTTTATTTTACCATACTTGACCACGTACATATTCATGTTGGAAGGTATGTTTTCTCTTTTTATGGAGAGTTGTATTTAGCTTTTCAATACTTCTCCTTTGTATCTTAATTTTAATTTGTACATTGAATCATTTAGTCTGCATTTGTTTTTCTATTTCTACTCTTGCTCTCTATTGTACAGTTTTCATACTGACTACAGGTACTGTATAATAAATCAATTGTAAATAAATGAAATATCTCCTTGATATAAGACCAATAGTGACAACTTCCATGTGTAAATAAATCTCAGATGCAGAAACTGGTGCAGCGTTGTGTTTATTGATTCCACGAAAGCATCCTCACTGCGTTTCTGTGATTGGAAATGTCTCAAGAGTATATAAAAGCATTCATGGATATGTTTGCCTGCCCACTAGTGTACAGCAGATCAACACAGCTCTCAGTTTGCCATCACTTGTCATGTATAATCATGTATAATGATATAAAAGTGTATCAGTCGCTTTTTGTTCAGACATTTTCACCTTAGAGCAATGAAAGGAAAATACCCCAAAACATATTGGAGGAGGTGTAAAGATGATAACTAGGATATCCCTTTAGTGCAGGGGTGTACAACCTGTGGCCCTTTAGAGCTTCTTGCGTGGCCCCTGAAATGAGAGAAAAACATCATCATGAATCAGGTGAAAACTATGATTACAAATGCATTGTTGCATCCTATAAAAAGGCAAATGCTTTTACAAAGATGAGAGTGTCACTGAATCAATAGTGTTCAGGTTATTCCTTTTATCTCAGCAGAAGCACAAACCCAGTTGAAATGCAGTGTATGGTTAGCAAGATATCCGTCCCATCATTTCTAATTTATGTATGGTGTGAAAAATAATTTTATATAGATTATAATTTTTAAATATTTTATTTATATTTCCACACTTAACGTAAATTAGAAGTGATGGAAAATAATAATATATTATTAATACAATATTTCTGTGGTCATTTGACAAGGCTGCCTGCCTGTTACACGGGGTCACCTTTGCTACCCCTGACTTTCCGTTTCTGAAATCATGGAGAAGAGTCATCCCAGCCACACAGCGGCGGTGCGCTGGCCAATACGTACTTGATTCTGAGGATAACGTTCTTCGCCGGTCTTATAATATCATACGCTACTTCCGGCTCGACGGAAGAAAACACGTGTGTGGCATTGCTTGCAGCACTACGTCTGCGTCTTGGTGGTAATTGTATAGATCATATTGGTTAGTACATAGCATAAAGCCATAACGTATGAATAAACATATATTGTAATAAGATTATCATCAGTTGGTTTCTGAAGGGACGGTTTATTCAAAATGGGACCGGTAAGTTCCTCTTGACTAACCAGCTTGTAACATTTGCTTGCTTGCTAGGTCGTTAGCAGTAGCTAGCTAGTCAGCTGTAAGAGTAATGAACAACTAGCTAGGCAGCTACATTGTATGTTTACATAGACACAACGTGATGTTTCTGAAATTGAGTTTACAGATCAAGTGATGTTTAGTTATAGCTGCTGTCATTGAGGAAGAGTTATCCGTTATCAATTCTGCATTTTCGGTATTTTGTTCATTTCAGATCACATACTGCTGCTGTTATCTGTCATGCATTGACATTAGTCTGCTAGTTAGATAGCTAAGTTATGTATCTGGCTGGCCAGTTGACTGACCTTTTGCAGAAGTTGCACATACTCTGATAACCTCAGCTAACTACATATCTGTCGAGCATAGCGAGATGTAGCTACCATATTTTAATTCCGGTAGTAGCTGAGCTTGTCTCAAGAAATCTGAACCGTTATCGGTGCAGGCGTTAGCCATGGGCATACTAACGTCGTACTTTTATCTACAGCCGAGGAGCAAGAAAAGGAAGCCAAGCTTTCGTAAGTTGCTGAAAACAAGCAACGTGAAGCTTGAAAACAAACTGAAGAACCGCCAATTCAAGCAGCAAAGCACTGCCAAAAAGTACCGCAAGGAACAGAAGAAACTCCGTCAAGCCCTGAAAGATGCGTCCGGCAGAATCCCAGAGCCCCTGGAGCGCTACAAGAAAAAGCCAGGTTTTTATGCGCCTTATTTGCTCATCAGGACTGTTGTGAACCTCACTTGATCTGGTGTCAGTATGACATGCCCATAGTTCTTTTATAGAGTGCTAGACTGCTTAGTATGTTCCGATGCATCTCAGATAAAACGGAGGTGAGAGGCTTCTTTGCAAACCGTGCTGTGTTATCCTGACGTCTCTGTGCTGTGCAGAGGAGGAAGAGGATGAGGAGGAGTTTGAGGAGTCCCTTCCAGTTGACATGATGGATGAGGATGACCTGGAGCAGATGAAGGCCATGGCGCAGAAAGCCTCCTTCCTCACCAGAGACCTCTCTTCTTGGTATGAGTTCCACTCTATCAGCTGACCCAGAATCCATTCACATGTCTGCTGCTGCTTTTTATGATTTTTCCCCATGTTACTGCAAGATTACTAGGAAACAGCACAGAATTTCATGTAAGCTGTGAAATAACCTTCTCAGTCTGCTTCTTGTGGTATTTATGTTTTTGAGAAAATTTCCAGTTTATATGTGTTTCAAATGAGTTGAATGTTACTGTCACAAATCACTTGTTTTCTGTTGTGTGTGCAAAGATCTAGTGACTGCGATGTATGGTAGTATACTTGGCTTCCCTTGTCTAGTCAGGTTCCACAAGTTAACTTGTGGTAGGGCTTAAATAGTGTTATGTTCACACTGGTCTGGGAGTGTTAGCCTGGACTGACACTATTGCTCATTCAGTTTGAATGGGTACACTGTTCTTTTATATTGGAACTTACTCTGGATGTGAGCATCTGCTAAATGGTTGTAATGTAATGTGTAAAGATTTATAAAAACAAAATAATTTTTATGTTAACAGAAGGACTAGTAACAAAAGGTGTTCAATTGCACTTTTAGTGAGCCGGTGCATGCCAAAAAACGCAAGTCGGACAACGTCTTGGAGTCGTATGAGAAGATGCCAAGGAAGATGCAGAGGCAGGAGGAGAAGGAAGTGATCCACCTCCTGCCAATCAAAGACAAGACAGGCATTATCCCTCAGACCATGGAGAAACCAGGTGTGGATGCAAAGCCCGCTCCACGGAGTGCAGTGGGAAATGGCCAGATTTTCTGTCATGACCAGATGTTCAGTTCCTGCATCTCCTCCTTTCTTAATGTTGGAGATTACAGTTGGTAACAGGAAGATCTGGTGCTCTCTGCATCCCGGGTGCTCCCTTGTTGGATGTCCTGTTTTTGGCCACACACCTTCAAGCACGTTTCATGACAAGCCACCAGAGACAGAATTTTCAATATGACACGCCCAGCTGACTACGTGGTTCATATGTAAAGCTGACTACCTGGTTCATATGTAAACAGTGTGTGGTGTGTAGGGGTGAAACGGTTACCGGTTTCAGGTAAACCGCGGTAAAATTCCTGACGGTTAGTATTACCGTTTCAAATTTGAATTACCATTAAAACCGAGGTTGATTACCGCACTTTGAAAAACTCACATTAAATACCGTGACAGAATGAAAGGATTACCGGTTTCACGGTAAACCGCAACAGTTAGTATTACCGTTTCAAATTTGAATTATCATTAAAACCGAGGAGATTTTTCAGCCTTCTAAGAGAACTAATTTGCTATAAAGAATGAATTCCGTGTAAGTTTGTATTTGCATATTCTTGAAACAGAACACGGTTTAGACCAGTTTATTTCCTCCATCTGTATGAATTTTCCAGCGTAACTACGATGTGACAGCATTATTTGTATTTGTCTGAAGTTCAGTAAATAGTTGAACTCTTACGAAGTCTTGAGTCAGTTAGCCTACTTTGCTGTCAAGGGGAACTGAACATTGGAAAACACTTCTATTTAATTTGCCCTCTTCAGCATTATCATGATATTCTGAAATGACCTACAAATTAGCCTATATTATACCAAGACTTTTAGAAAACAACATGCACAAACAGACTCGACTCTTCCCTTTGTGCTTGATTTGCCAATAATGCATCCTTAGCGTCCTCACTCGGAAATTCACGTCTTCCTTACAAGCTCATTGAAGCAACTGGAGCCGTGCATGGGAATGTTGGACCAGGTAGCTTAAGTTTTGCATTTAAAAACACGTATCTGCCCTTCATTTTAGAGCGTTTTTGTAGCCTGAGAAAGTAATCTGTCATCTGTAAAAGATATAGTAGACTATTGTACAATTCATTGGCTGTGTTATTATTTTAATGTTTATGCAAATAAAAACTGCATAGTGCTGCTAATTTTATTTGTGGTTTTCAATATAAAACTTGGTGAAATGATTTCAGTTTGTGTATCATTACTTTTTGAACATTTTCAGCACATTTTAACAATACCAAGATAACCGTGATAATTTTGGTCACTATAATCGTGATATAAAAGTGTCATACCGTTTCATCTCTAGTGGTGTGGTATTTCCTTTCTGAACAGTGGCAGCTCATTCAGCACATTTCTCTCCTGTGATATGTATTACATGGTGTTTTACTTCTTTCAGTTGTGCAGAAACCAGAGGAACAGGAGGAGGAAGAGGGTGAGCCAGCAGAGGACGACAGTGCTCAGAATGGTAATTGCGTGGCCTCCATTTCCTGTGAATGTGTCTCATAATAAGGGTTATAACAAGTTATTTTTGAGAACAGCCCTACAATAAGATGATTTCTAAGTTCATTTAAACATTGCATTGAGTTTTATCTGTTCATTTATCTGATCATTTGATTTTTTATTATATTTCCAAACTCAACATGAATTGTTTGCATGCTGATGTGGCTCAGGTCGTCAGTGTTCCTTGTGATAAGAAGTCCATATTCACTGTCTCTTGCGGGTGGTTCTGTCCTCAGTGTGCAAGACTGAGGCGATGTCTGTTCTGAGCCCTCAGCAACAGCTGCAGCTGCGCAGGCAAAGGCTGGAGGACAGGAAGCTGCGCATCGCTGGGTTGGGTTCAGCCATTCTGTCAGACCCCATGAGCAATGTAAGAGGCCGCACATTGACCCTTGCATTTCTGAAACAGTCATTGAGTTACTTTGGTAAGCAGGAAGCAGCTCTACATTTAGTATTGAACAGTGGCTTCAGAAAGTATTCAGACCCCTTCACTTTTTGCACACCTTGTTACAGACTTGATCTAAAATGGATTAAATGTATTCTTCTGGTCATCAATCTACACACAATAACCCATAATGACAAAGCAAAAACATTTTTTAGAAATTTTGCAAAGTGGGCAAAAAGTGAAGAGGTCTGAATACTTTCCAAAGCCACTGCCCATCCCTCATTGACTGACAGATTTTCACGTTCACCTGAGTAGCCCCTGCACAAACAATGTGCTAAGACAGGCACATAATCATCTGATTGAATAAACTATTTTTTCCAGTAAACTTAAAGCTTTAGCTAGCTTCACAGATTGTGACCATGTTGCTGGCTTGAGGACAGCTGGAGACCGTGCTGGATTTCAGTCCTCCAGGCCTAGAATGGAGAAGCAAAGCTCTATGGTACAAATATGGCCTCTTCTTGTCTTTGATAGATTAAGAGGTTGAAGGAGCTGCGCTCTATGCTGATGGAAACAGACCCTTTTGTCGCTGTGACGGTGAGAAAGCTGGTCATGGTCTCTCTGATGGAGGTCTTCAAGGACATTGTTCCCTCCTACAGAATCAGGCCATTAACGGAGGCTGAAAAAGCTACAAAGGTACCAGCTGTTATTCCATCTCTGGCATTTGAGTTTATGTCCATGTAAACCCCTGGTATGGAGTAATATGGGACGTATCATCTTTTTTCCAGGTGAAAAAAGACACTCAGCAGCTGCGTGAATTTGAAGAGGGCCTCGTCAGCCAGTACAAATTCTACCTGGAGAATCTGGAGCAAACAGTGAAAGGTAGTGAGATGTTAGCACAGGCGTCTCTCTGCAATTCCACACCCAGCTGACAAATACTCACATCTGGGCCTTCAGGGGTTTATAAAACACAGGCCTTTTTCACACTGACAAATAAGAGGACATTGTTTATCAGAGTACGTGAATGTTGAACCTCTTGAAGAATGACGCCTTATTCAAACTGCTCAACACTAACCCGGGGAAAGTGTTACTTTCGTGAAGGGACGGTTGTCAGGATCAATTGTGTGTGACAGGCATTGTCTGTGTCATTATATGAAAAGAGTTATTCCTCTGCTGATCTGTGAGTAGAAAGACAGTTGTTCTCCTGCTCGTCTGAGGTGTTGCATGCAGTGATAAACGGTTGGTGGAAACTGGGACGATCCATGCGTTTGCACACTGTTACACTGACTCTTTCCCCCTGCAGACTGGAAACAGAAGAAGAGGAAGAGGAGCGAGGCGGTGTCCCTGCAGGCCTGCAAGGGCCTGGCGGAGGTGGCCATCAGGTGCATCTGCGAGCTTCTGGTGGCACTGCCGCACTTCAACTTCCACAACAACATCATCGTCATGGTGGTGCCCCTGATGAACGACCCCTCCAAGAAGGTGAGCCTGTGGAGCGTGCAGGCCAGGAAAGAAAGCTTGTGAGGGAAATCAGAGACAGAAAAGACAGGCAGCCATCTGGAGTAGCAGTGAACAGTGAAAACGGTGTTACCAGAAGGTGTTAGTCCAGGGTGTAGGATGTGCTAATGCTCTTAAGCTGTGTAGCATAGTAGTAAGGTGCAGAGCTCTTAACCAAAAGGTTGCTGGTTCGAGTCCCTGCTGGGGGCAATGCTGCTGTACCCTTGGGTACTTAACCCAGAATTGCCTCCACAAATATCCAGCTGTATGAATGGATAACTTGTAAAAAAAAAAAAAAAAATGTAACTGATGTAAGTCGCTCTGGATAAGAATGTTAGCAAAATGACAATAAAGTAATGTAATTATTTCAGTGGTTATATTGATGTTGTTGAGCATAATATGTATTGAAACCTCACAGTAGTTTCAGAAACATCAAAAAGTAATGTCAGATCTTCTCATGTCAGGTTCAGCAGAATCCAATGGTTTTGTTGTATTGACATGTGTTTTCAAAAGGCCATTTGAATGCGGTACTTCCAACAGCATAAACATCTGTGAGAAATACTATAAACTGACAACCGCACGAAACATGATTTTTTATGATAAGATGAATTGAATGAATGAGTAAGAGGGATTCTAATCCAGCCTTTGTGTTTACTCCTTTGTGTCTTTGCTCCTTTGCTTGGCAGGTGTCTGACATGAGCTGCGAGGCTGTGAGGAAGCTGCTTAGACAGGATAAAGTGGGCCACGCGTCTTTAGGAACGGTCAAAGTCATCTCTGGCCTGGTGAAGAGCAGGAACTACGATGTCAGGCCAGAAGTAGGTTCCCTTTACGCTTCTGGGGACTATTCGTCTGTGTATTCACTCCGAGGAAGATAACAAAGAGAAATACTTCAAGCCAGACTTGAATTGTTCTTTCTAATTGTTGGTACAATTTTGCACTTTTTGACTGGTAACACAACTCACTCTGATGGGCTGAATTGATTGTCCACTCTGTTTGAAGGTCGTTTTAACTGAAGATTATGACTTTTTCCCCCCACATGGCAGGTTCTGAAAACCCTTCTGTGCCTGAGAATAAAGGAGGTGGATGTGAAGAAAGATGCTGAGGACATCGCCCCCAAAAAGAAATTCATGACCTTTAAGGAGAAGAGGAAGAACCTGTCAAGAATGCAGAGGAAGGTCTGTCCACTGCCTCTTTGCACAATGAGTGTAATGAAGTGCATTTATGTACATTCTTTTGTCCCTCTCAGGGAGGTCAAAGTGCTTTACAGCGAAGGCAGGGGGCCATTCAGTTTAACCATCACCAGTGCTTTTCAGTGCTAATTAATGAGTCTACATTTAAATTTGCTCATTTGGCAGATGCCTTTATCCAAAGAGACTTACAAGTGAGGCAGAGTACAACACAAGCGAAAAGCTGTATAAGGAGTCAACAATATTAGAAGTGCTGCATGACAAATTTTCAATGGTTGGCTAGACAAGGTACAAACTAGCTGGTAGAGATGCGGGTGCATAAAACCATAGATTTGAATTTTTTTTATAAGGAGAACAGAGTTTAAGATATAAAAAGTTGCTTTAGATGGTACTGGTTCAGGTGAACGTGGAAGAGCTGTGTCTTCAGACGTTTCTTGAAGATAGTGAAGGACTCAGCAGTACGGATGAAGTGTGGAAGTTCATTCCACCTTCGGTAGACAACGGCGGAGAAAGTCCTGGATAGTGAACCTCTCCTTTCTCTCCCGCTCCTAGTGGAAGAAAGCGGAGGAGAAGCTGGAGAAGGAGCTCCTGGAGGCCGAGGCGTCGGAGAGCAAAGAAAAGAAGCTGAAGCTGGTGAGCGACCCTCAGCTTCAGCGTGTGCTGGCTGTAGAAAAATCACGCTGTGCTCAAGCTGAACATTTCTCATCACGTCTTTATGCAAAAACACCAGTAGTATTTCCTGCTGTGCCTCTTCACCTGATAATGATCATGTGCTTCAGTGCAGCGCTCACCTCCAATGTCAGTGTAACCAAATTTTGTGTTTATGTACCGAGCCCGAATGTGTTTTGTCTTTTCCACAGCACACAGAGACACTGAACATCGTGTTCCTCATATACTTCAGGATACTGAAGAAAGCCCAGAAGTCCGTTCTGCTCCCCTCTGTTTTAGAGGGCCTTGCAAAGTAAGGGAGTTTTTAGCCTCAGGGTCAGGTGCTGATGTCAGTAGGCAGTATAGTGGTGTAGTGGTAAGGAATATGGCTTGTAACATAACGGTTGCTGGTTCGATTCCCTGCTGGGCACTGCTGCTGTACCCTTGGGCAAGGCACTTATCCTACAGTTGCCTTAGTAAATATCCAGGTGTATAAATGGAGAAAAATGCAGCCTATGTAAATTGGTCTGGATAAGAGCATCTGCTAAATGACAGTAATGTAATGTGCTGTGCTGTGTGTCACCCATTCACTTCATGGCTCTGAACAGTGTCGATAACCAACCTTCCCTTTCTGTAAGGTTTGCCCACCTCATAAATCTGGAGTTCTTTGACGATTTGTTGACGGTGCTCCATAACCTCATCGAATCAGGGGTGAGTGGAGCTTGACTTTTTTTCAGATGCTTTAGTTTGTACTCATCATTGGCTTTGAATAAAAACATTGCAGTAGTGTTTTCTGCATTGGAACATTGAGTCCGGGGAATGTTTGCCTGATGAGGTTTCTCTGTGAAGGATCTGTCCTACCGGGAGAGTCTCCACTGTATTCAGACGTCCTTCACCGTCCTCTCTGGTCAAGGTCAGTAGCAGAAAGACTGTGTAGATTGAAACATTGTGTTTCATCGTTCAATAGATGCAAATATAGGAGTTCTAACAGTGTGCAAAGGGACTAGTCCATTGTCAGCAGCGGTTTCACGCCTTGTACTGTTTGTACCGTGGAGCCCCGCTGGGGCACTGCTGCTGTACCCTTGGGCAAGGTACTTAACCCACTATTGCCTCAGTAAATATCCAGCTGTATAAATGGATAACATTGTAAAAAACTGTAAGCTATGTAAGTCACTTTGGATAAAAGCGTCTGCCAAATGAATAAATGTAAATGTAAATATGTGGCTGATGAACTTCCTTTCTGTAAACAGGCGATGTCCTCAACATCGACCCCTTAAAGTTCTACACCCACTTGTACAAAACGCTCTTCCTCCTGCATGCAGGTAAGCTACCCGGTTGCTTTTGGTTGGACTCATAGCGTGCCATGCTGTGTGATATGTAAAACAGATCTAATGGTTTAATGCACTCGTGTCTCTGCCAGCTAGCTTGTACCTTGTCTGGCCAACTATTGAAACCTCGTCATGCAAGCACGTCTAATATTGTTGATTGCATGTATGGCTTTCTGCTTGTGTTCTACTCTTCCTCACTTGTAAGTCGCTTTGGATAAAAGCGTCTGCCAAATGAATAAGTGTAAATAAATGTAAATGTAAACCCTAGGCCCAGTGCGTCTGTAGTACGTGTCAACAAGCCAGCCTTGCGGCGTGTCCGCTGCTGAGAGCAGATCCCTCTCTGGTCCGGGGGTTGGAGAGATCCTTCAGCTGGGTGGGGAAGGCCTATAACACATGAACTCTGTGATGTCCCTGGGCCCCGCAGGAGCGTCGAACGACGACGTCGCCATTGTGCTGCAGTGCCTGGACGTCATGCTGGCGAAGCGGCGGAAGCAGGTCACCCTGCAGAGGGCGCTGGCCTTCGTCAAGCGGCTGAGTACGCTCAGTCTGCACGTGCTGTCCAGCTCCAGCGTGGGCATCCTAGCAGCCAACAGGACGCTGATGCACGTGAGTGCCTCCCCGACTGGCACCCGGACGCGAAGTTTAGTGTACCACAGCCCGTCACTTTTAAGCATACAAATGTCTGCTGTGGGGTATTTCTGTAAACTGTTAAAATTAATTCCTGATGGCAACAACCTTTAAATGTGCTTTTAAGAACTATTGCTTTATGTGTCCTCAGTGAATTATGGAGCTCTCTTTTAAGTGTTGTAGAACGTGTCTGGCGTGCAATGGTGGGTGGTAGCTGGAACGGAATAGATGGAATGGAGCTTGTGACTTGGAGACAGTTCCTCTCTTTATAGACCTTCCCTGAACGCGACAGCCTCTCTCCTCCTTAAACGTGATATCACATTTAACTCCACCTTCCCTTAGTGTGACATACTGTTTTGTACCACTGAAACATTCTCTCTCTTTGTAGACCTTCCCTAAGTGTGACATCCTGCTGGATAACGAGGCCCAGGGCAGTGGCGTGTACCTGCCGGAAATGGACGAGCCGGAGTACTGCAACCCTCACAACACTGCACTGTGGGAGCTTCACACAGTCAGGGTGGGTTGCACTGGACTGGACACACACCAGAGTGGACATTGTCTCTGTCTTTCTCTCTCACACACGTGCATAAGAGAATGAATGTTCATTCTAATACACAAAGCTGAATGGACATATGAGCATACATACACTGAACAATAGCCACACGCTTGGCTGACATTTGGCACAAATGCATACATTGGAAACTTGCAGTCATTGGAAAATGCAAATGCACAATGAACAGACATACACGCACAAAACAATGGACAGACATGCATGGGATCAGGCTGAATGTAACCAGTCACCCACTTACAAAGTGGACAGGAACTCACGGTATATTTCATACCTTCTGCACTCTTCGGTTACTCCTGCTAATAGTTTTAGTAGTGATTGGCAGTACACCAGCCTCACCAGCTCATGTTTGGATCTTTCATTCAGTATTTGGCATGTCTCCTCTGTAAAAGAGCAGTAGTTGAATGATGTGGTGATGTTTGTGGGTGTGTGTTACAGAGACACTACCACCCCGTGGTGAGGAAGTTTGCGGTTCACCTCATGGCAGGAGCCCCGAGCGAAGGCTCTGGCGCACTCAACACAGAGCTCAGCAGGAGGTGAGGGGCGGGATCGATAAACACCTCTTCCACTGACTGCTGCTGCAGAACAGTCAGCATACTGGCTCCCTTACACTGGCATTGAGGGCAATAATATGCAACCCTGTCATTTTAGAAAGCCCAACAATTATGCATGTACTTTTCTTGTTCAGTTTGTGTAGGTACAAAGGTTGCTGTGTTCTATTTGGCATTTTTCAAGCTGGGGATGTTAAGATTTAGATTCAGATTTAGTTTTTTTTTTTTCATTACAGATTTCACACAATAAAATCCTGATTAATGCCAAGAGTAGCTTCCCAAAATTATGGAATAAGAGGTCAGCAATTTCCATTTAGACACTAAATTGACAGGGAGGGGTCAAGTAGAAGGTTTTGAAAGGATGTAGCTGGAGCTCTCAGTCCCTGTTAGACAGCATGCAGTGTTGTAATGGTGGTGCAGCTCCAGTGCTGCATGGTATCAGTTCACAGAAAACAGACACAACACACTCAAGAGGCTTAGTGGTGCATAACTGAACCGGCAAGGACACACTAGCTGCTTGCGTGACCACCTTAAAATATATACCCTGGTATCTCAGCTGACCTAGAGGTAAGGCTAAGAACAGTTGTGTTGTTTTTTTCCCACTTTCACTGCACAGTAAAAGTTTTAATTGCAGTGTCTTGTTGGTAATGAAAATACCACTGCACTTGCATAGACAAGGTAATGTAAATTCTGTTCATTATGTTAAAAAAGTACGCTGAACATTGTTTTTTAATATAACATTAATAGTGACTAAATGTTTCCAAACTGAAACATTTGTCAGTTTTGTCATATACAGCAGGCTTAATGGTATTTTGTGAAAAGCCATTGTTGATGGCAAATTGTATAAATGTGTAAATTTATGCCAACATGTAAACATGAGTGTAGTAATCATCTTTCTGAATTCAGGTCCCCAGTAGATCTATTTGAAGATTACAGTGCCAAGGACATGACATTCAACCCTCCTGTGTCAACACCCTCCACAAAGAAAAAGGTATGGTTTCTCTGGCAGGAGAGAATGCCCTCCTCTTTTGATACTGTAAAACACTGATTCTCAATCCTGCTCCTGGGGGCCCCCTGCTCTGCACGATTTCCATCTTTCCCTGCTCTACCTACCTGACTGAACTCATCAGTGGCCCTTTTGATCAGCTGAGCACACCTGATTTAATCAAGAGCATGTTAATCACACTAATCAGGTGTGTTTGGAGCAAGGATAGATAGAAGATATGCAGGACAGTGGGCCTCCAGGAGTAGGATTGAGAAACACTGCTGTAAAACTATCATCATTCCCTGTTTCTGACTTTCACTGTGGTCTTGTGTGTCAGGATCACTTCACGATAGGTCATGCGCTATTGGATGACAAGTTGAGGAAACAGATCGATGATATTCTCCGAACAGAGGCCGCCCCCTCAGGGTTGGACTTTGCCACAGATCTAAGGCAGAAAGGCGAAGTTCACACTTAAAATGGAACCTCACACCAATAATTGGAGGACAGAGCTGCTCCAGCATCACCTTTTATAAACTTGATGTCAATAAAGTGCAGTTTAATATCTTTTCAGTGTCTCTTCTGATATGTGCAAATGTTATTTTTTATCTTTTTGTTCAGCTTGTTTCATGTCAGATATTACCTCATACAGGTAGTTGTATCTGTATTCTTTAGTGTAAAGAAAATTAATAGCTGTATATAAGTGCATATTAAAAACAAAAGTGATAATGTCTGACACATGTATTTTTGCCATATTTAAAAAAAAGTAAAAAATGTTTGCAGTTTTTGCAGTCTTTTGATTAGATTGTGTAGGTCTGGAACTGGACTTATTTCTGTGTCTTGCAACAAAAACATTGCACAAATTGAATCGGATACCGGTTTCCATTTTAACACTGAATATAATCAACACTGGGGGCCATATGATCACCTTAATTTCTATTCTGATACATGAACCTGATGAGACTGCTGCCACTGCTCAGGAATCTGTTCAGTATCGTTGTGCACCTCTAGGGGTCGCTAGTGGGACATCAAACCCATGAGATCACATTTTCTCAGAAAGATGACCCATAAGGAAACCGTCTCACTGTGGGGGGAAAAGATGAACCCAATATGGCAACTAATGTCACACTGTCCACTCTCCATCCCTGTGGAAACAAGACCTGTCCTTTCAAAATGATTCATCAGAGAGCTGACACTTGAGTACCACAGAGAGAATTTATGCCAGATTACATTTTATACTGTTATGAATGCTATGATAAATGCACAAAGTCTCGCTATTTTTAACCCAATTTTAATTACTCCCGTGATTATCAGCAATATAGTGCAATTAGGTTTCTTCCTAAAAGAAATATATTCAGGGAATATTATTACTATCTTTCACATCGAGTACCAGTTCCCCCTACTAACCTCCAAAAATCTCAACTTTTATTCAGACATTGTATTACTAAATATACTTTATTACAGAAAGGACATTATTCCCAAAGACACTAGACAGCATACTCCATTGACTCTCTGAGACAAAGTACTGGTACTATTTATTTCCATAATGTGGCACAATAAATTCAAATCTTTCAAGTCAACAAAGTAGTCAAATATTGTCACATGAACTGCATTCAACAAGATGTTAATGGTCCATTTAAAGAAACAAAAAGTGGTTAAGAGTTAATCAAAGATAAAAAGTGGATTTTCGATTTTCTAACACATACTACTCTGCATGTATGCTAAATAAAATTAAGGTACTGAAATGTATTTCCTTTACGAAAGAGTAACAGTATAACATTTCTACATCTAAAAATATAAAAAAAATCTGTTGAGTAAAAACTGGACAAGAATGATGACTTGTGAAATGCAAATAATAGATAAAGAATCATAAAATAAGATCCTAAAATACCACTATGAAATTAATATATTGCCTATTATTACAAACACTTGACAAAAAGAAGTTCACCATCTATAAAGTTCAATTGAAAAATCTTATACATGTGAACTGTACAAAAGACAGAAGGATAACAATTAGGTTGAAAGAGGATCCAACCCCAAATAAATTAAATACATTCATTAATTTTTAAATAGTTTCTCTACAGTTACACTAAACATTTTAAAAAGCTATGTACACATCTGACTATATAGAATACACAGCCAGCCAGGGCTACAACATCAAATAAATTAAAAATTGCATTGAAGTATATGAAGAAAACTTAGTTGGGACTAAGCTGAGAAATAAACGTACTATTACAACTGAGGTGTGCATGTTTTTGGAAAATAAAAACAGGACAACCACTTCCAAAGAACAGCTTACAGGAAAATATGGTACAACATGTGACACAAATGTGTTGTCCACATGGTTTGATGGTGGAAAACTCAGTCTTGGAACCCACAGGAGTAAAATATAAAAAAAAAAAAGAGAACTTCTGAACTGATGCAGTATGCTAAAGATCAAGTAGAGCGGTAGACAAAAAAAAAAAAAGAAAAACAGAACACAAAGTTCTCTCATGTTTTTACATTGAGTTGAACCCCATGATATTCTATAATGCCCCTGAAAGGTTGTTTCAAATGTACCAGGTTAGTTAGGGCACAGGTGCATGGCAACAAAAAAATAACACAGAACAATTCATATCAAAAGGGAAATTAAAATGGAGCCTGCTTTGCAGACCTTCACATCTTTTAAAAAAACAAGGCAAAATTTAAACAAAGGAGTGGAGAGAAACAGACTGACCCCAAGACTGCCAGTCATGCAATTATGATCCACCGTCTCGCCAGTCTGGTCCTGGAGGCCTGGCGTTCTGAAGATCTTAGGTACCTTTCAAGGTACCTTTCAATTAGCAAGTGATTTACACCTGAACCACCATGTGGCTTTACTGCCCATTCAAACATACGTCAATTAATTAAGAAGAAAAAAGAAACCCCACAACCTCTGTGGGCCTCCAGGACTGGAACTGCCGACCATTAGCGTTTAGCCATCATTAGCGGAGAACTCTGTCTGGTTGTTTGCGTCACTGTGTCTGAAAATAGAGGATCGTTTTTGCAGGATTACAGGTCGTGGTTCGGAATGCTCCATCATCCATATAAGTACTTCACACAACTCATAAAACTAAATTTCCAGAGTTCTCCTTAAGATATATTGCAAGCAAAGCTATTAAAAGTACATTTTAAAGGAAAAAAAATTAAGGCAGCATTTCTTTTCACCGACTCAAGATTAAGGTAATGACTAAAATTCAATCAATGTGTCATTAAGAAAATCAAATTAAATAGTCTTTAAGCAATCAATCATCTATCAGTCAATTAATAAAATGCACATAGTGAAACTGGAGGGGGGGTGTCTTCAGAATTAAATGGAATTCTTTAAATTGATCAGTCTCGTTCATTTTTCAAATCCTGAAAAAAAATAAACTGGGACATGTTTACTCACTGCAAACCATGCATGTTTCTGTTGGTGACTTTAATCGATAGTTATTTAAGGATAAAAGGCTTTTCAAAGATGAGGGTGCCACCACACCCTGCTGTGGCAGACGCCCTGACGGGAACAGAGGCTTCGTTGGCTAGCCCCATCTTTTCATATTTCCTAAAAAAAAAAACAATATAAAAATCTGATACATTCGGATGGACTGGGGACTGAACCGACATTTTCACAGTTAATGCATCCACTGTCCAAATGAGCAGCATTATTATGGAGAACACAAATATCGATGCCTTATGGTGATACTGCATCTCTTTCAAAAACGGTTTTAACAATGAATAATGTCATAACCATGGACAAATTTGAATTCTGTGGAAACCCATGTCAACCTTTTGAGGAAATGCTGTAACACTGATAGCTTAGAAAAATAAGCCCCAAGCAGTTGCTGTAGCAACAGGACTACTGTATGTTCAATACCCAAATGACAAAGTGCAAACGTTAAGAATAAACAAAGAAATACACAAACGTATCTTTTACAGTACTCTGAAAACAGGGACACAAAGGGATTCAAACAAGCCAGCTTGTTGGCCACCTTCTCAGCATCCTTGTTACTGTGAGGAGAGAGAGCGGAGATGGACTGTCCTCGTCCTCGCGGAAAACCATGGACACTCCCTCAAATGAGCCCGACAGACCCACACAATGCACTCAGCCGGACTGAGTGCAGAAAACAGCCTCCCGGCACTCTCAAATTTCCCAGATGCCCCTTATATGGGAGGGGCAAAAACAGACTGACCCTTAAGAGAGTCGCTGAAGGTTCCTCTCTCTTCGTCACTGAAACGTCCCTCAACAACACTGTGGAGGCCAGAGCAGGACCAGGGTGAAGACACTTGCCTTGCCCTGCATCGCATCCCAAAAATCTGCCTACCCATAGCTGCTGGGAAATGCAGGCGAGGGGGGGGGAGGGTGAGCCTCGTCCTCACTAAGCCTGCCTCTCAGGTGAAATTCAACCCATGTGTGGAGCTAGGGGCTCATTTGGGCAGCTTCCAGTTTCGCAGCAGAGGAAAGGGCCAGGGGAGTGAGGCGGGGGCTGTGGGGCGGGGCCTGTGTCGTGCAGGGTCATTTCCCATTAGTCTCTCTGCCTCCAACCTGCCCTCCACCACCAAGGCCTTCAGTCCGTCAGAGAAGCTTCCTGGGGATGGAGAGACGAAGAGGCTGCATTGTGAGGACAGGGCGAGAGCCAAAGCGCACACGCACACACACACACACACACACACACACACACACACACACACACACACACACACACACACCACCCACCCACAGACACACACCCACACACATACACACCCACACACACACACACACACACATATGTGCACACCTTCAAATATAACACTGACAAAGCAGAAAGTTGCAATATTAGATGAAGCCTACCTTACATACAATGTTAAAAAACATTACAATAAGTGAGAGGAAAATCAATAAATACATCAAATACACAGCTCAAATGGGGAATAAGGTACTTTATCACAATAAAATTACTCTAAAATGAGTCTGAAATAGTACTCGGCTGTGCTCTTGCAATCACCCGCAGCATCACTCTCAAGCAGTTAATTGCACTTCAACACCCATTAGTGTAACAAGTATGTGTGGACCAATACAACAAACCCCTCGTGTGCTCGGTAGCCCTTTACCACGTGTTAATTGTTACCACTCATGCTCAGACTCCATTTCACTGCAGTTCAGCTGGGATTCAGTGATGTTAATTCAACTTAAAAACAAACAAACGACATTCACCTCTTGACAAGCCCTTGAAGAGCCTCAACGCTGCCGACAGCGTCGACGTGACGCCGCGGAACAACAACAGTGCGAAATACCCAGAGGAACCGTGGTTTCGGTCCCACCCGCCCCGCCTTCCCCGCCCCCGTCACCCCCACCGGTGCAGAATGAGGACGGTGAGAGTGCGAGCCGTACCTGTAAGGGGCTGCATGCAACACGCTCCCGGGCTCAGTCGGAAGCCTCACTCAAGTGCAAGCCGCATGCAGCTCTGTCGTCCTTACTGTGCGCGCTCTCGGCCGCCGCGTGCACCCCGCCCGACACGCTGCGGCTCCGGCCCGTCAGCTTCTTCAGCTCGCTGGCGAATGAGATGCCCTTCCGCTTGTCCTCGCGAGCCGTCTGTGGCCACACCAGGTCCAGCGCACAGAGGAGAAGGTTTATCATGAGCTCATCTTACTGTTAGCTATTACTACTCCTATTTGCTTTTTTATAAATTAAATTACATTGTTGTCATTTAGCAGACGCTCTTATCCAGAGCAACTTACATAGGTTACAGCTTTACATGTTATCCATTTATACTGCTGGATATTTACTGAGGCAATTCTGGGGTAAGTATCTTGCCCAAGGGTACAGCTGCAGTGCTCGAGCAGGGAATCAAACCTGCAACCTTTCAGTTACAAGCCCTGCCTCCTTACCACTATGCCACACTGCCGCCCAGTGTGTGTGCACCCATTCACGGGGACTTCCATTCTTTATGGTTTCACTAAGTATGCTCCATGTGGCTTACCCAGAAATAGGAGGAATATCAAACTGCTAACAGGGTGAAGCATAACTATCACTACACTGCATCTGTTTGATGTTTGGTCTTCCTGCCTTTCACTGTATCTAAGATCAAAAAAGATCTGAAGACACAGCTCTTCTGTGCTCATCTGAACACCTGAAACACTACCACCTAAAGCAATTTCTTATGTCTCAATCAAATCTATGGTTTCATGCACTCATATCTCTACCAGCTAGTTTGTACCTTGTCTGGTCAACTATTGAAACTTGGTCATGCAGCACTTCTAATATTGTTGACGACTCTTATGGCTTTTTGCTTGTGTTATACTCTGCCTCACTGTAAGTTACTCTGGATAAAATCGTCTGCAAAATGAATAAATGTAAACATAATACTTGCCACCAGACACCCAGAGTCACAGTTGTTCTTACCACAATGCCTTCAAAATATAAAACAGTAAAATCTTCAAGAGACGAAGCTGTCCTTTCAGACTATGGGCACCCGTGCACACCCTCCCTGGCTTTGCGGGCTACAGGAAACACGTATGCATTTTCAATTGTGCCCCATGGCCGATCCCTCACCTGCACTTGCTCTTTCAGCTTCAGGATGAACTTCCCCGCCCCCTTCCACTTGCTCTGCGCCTGGTACACGCACTCGTGGTCGAAGAGGACGCGCTGCAGGGGCTTGGCGGTGGACGCCTTCTTGTTGGCGGGCTCCTTGGACACCTCCTCCATCAGGACGTAGTCGCTGGGGTTGGGGTTGCTCAGGATGCTGCAGGAGTACTTGGCTTTGCTCAGGGTCTGCAGGAGAAACAAGGAAAAACACCTTTAATGGGCTGATGCAGCGGATCAGATTTAGTGGTGCACATTTTCCTGTTGTTTTCTGAAACAGTCTACACGACCATCAGCAGAACTGGAATATGTCTAAAACAAGCCCAGCGTGTAAGTATGTCTCCTTCAAAGAAAGTGATTCCAGTAAAACAACATGCAATTTTTGCAAAGCAGAATTATCTCATGATGGCAGAGAGAAACGGTGCACAATATCACTGTTGTTTACACACCTGTGTCTGACACATTGCCTGCAGTATAAGATTTTGCAGTGATTCAAGAAGGCCCATTAAAATGACCAACAGCAATGTCATTAATATGGCTGAGCCTGCCATAAAACTCTCAGGCACAGAAACAAAACGTGACTCAAGTGATAATGCTGGGCTTTACAATGTAAAAGCAGCAAAACCTGCTTGGAAGCACAGTCTTGCTCTGCTGTGGAGGATGCTGGAATCACAACTGCACAGTCAAAGTACAGGGTCGGTACATGGCAGGACGTGCTGTGCGGGGCAGGGTGATTTCGGGACCGGGAGCAGCGCTCCTCACCTGCTGGATGATGTCCTGGGCGGTGCTGTAGCGCGGGGCTTTGATGACGGTGTGAGGCTGCTCGGGGGAGACGTCGTGCACCTGGACGAAGAAGGTGTCGTCCTCCGTGCCACTGCTCACCTCCTCCACGCCCTCCGGCACAGAGTTCCTTTCGTTGAGGTTCTGTCCGAACACGCACACACAAACAGGGGTATTACTCCCAAACGCAACACATTCAAAAATCTGCGTCTTACTGTTTGCTATTCACTCTGTGGACTGATGCCCAGTGCTGGTGAGCTACTGAATTTGTGAAAGTGTTCACAGTAGTCGCAAACGGTGAAGTACAGGTTTCATTTGAATGTAGTATTCTAGCTGTGTTAACACTGACTGATAAAGAAACAAGCACAATTTCCATTTACTTTGTTTATTTTAACTTGGAGAAGGCTTGGGGTGAATGGAACATCGAGAATGCAAACATATCCTTATTTTTTTCAAGCTGTGGCTTTTCATTGCAATACTGTATGTCAATACAATGCAATTCATTATCTATAAACATGGGTGGCACAGAGGAAAATCTATTTCACCCTGTAGGAGATTCTGCTTAAATCAGCCAGCAGAGTGCGCTCTATCAATGCTGACAGACTAAATGGAAACAATTTGCACATAGGTGGATAATAGGTCATTTTCTATGAAACTGTGTTTCATGTAGAGATCTGACATACATGAATGTTGCGACTAATAACTTCCTCCCATGTAGTGCTAAGCATGAACATATCAGCCCCTTTGTGCACCAAAACACATGCCATGAAATGACAGCACACAGTTTTTAACTCCACGCACTGCATTTTCAGAGAGTCACTCATGCCGAATGATGAGGAGTTTTGGTGCTGCTCAGCGCGTACCTCCTCCCTGGTTTTGAGACAGATCCTGCCCACGTAGCCCTCGTCCGGGATCCAGCTGTTGACCACTGCGAGGATCTCCTCTTCAGGCATCAGGGGGCGCTGTTGAGGTGGCTTCTTGCTGTCATTCCTCTCCTTTGACAGGGATACCTTCTCCTCTGACAGGAAGTAGTCTGAGGCATTTGCCGAGGAGGGGAGCAACTGAAGATAGGAAACCTGAATCAATCCTCACACTTCACTGGCAGAAGTACACAGTTAACAGCTTTCTGTAACACCATCAGTCTCCCATTCAAAGTGAAGGAATAGTTAAATAATAATCAAGTCAAAAGCTTCAGTCATATGGCACTCATAATATGGGTGAAAATTTTACGAAGAAAGCAGAAAAAAATTGCTTGTAAAGAGACAGCATGGCAAATTAAAAAAAGAGCTTGTGTGAGCTAGTGTAAATTGTGTGATCTGGTTTAAATTACATGATCTGGTGTGAGCTGATGTAAACCATTAGGCCTGTTGTAAACTGATGGATGTGGCGTGAGCTGGTGTAAACCGTTAGAGCTAGCGTAAGGAGATGGATGTGCTGCGAGCCGCTGTGAGCCGCTGCATCCTGGTGTAAAGTGATGGACGCGGGGTGAGCCGAGACTCACGGTGCTCAGGAGCTGCCTGGCGGTGGTCTTCTCGCTCACAGACAGCACGGTGAAGGGCTCCGGGCCTGGTGCTCCGTGCACCGTCACCCGGTGCTGAGCCGCCGCCCGCCGCTCCTCCGTGCTGAACAGCTGAGGGGGGCGAGTCGGAGACGTGAACTTGGACGCAAAAGAAATCGGAGGAATCTCTCTGCCTGCGCTTATTGTCCGTGAACTAGGCCTCCTCGACATGCCACGGATTCCGGAATGTTTTCGTACGCTCACCACTTCCTGACATTATGCTGCTCTGCGGCCAAATGAGCGGCAGCGTTTTATTATTGTCCAAACAGAAGCTTGACGTTTCGGCTCCCTTGGCCAAGTACAGAAATTTGCGGCTAATAAAGCTAAACATGCATGTTAGACTGATAAGAAAAATGTGCTCAATTGTTGTTATTACTGTAAAATTAACATTAGGTTTGGTGAACCGGACAATCAAACCCGGCAAATGCCAAAATATGTCCTTAAAATTCATTTTAAATCAATAATTACAGTAAAAGCCAGCTGCAGAAAAAAACAGCCGCTCTAAAATGTTCATCTAAAACCAAAAGGACATACAGTAACTTTGATCGTGCAAACGGGCACATTTATTGATGTGTTTTTCTAGCATTCGCTGTTTAGGTATAGAACATACACAAGGCCTGCACCTGCATTCAAGAGAGCACTAGGGAAAGCACTATTCTTCCCAATTGGTCAATAAATGTCCACATTAGTAAGATGTCGCTCTCTCTCCTGGTAATCTTCACGAAACTGCCGATTACCTCAGCACAGCGCATACTGATGGTGGTCTCTGAGAATGATTACAGGACACTCACCACAGAAGCAGGTATGGAGTTTCCAGTAGGATTTTCCTCTGTTCTCCGGCTGTATATGAAGAGACTGGAAACCTCCAGGGCCTCATTGTGCTGGTTCCTCAGCTGTAAGTGTCTGTAGCCTGAAACAGCATCAACATGAAATGATCAATGAATTTCACAGTAATGAGGTCTTAGCCATTGATGTTACATCTATCCAAGCTCTCAGATTTAGAAATTTACATTTCCTGGATCCAACGAAAGATTATAAAGTCTTCAACAGGAAGTTTAGGACACTGCAATTTTGAAAATGGCCTGGGTTTGCATTTCCTATTAGCACTTCAGACAGCACAGTGTCCCCCCGTCAGTGCAATGCAGCTCAGAGAATCATGCACAGACAAAGTGTTATGTTGGTGTGGAAACACATTATTCATCAATGGCTGACCATCAGCTGACCACACTACCGAGCAGCAGGGTGTTCCTGTACTGCCCTGACTGTACCCCTCCACCCCTGTGGAAGGCTAGGTCTGTGACACTCACCTGCTTTGAGGGCTCTGAGCGGGAGGATCCTTTGGGCGGTGACCTGCGAGCTGTTGTTTTCCACCACCGCGAAGCGCAGGAAGGCCATGTCCTCAAAGTACACCTGGAAGAGGAACTGCTCGCTCCACATGGGGTTGAGGGTGTTCCGGTGGATGGGCTTGGTGCGGAAGTGGCAGCTGTCAACCGGCATGCCCAGGATGTCCACCTCGATGCAGGGGCTGCCTGCCGTGTTCCCGGGACAGATGTTCTGGCCTGATACAATCTGCAAGACAGAGTGCCCTCTGAGTCTGCAGGATTCTGCTGCATGTCATACTCATGGACAGGCCACTGGCTTGAGAGTAAAGTAAGGAAATACCAAACAAATGTACCAAGAGGCACTGCGCCATAAAAACAATCTGCCACAAAGGACTCCTCCGCACTGCAGACCCCTGTTTTACGATCTTTAAACGTCTCTTTGTTTACGCACATCTAGCTTTACGACTCCCGCTTATTCGACATTCAGAATTTCCTTTTTATTGGGCACATGCTTTTATCTGTCAACTCGAGACAATTAAAGTCAAATAAGAAATGCACATTAAGGCCCATAATAGCTAAAGCGGCTCGTGAACGAGCCCTTCCGTTTTTATGGCCGTGTAAACGTTCGACTGGGCGGCTCCGCTCACAGTGAGGGCGAAGAGTGTGGGGCTCATGCTGTCCACGTCCCGCTCCAGGGGGCAGAAGTGCTGGTAGAGGGGGCAGCTCCTGTCCCAGAGCACGGGCGGCTTCAGCACGTACCCGCAGCCCCCGTTGGCCTCGAACATGGCTGCGTTCAGCTGCATCGGCAGGTCTGTGGAAAAGACAAGGAGGAGTTTGAAAGCCACTCTACGCCTCCTGCAACAGCGCTATTACAGAGAGCCACGCTCATCACCCGCATCACTAATGCAAAGGCATTATTCTCAATAGCTGTATCAGTATTGTACACAGTACTTGACAGTCCCATTAGGAGAGGGAATGCAAATATATTTCAGCCCATAAATAAATATACACGGCATGAGAGAATGAAGCTATTCAGTAGCCAATGTAGAGCCAACCAAATGAGAGATTAGCGTTATGACTCAAGTGAAGTCCTTGAACATACATTGTACTTCTATGGCCCATTCAGTGTGAAGAGTGGTTTATGACAATGCTGTAAAATGTAATGGACTTGTAACTGATATCCCAAAACTAACTGGGATATCAGTTAGAAAGTCAGGGAGAGTGATGCCAAAGGTCAATGTGTGCATCTGACGCAGAACAGACACCTGACAACCTTCCCTCAAGCAGGCACCCTGACATAGCTGAACAAGAGCTGCAGAATGACGAGCCCAAAACCATTATTTCTCTGGTTATACTGTCTGTTATGTCTCATTTTTCTTGGGCACGTTGTATTGGCTGTCACAAAACGGCCTTTTCTGTCTTTGAAGCTTTGCTTTGAAGCTTTACTGAACGTGAAAATTTCACTGTAAAACATTCCGGGGGTTCGGCATGTACCACTGATGCCAACAGGCTTCTGTAAATGTACTATGATCTTAAGTTTTTATGACCCACAGTTCCCTTTACATTGCCAGTACATTGCTCCTTACGCCTGCCGCCCAAAACCCATGTGTGCTTTATGCCGTGCTGTCCCTTACACCCCCCGTGTCCCCTGCAATGCGCAACCGTTCCCTGCCGCGGGAGAACGGCGGGCCGGCGCCGGCGCCCTCACCGTCGGTCTGGTAGTTGAGCGCCACCAGCTGGATGCCGTGGAGCCAGAAGGTGAGGGGGTTGGGGTTGGCCGAGTCGATGCGCGTGGCGGCCGGGTAGGTGCGCAGCAGCTGGCAGGTGGTGTGCTGGATCAGCTTCTGCGAGTAGCGGCGGCAGAGGCGCTTGGCGGCGTTCTCGTTGACGGAGGAGATGTGGTAGCAGCGCGGCGTGCGGATGATGGCGCTCAGCGACGTGCTGGGGCTGAGCAGCGGCGACGTCTGCTCCTCCCAGCTCAGCCGCATGCCCTCCAGCGCTCCTGTAGGGGGCGGCGTTTCGACGTCAGCGCAGGGGGGAGGCAGGGTGGCACCCAACACAGGAGTGCAACAGTCACCTAATGCTCATTGACCAAACTCACTACCTCTCGTGGGATTTATTTACTGAAAATGAAACGAAATACATACAATATAGAGCTGCCATCACACAGAGAAGGCTTTGTGTGAACTTTGGCACGCTCTTAATGCAGCAAAGCTGAAGGAACTCTTACATTTTCCAGCCTCCATTTTGTATGCTTTCGTTAAAATTTCAGACAGTGAAGTGTTTTAAAAACACTACAAGGCTGTTCGTTCTGGTTCACTGAGCAAAAGCTCTGAAAGTGAAAGTAAGGGAGTGAACACTGGGAACGTGTATTGGCCGGGCGACGGGGGGACATGTTCCCGTCAGGACTCTGTGGGTGTTCCCTCTCCCCCGCATCTGTCAGAGGCTAAGGGGAGTGTGGGGCGCTGCTGTGACTCTACCTTTCCCTGGGGCGCGCACCAGCGTCACGGGCTCCCCGGGGCTGCTTTTACCAGGATTGTTGCCAAAGATGGACTTCCTGCTCTTGCGATCTTTCCCTCTGCCGGAGCCCGACGGAGTCAGGGTGGACAGGCCTGTTTCCCACACACACACACATACGCAAGCACGCATACACACACACGCACGTACAGAGTCGCAGACGTGAGCAAAGGGCCGTGGTACCAGGGAACTTCTTTTTCCGATCCTTAGCCTCTTACTGTTTTTTTTTTTAGTTCTTTCCTTGGGAATTTGACACATTTCAGCTGGCCACCTGACGTTCGAGAGCTGCTTTTCCGCAAACTGAATTTTGCCTCTCTAAAAATTCACAGCGTTAAAAAAACACTGTCCGCTGCTATATAAGAACACATAAGTACTACCATTTGAGCCTTAATTGTTTGAGAGAAACAAAATCACAGCAGTGCCGAGGCACATGATACTGCCTGCACATGCTCGAGCGAATGGCAGGGAAGACGAGGTACAGACCTGGGAACTTGACAGCTTGGCAGTATATGATCAAATCAGAGAGTTCCTGCGCTATCTGCCGGCTCTCCTTCTTGTTCTGAGGGAGATAAAACTCCTCCCCCAGCTCCATATCAAATATCTGTACAGGAAAGAAAGAGAAAAAAAAATATTAGTACAGTCTGATCCACGCATGAGGCAGCTGATGTTTATGCTTTGAAGAAGAACACTGCCCTGAAAATGACAGTGAATTATTTCCACAGAGAATTATTTAGAGTCCATGTCTAGTCATACATACCTTCCCTTTGCTCTGAGTCGAGCTGTCTGCTTTCTTTATCCTCTTGGGCATTTCGTCGTTGGACTCGTACTGGAATTTGTCACCAGACGACTTCCCCTCTGGTCGATCGTCCAGGATATTATCTAAACAAAAACAGTGATTTTTGTCAAACGGGCATCATTTGCACAAATGACATCATTTCAGAAACACTAACTGAATGGGCTTTTGGCTGGACAACGTTTAAGGGTGATTTTCAAACACTGGAAAAACATCAATCAGTTCACACAATACACAACCACGGGTGCCATTTTATGTCAATGAAACAGGTGCTCTATATTGTTGATTTGCTCACTTACAGCTTTCTGTTGTCATTTGTCACAAACAGAGGCATATTGTAACAGGAATGAGACTTTAAAGGATTTAGCCAAACAAATCGTAGCGGTTGGTTGGTTGACACAAAATGAACAGAAGATGAATCAAATTTAGTTTGAGTGCATGCTGGGAAATGCACCCCAAGACCACAGCACCACAAGCAAAACCCCCCCTTATTCCCCATCTGAGGAGTAACACAATGGCCCCAAAAAGACAAGAACATGTGGGAGTCAGGCCTTGCTCTCTCGGCTCACTGCTGAGCAGACTCTCAGACAGGCCAGTGGCTGACCAGAATCGGTGTAAAGTTTTGGGAAAAAATGCCTTTTGTTTAATTTTTTTACCAAATGTAACAATATTTCTCAATGACTTGGTTCTAAGTGCAATCCAAGTTGTGTCTATAGCCTTTGTTCTGATATCTCACAAAGCTCTGGTTACATAGGGTGGATGTTTGGTTCCCAGGAGAAGGGGGGGGAAATATTTCATTGCTGAAAGGGAGCACAGGGCCTGAGAAACCAGATGTCTTTGTTTTTTCCTGATGAGCCATTGCCACTAGCAAGGTCACGACATTTTCAAACACAGCGCTGATGGGGGTGGTTTGTTTACGCTACACTGCCCAGTGTGTATCTAAAACAGATCCGAAGGGGGGAAAGGCAAACAGTACCAAACTGCACTTCACCTAGGTAATACAAAGTCCCTGATTTCGGGTCTTCACAATATGTAAGAGCACAGGCTCGTTTTTGCTTTGGAGAAATCATACGCCAACTTCCACAGCAAGCTTTTTCTTTAAAAATATATAAATATATGCATGTACCAAACCTTAAATTACAGACTGAGTCATGCAATACATATTAATGCTGACATCAAACACCCACAACATGAAACCACTGCACGTATGGAGTCATGCAAGGAACGCGGCTGACACAGAGGGCTGTTTTTTTTTTACCTTCCTGGCCATAGGAGGCGGTAGAAGCGGTAAGGACATCGGCTACAGAGGAACAGTCAGACAGGGAGTAAGAGAGTGCAGGGGTACAGACACAGTGCACCTCGAAGTAAAGCTGCCTCCAACGGAGGGTTTACTTCCATGGTGTAAGGAAAAAAAAGCAGGAAGGATGAAGGCTTCGCTAGAGAGGAAGCCGGGTGGCGCCGTGACCTCAAACCCAGCTATCAGGAGGACACCTCCTCCCCTTTTTTGATCTATTACATAATAATCTGATTACCCTGATGAATTGAACACCTACGTTTTATGCTGGCAATTTATACAGAGAGAAACTTGATTTTGGGACCTGGAAGTCTGCAGTGGCAACTTCTAACATTGGAGAATTACAGAGGTATCTCCTACTAGCCTGGTATCACTACATAAAATACTGTGCTTTGCCTACTGTTAAAGAACAAGTAACAGCATTTGGTTAGTTGACAGTAAGGATAAAGAAGGATATTGCTTCATGTAATTCAGCTATATTTCGTAATCCAGGTTTTGATGCACGATGGATAAATTTACATTACTTAGTCAGTGCAATTGGCTTCTAAAGGCCAGTTATTTTCCCTCACCATCAGAAAGTGACTCGTAGTCATAGTCATACTCGTCTTCCTCCTCCTCCTCATCCTCGTGGTTGCCGGGGGAGCTGCCTGCTGCCGTGCCGTTACTGGCCTGTGCCTGCATGTGGGCCAGCTGATGCGCCTACGAGGATGGGAAACAGTGATGTCACAGGAGCCAGAATGGCCGCTCTTGCAGACAGCATGTTAGCCACGCTCACAGAGCCGGATCAACACGCCAGGACCAGAGCACAACGCATCACCGTTCATCACGATTAATCACCCTTCATTCGCCCGCAAGGGCACCTCACCTTCTGCTTCAGAATATCCACAGGGGCCTGGTGTGCTTTCAGCTTCTTGTTCTTCAAAAGGATCTTCCCCCTCAGCTGCAGCGGGGAGGGGAGCAGGGGGTCATCGGAGAAATCGCTCTCGAACAGGAACTTCGTCACGAGCTTGTCCCCAAACACGGTCTTCAAAGGAGAAAGCAAAACAAGCAAACGCAACGATGATGGGAATCTCCGTAGGCATAGAGAAACGAGAGCCAAACTGGAGGATCTTTATCTCTTCAATTGCACTGTATCAAAGGGGGAAAAAAAATAAAACTATTCTGACACAAATACTTTGCCAGCTGAGCCAAAGAGAAGTACCTTGAAGATTTCTGCCATCTTGCGCTGCTGGGGCAGGGAGCAGTGATTCTCAATGGAGAGGATAACGGGCATCTCTGAGTTGACAAACGCCGTGCGGTTCACCGCCTCCACAACATCCTGACAAAACACACGAGTCAAAAAAACACACAGAAAGTGGAACGCAAATGACACACAAAGGTTTATTCCAAACAATTCTATTAAAATAGCAGCTAATATGCCACACATTTGTCCTTCTACACAAACAGAAGGAATTTAGAGTTTTAAGATTTTAAGCATGAAAGTAAAGGTCACTGTGCCAGCAGGGAAAGCTACCTTGAAGGGGATCTTGGTGGTCAGAGTGTGACCGTGGTAAATAATAGGCATGCCGTCATCTCCATCCCAGCAGTCCAGCTCCACACTCCTGCAGCCCTGTAGGAGCACCTGGGGAGGCAAGACCTCCTGTTACTCTCCAACACTACACTCAGAGGAAGCGGTGAGACACTTCAACAGCCCGACCTCAAATGCAGGGAGACGTTCGAGCCATAAGGGCCTTGTGTTTGGAGTGAGAGACGGGCCAGAGCAGATTTGAAACCATTAGGAGCGGAGCTGAGGAATCACGCTCCAAAGAGGTCAGGGAACGCGATCCGATCTCCGGTGTCATGAGTAATGCTTTTCTGGAGCGGCTGTGGCGGATGTTAATGGAATAGGCAGCATGATTTTGGCAGGCTGCTGACCACACGCTGCCGTCACTGGGAGCTCAGCGGCCAGCGACAGGCCTGGAGTCACAGAGTCATGGAGTCATGCTCGAACCCCCAGAACAGAGAGTCCCTCCTGGCAAAGCACCCCGGTCTCACCTGGCTGTACAGCTCCACGGAGGACTCTCCCTTGAGCTGGTGGCCGGTGAGGTACGTGTTGTGTGATGAAGCGATGTAATAGTAGGACAGCGGGTACTGGAGATCGTCCCCGTTCACCTGGGACTCCTCGCTTCTGGAGGCAAAGTTGTCCTTGTCCATCAGAAACCTGGGAGAGGAGGCGGACATTTTTAGAGGAGCTGCGGTTTGGTGTCGGGATTCAAGTTGGAAGCGGTCCATGTTGCGGAGAGCTCAATGTTCTCAAGGCATTAACAGTCTCCAGCATTACATCACGAACGGCTGAGGGGCTGCATATATCCTGTCACTTTCTCTGTGCCGAGGAAAAACTATACACACCTGGCAAAGCCCTCAAACGACATCCAACCCATCTGGCGCATGCTAACGGAGGGTTCAAATTTCTGCAATGGAATGAAAATACAATCAAATCAATGAGAAACAAATGATCGCTGAATTTTTATCACAAACCACTCTAGGAAAACTGAAAACCAAGTCTAAGGTATGATAAACACAGACTCTGAACGATATCATAACGGTAATAGAGCACATTAGCAATTGTTTAAAAAACATGTCACAAGAAGGGGCCTCATGTTGTGCGTGAGTTGGTTTGAGATAACAGGCAGCAGAGATGCACTGAGTGACTTCAGTCTGGCATGCTGGGAGTTGTAGTTCTCCTTCTCACCTGGATGACACTGAGGATCTCATCATATGTGAGGTGCTCCCTCTGGCAGTTGACCAGGAAGTCATTGAGCTGCTGGATGTCCATTCCCAGGACCCCCAGGGAGGCACTCTCCACACCCGTGCCGTTGGTCACGATGCTGGCCGCCGCGATTGCGTCCGAGATCTGCTTCTGGTTGTCCGACATCTGCTGCCGGGTGCGGATGAAGAGGCCCAGGTCTGAGCCATTGCGGGTCAGAAGGTCTGTGAATGAAACCATTCAGCCAAATAAGCCTTAAAGCACACTATATCCACCAAAGTCCACCATCAGCCCTGTACACTACATTATTGTCATTTAGTAGACACTCTTATCCAGAGTGACTTACATAGGTAACAATTTTTACATGTTATCCATTTACACAGCTGGATATTACTGAGGCAAATGTGAGTTAAGTACCTTACCCAGCAGTGCCCCTGAGGGATATCGAACCAGCAACCTTACCACCATGCTACAATGCCACCGTATAACTGGGGTTAATGTCAAAGGCAAAAAATGTCAGGAATCAGAAGAGCTAACAGTGTGATGGCTTTGCAAACTCTGTTGAAGCTCTTCCCCAGTGCTCTGAATATAAATGACCCAGACAAGAAAGCAGGGACATTCCAGGACAGGAGCCGGTACGCACCAAGGTCAGGCTGCAGTCCCGTGATTTTGTCATCAATCCTCAGGTTGGTGTAGAGGGGGGCAGACTCCTGAGAGGTGCGACTGCAGGGCACGGCGTACGCATCAAAGAGGTCCTTGAGGTCCTTCCGGCTTCGAATGCTACACGTCCAAGGGAGAGACAGTGTGGCCATTTCAGTACCACGTTCCACTTCAGTTCATTCGTCTTGGATGACAGGTGCTCGAGTGCTACATATACTGTATACATTAACTGTATATACTAAATCGCACAATGTGAACGTTAGTCGAATGAATGTTAAGGTGACCCTCATTCCGTTCTTAGCTGTAAACTGTCGCAAGAAGAGGAAGGGTCGGGCGGTCCCACCTGAAGGATTTGAAGAGCTCGACGAACTCGGTGAAGCTCATGGTGCTGTCGGACATCATGAAGTTCTGAAAGCCCCTGAGGCAGCCCTTCCCTCGGCCATGCCAGCTCCGGCTGTTCCAGGCCCTAGGGAGAGGAGCGGAACACAGCCAAGGCGTCAACCACACGCACATACACACAGAGCAGGAACCCAGCAAGAGGCATATGCCCTGATACCACTCGTCAGTGGCTGCTGGTGCAGGTGCCCTCATGGTTGAAGGGCTATCCCACGATGGTTCTACAGTAATATTCTCAAAGTGCATTTCATGTTGGTTGAAAGAAGAGCCCCAGTCTCATCCGCCTGAGAGGAAAAGGGTGGATTCTGATATGTAAATGAGCCACACCACAGATTTAAATATCTCACAGCCGGATATTCAGACATCTTTGTGCAAGTTTGAGCTCTCTGCTCTCACCCTCTCTGCGACTCAAAGATGTTGAAGGTAAGCTTTGATTTCCCTTACCTCAGGATTTTTTTTTTAAGAAACGCTGCATGGGAACAGCATGCGTGACCCACCAACGGTATTGTAGGTATGCTACCATACGCTACAGTAGCTTACCCTGTCGGGGTCTTTGCGCTGGAGGAGAGGACTGGGGAGGAGAGAGGCCGGGCCGGGGTGGAGGAGCACATGCTGGAGGAAGACGAGGAGGCACTGGGGGACTGGGATTTACTGGCCGACAAGGAGAGGGATCCTGAGAGGCCGAGGGAATTGCCATCTTCTACAGAGAAACACAGATGTGATCAGACAAAGAACAGAACACTGGAAACAGTTTCCATTTTTTAAGTGGCGCCGTTGTGGGAATTTGGATTTTAATAATTAGATTAAATTTAATTAAATTTATTTTAATTAAATTTATGAATAACTTCAGCATTTATAAATACTAAATATAATGTGACACACTTTCAGATTATGATCATTTGAACCAATTTGGGGAAACTATTTCATGCAGTACTCTAGTGTGGAAAAGTTTGTTTCAATGTCCCTAAAATCCTTGACAACTGCACCACAATCATTCGGAAAATGTAAGCCGCCGATGTGACGGTCATACACAAGTCCAATTAAAGAGGGTACAATCCAAGACTTGTGCGCCTGGGAATGAGAATTCTTCTCTTTAACTCGAATGCCTTGCGCAGATTTTACTCCAATCCTATTACATGCATTACAGATTTGTTTACGTCTCTCCCGCAAAGGCAAACAAATGCTACCAACAGCAGTTACAATAAAAATTGCACCAGTTTAAAGCTAAATCAGAAACAAAGTGCAGCTGCAGACGGCACAGTGGGAACTCATTGAGCAGACGACTCACCCGGCTCCTCCTGATCCACGCTGTCCGTGGGGTCGGATCCACTCCTCCCCAGGGACTCCTTGCAGCTCCGCGTCTTCCTCGCCATCATCTCGTCGTCCGTGGCGTCCCCACTGTCCCCCTGCGGAAACCGCACAGAATGCCGTCAGCGGAATCGGGACACAAAAACGACACGCGCAAAAGGAAACCTCTGAGCACTGCACTCATTCCTAACCCTCATGAGGACCTTCTTCTTCTTCTTGGCCGTGTTGATACCCAGGGGGCTGTTCTTCTGAGCGCTGGTCTTCTCCGCGTTGGCCGTCCCCATGTTCCAGCGCCTGCCTCCGAACAGCTCTATGGCCTGGGCCAGGGTCGGCCCCTCGTACTTGCCATCCTCCTGTAAGGACCAACACCACTGTGTCATGAGTCTGTGGAGAGCAGTGGTGGACATACACCTCCTTCAAAAAGAGGTATCGTGAATCCCCAAGCAGAGCAGACATCTGGTGAGAATTTACATGAAGCTTTCCACAATTAGTGGTAATAGGAATGCCTCATTGGTGAATGTGACTGAACCAGCATCGGTCTGTATGAAAATGCATACCTGATAGAGGCTGACATACTGCCTTCTCAGCCACTGCAGTCTCTGGTCGGGAAACTTCTTCATTTTCCTGACCGCGTTGACCAGCTCCGCCAGCCCGTCGTACAGCATGCGGGCCGTGTACTTGGGGGCCACGAAGTGCAGGAGCTTGTTGTCAGTGGTGTGGAGCCCGTAGAGCAGGGTGATGCCGTTCTCCTCCAGGTTCATGTTGCACAGTTTGTTCTGGAGGCACACGGCGTGGACGTCCACCCCGGGGTGGCCCATGAAGACCGCCTTCACGATGGACATGTCCAGGAAGCCCTCCGTCAGTCCGTTCAGTGCAACCTGGCCAAAGTACTGGGGCTTGCAGTGGGCCTGCTCGGCAGCGCCCCCTGGTGGCGAGTTCTTGGTCTTGCCGTTGGAGACGCCGCTGCCCTGAGGCCTGGCCCAGGTCAGGAAGCAGTTGTCGGGCTGCAGCCTCAGGAAGCAGCGGGCCGTCAAGTGGGATTCCTGGTCGTAGTGGATGACCGTCGCCCCCTGCAGGAGGAACTGGTGGACGTCAGCCTGGATGGACAGCACGTACCAGGGTATGAGCTCCGTGCCATGGGTGAAGGCCTTCTGCGTCTCCTCCACACCCTGGAACTCAGCCTCCTTGGCCTGCTCTGACAAATCTCCCTCTGAGTCTGAGAGGTCCCCAACGACGAACCTGGAGAGCCAATCAGGAAGGATTGTGGGTCAACACACAGTGACAGAGATAGACTCCTGCATGCAACTGAGTGAGTGACGATTCCACATCCCATTCATATGCATGTGCAGGTAAAGGACAACAGCAATGCCCTCATGCGAGCGCTTTGGCAATTGAGGGGCACTGTCCTCAGTCGCTAACATTTAAACCGGCAGGCTACCAAGAGCTGTCAAATGCAAGATGTGTCACCAGAAGCAATCAATCGATTAAATTTCAATACGCACACTTAGTATGCAGTATGTTGGAAGAAACTGGGACAGAAAGCGGCATGCAGGAAGCGTGGTGAGTCGTTCTACGATTAGAGCATTCCGTTTCCCTCGAGACACCCAACCAATCGGTGAAGCCGAACAAACAAGGAGTGTCGGGCCACTTACAAGACGTGGTCTGAGTCTGACGCGTTCCTGACAGGGAGAGAACTAGGATCCGGGGCAGTGAGAGGGAAGAGGCGGAGAGAAAGGTCATGAAGGTGTGAGGGAGGGGGGGACATCAGGAAGATCTGCACCAAATCAGCCTTAAAAGGCTAGCCATCAAGGCTGTTCACGCTCTCCGCGGTAACCTTTCCGGGAGGCCATGGGCCCGTAGGATTAACTTCCGTGACGGAACAAAAAAGGCTGAAACGTTCCAGAGAGCGCCGGACGCTAAATGACTAACGCTCCCGGACGCCTCCCGCCACACATCACTTGCGTCTCAACACTGACGACAAACAGAGTTCTCTCTCCAGCTTTCTGGACAGCAGGGAGAAGCTCTGGAAGAAACTCATTTTCCATTATTTCATACTGTTTTTAATACTCCTTTTTCAATGTTTATGTTGTGTTGCGTAATCACTTTTTTCTGTGCTGTAATTTTATGGCAAAGGGGTGCTATCCCGAATCGGGTTTGATTGATTGATAAAGAAATTGTGGGTAATTGGAAATTCCACAGACTATGACAGCATCTTGATTGTGGTGGGAAAATACTATTTTTTTTCTTTCCGTCTGTTTATTCTGAAATTAAGTATATGTACATTTTTTTCAGATTTGAAACATAGTGAACATAGCATTTGAAATGATTAAAATACAGTACATAGTGAAACCAACCCAACTATCACGCAGATTGCCAGAAAGAACTTGCAGAATATTCTGCAGTCAGTTACACTACCACAAGTCATCTGCAGTAGTAACATGCTACATCTACGGTGCAGTGCATCTTACATACATACAAAACCGAAGACATTTACATTTCCTATGCAATTTGTTTTGCACAGGCAAGTAGTATCAATCTTATTTTACTAAAGCTATTATTTTTTCTGTCACCATGTAAAAATGTAGACCCTTTGATTTGATACTGACTAGCACATATGACCAATTTTATGAAATGGCGTACAGAAAAACAACAGCCAAATCAGGAAACCAGCACTGCAAAATGACCTCAGCGGGAACACAAACTGAGCCACACACACTCTGCACAGATCAATATTCCTCTGAAAGGTGGACCGGGCCATGGCAAGCAGCCAAACACCTCTTTCCTGACCTTGCCTCTTATTCATTCAGCAAAGGGACGGCAAAAAAAGCTCACAGTAGACAAGCAAGAAGATCTGTCTCTAAGAGGTTCTTGATTCAGCGTTCGATTCTTGTTTGGGTGACAACGTGACTTTCATTTAAAAGTCCCGGACTGCAAAAAGGAACGGGCGATATCATTCACACATGGATGTGCACCTTGAGCAATTTGTAATGCCCTGACTCGGGACCTATTTGTCTGGCTGGAGTCCATTTTCACACACTGCATCCAATGGCTGATAAAGTATAAACGCAACATACTGCAAACGCCTGTTACAGACAAACAAGCACTGGCTGCCTTCTCTATTGCAGAGCACTTGTTCCATCAATATTCTAATTGAAATAAGCGTGCACTGGCATGATCTGATTTCATACGATGGGTGAATATAACGCACATGTGCAGCCTGTATCACGACTTAAGTCCTTATATATAGTGTCATTAGCTTTTTCAGGGCAGTCACAGTTTTACTGGGAAGAGAAATGCAGCAGGGGATAGAGACAGAAGGGCAGTTTGAATGAAAAATCATGCTGCCGTGCGACGTGTAACCATCTGGACGAGACAGTTCCTTAATCCCCTAACTGCACTGTACACCCTAGAGGGACAAACCTCAGGCCAGATCTCCAAGATTGATGAAGTCCTGCTGCTAGTTTAAATGTACCATTTTTAATGGCTTGCATAAAGCTACAAGAAGTTTTCATTAATCACTTCTACAAGAGCTCACGCAAATAGCACCAAATCAGGAGTAAGACGGACCAATTAAAAAAGCTATTACATAAAACCAGCTTTCAGTATAAATATTTTAAAATATAAACAAATATACAAATATTATAAAAAATAACAACAATAACACTGCCCAAGTGGCTTCGAAACAATGTGAAAAATGACACATGAAGATATGGCTTAAGAAGCAGGGCCTGCTAGGTGTCAGTCAGAGCACAGACTTACTGGTTCCTGTTCCTGTCCTTGAAGGAATTCTTGCGGGAGGAGGAGGAGGAGGAGCCCTCGCGCCCGTTCTCCTCCCCCTCCTCGGACTCCAGGCTGCGGTTGCAGCTGCGGATGGTCTGCAGGATGTTGCTGACCGTGGCCTCCTTCTCGGGGTTGTTCAGGCCGTCCTTCCCCGCCCTCTGCAGGAAGTTGTCCTGGCCGTCGTAGTCCGCGACAAACTGCGGGAACACGAGGGGGACGTCTCGGTCACGCGCTAGGTTTGGGACGCGGACGCGGCAGGCCGCGGAGAGCGAGCGAGCAAGCGGGCGGGCGGGTGTGGCCCCCTTACCTCGATGGAGTCCTCCCGGGAGTCGAATTTGGGGCGCAGGCTGATCAGGCTGGAGGCTCCGTCCAGGGCGTCGCTCAGCTCCTTGAGGAAGACGCCGCAGAAGGGCACCACCTTGCAGCCCGGGATGTTGAGGGCGCGGTTCACCACCTTCCTGTACTCGGACGAGGACTCGTGCTGCGCCATGGCGTCCTTCAGGCCGCGCATGGTCTCGATGTCCGATTGGTCCATGAACTGCCACATCTTCAACACTTTACGGGACCTGGGCAACACACAGGTCCAACCCACATTACTTGCCGACCAACCCAATCTATCAACTAGCTGGGGTGAGAAAATCAGTCGTGATACTGTGTATTTTTACATTACATGACATTATTGTCATTTAGCAGACACTCTTATCCAGAGCGACGTACATATGTTACAATTTTAACATGTTATCCATTTATACAGCGGGACATTTACAGAGGTAATTGTGGGTTAAGTACCCAGCCCAAGGGTACAGCAGCAGAGCCCCAGTAGAGAATCAAACCGGCAACCTTTTGGTTACAAACCCTGCACCATACCACTATGCTGCATTGCCGCCCGTACTGTGACAACATTACGATCTGGATTTGCTACGAGATGGACACAAGCTTTGATCAAGAACATGGATCATACAGTACCTGAACACCAGACTTTCAGTGTGGGACTCACCACAATATTGATAGATTTCATGATCAATACTTTGAATGTGTACACCCTACCTTACTGTTTGGGAACAAGAGTGTTTTCATGTTCAGTGTTGTTCTTCTTGAGAGTAAGGGATTTTTAACTGTCCACCTGTTTGACATTTGGTTTAGCATTCATTTCAAACCAGAACAAATAAAACTTCTCGGTACTGACCAAACCTTGAGGAGTTTGTGTATCCATTACCCAGCACCTAGATGCCATCACAGATATCCTCTGCATGACAAATAATTCACTAAAACAGATTGAATTATACAATGTGCAGATGTGTACAATCTCCAAGAAGGAAACATAAATGTTGCAGTTAAGCAAAGTGCTGCCTGTCAACTTCCATTTCCCCTCTAGCAAGTGCGCTTTGCAATAAATTGAATAAACACAGTAATTCTCCCAGGTTACCATGGCTGGTGTTTACTCTGAAACAGCCGTGTGAATGAAGTAAGGGGGGGAAAAGATCTGCTGGACCACTGGAAAACTCAAAGATGATTTATGGCTTCCTTAAACCTCACCTCTCCACAGTAATTACCGCAGATCCATAATTCAGATGTACATAAAATATTACATTCTGGCTCAACTGTCCCGGTGCCAGGAGCGGCGGCGATCAAAGCCCCTGTATTAATGCACGGCGCTGCAATGTGATCTGCTGCAGGGCCTACTGTTCCCTCTTAAATGGAGCTGTGGAATGCCCCGAGCGCGGCCTGACCCTGCCAAGAACTCCATCAGAGGGCCGCATCTTCCCCGAGCGCTGCCTGCCCCTGCCGCGAACCCCCGCTACAGAGCCGCCCCCCGCACGGGGCGACCGCTGCAGCGCCGTAGCTGCCCCGAGCCTGGCGGAGAGCTCCCACACTGAGCCCCCTGCCCGTCCCTACCTGAGCCCGGCCAGGAACTCCATCACGGCGTTGTAGTTGCCCATGTTCCAGCAGCACTTGGCCACGTGGACCAGGTAGGAGAAGACCTCCCGCTTCTCCTCCATGGAGCCGGCCGTCAGGATGAGCCACGTCACCCAGGAGCTCACCTGGAGGTCGAAGAGCCGGGGTCAGCGCACGTGTACTGGACACCGCCAGAGGCACGTTGGCTTAACTGCTGACATCAGATAGATGATTCAGACGAAAAATAAAACAGCTGTGAACTTCAAGAAACAATCCCAGCTTGAAAAAGATGGTTTTCCTGTTTGAAATTTTGAGCATTAAAAGGACTGCTGAATGTTTGATTTCGTAAAGCAAAAAAAAAACAGAATTATTCTTTCTGTTCAAGCTCAACACATGTACACATTTTTCCAGTTATACAGTAGACATCTCACAACATAGGCCATGCCAGACATTTCTGTTCTTGTTGTCTTCTTATTACAAACATTATTTGTAAGCTTTAACATCTATTAATTTCAGCTACTGACAAGAGACCTTGGGTGCACTGTTTGAAATCATACTGTTGAATGTGTCCTTATCACACACACACACACACACACACACACACACACACACACACACACACACACACACACACACACACACACACTACACATCAAAAGCAATGCTGTATTTTGTACTGTCCCTACCATGGGGTGTGGGGTGTGTTTAGCATGATGTAAGGCAAGCGCATTAAAGTTAACTAAGTGAAATGAATGTTTAAATTGCTCTATTGTTCCTGCTCCAGAAATGCAGAGGTTAGCAGTTCAGTGTTACTCACTGATTTCTCATGTGACAGCTCTTAAGTATGGCTTGGGGGATAACATTATAATGCCAGCAACTGCATTTCCCACGTCAGACTAAAATCTCAGTTCTCCTAACCTACATACAGTCTAGAACAACACTGCGAGATATATTAATTAGCCCACTTTTTCCCAAAAAGAGGAATACAATTCCAAACATCTTTATTCTCTGATAACTACCCTGTAGCCAGTAAAAGTTTATCTATCTCCCTTGACGAGAATAAGTCCTTGGCAAAAAAAAGTTTTAAATATCAAGTTCCAGAATGTGAGACAGACCTTCTTAAGACAGAAGATTCACAGGAAATGAGTAATTGAGCACAGAAAACCAAAAGGATAATGCAATGCCATTGAAAAGCAAACTGGATGGAAATGAGAAGAAAACACTCAGGTGCAAGCAGACTAATATTTTCTGGGCCTTTGGTAAGGAGCACAAGAAAACATTACTGCCAATGCTTCAATATGTTATTCCTGTTGTCTTTAAAACAGCGGCTTTAAGAGAACAAAGGCATTTATGTCTTCAGCAAAATCCCATACCAAGTTGCACTCGATATAAAACACATTTGTACCCAAAAATCAAATGGATTCTGTGATGACTATAAGGTGTATCAATAAAGGCTGATGTTTTGCTTCTCACTGTTAAAGAGATGAAACAGACCTTTTCCACTCATTACTTTCAGGGTGTACCTAAACACAACACAGATCCTGTGCCCAGCTACTAGTCTCCGACTAACTCACATTATTAGAAACAAAGATGACAGCCAACAACAGGAACAAATATTTGCCCACTGTTGTGCAGCAGCAACATTATATCCCCATCTTACATTTTGTCACTTGGCAGACGCCCTTATCCACAGCCATTTACAAAGCGTGGGTACAAAAGTGCATCGTATGCAGTCACAACACAAACAGTACGTACAGTGCAGGACAGAACTCATCTGAACATGTGTCAATCCATCTCAGCTAAAGCTAATAATATAATGCCACAGATAAACAATTAGATTACGTAAAGAGCTCCCCAGAATCCCAAGAGTGAGTCCAACTCGTGTCATCTCTATGGCATTCTTCGGCCTAGCCCACACTGCTAGGATTACACAGAGAAGGACATGTCAGCTGGCTCATGCTGGGGGGAAAAAAATCCTTCCCAGATATCAACTTACAAGGTTATGTAAGAGGGCCAAACCTCCATTAGACAAAGACAGAAATACAGAAATGCAAAACACAGAGGAGGAAAAAAAATGTTCACATATTTTTTTCCAATGAAAATGTGGAACAGAAAAAGCACTGAAGGCTTCAATATGGCACCGCCTGTGCATAGGATGTTCACATGACGCAATCTTTTTAAAAGGGGAACAGGCATCCTCCGTCCTCATTATGGGGGAGGCCACCATCGGCGACCCCCTCATCAGGGGACGCATTCATCACATCGCGTCCAAATGAACAACGTCCAAAGTGGCGGAGGTTACCAGACGCTGCTTTCCTACGCTTATCAACCTGGAGCCAAGTCCACGATAAAACGTCAGAAGGGTTTAGCAACCTACAGATTATCACTCACGTTTACAGCCTTTTACAACAATTAAAAGGCACCCGGGTGTACCCATCTTGTCGTTACTTTGCTGTGCGCAAATGCAATGGTAGCTGGTGTGGATTATCTGGCGTGGATTAGAGTACATACTTGGCAAAGGATGGAAGCTTCCGATTCCTGGCCCAGAGATACTCATTCCCCTTTAGGAGCCAAAGGTATTAATAGGACCAGGAGATAGGGATCGATGTCTGCTATCTGACTCTGTGATTGAATAACGCCGGTCTTCATTAACCTGGTGACGGTACTACATCAGTATGCCTACTTTAATCCGGTTTACTCATAAAATAGCAGGCGGAGGGGTTAAAACTCCCCCCCTCCCCAGGCTCCTTGTATGGAGATGGAGCTTACCAGCTGCCTGGGTGCTTTTCATGGGGTGAAACCATTCTAGAGAAAGAGGCAATGAAATGGAATTTGAAGGAATTAGATGAGGGCGACTGCCCAGCGCTGAAACAGAAATGATATGCCAGGTAATTTTATTATGAAACTGGAAATTGTGGGCTATTTATAGATGTTCCTCTCAAATGGCAACCATGGACATAAATCTTTGCGCAATACAGCCGAGGAGAGTCTGTTCTGTTCAGATCACAAATAGCTTGCCGCGGAGCCCTGTTTGAACACACCAGTAAATCACCACAAGGCCCACGTATCAGATCCTCTACTCTTCTCTGCAGCTGAGTGACTGCTTTTTTAATGAAGCAATGGTAATAGTCTTTTTACTAATCAAGTAATTAGGTTCCAGATATTAACAACTGGGGCAGCATGCAGTGTCACAGACCACTGAATCTTAGACCTTTCCAGATGAGACACTCACCAAAGTGCTCCAGTAAGCATCCATCTTTAGAAATGAGCTACAGAATTTATACAGGTATGGTGCAAAATTTCAGGCCTACCTGGCTAAAGTTTGTTTGCAGATGTGTTATGTAAGCTGAATGATGTAATTACAACTGCATTCCTTTTATTTATAAACCAAGTATTACTGAAGATGATAAAACTGCTATGTCTGTGAATTCCTATGGCTCCTGAAACAACCTGGCTATCAATCTGGATTGGCTGCCTATGAACATGACCTGGCTGGCTACCAACATGAATTGGACCCGTTTTACAGCTCGGCACGACAGCTCTGTGGGACACCCCTCTAAGGTCTGTCTGGGTCTGCATGGAACTCTGCATATAAATATTATAATTGCGAAATGATCAAATGTATAACAAGCGGCTCAGTCATTGTTCGAACACCAGACACATCATTTGCCTGCAATCACTGGGATTCCCGCAGCAGCAGAACAAACTGGCTTCGTTCCGTAAGGAATAGGAGTGGACAGGTCAGTCAGCGTTTCCTCATCTCACAACTCTCAGACAGCCTGAGATTTGTCAGACACCTGTAAGTTGCTCATACATCATCAGTGGAGTGGCGCCAATCTGTGCCCTTTCCCCTGTGGTGCACTGTGTGGTGAAAAATAGTGTGAAAAGTAGCTATTGGCTGCAGGTAAGTGTATTGGAAGATCGTATTTTTCCTGCTTCAGTGTTCCTGTGCTAGTACAGAGGTTGCCGCAGAAGTTTGATATACAGTTGGCAGTTCAAAAAAAAGAGGGCTGCATAAAAAGGAAAACACAGTAAGTATGTTTTAGGACTGCCATGTGGGTAGGTCACAGCCCCTGATGTAAATTTAAAAGTAATGAAAAGGCTCTCAGAAATACAGATTACACTGAAATACAGAAATACCTTGACCTCCTGATATACCTGTTGCATATAATGAATTCTGACTGAGGAGCTGGGTACCAACTCAACGCCAGCGCACATTCTAATTCTGAGTTGTCATTACCAGTTTCTGCAAAACCAGCGAGAAGGGAACAATAGTGGTGAGTCCTGGGCAGATGCTCCTTCATCTTCCAGGCTCTGACAGTTCATTATTGTTCTGTGGGCCGAGACCCTGTTTCTGAATTTCCAAACATGGCCAGATTGTGCATTTCAAAAACAGCCACTTTTTCCCCCCCTTACTGAAAACCAGCTGAAATAAAGGCATGCAACTTAAACATGACATCATCAGGTCTCTTGTCTGCTGTTTGTGTCTCAGATTCTTTGGTTTGACCTCCTTTGTGAACAACAAACACAGGCTGCCAGCACTTATTTTTGGGTACCGTTAATCGCTTTTTATCTCTCCTTCATTCTTAAAGGTCACTTATCCAATAGAGCAGACGATTTTATGACAGTAATGACAGCTTAATGAGAAGCGCTCGATGCTAATGACCAAGAGCGTGCAAATCATCATGCCAGCCGAAGACGACCAAATATATCCAAGTGGGCATTTATTCAAGGCAGGATAATTGTTCTTCAGATAACGTTCATTCTTCTGTCATGTCTTCATTGGTGAGGTTTTGACACAATCCAGTCGTTCTGTCATCCCTCTACAGTACCTTCCAGAGGGATAACACGGGCTACGCTCCAGCGAAAGCTTGAGGTAAGCGAACCAACGAAAGCTTCCAATCCGAGTCAAAGATAATGAGAACAAGATGGAGCGGACGCCAAGAGGCATTAATAATGACTGTAACAGCAACCTATGTAATCGCTATCAAATTACCATGCCTGGAGACTGAAGACAATGAAATGGCGTTTGGATCAAAATGAAGATTAATGGACCGCTTAACATTTTCAAATCAATGAGTGATTAACATTCAGATTGAGTTTGACTGTGACAGTGTGAATTTGTTTCAGTTTATCAAATTTATTAATGATGCTGCCACCTGATATTTCACAAAATATGCCCATATATTATCTCATTTGGCCATAATGCTCTGTGAGGAAACACTTGGATTGTTCACAGTTAAGAGTTTCTTATCTCTGAAAATAAATGTTATCCCAGGTAACAAATCACATTTTACCTGACAGAATGGGTTGATTATTAATATTAATGCACTGTGTTTGTTGATGGCGTATTAAGAAAAAAATACTGATAAGCAAAGCCACATGAGACTCCATATTAATAACCAAAGCCGCATGAGACTCTCAAGCATAATGAAATCGTGTTAACCTGCCCACATCTTGCCACATACTGTATATGCAGGCAGGCATATGACAACAGAAGCTTCAAGTCACAGAACTGTAATCTCAGATGCAAAATGGAAGTTCCTCGAAACCACTTGTAAGTAATCATTGTTGGAGGTGACACAGCCTGACCATGTCATAGAAGCATTAAACCTAAACCCGACTGGAAATATTGACAGATGTTTGTGAAATTATTATTTTACAGAATTTCATAAAAGCTACCCTGTGGCTGTGGGAATGATTGCCGAAAAATTTGTAAACAGTATTCTGATTTGTTATTTGTAAAATATGTATTGAGATCAAGCTCACATAAATACTACAGAAAGCCTAAAAGAAGTCCTGCTCCAAAATGATACAGTCAAATTTTCTCCCATTATTGGGTGAATTCTCCCATGAAATTTTCAAACAGTGAGATGGCTCTGAAAAGGTTCTTGTATGAAATCGTTACAGGGGCTACTGGACTGAAAGTTTGAGGCACAGATTTTAATGAAAGTGACACCTTGTGAAAAAGGGTATCAGAGTCAGATGGGTACATTTGTCCCGTTGTAATTTCTAATCTTTTGTAGCGGACAAATTTTCATTTATCAAGAAAGGAACACAAGTCCAATATGTCAAGACGGTAGGAAAGATCACATCAGTGAAATAAATCGAGAGAGAGAGAAAGGGAGACAGAGAATGAGGGGAAACGCAGTTTGGAATAACTGGAGGAAATCATTTTCAAGAACTTAATGAATAACTATTTTTAACTTCTGACTCACCATCATGACAAGGTTGTGACAGGCCTCAGTTTTATTTCTCTTTCAATCCTAAGAGCCTTTTTTTTCTGGAGCTCATCCTTGCGTGGCTATTTTCCACTGGCTGACATCCTGACCTTTAGATTCAACCAGGCAGAACCAGCACTCAGCCCTCTGAAAGCTCAGCAACAATGGCCCTCAACCATAAAACTTCTCACGCAGTAGGGTGCGAGGATTAACCATATATGTACTCATACACTTCAACTTATGTCAAGACTCCCTGAATTTGAAAAAAAAATCGCTTTGCTCATGTAACAAGAAGCTATTCAAAAAGCATGCAAAGCCAGGCTGCTTCCACGCCCAGCGTCACCTCTCACCTCATTGAAGCGCGTGACCAGGTCCTCCACGGTGTTGCGGTTGCCGCTCTGGGTGGACATGGCGGGGGCGGACAGGGAGGCCTTCAGGTGCGGGTGGCGCTTGGTGCACTCCGGGGTGCCCAGGTCGCGGGTGAGGAAGCAGAGGTAGTCGAGGGGAAAGACCCGGCGGTACAGCTGCTGCTCCTGCTCCGTCAGGATGCTGGCAATCTCCTCCGGGAACTGGATGAGGTGCTGCAGGTCCGCCAGCTCCTTGCTGATTCCCGTCACGGCGACGGGCAGGGTGGGGGACGAGGCCATCGCGCCGCACAGCTGGCGCTCTGTGAGAGGACAGAGAAAATGGCGGAGTCGCGTTAGCGGAGCCGGGATCGAGTCAAGCAGTTTCGAGTACCAGGCAGGGCCGATTTGAGTACCGCACCAGGCAGATTTGAGTGCCAGCTCAGGCTGATTCGGTACCAAGTCAGGCTAATTCGAGCACCAATTCAGGCCGATTTGAGCACTGAGTCAGTCCAATTTGAGCACTAAGTCAGGCTGACTTCAGCACCAAGTCAGGTTGATTTGAGCATCGAGTCCAGCTTTGGAGGCTTGAAATTTGAGAGAAAGGAGCAGAGTTCTAACCGTAGTTAACCACAGCACCAGTGTCAGTAGCGGAGGACTGGTCACACTTGCATTTGACCTCCTCCTGCCCAAACAACTGCAGTGTTTACGTGTCCTGATCGCAGAGCTCGTCCCTCGGGTCACATGAGGGGAACGCGCCGTGTAGGAGCTGCGCTGTTACGTTGGGCCGGAGAACAACGGACAGACGCAATAAATACAGTGAGTTAAGCTGGACGCTAATCTGGACATCGTCAGCCAACAAACTAGACACTCGGATGTTCCGAGCCCCCCCTGCGGATGTGCTGGAGGGAGTCATGGTTACTAATATACCCTGCAAAAAAAAATAACAAAGGAGTTTGTATTGGATGATTTGTGTTTCCTCTCCCAACTATTACAGTTGGGAATATAATGTGTGAGCAAGGATCAACATAGAACTCTTTACATCATTTACAGCCTACATGATTGTTGTAAACTGATTAATTCCTCCATGAGCAACAATTGGTCAGTAGACTGTCATAACGTCAGGAAATTGAAACTGAATTGTGGGGCACTGTGTGACGTTTATAGCGCTGGGCTTTGATGCCAATCCCAAGTGGGACACCGCTGTTGTACCCTTGGGCAAAGTCATTTACTTGCATTACCCCACTAAAAACCCATCTGGAGAAATGGTAACATTCATAGCATGGTACGTCAGTCCAATAGAGGCACCTGCCAACCGAATAAATAAAAGGATAACTTTATCAAATATTGTCCAGCACTACACAAACACCCTCCAGGTGACCAGATTGAGCCGTGTCTAAAAGTGGTAAAAGCCATTATCAATGATTCCAGATAGGGCATCTAAATAGATGACATCACCAGAAATACTAGACAAACAATTTGAGATGTTTCTCTGTGGTTTTCACCAAACAAATATGTGTTATGTCTCAAAGAAAGTCTCCAGATCGAATCTACTCTTCACTGAAGCAGCAGGTTCCACAGAACCTTCACAGTTTCCTGATATGTGATGATAGGATGACTTGTATGAAATGATCTGTCAGAGTATCTTAGATGCACCCTGCAGCTCAGGATAAAATGGTAACAATATGGCAGCACTGTAATGCTAAGTTGTGAAGTTACCCGAACCTCCCCCAAAATGTGTGGCTCAAAAAAAGAGCAAACAGTTCCACTGTAATCCAGTGCTGTAAAGTTCTCCATCTTTATTTGCAACCATGAACATTTAGAGGGAGATTTAATGTGTAAACATCACAACATGTCTGCATATTCTGCAAGGACCAGATGAAGGTAAGAACAGCTCCAGTTTCTCAGAATTTCCCAGTGTCACCTAATCCTTATTTAATTGCCTAGATTCAGGAAGTGCCACTTGAAGAATTAGCATTAATTATCCAAGGATGATCAGACTTATCCTCAGGTTGTCCCCACTCTCCCAGGAAAAACAAATCAATGCAAAATAAGTTCATCAACACTGCTGACCATTAAGAACCAGAGGTCTGAAGTCCAACCATCTGACCTTTCGCTTAAAAACAAAACAGAATCCACAATTTTCTCTGTCAAAAATGGACAAGCTTAAGCATAAGATGGACACAGTCAGGCTGACACAAAGAATCAAGTATATATTGATTGTTTTTCTACAATTTTATCTGGGATAGATTCTAGTAATATGAAACTTGAGGATCCATGTTTACAAGCTGAACCCAACCCCAGCACAAGACCCTGAAATTATGGTGGACTTATTGGTTTACTCTTTTACATTACGTTATTTGCATTTAGCAGTTGCTCTTATCCAGAGAGGCTTACATAGGTTACAGTTTTTTACGTTACCCATTTATACAGCTGGATATTTACTGAGGCAATTGGGGGATAAGTACTGTACCTTGCCCAAGGGTACAGCTGCAGTGCTCAAGCAAGGAATCGAACCTGCAACCTTTCAGTTACAAGCCCTGATCCTTTCCACTGTGCTACAAAGCCGCTCTTTACAGGGGACTAGAGCCTTTGTAAAGATTTCAATAGCTTTGTAAAATAAAAAAAAAAATCAAACGACGAAAAGCTAAACTAAATTATATTTTCATTAGAAAACTCGACCTCTCTTTATTATGTGCTGCCAACAGATGGTCTGAAAGCTTCTATGCCATTATGTGGCACCTTTTGATGTCAAATAAATGGGCTCAAAAATAATAAGCAATTCATTATGTACCATTATGCCCAAAAATAGGATTCCATCTGATCTTTATTTATTTCCTACTCAAAATGCATGAAACAGAAGAGAAGAGGGTTTTCGCGATTTTATTTTCATTGCTAATTTCACCGAAAATCCTGCCTCCCCCATTAAGGAAGCTGTGTGACCGCACTTCCTCCAGGGCATCACAGTGCCTCCTCAGACACACTTCCTCTCTCAAAGGGCTCACTGCTGACACCAGATATGCAGCAGCACAATCAAGGATTTTTTTTTACATGAAACTGAGATTAAGATGAAAGCGTGGGGTGCTCTGCCCCTGTGACTTGCTGGATTGACTGCTTGTCAATGCACCCCCGTCACCGCATTCAAGCAGCTGTTTCGGTCTGGCCGGAGCCTCGGCAAAAACAAGTGTCACATCTGTGACCCCTGTGGTCACTCCTAATTTTCAATGAAGCGGGGGGCTCAGTTGTTTGGAGGTGTGGATTAAGGAGCCGCTGACGCCGAAGTCAGCAGCAATGTTTTCCCTCACTGGCACACAATGTAAAACAGCAGGGCATTCAACAGCCATGCAGCATGCTGTGAATCAGTTTTCTATTTCTGCTCAGCCGAGAACCTTGAGCATGTGTACGTGTACACGTGTGTGCGTGCGTTTGTATGTGTGTGTGTGTGGTGTGTCTGTGACCGCAACTGAAAGTGATTAGAGATCTCTAGGGGCAATGTCAACAACACCAATGTTCTAAAAATGTCTAATATTAATATATATTATTATGGAAATGCCAATTTGCCGATGCCAAATTATTCAGCAGACATTTAGAAGCAATGAAAATCAGCTGCGTCAAGACATCCCGTCTCATTAAATTATTTACATGTACTCCCCTTAAAAGATCCCTTAGCATCCAAATCAGTATCAACATTTACATTTCACTCTGATTGAAATATGCATAAATCAAGTAAATTACAAGTCTATCAGGTTATGCAAGACACTTGATGTGTAAAAATAAACAGTGACCCACAACTCATTGAGAACTAAAGAGTTCTAAATAGAGGTAACAACAAATCAGAGACTAATAATATGACCTCAGAATTTGATAGCCTTGGTGTTTACTTGGACCTCATTTCATAAATCGCTGAATCTTTTTCAAAAGCATTACAGACCCATCTAATAATCCTGTACCAAATCCAATAATGTTAACCAAAATGCAGTGCTAAACCTGGCCATCCTTTTTCATCCAATCCTTCAAAAACCCAGAGCCACATGTTGCATGCTGCTGTGGTACCAGTGAGAAACTGAGAAAGGTACTTCACCTTAATTATTCCTGTAAAGAAGACTATGCAAATAGGGTTAGACTGTTTCCAGGGAGAATAAAAAAAGGCTGTGCCTTTTTTCCCCTCAACCTGGACAATACCCTGGAGTGTCTGCTACAGAAATACACAATCCAATTTCAATGACGCCCAAAGCCACGCAAACGGGGGGAAAGCAAAAGTGCGCACTTACTGATGAGCCGGTCCATCCTTTCGGAGTGTTTCATGGGGGGAAAGCGCGGAGGAGCGGGTATCCGGGCTTCCAGGCGACACCAGCGAGGTGCACTTGTTCGCAGTTAACAGCCAGGCGGCAGCTGCCGAGCTCTGTGCTCTCCCGAGCTGACGCGCTGCATAACTGACGGCCGTGCGCGAGCGGCGCACATAGCCACTCTCCTCCCGCGCCGCCGCGAGGTCGGGTTACCCGCAGATAAAAGCGAAAAGAGACACAGCGCCGCTCTGGAGAGGAAATCAGGCGTCCGAGCGTTCCCTCCCGGCCTTTTAAGGCCCAGGCGGGAGTTCACAGCGAGCAACTGTTGAAAGGGACGGGCCAGCGGACTAATGAGCGCGGGGTTGTTACCGTGCGGGCAGGTTTGCAAATGACCTTTTTCTGCACGGCGCTTGCAAGCGAGGAACGCCTCCCTTTACCAGCATTACCAGTATTTGTGTCACGAGGCGTTCTGTACACGGGGTACATGCAATTGCTGAACTGTTAATTGGTGCATGTGGTCTTATGCCTGTGAGCATTAACACTGAAAGGAGAGAAATGATTAAAGACGTTACAAAGTGAAAATGTGTAATACTTGGCCAGAAAATTCTAAACGCATTAAACGTTTTCTTACCTTGAATGCACTTTGTTTTGGAATTCATATTCAACAGAGGTTAACTGACTCTTTTACACCTTTACACCTTCGTGAGAAACAGTGGAAAAACATGCTCCAAACTGCAACGATGAACACGTGATCCAAGTCTGAGGGTAAATATGGGGCCAGAAACATTCATCTCCTATCCGAATAAGTTTGACTCAACTGGGTACAGCCTCAATGAAAATTTAATAATGTTCCTCCTGCACAATATCTACCATCCATAGAGTCTGTGTTAGGAGGAATCCGACAAACATTACTTCATTGCTCGCTCTGAAGACCTGCCTTGTAATAGAATGAGGAAATGGTGAATGCAGTGCACAATTCATTCCCATCACATAAACCCCCCCCCATCCGACACTCCACCAAAAAAAAAAAAAAAAAAAACAGGATCTTTACAACATGACTAAGCAAAGACAAAAACAACGCTATTGTCTGCCAGCACATGCTCTTTCTCAAGACAAGGCACAAGTTGTGTGACAGTATTTTAGGAGTACCCTTGGCTGTTGCCAAAAGGCAACATAAACATTAATAGCATCCTGAGCCTGCGCAGTGCCGAGACCCATAACAGTGAGTCTCACTGTTTGACATATTCCCAGAAAACAAATTTGTTAAATGATTGCCATTCTTTCTCTGCCAGCTCGGCAAACATTTCTGTCCCGAAACGGTACGTGCAGCACGCAGACTTCACCTTGACCCTGTCATCTGCGTCGTCTCCATTTAACCTACCAGTATTTAGCTTTGTAGCACCTTCTCTTTACACAATAGCGGGCAGCGGTTCTTTTACTCTAAACCCTCCTCATCTCTGCGCTTTTTCCACCAACGACGGCAAGCTGTTGAGTACCTGATGCTGGAGCTGTAGTAATTTCCCGACCCCTACCCCCTGAGTACCCATGCCTCTGGACAACACACTTCTCCCACTGAAAACAAATAAGCGGCGTTGATACTCTTTTACTGTGGCCTGGAGGATGCACTTTTGGTAACCACTGGCAACCAACTGGTGCTTGCATCCGCTCTTCAGCCACACTGCACTGACCTACCCTTGAAATCCTCCTCTCTTCCTAAACCAGACTGAGATTCATCTTTTGTGCCAGGCTACATGTGCCAGTCTGCCACCCACCCCAAGGTGACATTTGAACTCTTGGCTAATATCACTCCTGTTGTAAGTCCACATTACTAAATAAATCACTTCATTGTTTTAGATAAGGATTTAGTATTTAGTAAAAGAAAGAAAAGATACTGTTATTATACTATCACAATTGTGGCTGCCTAAGTGTTGGTTGCTGCTACATCCTTGCACCGATGCATTTAGTATGAAAACAAAAGCAGTATAAGATGCTGTTGATTAGCCTGTGGGTGTGCAGGCGTGTGTGTTGTGTGTGTGTGTGTGTGTGGGATAGGGGGGCACAAGTGGCATAAAACAAAAGCCCATCAATGGGATGGAAGTGAGCCACTCCACAGAGGATTAATGCATGTCTTTGATGCACCAAAGATGAGAAAACAACCTTAGTGATGTCCTCTTTGTACAGTAGTCTTGCCTAGACTTCAAAGACAGCCATACCATAAGCATATGCCTACACTATATGTGCAAGATTTGAGCCATGTTTTATAGACTTCAAGGAGACACTTGGTCTGAATATGTGCCCTAGTCCTGGATTACACCTGGCAGTGGTCTGTGAAATGACCTATCGGGGTCTGAAAGTAACCTAAAAAATAACATAGCGTGCATGTTGGAACCAGACGTGTAAGAACACGAAACAGAACGGAGAAAGCAAAAACAACTTGAAACAGAACACAGTAAATTATTTAGGGCAGCTCACGCAGACAAGCATGCAACCTGAATTTTAACAGGGATGCAAAACCATCCGAGGTAGCCTGCATTTCTCAAAAGCAGTTCGTCTTCCGATATTTGAGCCGTAACCGTTTCACCACCTGGCGTTGCACACTGGTGCCTGAGCGCTCAGCACACATTAGACCTGCACCTGAGGAAGGGGCACGGAGCACGCGGCTGCCCTCCCTTCTGGAATGAAGGAATGCTCCTCACCTCTGACTTCTGCTAATATTTGGGTTTTGGGGACGGCTGGGTCAGTGAGTCACTTTGTCAACTCGCACTGCAGACGCCGCGTCACCTGGCCCCGGCCCAAATTACTTTTAATAGACACCGGGATTGTTTTACGCCCGGCGTATTGTCATGCTAAACGGCGCAGAGGGGAGCGGCAAGGTCGGGTCTGCGAAATCGACCACCGAAACTTTCACAGCCGATTAGCGGCGCCATAAACAAGCAGTGAGCACTTGCGCTCTTCAAAGGACAAGTGCCATCTTTGAAGCGCATGTCGCGTTTGAATTTCCTTGTGCCTTAAAACGCCGGGCGAGGGGAAAGACAGGGCCACAGTTGTAACGAATAGCATTAGAACAGATCAGAGATGGCCTCTTTAGGTCAATAAATTTCTCAAGTTCTTATGTAGGCCTACCATCTTGATCTTCAAAGGGCTAATCAGACCTTATGTCTGTGTCTGACGTGGGCACCGAATGAAGCTTATTCCGGAAGTACATGACAACATAAAAAAACCATTAAAACAGCTTCCAATGTGCTGTTCATACAGGAGGTACAAAACAAGTTGATAACCATACTAAAAATATTGTATGACACCAAGACTGTCTTCACACTTTACATGGAAAGTTCTGTGATGTAAATAATGACTGGAATTCCTCAGCTGGACCGGGAAGGAATGCAGAACGCACATGTTCAAAACAGTCTCGGCCCATACTGTGGAAAAGGAATTTATGAGAAGGAATTTACCACAATGAAACTGTGTTTTTGCAAAGACAATTTCACATATTTTTCTGCCTATTCATTAGGGTCCTACTACCCACAGCGAAGCTGATGATGGAGGAGAAATACTGAATATGAATATATCTAGTTGTTTTAGAATGCCTCTGATTAGACAAATCCATTGAGATAAAACACAGACAACAGCCACAAAGCGCATTCTTTGGTATTCCTTACTGATATCTCTGTTTTCAACATTTCTTCACACATAGCCTCTCCGTAACACTTCAGTGAATGAGTGAACATGGTTTCGTTTAGTTTAAAAGGAGAAAAAGGCATATAAAAACCAAATAAATAAACTGGCTTTCCTGTGGCAGAAACCAGCAGCTGTTATTTTATGCCAACCAATGGGTGCCTTTGATGAAGGATCAGCAGTAATTCAATGAAATGCTAACAAACATGACTGTCACACTTATGAATAAAAGACAAATGTGACTACTGCGCTGAAAGAGGGAGAGGCGGGTCGCGGAGGAGATGAAAACCACAAGCCTCGTCTTCTCACAGAGACCACAATGGGAACTGCACTGGACATGTGGGAAAATGGCATCGGAAGCCACTGGGGACAAGAAACTTTGATGAGAACCTATCACAAACCACTGCTTAACTGCAGCGTCCATATTAGAACTGACCACAGATAGAAATACCAAGCCTGCCTGGAAGAAGAACTGCCTTGACCTCCCAGTCTGTGAAATATAAAGCCCACACAGGTGGACACGATATGTTATCATCTTCAATCATGATATATCTTGGGGGGGGAAACAAATTGCAAAAACAGGACCTATTACAGACAGACACAGATTGTTATCCTCATCAACTGCAATACAATTTTAAACAGTTTTTTCCAGTGTAAGAAATTGTATGAAATACAGTTTATCCAAGTGACCCTTCGGCAGAAGTAAACTTTTGAGATTATATCGTGTAAATTTCTAGTCAAATGCCATGTTAAAAATGCAGTTAGATTCACCCTTCAGGACTGCAGACCCTTCCCCAACCATAATTGTGCTTTGACTCATTAAAGCCTCTGGTCAGAAAAGTGGTTTCTCGTGGAAAAAGCTATTTATATTGTAAAATATGGGGTCCGTTTTCAAAATAGCCCTACAGGCTACAAAAAGTAGAAGACAAACTAACATATGATTGTGCTTCTACGTGGTCAGAATATTCTCCAAGGTAATTTGGCTCCAAAAAAAAACTTATTCTGATACTCAATGGAGCTGGGCATAATTTGATCCCTCCAGCCAAGTAATTCTCTGTTCATGACCAGTCTTGATTGCTGATGTTGTCTGACAAAAAGTGCCATTATCTGTGTGTTTATCAACATTACAGGGCTTGCCACCAGCAGTTGATTTTTGCTGTGAAATACTAAAACTGCATTCTGCTGAAGTAAATGGTGTTTTCTGTACCCCCACCCACATCGGCATGTTACGTTTTCCCTGCTAAATAACACACTAAGGCAAAAATCCATTATTATTTCAGACCCAGCCCATGCACCTGCCCTATACTCCCTTACTGGAATGCAATTTTGGTATGGATGCAGACTTCGAAGATTGCAGCAGTCTTAAAGGAACTGTCGCAGCCAAACTTTGGTTAGGTAGCCTTATCATACCTGTGTGTGAAACTCGCTAAACCGTAAGAAATGAGCGCCTGTTTGCACAGCACCTAACAGCAAACAGCTGAGTCAACAAGTTGACATAACCCACTGCTTCTCAGACACAACACCAGACCAAACAAATGTCTCAGAAGAGCTACAAAAAAAAAAAACAAATCCCGGACTGAAACCAAGGAGAGGAAGATTAAAAAGACTGCAAAAAAAATACCCAGGTAAATAGTAGGGCAAATCAACAAACATGACCTTAGTGATTTGGTATTGCCACAGTGAGGAGGCATTGTAAGAGACAGCGGCATGCTTAACAAGAGGACAGGTGTGACGCGGCTCACCTTTGAGTATGGCCCTGCCCGTGGAGCCCACGGCGACGCTGGGAAGTCCGCTGCGGGCCCCGAGGGACGCGGTCGCCTCCAGGAGCGCCCCGCTGATGAGCGCCGAGACGGCGGTTCTCTGCGAGGAGGCGCGGGAGCTAGGCAGCGCGGCGCAGGCGCATGGCCACGCGCCCCGGCAACGCGGTCTGCTGCCTCCCGCTGCGGCGGAGGCCAGGAGCTTCCTGCAGGGATGGAGCAGGGCCTCTTCAACCCTCAGCGCATGGTGGACCTGCGCACACACACACATACACAAAGCGTCCAGCCTGTCAGCCGCTGCGGAGCACCAAACTGTAACGCAAAGTGACAAACAATCTCATCACAGCAAGCCATGGTTCACCAGAGTAAGTCCCAGGAAGGAGAGAATCACCAGGTCTCTGACCAAAGCTTTCTTTGTTACATACCACATTTCTGCTCTACAAAATAAATATCAGACACATTTGGGAAGAAGGGAAATAATTTTTTCAGTTCTAGACATGACACAGATTTCTCCAACCTTCTAATTAGACTGACTTTACTCTGAGTGTCTACCACACATACACCCTGATTTATCACTCCTTATTATTTTTTTATAATCTTTAATAATATCTTTATTATTTATCTAATTATTTAAGTAACAAATTACATGAACACTTTCATCTATAAGAGACAGTATTTCTTTTATGAAAGAAAGGTCCCAGATTAGCAAGACCCTAAAAGAAAAAAATGTGTCATGGAACAAGTTACAGAACAAAAAGAAAATTATTTTGATCAAAGAAGTGATTTTTCACTGAAAAATACTAATGGGAACTATTTCATAGGGTCTAAAGCACAATGTAGAATGAAACATCTATGGTAAGCACACATGTACAGTAAATGGCCAAATGGCAGATGATTACTGCTAAGAAAAAAAAACAATTACAGAAATAGCACACAGCAGAGCAGCTGTTCACATGGTATTAGGGGCCTGAACTCTTGACATAGAAGTCAATCAACCTATATGGCATTAGGGCCCCAGCCAGGGTCAGTCAACCATTGACTTTCCAAAGATCCACTGGAAGAGACATCGAAGTCCTCTGCTATGTAATGGTTTTTCTGGTTGCAGAAAAGTACATTCCATTATTGGAGACTTTTCAAAAGGCCACGCTATCAACAAAACCCAAAAACACTCATTCTCAAAGGGCAATGCTGGTCTTTAAACTGTTGAAAGCGCAACAAACTCAACAGCACTAGCATGTGCACTGGATATAAAGGCATCAGCAGCAAGGTATCTTGCAACAAGACTGGCCGAAATGGACACATATAGACCAGATATAGCCTAATCCTGGAAAACACTCAGCCTTGCTTTAACAAATATATAAGGTTTTCACAGTTGCTGTTCTTCAGTACTATGGTAGGGGTATACACTTGATTGATTGTTTAGCCAATTGAACAGCAGGAACGTTAGTCGACCAGACAAAAAGAGCCAGATTTAAGACTTAGGCCAGCACGCTGGGCTCACCGGGGGGTCGGGGGTCTTTAATTACCACTGGCAATGCATGAATCAGAATGGCTGCATAAAGCTACACCCGAAATATGAAACCTCCTTTTCAACCCAATCCAGTCCAATGCAAAGTGTCACCACCTCTACCAGCAAACTGGCTTCCTCTAGCAGTTCCTCTGCTTAGCTTGCCTTGCTTTCTCAGACCTTGCAGAGGCTGTGTACAGCTGCCAGGCATCTTAAAAATAAAATGAACAGCAAAAGGATTCAGCCAATTAAAACATTTTAAAAATTACAAAACATTCAAGCCTTGATTGAAGATATGCTGGTAAGCATCCTTGAATTCTTGAATAAGTCTCTTTAATTACCTGCTATACAAGTAGTGAAAATAAACAGATTTAGAGGCATGCCAGGGATTAAGCTTTTTATTACCAAGCAGAAATTGTTTCAAACTGCAAAAACATTAAAATAACATTCTAAAATACAGTACTCCCAACAGAAAAATAAAAAATCATGTTTAATATAGCAATTGGATGCATCTCTAGTTCCAAAAACTTCAGGGATGTTGTCCTGGTTTAACATGTGTCCATGCACTGCTTTTTGTCAGTTTTGTTTTGTTCTTCACTTGGAATCCACATGGTGTGTCTTTGGCTATAAATACATTGAGCACCCATTTGTTATTACTGACAGTGATATATAAAGCTGTGGTACCAAAGTCTGGTTACTCTGCTTGCAACCATTTTTCCAATATATATATTTTTCTACACCTTTGGGCAATCATTTCAGGGTCAGTTTCTCAGCATCCAGCTCATCATCAACATTTGTTTATTTGGAAAACTTACTAACGGGTGTAATGCTTCCAGAAACTCACAGTACCACAGATGCAAGGCAGCTGGTGAGACATATATACTTTGAGTACATTAAAGTAGAGGGAAATTCCTGGGTCTGGATTATTCTCTAACAGTCACAGAAGCAGACCCAGAGAGGCCCTGAACCGCTTATGTCTTCAAGCTTGACCTTTCTAACAGACCTTTCCTAAACAGGACTCAAAAATCCTAGGCCTAAAACCCAGGTCGTGTACCCCAGCATAAGGATGGGTCACGCTGGAAAGACTCCCTTCTGGCACACCTGGTCTTACAAATTACTACCATAGAGAGATTATGATCACAATGTTCAAGGTTAGGCCACAAACACTGATCACAGTTAGACAAAGAAAAGGTCTGCCATTTCCCTAAATTAGCCAGGTTGTTAACTGAATTCAGTGACCGTGAGGCACCACATGATTGAGCAGAATCTTCTTGCCTCCGAACTGCTGCTAACTTTGTGTCATTTCTCAAAGCTGAAAGTTTAAATCAATGTACAAACTGGTGCACAGACAGTATTTGTGGGAATCTTTGGATGAACTCCTTGCTTACCTGTGTTGTCATGTACCACTGCTAAAAACGTGGGCCCACATTTTTACAAGAAATGATAGGGGGCTAAATATATGGAATGGTCTGAGAAAGCTGACAATCAATCCTTCCAGAGACTACATCATACCTTTTCATACAATGAGAAAAGAATAGCTCTTAAAACTAAACCACCAACAGTGCTTTAAAACAAAGCTCAGATGAGCCATAAGTGTGAATGAATCCTTTTCACACTGAAACATGCTTATTGTCATTGTTTGGCCAGCCCATCAAAGCTTCACAGCTTTTCAAAATCAAAACTTAATAATACTGTTTAGTTCATTTTGAGTAATTTTTTTCCTCAATCAACTATTATGTATCAAAGCTTCACCTTATTAAATGCATGATTCTGCAAACAGGTATTAATTCTCTGGCACATGTTGGAGTCTGCGAAATCCAGAACAGCACAATCCAGGATCACACATTTCACAGGGAAATGCAGAACTCTTAATGTTATGTTATTCAGCAGGTTAGGCTTTCAAATGTATTAACCAATCCTGTTTTCAAATTCAGCAATTGTAGTGACATGAAATAAAAGAAATAAAATTATGTTCACATCTGTGAGGAGTGAAATTAAGCTAAATAAATTCTGGTGCAGTACTAGTACACCTAAAAACAAAGAGTTTGACACCTGAGAGGACAAATTTCACACACTGCTGTCACATGAAAAAAGGACGACTGTGCTCAGTACACTAGTAACTGTGGCCTCCCCAATCTCCCCAGCAACATCTGAAAGCTATTTCAAGGCTGGAATGGAAATTCAGAGAGAGAGAAAAAAAGAACAAAGAGAGAAAAAGCTTTTTATGGATCAACCTGTCCCAGTATACAGTAACCCAAACCACTTCTTTCTTTCCCACCTTGAACAGCAGAATCCCACTGCAATTACTCTGCTCTTGCTGAACCCAGATGATGCTCTGCCAGACGCCAGTTCAACGCCTTGGAAGCCTGTGTCCACCATCACAGCAGGTTTTCTGTGATTCTTCACCCATGACAAACACCACTGTGAATGTGTTGTGAGCATTAAAACACCCACATCCTCTACTTGCATCCCTTAGCAGTCATTTCTCCATGTGTAATTGAAAAATGACCTCTTAAAATCATTAAAGGGACAGCACAGGTGCAGCTGAAATAATCACACAAATATCAGACTAAAAAGAAATGGCAGCAAATCAATGGAGTTTGACAAGGCTCGTCTGCCTAACTGAGCTAACTGTTACCCACAGACAGAAAACAGATAATTGTTCTGTCACAATTAAACTCCGAACGTCTTGTTAATAATGAAGTTTAATTCCATAAGGGATATATGAATCAGTTATCTCATGCAACCCAAAGCATTACAGCTACTGATACATAGTCTTTTCGATTGGATGATTTTGTCTTTTGTAAAACAAAAAATGAGGGGGAGAAACAGATCTAGAGGACTTAATGTTTTATAACTATCAGTACAAACAGCACCTATCTCCTCCTCAAAGGGGCCTAAAAGAAGATATCTTGAAAGCTGAACAATATTCTTTCAGAAGATTAACTGAAACACACAACTCTTCTGCTCAGACTATTGCTTATATATATTTTTTGGCAGAGTAGCTAATCGTTTGTCTTTCTAAAATACTAATTTCAAAATGAAAAAAGATAACTGAGCAATAGTAAAGTTGCAGATATATCATGTCTCCAATTAACGAAGGAAGAGCCCTCCACCTTGCCTGCCAGATGAGGTTTGCGTATTTGTAGCCTGAATTATGTAGATGATTGCCACAGCAACCATGATAAAGGATTCTCAGTAAGCCTTCACACTGTATTGAGAGTACCTGGTGAAAATCACAGTTGCATTTTAGCCTCTGCACTAGGGAATAAAGTGGTTTCCATGGAAATTAAAAGAACAATTCAAGGGACTGGGCTGACATTCAGTAGGCAGAGAAAAAGAAATGGCCAATTTGCTGGCTCAAGGTTCATAAACATACTTTGCTTCCTGCAAGACCTTCAAAAAATATACCACAGCCCTACAAATTAAAAAGCCCCACATCCTTCTTGGTCATCAAATTGAACCATCTGTTCAACTGGACAGTCAGAAGTGCTAGGTTTCCTGGACTTCCCTATGACATGAGGAGTCCAAAGACCACGCAGGATTTGCACTATAAGACACAACTCCTGCTTTCGACAGATCATCTGAAAATCAGGGGGCAGATAAATATAAATACTGCAACTTAAAATTAAACATATACCAAAAATACATATTAAAATGTATTCAGCCTGAAGATATTTTTAAGGCAGTACATGTTTTTAAGGGTGCAAGACAGTGTATGACTTTCCTTTTTGCATCATGAAGGTAAGCAGCTAGCTCACACCTTGTTGAGACCAGGAGACAAACCTTCATGTGCTTAACCAGGCATGGCCTCCTCGGTCTATAAGGCAATAACTGTAAATTTGGAACCAGTTTGAACTATGAGGAAATTTCTGTTATTCTACCACCTTCATCCATTTAGTTTCTTCCGGGACCTCACTTTCAAAGTGCATATCTCTTTTGGTATCCTGTGCCACAGGTGTGGGGTGTCAATAAAACTATAAAGCTATTATAAACTATTACAAAACTATTTGACACAACTATAGAGCTCCTCTCTATCTGGTTGGGGACAACTCATGTTCATTGAACAGCCTGCATTACTGACAACAAACACTAACATCGACCTAAGAGGTCTTGTCTACAGTGTTTCTGACTGAAGCAATCTTTTTTTAAAATAAAAGAGATAGAAAAATGCTTAAAAGGGCTTGTGTGTTAATATTAAAGGCTTCTCTTCCCTCCCCAATTTATCCAAATAGGAACTCTATACAAAGTCTGTGAGAGCCCCCTCCTTCCTGTGGCACGTGTTCAGAGATAATTGCTCCTTTCATGGGATGGGTTTCCTGTTTTAAAAATGAACAAATTTAGTCTGCCGTTGTCAGATTTTAAACTGTGCCCGAGGGACTAAAGCCGAACCCGACGGCACGTCTGAAAACACCCTTTCCTCGAGCCAACAGTTACAAAACCACAACCTTGTGTTCCCGTGTTCCCGCAAAACACATACAGTATGTACGTACAGCTAACAAATTAACTGCACGGGCAGGTGACCGAAAACATGTGAAGACAGCCCCCAGTGTTTGGCAGACTGCTCGGTCGCCAGACTGTTCCCTTCTATTGATTACATTTAAGCCGAGCTTTTATGGGGCTTAATCCAACTGTGATGAACCAGAGCAGGACAGGAGACAGACCGCGCAACCCATAAACAGACACTAATTTCACTGCACTGACAGTGCGGGGCGGGGCAGCCAGCGAATGCGAACTGTTATTGAAATCGAAGACAGGGGCAGCTCACCATGTCTGGCACCAAGGCACTCAATGTGCTTTTGGCCCCAGTTCCAGTAATCACAGGCAGGTCAGTCCAATCAAGATTAAAGGGAACTTGAAAGCATAAATGAGTGAGAGGACTTGGATCTGCATCACACTTTCAGAGTCTGTGATCTTACAGGTCCACTTGTGGATAAATATACATTGTGCAGTATATATACTGTGTATATACAATATATACAGTATATACAGTGTATGTATATATATATGCGCACACACACACACACACACACACACACACAGTATATGCAGTTGATACAGATACACAGCTAATGCAGACTGAATAGGTGGTACAAAATGAAGCAAAAATTGTACCATGCACTAGAATTTGTACTTATGACACTAACGTCAACATCGCATAAACCTAATATTCTGCTACATGTTATGCATGGAAATATTTGCCTATCTATTGGGCTTTAAATGTCAACTACTGATGTATCAGTTCATTTCACTTATTTGTGTTTTGTTCACTGTTGGATGAAAGCAGCCACACAGCGTGTCTGTCGCCCTTTATTTACAGTTATGACAAGTCCATGGAGAATGAACACATTAAGGGCGGTACATAGGTTACGCAATGTGGACGTGCCCATGGACACCGAAGGACAGTGACAGCAGAGACGGCCACCGCGACGACGCCGGCCCCTCTGACAATCTCGGGCACTTCCCTAAACCCCGGGGAAATGCGGGTTTGCCGGAACCCCGGCTCTCTTGCGCTTTTGAAACTCAAGTTGCCTCGTTAGCGAGGCGCGCCTGGGCTCAAGGACTGCAGACGCGCCGGAGTGCGGGGAATGCGCCGTTTGACATACACGCAGCAGCTGCCTACTGTGCCGTGCACACGCGAACCACGTGTACACCGCGGTCAGGAGGAACAGCCAGCGAAGTCCCCAACAACAGTTTCCAAACAGGCCATGCAAATGCCCACATGAGCATAACTGAACGCATCTTTCCATACTGGTCCATACTACTTCCATACTCCTTATACCATATTGCTTACACTGGGAGGATTTGTATTTCACATAGGCACAATTCACAGAAATGTACATAGAGATATCTTGCAAGTAGTCTGAATAATTACCCACATATGATTAAGAAATGAAAAACCACAATCTGAAGTGAAATGCAGGATGCCCCTGTATACAAATAGTCTACAGTGAATGTTTTTAAAAATGTTTCAAAACATTAAAATACAGTACTTCACAGTAAATACACATACAAACATATATATATAATTAAATGATTAATCTGGGGAAAAAAAAACCTACAGCAGCCATCTTACAATAAAGTTGACCCTTCAAGCCTTGCTTCACAGATGTGGAGACAAACTGTCCTGTACTTTGTGCCCTAAAACAATGATTTAAAAGAGGCTGGATCAGTTGACTCACAAAAAATTAGGCTAATTTCTTTATTTTATGGTGTGTGCTGCCCTCCCACTCTGAGAGAGGACTTGTATAACTATCTTGTCAGACAAATTATACAACACCTGTCCACCTTGGAGCCAGTCAGCTGGAATAGTACATGTGAACTCTGCACTGATGTATTAACAAATGTCTCAAAAGTATAACGGTTGTGCCTCGCTGTCCAACAATGAGCATTTCAACCATCTTTTCCCGGCACTAATTAAGGCAGGCAGCCCTTCACACGGTGACTCAGTGCTGTACACTGCGGTTCTAGAAACGACCTGCAGATCATTCTAGCACTCTGGGGCTTGGGTCTCAGGTCATGTGACCAAAACAGCACGCAGCTGTCACAGCCACGTAATAATGAAGTGCTTGGCATACGAGCTGGGATGTTTTTGTGGCACAGTGGCACAAGCATGGTGGTCTAGTGTTTGGGGAGGGCACAGAGTTCAGTGCACTCATACAAGGAACTTAACTAATTTCAACAGGATTTTCTTCAGCACATGATAGTAATTCATCAGCTGTAGGTGTCTTATTATCATACCCAGTTTCTCCAAAAACATAGTCCTTATAGCCTGCTGTACACTAAAGACAGTTTGTAGTTTAACAGACCACACCACAGATACCACAGGCAGTCTGAGGGTTGTTGAGCCAAAACGGAAGAATGTTTCAGGTTCTCTATTGAGCATTACACTCTAATATACAGAGAATTATAATACTTACAATAGAATATAATATACGATTATAATAATTAATAGTACACTCCAATATAAAGAGAAGCTTAAAAAGAATAAGACAATGTGACCACTGTCAAAAAACACAAATGTATTCTCCTAAAGAACCTCATTAAACAAACATGCCATACACGAAATGTGAAATTCCCACAATGTGAATTAGGGATTACTGGAAGTTGCTATGACCAAACTGCTATGGATGGTGTAGAATTGGCATCTGCAGTTTAAGCCGTTCAATGCCTGGCTACAAGAAGGTAGCCAGGCACAGTATAATATATTCAACACAGATTAAAATTTACAAAGTACCGAATATGTAATTTGTCATGAGTGCTTTAACATCTTCAATTATATGTAATTTGTCAGCAGTGTTTTAACAAATTGGTGATACTGTAAAATAATAGGCAAAAAACCAACAGCACACTAAAATGTTTCTCATATTCTCAAAGGAACCTATACTTATTACATGGACAGAATGAGCCTGCCATTCTCATATCTTATGCACACCTCTCACATCTCCATGGAAAGAGAACACTTAAACCATTCCCTTGTCGTCAATACAAATGAGTTTTGGAGAGAAAGCAGTGATCTATATTTTGCTTCACTGCAAAACTCTGGCTGTTTTTTGTTGTCCTTCATTTAGTTAAAAAAAAGGTTTTCATTACTATGCTGAAAATCAAAATATAGCTTCAATACATTTTAAATATCATCATAAAATATTATTAATCCTAAATCCCAAACTCTACCAAAGCACTAGATCCCACATTCACACCTGTTGCATAAGATGGCCTGGTTCTGAAGTGGTTAAAAGTACGTTACTGCGTTACTTACTGTAGCTGGCTTGCGAGACCGAGAGGCCTGCTCGCAGACCGCTGCCGTAAATTAGGCATTCAGTGAGGCAACAAAGCGCTAATACACCAAGGTCATGATGCAGTCCTGCATATGCACGCTGTGTTCCCTGATAAAAGCCAGGCCGACAGAGGGACTCACGCAGACTGATTACTCCTGAATGGCTTACAGGACTACTAATGGGACCGCACCCCCCCGCGAGAGTTCCGGGGTCAGTGACGGAGGCTCCTGCCACCCCCGCACACCCCCACCCAGAAAAAAATAAAAGACACTCGGGGAAGCTGCTCTGTAAATAGGCTCCCACGGGTCTGCCCCCCCCCCCGAGGTCTAGGGGCATGAAATATTGACCCTCCCAGGACACATGCTCAAGACTAATGTTCCTAATTTCTTCACTCTCCAGCTATTCAGATCCCGTAGAGGATGGAAAAATCATGCGCTCATTCAGTCCACCTTGGACCACAACGTTACCGTGTTCTCAACTCATCAGTTATGAAAAAGGCTTACGTTATGGCTGGGATGCAGTATATTTCAGGAGGAGGGGAAAAAAATTAACATCAATCAAACACTTCTTTCATAACCCCCAGGTGACCTTAGAATAAGAATACTTAAACCAAGGAGACGGTTTTCCACTGCAGGCTTTGCCAACGCATACAGCTGCTTAAGGTCTTATGTCTCTTAAGAGTAAAAACAAGAACTTTTTTTTAACTTGGCTTTTAATCTTTAGGGATCAATCATGCAGGCATGGTTGCATGCTGTAGTTTCAATGCAAGGTTTTGTGTAGTGGGTATGATTTCACAAAATATTATTAACACACAAAGTATCATTAACACACAAAACTCATGCATAAGTCAGTATGTAAGCAGTAGGCAAATGTACATGCACCTCTGATTTTCTTCCTGCAATGTACATGAATAAGGACGTACATGTAGTCAGTTCTGTTTGTCGGAAAACTCTTGCTAAACGCTGGCTGGATCCTCTTGCTTCACAAAGCGCACTTTCTTGCTTGCTTGGACGCCTGGGGTTTTTCACGTTTGACGAAATGTTTTGCATCCGAGCCAGCGTCGTTCTCTTATCCAGACAGGGCTGGCGCAAGCTTATCGAATATCAATTAATATTGTTTAGACAGGCTGATACCTGAATACTTCTCTTGCTCGAGACCTTATCCAAACAAAGCCGGGCATGAGAAAGGCTTTCCAAAGGAATCAGGAAAATGCACCCTTTGTATCTCTTGAGAGGAATAACAATACTATTATAACCTGTTATCAGCTGAAAAAGGTACTGGAAGAATTGTATCTCCTGTCTACAGAGGTATTTGGGAACATATGCAGAAGTCAAGTCAGCTGTCATGGATTACAGTTTTGTACACCTAACACGGACATTTCCCAATTTCATCTCTTCTTTTGAGTTTGTGTCTCACACAGCTTAAGATTGCTTAGTCTTCTGTCTTCCTTTTTCATGAATCAAGGCTCCATAGCTGTCATATTCCTGCATGCAATACAATTCCCCTCTCTGTTACATAACCGTGTGCTGTGTCCATCCCCCTACAGTTACAGATAATAAAGACTCCAAGCAAAATCACCTCTCCACATTTTTTCAGATCACTCCCTATCTCCATTCAACCTGACAGTGGAACATGCACCTTTGGCTGCATTATGCCAGCATGATGAAAAAACTCCATTTCCATGCATAGAATGTTTAATAAGTGACCTATTACATCAGTTCAGCACAGTTGATCCCCCTCCATCAGTAAGATTAGCCAAGGTTACAAGCAGGTTGAATAGACACACGTTCTTCTCCTGTGCATTTCAGAGAGCAGGAATCGACAGATGGTCGAAGTTAACTGTGGAGAGATTCTCTGATTTCACACTTTGGGGTGATGAGAGCACGGCGATCCACGGTTCGGCGTGGTGTTTCTGTTCGTCCGGCTCTTGCCCTGCACTGTAGCATTTCTGCACCTCAGGAGGATTTCAGGGGATTTTCTGAGCGCACTCATAATGTCCACTTGGCAGAGAGCTCCCGCGCAGGCACCTAGGGCGTTACCTCTGCACAAGAATCTCTCTCTCTGTCTCATTTCATACGCATCCCGGCCTGGGAGCAAGGTTGTCTTTTGGTTGCACTAGCGCCTTTGGGTTTTAGCTGTTTCAGAGGTGAGAAAGGCCTCAAATGGCTGCTGAGACGTCTCAGACGCTTAGGGGCAAAACCAAACGCTGCGCCTCAGAGCCCTGCTCAGTGTTGGTCGTGGTAATTCAAGGCAGGGAGAGAGCGCCCGTCGGTCCGGCTGGTATTTATTCTCAGAGCGGCTCACGGCTGCCGCTCTGCTCGGCTAAGCATTAAGCCCCAGTGAATGCACAGCGACCTCATCGGGGTGTCTGTGGCCTTCCAGCCACCGCAACGCTCGTCACTCACTGTCACACAGCACTGAGGAGCTGTGGCGCAGTGCGCTACAATGGCACCGTTGTAGGGCCCGCTCTGCAATACAGAGGGACAATAGAGAGGAGCATTCCCACAATTCCCGAGGCCCGTCGGGAGATTCCGAATCAGTACTCCTCAATCCTTCTTACAGCGATTCCTGTGAATCTGGGTAGCTCTTTTTCCTCCCACCCAGAGGTAAATAAAGGACTCAAAAAGGCCGCCACTATTTGGGTAATGTGGCTGAAATACAAAAATAAACAGCGAAGTTCGAAAGGCATGACATACACAAAGAAGTGTTACTACATTAGGCGCACCGCACAGATAAACAAGCACAATATTAAACAAATATGTTTGATTAATACCAACAAACAACGATTCACCGCTTAAGTTACATAACCAAAACAGAAAGAAAGTCTGTCAAAATTGTGCCAATTAAATTTGGCCGTCATCAGAGGGAACACAAGCCAATGAATTGTCTTTATTGCTGTGCCAAACAAAGGCTCCCATTCTCAACCACGCATAAGACCAGGCTGTTGCTGTAATCTAAGGAGTATTTGTTACATGCAAATAATGGCATGAATTTTTGTTTAGATTAGATTAAGGGGCAGGCTGCATATACTTCAGCATCTTGTCATTTCCAATTGAGGTGTTCATTTTGTCATTTCACTCTAACTTATATACACAGTATAACAAAAAAAAAAAACTTAAGAAAACATAGTGAAAATCAAACCAAGAATCACAAACACTCAGAACCAGCCTTATGACTTGAAAAATCTGGCTATTAAACAGCTTAATATAGAACGTACTGCACGCAATTCGAATGGAAAATATGAATGCCCTCCAATGACTCTTGATCAGCTTGCGACGCATGAAGCCTTCTGAATTTATATCTGCATCATTTGCCGCAACTGCCATTTCAACAATGTTCTTATAAAAATGGTCACATGACAATAAGGCAGTTAATCTGAGACTACTCTGACAATCAAGCATTTTTTTTTTTAAAGAAGAGACAAGAGAACTGTTCTTCCTCTGAAACTGAGGTTTGTCTGAGGCAGAGTACATGTTACAGCAACAGCGCAGAAACTTCAGGTCTGCCCAGGGCAGGAGATAAAACGCTCTAGTGCTCCGCTCGCACACACCTTCTACGGGTTCTTTTCAGGTCTGACGACCGCAGCTCGCTCGACAGCTTCCAGACGCGGCGTTTCAGTACCCCTCCCAAATTCACGAAACAACTAAACGCAGAACCTGTGCACATTTACCGGCACGTCGACATACAAAACAGTGGATTTCATTCGCTCGGAAAAAACAAGTGAGTCGTTTGTTCACCAATTTAAGCCCCCAAATCCCAAAAGCTTACAGAGAGGAAAGAATGGAGGAAATGGAGCCTGGTTTAAAACGCTCCTCTAAAAGCCCCTAATAATACAGCAGTAACGGTCGGGAGCAAGGCTATCAGTGGAGTAGATTCCTACCTGTGTGGCAGCAGTGTCCCTCCGGCCCACGCACAGCACAGCAGAGCACAGCAGGGTAGAGCAGAGCACAGCTAGAGCGCAGGTTCACCGTTTTCCCCGGGACGGCCAGACGGAGGCTGCAGCTCTCAGACTGCCTCCCCAGCTGTAGGGAGGTGAACTCTGTGCCAGGTCATAATCCCCTGTTGAATTTCACATGGAGTCGTTTCACTTTCTCCCAGCGCTGGCTCTCCCTGTGCGTGTTTGTGTGTGTGTGTGTGTGTGTGTGTGTGTGTGTGTGTGTGTTTGAGAGAGTCCTGTATCTGTGTATGCATGTACATGTTTGTGAGCATGTATGTTCACACATGCATTTGATGATTTTTTTCTTCTTTTTTTCTTTCTTTACTGCCATTGTAAGGCCATGGGAAAGCAAAATGGGTTGAGGGGAGCGTAATATTGGAATCTCTCAGACTGCATTTAATCACGAAAAACCTCAAGAGCGGAGAGAGCAGCAGTAGGCCCCTGCGAAAACACCCCACGGGAAAGCTGCAACCCATTACACAGGAAGCCCAGCGCGGGCTCCATGCGTGACAGCGTTATCTCATCAACGGCCGTCGTGATGTCATGCATAGCTCCGTATTTTTTAAATTTTACAGATTCGGCCAATACGTAGCCAAGTGTAATGAGCTGCGATAGCACGCAGCCTGAAGAAGGCTAATGTCAAAATATGTTGCTGCACCTGAATGCTAGTCACAGCCATTTTTCTTCTGTCCATTTTTCATTGGCCTGGCAGGGCTGTGCACCTGTGTAATCATCAATAAATACTCCCCTCTTTGAGGCAGGCATTCTCAGTTTTGCCATGAGCACCCATTTTTCTTGCAGTGCTTATCTTGGTGGGCTTTGAAGTCATGGGGGTAGGAAATGAACAGATTTGTTTCTTTCCCACCTGACAAATACATAGCCAAAACCTTTGACTGGTGCTGCACTGATAAACAAATGACCACTTTCCGACTGAAGAACTTTACTAAATGAATGTAAAAACAGACTTTGTTCTTACACAGCAAGCTGAGGGACCCACCAAAAGTAACCAGCTCTCCAACTACAGCATTTGCACTATTGCTGCCAAGCTGAGACCTGCTCAGTATTTATGTCCTCAGAAAAATCCTAGAAACCAAAGCAAACCTTGCGTTTCCTGACAGAAATTTTTAAAAATGCATCATAAAAGTAGCCTGTATATTCATCAGGATGAACTGCTATATAAACATGATACGAATGTTTAGTCTAGTTAGTCAGAATGGACACTTACATTAAAATTGTGACATGACAGTTTTTGACATTACAATAACTATACCATTATGACATGGAGCTAAAGGGTGTATTACAATAAGACTTACATGTGCTGACAGGATTTCCAATTGGAATTACTCCCATCTTGGAGAGGTTCTCAGACACAAACCTAAACCTTGTACTATAGTTAATATCTTCAACAGATCAACAGATCAAATCTCCCTCCACAGGGAACATCAAAACATAAAGAGACCTGAGTCAGAGACCCCCTCCGAGCATGTAGATCACCCTTATACAGCAGAATATTTTATATGAATTAATGTATTCACTTGGCACCTAGGAAAAAGAAAGAAGACCTCCAGTCCAAACAGCTTGGTATACACACACACACACACACACACACACAAACACACACATATATGCATACAAACATACACACACACAGACACACACAGACAGACACACACACACACACACACACACACACACACACACACACACACACACACACACACACACACACACACACACACACACACACACACACACACCATTCAATCCGTAACCTAAAATCTAAAATGACTCTACTTACTGTAACATTTGCCAACTGTCAAGCAGGGTTCGAGAAGAGCAGAAAGCAATTTAAAACAAGTTAACGATTCCTTTAAAATCCTTCCCAGTAGGAGCGCAAGGATCCCCGCAGAGGAGCGGACACAGCTGGTAAGGGGTAGGAGGGAGTCAGGGATCTGAAGGACAGTTTTGGGAGGGCTCCCCTTATTTGGCCATGAGGCAACAACTCCACGGTAATGAGACGCAAAGGAAGAGATCTTATCAGACATAAAGAGCACTCCAAGAACCGAGGACAACTCTCTCTCTCTCCGGTTCTCAAGAAGCACTGCGCAGACCAGACAGCGCCACGGCAAGACAATTCATTTGGAAGCATTTGTTTTAAAAATACATATTTATCAGGGCCCTGGGGAGCTGACTTCAACACCAATCAATCTGTGCACTGTGGAACCTCTGCGGGGGGGGTGTGTGTGTGTGTGACCGTCTAGCCGAAGCGTCCCACTGGCTTGTTGCTAATCATCCACCCCTGCTTTTTGTTGCGAAACGCAAACAGATCAGCAAGCATCAAAGCTTGTACCAGTGTGTTTCAATCTGCTGACAAGCTCAAAGGAAAGGATCTGCTCTCCCGTTAAATAAATAAATCCAGGTGTTTATGAGAAAGCATTTAATTTCTAGTTTTTAGACAGATCAACACATGCTTGATTCATTCACACAGACGTTCAGTGCGTAAGGGTGTTCTTTTGACAGATATATTTGAAGGTAACGTACACAGAAACAATAGACAGCAGGGGGTCAATATGCCCCCCCAATCACTCAGTTAACCCCACTAACCCCACTGTCTACATCAAAACAGTAGAGCAATGTCCATCCACTGATTCAATTACATCAGTGACAGAGATAAATATACAGGGCATATGCCTGCATTTCCCCTTCAAGGACTGTGTGACAGACAGTGAACAACAAGGAGCAGCACTCACAGAGCTGTCCAGAGCTGCCACAAAGAAATACACAGAAGGGACACAAATTAGAATTTAAAACCTACATCAGTCCTATTCACTTTCTGAATAAAAAAAACCATAGGAATTTCTCTTTAAAAAATTATAAGCAGGATCACGCTCTGTGTTTACACACACAGGGCATAACAGGGATACAAATTATCATTTCACATCTACACCAATTGTTTTCACTTGAATAGTAAAAGCAGAGGAAATTCACTTTCAAAGTGCTCTTTTGTATAATTGCATTGTACCGTCAGCAAATTTGAAGAGCGAAAGCCCTGATTGGTGCTGTAATAGCATGCCCCTTGAGGAGACACCAGGGTTGCCTTGGGTGGCCCCTGCATTAACCTCCAGCGCGAATAAAACACTTCACATCAAATAAGACAGCACTGTGCCCCATTCAGGCCGGCGTACTGTACAGCTGCAGACTGGAAAAACATCAACAGATCCTGTGCAAACGAAGGCCTAATTACCTTATCTAATCACTCAGCACATAAACGTGACAGACGTTTAGTCAGTGATCTAGCTCTCGTCGACCAAAAGGGCTTGTGGGCCAATCGCCTCTCATCAACAGCAATGGCCGTCTATGTAATAACCTCATTATACTTGTGATGGGGGGAACTGATGAAAATTTCACCCTGGAAGGAGCTTGATCCTGCTTGTTAACCAGTTCCAGGCACCGTTGCCATGAGAACCTCATAAGTACGGTCTTTAAGTATTCGCCTTTCGGCTGGAGCTGACGCACGCAATATAGGCTAAGCCTATGTGTACATACTGCACAAAACAGAGCGGTGTGGAGAAAACATTCCTGTTTGTCACAACACTGAAAACACAGAGTTATCAGGTAAAAGCTGGTTAGTTTTGTCTTTGCGGAAGGAATACTCATTCAATACATGCTTTCGCACAAGAGGAAGACTGCAAGTTGCCAGGATCCTGAGGCAACCAGTTCCAATTTTCGTGGATGTTCCCGATGTTTGACTGTCATGAACACCTTGCCCCTGAGGGCATGTGGCATGCAGATGCTTTCAGCACATGGAAGCTTGGCTCAACTTAGCCTTTCAAGCAGAAAAAAAAAAACTATTCTGTGTATGGCTACCTGAGGAATCTTCTTATCAAAATGATTACAAGGTTACTGTACTTACAAACATTTCAAGGTCTTCTGATCATCCTGATACCTTTCTTTTTTCCCCCCATACAAAAACATCTGTACCATTAACTGTGTCAGCTTAATGCAAAACAAAGTGGGCAAAAAGATAAAGGCTACATACAAAAAAACACTCCCGTATTTGTATGACACATTTAAAACAAAGCCGGATTGTGTTAGCCTGACCATAAGGAAACTCCCTGTGTTTTCGTAAATTTTCCCAGCCAGGCAACGTTAGTCAGCGCTGATAAAACTCACACAGATGGGACACCTCAAGCAACAGACACGTTGCTATGATTCCTGCAACACTTCCTTTCATTTCCTTATTCCCTACTGCACCCTGGTGGCTGTTTGCAGTCAAGTCAAGAGGCAGCTGCTGGCTCACTTATATCTGTCACCTAAAAAAATACCATCCTGGATGACAAAATAGCTATAACTAAAATCAGGCTGAATGCATAAATCACTGTTAAAAGTGTGAGAGCCGGAGAAACACACCACTTGAACAAAAGTAAACCCCTGTTCTCTATTTTAGCTTTGTAAACACTGAGGTGTTATCAATGCAAACACTGAGGAGACTAAAAGCTTAGAATGTTTGCATCAAAAGCTCTTCTAACATCTGGACAAAACTATGCAACTGCATAACCTTAATTCACAGAAACCAAAAATACTGCAATGAAAACAATCAATGTCCTGTGGTTGAATTTATTGCAACTATTTTGTAAATACTGTCACACTAACACAGAACTGGGAACATAGCCCCGAAAAACACAGATGCTTTATGATATTAAATCACCTACAAAGATATGCTATGAGAGAGTTACAGCAAGTGTGGGGTAGTGGTTAAGCGCAAAGATGGAGAAACTGAATAGTAATTAGGTCAGATGTGGAGCGTTTAGGTATAACAGATCAGATGTGCGGTGGTTAGGTATAAAATAGTAGTTCAATAGGAACCTGCACGGACGAATGCAACCTGCAACTAATTACCAAACAAAGCCCAATGACACTAGTGACAGGGATGTTTTGATCTGTAGCAGCAGCGTGTCAAAGCACATCCCAGGAGGCATCTGTCTCAACATGTTCCTATAGAACCAGTTTGGTTAATTGCATAGAGAATGTGAGCCATAGTATAAACAAACAATTGCTAAGCAAGCAAGCAAGCTATATACTAGTGGCATTGTTGTTTTACTTCCTCATTTAAACCTCTACACATACACATTCAACACACATGTACATATGGCTGCGGTTCTTAACCGACTAAGAGTAGACTTGAAAATGCAAACAGCCTATAACCCATACACAAAATACAAAGTTGTGTCACTAGGTGGCAACAAAGAGCAACAAACTGACAACACCACCAGTGTGTCCTTAACCGCACACACGAGACTGTTCCCAGTATGACATCAGCATAATAAATGAAGCATATCAAATTTTGCTTATTCACATTATGCCACATGGTTACAAAGAACAGAGTGTCTGCTTCGTGCAAAACCAAGCAGGCAAAACCAAGCCCATGTGGACGTTGGGAGATGGGAGACTGACTTGGTAATGGGTGTAAAATCCAGGATGACAACCCCATATAAACCCACCACTCATGGAGAATATGTGCTTTTTGGCATTAGTAACTGCTTGCTCCATTTCTCCCCTACACAGAACATATATCAGTGTCATGACCTCCAGGAGCCCACATACTCTAGAGAATACAACGCGGGGGAGATGCAACCTTGTTTACTTTTAATTTTCCCACAGAATCAAAATAGTTTTCCTCACAAGATCCCAGCACGAAAACATCTGTTGACGTGACACCGGGGGGGTAGGCTGCTCAGTTCATGTTCCAAAACATAATGACTATATTTTAACATAAAGAGATATGGACTGGGACATCAAACATCTAACAAGTTCTGAAAGGATTTCAGTGCATGTCTACATATAAACGCAGTGGTGTCCATCATTATTTGTTTGAAAATGAGATGCATTTTTTAATGAACTTTTATCAAATGTATGGTCTCTGGGGGGGAAAAACATGACCGTGTATGTAATAACAGGAAAGTAGGAAATGGAGCATCCTTGGCCAAAACCCACAACAGTGTCAAATGCGTACACCGGCACTGGTTCCAACAAGCTGGAGGAAATTTATTTTGGGGTCACTGTTAATCCAGAATGAATCTAATTTTTAATAACCATGGCCGCTGCATTCCCTAAAAAACAAACACACACCATTCCATGAATGAAAGAAGGCCCTTTTTTTTGACAGAATCCCTGTTTAGGCATGTTGTGTTTCTCTTGACACCCTTTAGCTTGAGACCATCTGGTTAGACGGGTTGCATTAACACCCTAATCGGCACTTGAGCTATACTGTCCCGCTGGGAGAGAAAGGCTCCGTGTGCGCATTCCTGCCCGATGGCAAAACTGCTCTGGAGCAAAGATGGGCCCGAAACACCTGCCACCCGGCCTGCTGACCTCTATGCACCAGTCCGAGGGCCCAGCTTTCCACACAGCTAATTACAAGCCTCGCAAAAACATGTGTGGAAAAGAATGGAAGCATCAGAATTTGGCTGGGGGCTGTTTCTGTTGCGAGCCAGCTCCTTGCAGAGTGCCCCAGCCACCAGCTCTTTCACACAAACACACATAATATACCATCACTGTCCTCACTGCTCTGCAGGCATTGGTGTTCACGTTAAGACAATTCAGAACGCTCTTTCAAGAGATAATACCACAACTGACACTCCGCTATAAACACGCTGACATAATCTCGGAGCCGGATTTATATGCATCTGTTACACTGTATCTGGTCATTTAGGAGGAGCTCAAACAATGAGGTCTCCGACCCGGGCGCCTGTTATGGGCCCGTTTCCAGCGGGCGCTCCTGAGGCGCCGTTTCCTGAGCACACGGTCACCGGCGCTCAAGCAGCACCTGCCGCTTTGTTGATTGTTCCGTCCGCTCTGCGCTGTCCCGCACTCAGCCCTTATGGAGTGTTTGCTAGATGAGCTTCCTGCGTAGAAACATAAATTGACCCTGAAGGACGAGTACCTTCCATGTAAAACGGCAGTCCCTTCAAGGGCCGCTCTTCTTAAAGCACCCAAACACACACTTAACAAGGCAACTTAGTGCTAATGAAAGATAGGCGCATAAAGAAAGCCATCTGAATCACTGATATTGTTTGCCATGAAGGACAAAGTGCAAGTGTCCAGCAACCTCTAAACGAAGACAAAACAATCTTGCGACTCCGTTCAGTCAAGCACCAGAGCTCCTCAGATCTAGGTCGAAATATAATTGCTTTCGCACAAGAGGAAGACCGTGACTTGCCAAGTTCCTGACACGCCAGCCGAATGAGAACGCCTTTTAGGCCTTGGCTGACCATACTGCAATATCCTGTATTTTTGTGGGGCTGGTGTAAATAGCCTATTGTTATTTCAGCATTCAGTCATTTAGCTTTGATTAAAAGCTTCCAGAGGTGATGATAACCTTCGACTTGCTACCTTTTGCTCCCTTCTGCATTTGAGATCTTCATCATCTCCTGTACCACAAATTTCAGAGCGCTTGGAGCCACCCCAGTACTAAGTTCGCATGAAGTGTGTACACTAATAAAACTTTTGGTTTGTCATACAGTTGGGCTCAAGACCAGAGACAATAAAAAGGACTCCACCTCCCTCGCAGAAAACAGACCACGCTTAATAGCTGAACAAAGATGCTGGCCGATATCCCAGGAAGTGTGGTGTGGTGGTGTGCATGTCTGTAATGAGTTGTGATCCTATTTATTGACTAGCATTTTAGACCCTTAATTGCCACTGTTACTCCTAATAACAGCAATTTCGTGTGTAGAGTAACCATTCGAAGTAGGGGCCTTGAGGATGTTTTTCGTGTTGAATCCTGTGAATAAGAAATGTGAGCAGCTATTGTGGCACTGCTTTTCGCCTGAATGGACTGTGCCCAGAGATGCTTCCACTGGCCAGCAAGCCTCTTTTTCTTCACTAGGCTATACAATATTTTGGTTGACTGATACTGCAATGCCAATAGAAACCAATCCATACAACCAGCATCAGCTGTAAAAAGCATGTGTTTTTTGTGGTTGTGGTTGTGGTGGCAGGGAGGTGGTAGCAGAACAGGGTAATGAAACACCCCGACAGAGGTGTCCGATTTTAAATAAATACAGCAGGAGTCAATTGGAGTAGTTCATAAAATGTTACTGCCATGAAATTCAAAGACTGCAGTTTTTCATTTTGATACTAGTAGTAGTAATAAGCATATATGCAGAAAATGTCCGCATTTAGAGGGATAATTGAATAGTTGTTATGATGGTAACAGCTGACTAGACGAATATTGTTCTTTCTCTCTACTCATTTGAGCACATTTATGCATTTTGACCGAGTTTCTTTATAAACAAAAATCAGAGGAGATGCCACCCAGACTTAATAAAACAGATAAAAAGCAGGCGTAATGGATTTCCCATCAGGTGTTAAATCCAGTCATTTGTATGTATGTTTTGTTCCAATCCACCTCCTTTGACTAAAATTTGTCAGTTTAGTGAAATAGCCATATGCATTTAGACCTGTGCATTTTCCAAACTATATTGCATTAAAAGACTTGTTGAGAACAGGGCACCAGTACAACATTAATGAACAATGCCTCAAATACAGAAATAAAAAAATAATGCAGAAGAAATTAACAAGATGTTGAAGAAAAGACTAACACACACACACACCACCCTCCAGGCATTTGACACTCCTGCAAAATACAGACTCATGTTGTTGAGTGTCATTCCTGCCCTTGCCATGGAAACACAGCTCTTTATTCTACATGCATTTCCTCCTTATTCGCATTCAAATGAATGTCTACACTTCTGAACACTAGATCCTTGACAATCACTCCTGTGGCCCTCACTGTAACATAAGTGAGGCTTTGGAGTCTGCCAATAATCTGTAACCAATCAGCAGCAGCTATGAAGCCAGTAACTACAACGAACGGACAACTCCCACTTCCAGCCACGGTCATCATCAGCCGCATTTCCAAAGCTGAGTACATCCGCAATTTGGCAGCAGAGGCTGGCGAGTTGGAAATACAGGAGGATAAAGACTGGGTTGTGTTACACAATTTTGATAGGAGGAAGGGATTGGAAAGCAGGCTTCTGAAAATGCAGTCACAACACTTGCCTCTGCCACTAAGCTGGACATACAAGAGGACAGAAACTAGGCTGCTTCCAACAATTCTGGATGGCAATGGGAAAACTGCTGCCTAATTCGCAAAATGTCTATGATATTGAAGTGCAATGTTTTAGTTAAAAGAGTCACAATTCATGGTTGTGCTTTTGGATTCACAAACAGACAGGACATTCACTTTTTTCCTGACCAGATATGGATGTGTGGACTTCAGCTGTTAGTGGTGGAGACCGGTTACCCATTGCAAGCTAGTTTCCCTGTAGTGCTAATTTTGATGCTAGTTAGGTAAAGGGGTTGAGCGGCTTTGTCGGTAAAGGTGTCCACACTGAGAGCGGGCTGCGACACACAGCCCCATACATTTGGGTCTGGGCTGTATCATTAGATAACCATAATTAGGAGGCTCCAGGAGGAGTGCAGCAGGAGTGGAGCAGAACTGGTTTCGTCCCTCAGGCATGGGTGGGTTTACGTTAGCAAGATATGCTGGTGATTCACAGTTCCTGTCTTAGCTTAGCAGCAAGGCTGTTAGTCAGCTGGTTAGCTTATGTCAGCTAGAAAATGTTAGCAAGCCATTTTGCCAGGCTTGTTACACTTTTCAGGTATGTAATGCCACATCCATTGGATGTTATGTTACATCCATTAAATGATCATTTCTGAGCACCACTCTCACACATTATCCGTGGTTTCATTAGGCTTCAAAAAGTAGGGCGCAATACCACATGGACTGTGGGCTGCATACATCCTCAAAACGATCACGCGCATAAAACTTGTGTTACTCCATGACAGAAACACAAGGGACTGTCATCTAAGCCCACGTTTCTGTGATGTCAGAGTAGAAAGCAAATGAAATAGAGGAAGGTCAGTTTCTGTGGGCAGCTGCGTGATAGTCACACTTTCTGATTAATTCCACTGCATGCATTTTATAACTCACGGTACCCAGTCCATCTGAGTCAACATTATTCATACACACCAAATACAAGGAACTGCAGTGCCTGCCTTATGGAAACATAGAGAATTGCCATCTTTTTCCACACAAAATTTTTCCCTTAACCCATTCGTAACCCACAAAAAAACTATTTAAGGTGGTACAAGTCCTGTCTACCTGCCTTGTTATATTCTTTGAGGGCTTCCACCTTTACCAATTTTGTGTTCTGTGATGCCTTTGGGTGAAATCTCTCACCAGTGCAAGACTTCAACTTCACTTTATACAACAGAATCCACATTTCTCCTTCCATTAGTCACAACCTGAGCGGAAATTCCCTCTCTATCCTCAATATGTCTCTTTACAGTGCCAAGACTCTTTCTGCATCGCACTGCTCCTTCACATTAGACTTGTTAATCTTCCTATGGTGTGGTCTGCTCTAACTCCTCTGTTATTTCCCCTGGCATGCCTGAGTCATTCTGCTCACAGCATGGTAAGGGCTATCTCTTTCCTCAGCAAGCCCCAGGGTCCCTTTGTGTTGTTTCTTCTGTGACCCCGGGCCAACATTCAAACCTATCTAGCCTAAAATATGACTGCACCCTGGCCAGGAAACCCCCCACTTTGGTTTTCCCCCAATACGTCGTCTCACGTAATGGGGGGTCAGTGAAGGCTTAGGCTTCCCTCCTTGAGACATTTCTCATTTTAAAGCATCATGTTCTAACAGGTCTTCTTCTGGCGTTTTTTTTTTTATGGACCTCTTTAGACTGGTGAACTTTTTTTTCATGGCAGCTCATTCATTCTGGCCATTAACATCTGTTTTCGAGTGAGATGAAAAGGCCAGTTACTGGAAGCACAGAGCTCTGTGCAAACTTGCCGAGAGATAACTGAGCAAGCTTGCAGAGTGTCAACACGGGGAAGGACACTGTCCTAACTGGTAGGGCTTCCGGACAAACGGATGCGTTCGCCATTGTTCTCATGGCAACCTGAAGGCAGGTGCGCATTCATTTCCGAGGTGAGCACATTTACAGGGGTTACCTGAATAAACAGACGCATCCACCCGATCCTCTTCACAGACAAACGCAATGTCACCCTATTAATATGGTGATGCAGGGCAAGGCAAGGCCATGTGGTGAAATAATGTTAATTAGCTGGATTAATTTGTGATTGCGACAAGTACCTTCTCTTCATAATTACCTCAAAGCAACCAACAAAAGTTTCTGATAATATGGTGTTGAATTTTTATGAAACATTTTCATATCAAATATTATGGCATAAATAAGAGTGTTTTTGTCCCATTACTTTCACGTAAACCCAAGTAATCTTCCTGGCTTCCTGTGATTCAGCAAAAACAGCGAACGGTCCTCTGAGGATGAGGCTTACGGCTCCAAAGAGGGCTGCTTGCAAATGTTGTTCGGCAGCAGCTGGATCCGTTTGCCACTGCTGGGGCCCGACCCGCGCGGCCTCTCCCTGCTCACACGCTTAAAGTCACGCAGGAATGGAGGCCTGCTCGCCAGTGCCGCTGACTCTGGGTCCTCCCTGGAGGCCCCGCCCGCCTCGGGTCACAGTGCTGACCGGAGAGGTACGGGGCCGGCCCCCTCCCCTACCCCGGCTGCTCCCCTGGCTCCCCCCACCGCACAGGCCTGTGTGTTTTGGCCCACTTCGGCAGCTCTGCAAATAAATACTGTACATTGGACACCCTGGAATTCCTCTCCCAGAGTCGAGAGGGGGAAAAAAGATCACCTTTAATGATCGCAGTTTAGTGAGAAACGCTGCTAAAAGAAAAAAAAAGGGGGAAAAAGAAAGCACAAAAGCCTCACAGTGCCCGTCTGTTGCGTGTATTTGGTTTCTGTGGCAACGGCACATGAACGCTAAAGATTCTTGTTTTGACAGGCGTCCCGATTATTAACCTTTTCAATGGACTCATTATTAGCCAAGGCACGGGCTTGGGGTTGATACGAGCCATATTTTCATACCGCAAAGGGGCAATAAAAGCCAGCGCCTGTGGCCCGCTGTGGTGAGCGATACCGCTAGCTCCTAACAGAGGTTTATTCTGTCGTGGCGAGCAATGCGCGGCCCCCGCGCCCGTGAGTTATACTGCGGAGCAGCGATTCCAGCGGGCCACCAGCAACACGGCTGCTCTTTCTCAGCCGTTATTCATCCCGCTGCCGTATGATGGATTCCCCCTGCGCTGCAAAACAGAAACTCCACGCTCAGCACTTTTCCCTGGGAACCTGCAGCACGGAGCACGGACTCAAAACCTCTGCGTCCGTGCGCATTTCCGACTTCCACGGTCGCCATAACGCTGAGGGCAATGGACCCCCACCCCCCCCTGCAGCTTCATACTGGGACCGGAACGAGGGCGAATTATTTTTCCAGTGCCTGCAGCAAGTAGTGGAATCTTGCACAGTGTGTCAGAGCGGTTCCATCTTTCCTCTCTCAAATCGTAAGCCATGTAGACAGAAAACAGCTCCAGAGCATGAGCGATGTTTTTAATGTAAACACAAAGAGATCCCGAGTTCTATCAGTCACATTCCCTTTGTATCTAGTGAAGAGCTTTCAAGAAAAACACCTCAGGGGGAGGGCGCAAATATGGAGCGAGGTTTGACTTTTTTTTTTTACTTTCAGCATCAGTTATTTCCTTGTGAATTCAAAAGCTATGTTGTTCTTCCTGTTGCAAAGGCCAGCATCAACATAAAAGAGCTTTTGTTTTGAATACAGCACCTCTTCAATTGAAAAAGAATCATATATTTGATAAATACCTTGCTTCATGTGCTTTGATACTTCCTTTGGCATCATTTTTACTGACTTGTGGATTGCTGACTTGAAGGAATTTAAAACAAACAGAATACAAACCATCACTGTACACATCAGCCTTAGTCAGAGATATTAAATATTGATGAGCAAGTACAAGAATGCACTGACACCAGCAACCAATCCAGGATCAGTATATTGGCCCATACTCCCAACTCTCACCATTTTTGTGTAAAAGGGGGAAACTGATCCAGACACAGTGCTTAGAGGCAGAATCAATTTACTCTGCGCGGGTGCACCTCCATAAACCACTTACTGTGTTCAGCTGTCACATGCTGTCAGACATTCACAGATCTAAACCAATCAAAACGCTTTGTTCTTGTGCAGAGCGAATACCCTTTGATTGGGCCAAATCAGTGAGTCACTGCTGGCACGTGACAGCGTCACCCACTGAGTGGTACAAGCAGCACAATGCTAGCCCATCAACACTTTTTAAGGAGCAACAAAAGAGACGGAGCATGAAAGAAAATGACCGCATGCAGCATGCCTTCTTAGTCATTCCTAAAGACTCCGGAGCTCATTTAAAAAGAGTCCCGAAGCCCCAGAAGTATCACACAGCCTACATGCATAACACAGTGCTCCTCTCTCTCCAAAGGCACACAAAGCTGTGGCATCCTTTGAGTCTGGCACACAACCAGATGTTCATTTGCAACTCAAGCCCGCCTTATTACTACTTGCAGACATTGTCCACAGATCAAAGCAGGGGCACAAAGGCTGCACTGTGTCTCAATTAGTGCCTCGAACAGAGAGAACTACAATTTGGGACTGGCTTTCCAGGCTGCTATTACCAAAGAGAATTTTAATTTTATATATATATATATATATATATATATATATATATATATATATATATATATATATATATATATATATAAAATCACAAAATTACCTACATATTTGAATTTACACGTCCATATGCTGACTTAGGTGTCTAGCTAAAGGGAACTGTGAGAACATGAAGAAATGACAGAAAACTGATATTCTTTTTTATGGAAAGGTCTAAGTGGGATTGTGGTTCCCAGAGAATTCCCCAAATTAATAATAAGCATGATGCCATAAACATTTTGCTGGCGAATATATGTAGAGAGGGGACAGCTTCCCATGACATGCTTACTCAAATCTAATAAAAATGCTTCAATTAAATTGCAGACCTCCAACCAATATATTTTAATGAGCCAATTAGATTTTTACTGCCATTTCACATTTTATGTACATATAGTGGAAAACCACTATTATCCATAAAGCACGGATCGGACAGTGCTAGTAACTGTACTTTGTTGTGTCTGATTTATCTATGAGATCTGCCGTTTCCAAGTACAGTTTTGCCAAAAATGGAACAGGCAGCATCCATCACTTTGACTGCCAAATGGCACACAAACTGGAAAACTAGACTGCAATGCAGAGCCTTTGAAAACAACCATCAGTTCACATTTACTTTAAATCCGTCTCAATAAATGACACACAACACAAAAAAAAACAAAGAAACTCAAAAGCTGCATACATGCTGGCGAGGTGTTTATGCTTAAGAATGGTTTTAAAAGGTTTACAGACTTTTAACCTTAGAAAAAAGACCTTTTCCCCCCTCTGTTTAAACGTCTGGAGAATCTGACACTAATTGAATTTCAGCCAAAAATAAACAGCTTTCTTAGGTGCCCTCAGTGAGCCTGATACTGGAATCATTATCCTATGCTGTCATGTCTCGCCGAGCGTGCTTAGAGAACTGTATCCACGCTTTGGGAAAGTGGTAAGAGAAGACGGGGAAACGGCGACGAAAGGGTTCGGTTTCGTCTCTCTCAGGCACACAGCACAGCGCAGTGAGGTGCTGGAATTACTCACGTGGTTTGGGTAAATTGTTGCAATATGTTTTCCAATGGGAATCCCCACCTCAGCCACTAGTGTTGCCCATTTTCTGTGCGTTTTACCATGAAGGAAACTGAGCCGAAGGGATTGACCCCAGTGTTCCAACACATAACCAGACCCATAATACAACACAGAACAAAATACAAACTGTGTGCATCCTTGTTTAGTGGTGGGGTTGGTGGGGATAGTGCTAAAGTAACGGTAGTGTATCTCATTACCCCAAACACAGAAGACACTCGTGTCAGGTGCTGGCTATGAGGAACTCAACAAACTCCCTCAAATTCAGCATCTCAGTTTTAACCCCTAAATTTAATTATAACTAAACAGCACAAAAGAACCAAATATCACACCCCTGTCAGATAAATTTTTGTCATTTTAAAATATGGGAGGAATTTTGAAATATGACACTGTTTGCACAGTGTCATAAGTCATTTTGTTGGAACTGAGCAGCGGGGTGTGAAATTCAGAAAAAAAAAAAAACAGGGCTGTAAAATCTTCGAGACGACAGCTCGGTTCAACAACAGAAGCGGCTTTCATGCCGGCTGCAGCCTCTGTGTGAAAAACAAATGGCCTTACCTCCGCACGGCTGACCCCGGGAAAGACGAGGAGGTGTCTGCAGACGCGCAGAGCGGCGGGCCGGAGCAGCGCACTGTGTCCCCTGGCCGGGCTGATGTGCCTCTCGCACGCATGGTAGGTTTTTCTGCAAACAGCCTGCCATGCCTTCTCTCCGATGTGACCCGAGGGCAGGGTTCTCACGATCGCCCGGGTTCCAGTGCAGACTGACTTCTTCACCTCCCTGTTGTTTTTGTAGTACCTCCTCACCAGCAGAGTGGAGCGCTCTTTCCTGTTGCGAACGAACTCACCCTCTGGCAGGAGGCCGCTCCCTTCGTTGTGGGGGCCGGTGCCCGGTTTGAAAGCCGCGGCGCCTTGGGGGGGACAGCGGCAGCAGCTGCCGTCGGTGCTCTTCGCCTTGCGCCTCCGGGCGGGCCGCTCCAGGCTCGAGTACCCGTCCGTGACGCAGCGGCCGCAGCGCGCGTTGTCGGCTGTGCTCGCCCCGGCGTCCCCCATGAGGCTGCGGGCAAAGCCGCCGGCGGCGGCGGCGGCGGGCAGGGACGTTTCGGGCAGGCTGCCTCTTCTCATGCTGTGCTGGCAGGGCAGCGCCCCGTGCCTCCGCGCGCTGGCGCCGGCGCCCGGCTGGCCCGGGGAGCCGTCCGAGCGGCTCACCTCTGGCGGCCCACCAGCGAGCGGGGTCACGTGACTCGCCGGGGCCCCCGCTCCCCGCCGCGGCTCGCTTTCCCGAGGCGCGGCCCCGCGGCCCGCAGGGGGGGAAGCGGTCTCCTGGCAGCCGCCGCGCGTTTCCACTGGATCACATGTCGGACACAGCTGGTTGCAATAGAATCTCCCTGCCCTCTCCCCGCGCGCCCAGCTCAGGCAGCCTCGGCTGTCAACGTGGACGGGGGAGCCCTGCCGCTCGGGTTCGGCGTCCGCGGACTCGCCCGCGCTGCGGTCGCGGGATATCCCGGCAGCGGGGTCAGGGGGCACGGCGCTGGCCGCTGTCTGGCAGCACTGAGTGTCCGCGTCTGCGGGGGGCGGGTGCAAACCCTGGAGGTCCACTGTGGGGCTGCCTCGCCGGCGTCGGGGCAGGCTGCAGTCCGCAACGCCCGAGCTATTTCTGGTAGGCGCAGATGTCGCCGTCCCCTGACCCTCGGCTCCAGTGGCAGAGCCGCCCCCCTCCTCGGGGGCCACAGCGACGCATAGAACTGAGGGATCCTCCTGGCCCTCCTCGCGCAAATTCATATCACAGAGCATTTAGAAATTAAACAGGTGTGTTTCTACCTTAGCTGGCCAGAGGTCAGATTCCTCCGAGAGACCAGTCGAGCGGCCATGCTCTTGGCAGGTCGCAAACAGCCAGAAAAGCCAACCCCCCCTCCAGCTATGAAAATCAGGCGAAGGACAGCGATCCGTGGAGAGGGAAGAATTTCCTGAGTGGACTGCCTGAGATTGGCGTGCACTTCACATATCAGCGCTGCGCCGTGTGGTCTGACGGGCCAGTTGTTCCGCTGCACTGTCACTGAAACCCCGTCTGGCCCCTCCTCACGCTCGCTGACATGCTCAGCCTCTGGAGGGCTCAGGAACTGGGAAAAACTGAGGAAGAAAAAACACACGTTAGCAACAAGACCGACACCAAACATCCCAGCAGAAACAAGAAACACTTGCATAAAACTATCATATTCGCACCTACACTCTCACCATTCTTTAGGTGGCTCCCCCAAAACAGTATCTCGCAGCATGACATACAGCCTTTTCAGCATTTATAAGCTGTTCATGTATTTTCTGAATAAACTCAGTAGGGAAGAAAGTATGCATGCAGAAAAACCAAGTCAACTATCTTGAAACTTCAGTTCAAGAGAAAGCAATTCTAGACAGCGGCACCTTTGCACATCACAATGAACTTACAACTGAAGGTGAGGCCTCTCATTTTTTATAAGAAAAAGACTCAAAGCACAAAGCGGAAAAGGTTTTCACTGCCATTCTTAGCAAATATTTGAGTTCCGCCCAGCCCTCCAGTTCCCTTTCCAGCTTAGAACCACACATTCGGTGGGCGCATGCATTAAAATATTTTCAGGGTTGACTCAACGAGAGAGCAAGAATTCTTATCAGTAGCTAGTTGTGTTGCGTCTACAGGAGTGATTTAGGCTACACATTCTTTCAGTAGCTCAGCACTGGCACATGTGTGGAAAAAGTCACTGAAGTCTACTTCCAAAAGGTCTCTGCGTGGCTTGGCAAGCGTTGTAGAAAGAGAAGTTTGACTTTTTTTCTTTTGGTCTGTATGACTGCGCACCCATCGAAGGGTGATGCATGCGTCCCCACTGAACAACTCCTGAACCACACTCTTCCCAGGAAACCTCACAGCTGTGCTGAATCTCACCAGTCTGACCGCAGCACAAAATCATGCTTGAAAAAACACGTGGGCAGCAGGAATGCAAGGCCTCTATAGGGGAGCGCAGTGCAAGAGGATTATGGGGGAGAATCGGCTGCATTGATTCTGGGTCAGTTCAGCTAGTCCAGGCCTACTCCCTGACTTAATTCCTCCCACACAAAAGGCAATAAATGAGGCGCCGGCAGAACTCGCCGGCTCTTTTCAGCGTTCAGCATCCTTGCAGCCACTATTTTGTCTCGGTAAAAAAATATGAGAAGAGCATATGGCCCACTTCTGACCCGACATACCCTATTACAATATCCACATACAAAACAAAACTGTGGGAGACTGCAGTAGATCTCTGTGAATATAAACAGCAAAGGACAAGTTTAATTTAAAATGCAGAAGACTAGAATAGATCTTTACTAGCCTCGAGGAATATCTGTCTTGTGCAAATCCCTAATATACATAATTTATTTACAGTGACTACCTTGCAATGAGAATCAGTTATACCGAGCATCAAAATTTAACTATCACTTTATGCATGCGTGTAGAAAAATATATTCTAGTAAAACAGTACTTACAGTTAATGTGGTGATTTTAACCTAAATGTAAAGTCCAGTGAAAACCAAGAGAGAGTAACCAGTATGCCCATACTATTAGGTGTATGGTGCTGTGTGGTTTTCACAGCCAGCAACTGATAACCTGGCAAGACCTAACAGCCACACACAGCCTGCCAGTGAGAGGCCGTGACGTGGGAGACCACGAATCTAATGTCCTCACGCGGACATCTTTGTGCCATCTTAATCAGAATTTTCAAACCACAGCTTCCACTGAATCAGAGCAGCCAAGCTGCAATGGCCTACATATGAGCAGTTCAGCTGCGGCTAGGGGGATGGGTACACCATTACTCTCTACAGGCCAGAGGAGTACTCACAGCCAGCGCTCACCTACACGAAATGAACAAGCTTCTCTTTACAACAACTCGGATGGACCCCACGAATCAAGGCTTTGTGTAGCCTACTCTCGCAGACATCAGCGATTGCGGCACACAGTAACTGCTGTTACATAACTATTGTTGTTGGGAGGTCTAAGCTCATGGACTGGGCAGCAGTGTCTAGCTCCTGCATAACTGCACTTTTTGACCTGACTGCACTTCATGCCTCTAATGTCCTGGGACCTTGCTCAGGACCCTTCCCACCGTCACAGCATTCCAGCAGGACAATGCACGCCCATAAGCAAACACATCCTTCTCACCACAGGAGAATGTGAGTGACACCATGGATGCCCTTTGCACCCTGGACTTGGGCCCCATTGAAAATTGTGGCATGAGCCGGGATAACTTGTGGCCTCTTGAGGCTCTGAGAACAGAAAAAGGCACAATGCTTGTCCAGATCCTGTAAGACCGACAGCAACCAGGTGCAAAAAGGGAGACACCGCAGACGTGCAGCCTGCAGAGCTCCACTGGCGGCCACACCTGCAACTATCCCGTCGCTTTCGAAGGAGACCCCTGTTGAGTAACATTTGTTGCCAACAATCAGCATTATGAAATTACCTTTGCCATCTATGATTAATGAAATCTCACTGCACCCTCAGCATGAAAGTCTTCCCTGATAATATAATCCTGGCAAAGAACACCCCAAACAGCCAGCAGCAGTGCCCAGCTTTCCCTACACTTGACATTCAGTAGGTTAAATCACATGTCCAACCACCTCTCTGACTACAGAGGTAATGCACTCATGCTCATGCAACAGTCAAAGTCATGCATATTACAGTCACTGATGAATGAGTAATTAAATCAAGCTGATGCCAAAAACATTAAGTAAACATCTACACTCCATACACTTTTTTTTTTCTTTAAATCATATCTAAATTAATCAAGTTTCCGTTAATGCACACTCTATTTTGAGTTACATCAACAGTTGGTTCAGTTTAGACATGGCTGTGACCTCAGGCAAAATGTACTGGAGTTCTGCATATTACAGAAAGCGTGAACAATAGCAACCAAATGCACGGCACTTCAAACAGATCAAAACTTGGCATTGGGGTTTTCCTGGATTTATCAGAGGGAAAATCTCCAGATATGCCCCTTGTAAAAACAACCAATAACAGTTTGAAAAATTACTTCAGCTGCGTTATAGTCAGGAAATATTCTCATTCAAGAAAAATTCTTGCCTATCTAAAAATGTTTCAGTACTGTACAGCATTGGGAGTCGCACATACAGTAAAGTGTCACATGGTCTGAACGACAGACGAGCTCCCCTACCAGACTATTCTACATATCTCCCCGTGCTTTACTCACGAGGTTACAGCGCAATGCACAGCTGTGATTTGCTGATACACCTTTATAGCTGGGAAAGCAGTTAAATGACCGGTGCCAACAGTGCACACTGATTTTGTTTCTCACGCCTGTGAATCACACAGAATGCTTTCACTTCAGACAATGCCAAACCTGTCCCTGCAAAGACTCCACAATCTGATCACACTTAAGTGGAGCATGAGAACCACAATTTACGCCTCTTTATCTGTCACAATCACAGATCAACTCTCCAGCAGGCACACAGAACAGAAAGTCTGCGCTGAATGAGTTTAGCTGAATGAGTTCTCTGTGAGCTGATCAAAGTTCTTTTGTTATCAGGCTAGAAGCCATTAGGAATATACAAAGTTTTATTTCATTTCAGAACACTGACACACATTCACAGGAGAAAAACAAAACATGCAGGGAAGCAGTACATCGGAAAAACATCACACATACACTAAAAAGTAATCTTCAAATACACCACTGAAGAAGATTATATGCTTACCTTAACAGTGCCAACTCCTTGATCCAGACAGAGCAGCGAGTAAAAGAGGTGTGCGCTGAAGTTGTTTTCTGCAGATCCACGCTTTCCCTCCCTTCTGGTGCTCAGCACTGAACAAACTGCGAGGGAAAGGGAGGCACTTTAATGATCTCTGAGGGTTGGGCCTTCTGACAAAGTCTGGCGAGACCAACTCTGACACAGTCACTTTTATTGAACACAAACACTGCTGAAGCTAGCGTGTGGTTTTAATGCTGTTTGAAAGGAAAGCTACATCCATAAAATATTTGGCTTGGCAACGTTTCAGCATACATTGACACACATTCAGCAGAGAAGTTCATGGGAAAAATGACCTAAGAGGGCCTGCACATCTGTAGCATGCACATACATACATACTACTACATGAAAATACCTTTACGTATGTAAATATGACACACACACACACACACACACACACAAAGATATATATATATACACACACATATACACACACACACACACACACACACACATATATATATATATCAACAATGAGCTTTTTTGTACAATAAAAATAACATTTTTGAAATAACACATCTGTGGTACATGCAGCACCAAGCCTTCTCTGTCTTCTGGTATTGCAAAGACAGGGTTACATTTGTGAAAGCTTACAGCTTTGTTCTTATTTTCTCTTCATTAATTTAAACAGATTAAAAACGCTGTCAGAAAAGCATCGCTAAGTGCTATCCCACCAAAGAACCAGTAACTCCATTAGGTCAAATTTCCCATGCTTTGCTCTGCTGCGTGCTGTTTGAATGGAATAGTGCAAACTTGGCAGGCTAGGGCAGCAACTGATAACTACATACTATGGAACGTGTGCTGCTCAGATGAGGGTGTGTCACCATTTCCTTCTGGCAAAATGTTTCGAGTTTCTCGTTTGGTTCCATCCAGTACAAGGTGTGCCCAACTCTGTCAGGCTCTATTTCACAACGCAGAAACTTTGAGGACAGCTAGGGTGCTGGCATGAGAAACCAGTCCCATCGTAAGTGTCTGCCAGGGCATACCAAAAATTCATACAGCCCTTTGACTTGGCTTTGGTTGGTGTGCATGACTGAACACTTTTACTTGGTTTCTCTCACCAATACTTACTTTTCCATGGAGACTAAATTTAAGATGGAGTCACTGCACATATTTCTGTTCTGATGATAATTTTGAGTTAACTGGCTGATGACTTTTCAGAGAACAGGTTTAGATGCCCCTTAATAGAACATTTTAAATCATAGGCAGGCCACACAATGAAGGGATCCACCCTCTTGCAAGACAGACAGCAACATCTTTACTTAGGACTATGAGAAAATCTCTTCAGTTTGTATGAGAAAAACACATTTAACTCTTTTTTTTTAAAGAAGTATATGAATGACCTCACAACAGCCCCACAAAAGCCGCAAGAAACTGATTAGATTAGCAGCAGTTGTTCAACATTTTCCTTGGACACTTTTTTCGTCATCAGGAAAGCGTGCATTGTAATAACCCTATATGAAGTTGTTTAAACGCATCTGCATGGGGACTAGCACGGCAGCTACATAACAGAACAAGTCCAAGGTAAGTGTGGCATTCCTTTCGTCATTGTTAATGAACTCTAGCCATTACGGTTAAAAAACAGAATTCACAACCTGAAGGTTGCTGGTTCAAATCTTTGTTCTGGCACTGCAGCTACACTTTCTATACCTTTGAACAGGGTATGTGACCTGAATTGCTTTAGTTAAGAGATCCAGTTGTATAAATTAACGAAATGTAACAATGTAAGCTATGCAAGCGTCCTTAAGATAAACATGCATTTAGGCCCACATTCTTCGTCTCACTTGTCTCTTATCTTACCTTGCAGTTTCCCTTAATTGTATGCAATCATCACTGACTACACAATACTCAAGGAACTGGATACATGACTGTAAGTAATGCCTGCATGAACAGGAATTTACAAAGAGATGATCTGGTCCCAAAGCATAGCATTATAAAACTTCTAATTTACAGTTACAAACAAAACAAAAGCAAAACAAAAGATTCAAAAGAAATTGTTGGTTTCCTCAGTTTATTTTGGAAATGGGAGTTTTACTGTATAAGTCATTTTCAAGCTTTACCATTTCATTTATACTGCAGCCTTCCAGCCATACTAGGTACAAACCAACACTTTCCGTTGCTGTAAATGTCAAATGTAACTTAAAGCAACCTGTTGCCAGATCAACTACATTTTCTCCTAGCAGTGTTTGGCAGGATTATTTAAGTGTTTTTCAAATACCACCCCTCAGACAGATGACATTCACGGCATCTGTACATCGCCAGCTCACAGTCTTCTTATGGGGAAGCAACAATAAACAGAGGCAAAGCAGGCAGGGGTGTGTGTGTGTGTGTGTGTGTGTGTGTGTGTGTGTGTGTGTTGGGGGACGACTGCTGTCAACTTGCATCACTCTTTCAGCTGCCCACATGAAATACAAGCCATGTGACTCAGACCCAAGATTCCATCGTTTCTCAGCTCTTTGATATGTTAAGTGCGACTTAAAGAAATCATAAAAATCGGAGCAAAAACCCCATTTTCCCTAATATTATTCTTATTACTAAGCCACACTACTTAGGTCGAATGTTAACAATGGGAGAGTCGCAAACCATTATTACTGTCAAATATGTACTATTGGTCAGAATCACTCATTACCTCAGAGAGATTTTGGAAAACAACACAGAGCAAAGCTCCCATCAATTGACAATGCCATAGTAGCCTTTACCAGAGACTGGGAGTAATACCCAGAAAATTATGAAATCAGTACAAAATGGGAAAACCACACAGAACCTATTTCATTGCAAACGTCTAATAAGCATATGGAACTGATTAACAGGCAGGGCCACAGACGCCAGTGGAACTGAATAAACTGGTGCATGAAATAATGTGTGGACTGTTTCGGTGAGGGGAGTGAAGGGGGGGAGGCGGTGGATACAGATACTGGTGGAGACTGAGAGACAGGAGGGAAACTTAACCCAACTTCATATCCATATGCTGCGCTTGTCCCGTGGCACGCATGAGCCATGCCTATCTTGCATTTTGTACTTTTTTTTGTTAACTCTTTTTCAGCTTTTTCAAAGAACAGCCACATCCACACAGAGGTGCAGAGAGAGCGAGAGAGTGCGAGTGAAATGTCTGCCGTTTTCCTTCTGTGTGTGTGTGTGTGTGTGTGTGTGTGTGTGTGTGCTTTGAGACAGAAGCCCCCTTGCACATCTTACCCCCGACCACAGCCATCCTATTACAGTCATCCTGCAACTATTTCAGAGTCTGGCAATACAGAGGATCAAGGGTCATTCACATTCTGCTTGGTAAAGGCTTTCACTTACCGGCAGCCTCAATAGGACCAACAGTCTCGTTACCATGGCATGCTGAACAATGTGGTGGTGGGGAGCGGATGAGCAGGGGCGGGGGGCTAGATCCGCGACCAACACATATCAACAACTACAAACGCAGACAGACTGATCTTTGTAATGAATGTCAGATCATCTTTCGAAAGTCGATTCTCGATTCACCACTGTCCTGAGTGGAACACAAAAGTCAAAATCTACACAATTTACTTTACACTGGTAAAGTACTGAGCTTCCTGTTGTGACACTTTTTTCAGCAAGTAAACTGGCAGCATAGCATTTGGAAAATAAAATTCCTCCACCCCTCCCAAACAAAAAAAAAAGAAAAGCAGACAATCTGGCATCTGGCAAGAGACATGTTTATATAGTGACCTGTTCAAGACGGAAACTTAGTTCTCTTCCATCACATATTCAGTGACTGGCTGTCTCTTGTACATTCATTTCAGCTGTCAGAATTCTTGGTTGCACCTAAAGATGACCCTCCCATCATAAGTTCACAGAACTACTGCAATTTGGGACATACCTGCTACAACTCTTGCAGACAGGAGAAGAAAACAGTAAGAGTTGGCTCCTCAGACTAAATGGCAAAAAAAAAAAAACTATCCAATTTCAAAACTGGTCAATCCAATGTTCAAAATGGAAAATATTGTCGAATGCTGTAAAATCATAAAAACACATGATAATTTCATGAACGTCTATAAACGTCACTCGAGCGATGCAAAGAAAGGAAAGCACTGCATGGTGAGTGAAGAACACACCCACTTGGAAATTGTTTTTTACTGCTACCTCATTTTGACACATGAGAAGCACTGTATAAATAAAGTAGCGTTATTGAACAGTATCAACATCACATATCAAATTTGACTGGATGGCATCTTCTTTTGCTGGTTACTCTGCCATTCTGCATTCAAAAATAAAGAGGCGATATGCAACCTAATATTGTGTTCACGCAAGGGTTACATTGAGGGACTTGGATGAGAAATCCACTTTCCTCTGCCGGTTCCAAGTAAAAAATCTAACGTGCGGATGCTAGTGGCAACTCTTCGAAATGTTGAACAGAACACAGTTTATCTGTCTTCCTGGGCTACTGGGTAGATTTATTCACATAGTTCTATAAAATCCTTAAAACACAGGTACAGACCTCTAGACTACTCTAATGCAGCGTGACCAAACTGCAATCATTATTAAAACAAGTCTATATGGTTAACGAAGAACTGTTTTCTGAGAGAAAAGGTTTTCTGCAAAATTCATCGAAAGAAGAAGTGTATTTCAGCAATAAACTTATTTCTATACCGTTCCACTAGGGAAAAAATTCGAGCCACTTAGCCAATGATGGATGTGTTTTTGCACAATGTGTTCCCATGGTGCCAAAAAAATACATCAAAAGCACAGTTTTCTTCCCGATTTTAGCACCACGTTGGGGTTAAAGGTTAACAACCAGTATCCCCAGGGAGTTTCAGCAGACATAAACATTGCCTACCTACAAAACTTACACTTTTCCTGATGAAAGAGGACCATTGTTCTTGCGAAGATGCGTAACGCAAATGACGGCGCATCCACCTCACATCTCGAATGTTTGCAGTAGAGAAAATTCAATCCGTTTTGAATGAGTGCACGCAGTGGACAAAATTTTATGTAAACCAGTCAGCAAGCTATAACTAGCTTGCGTTGTCAAATGTGGGATGCATGTAACGCTACCATTGCTAGGGTCGAACCGTAGTCAGAGCAATAAAATGTCTTTGTAATTAACAGCAAGTTTGTTAACTAGCCAGTTAGCCAGCCACGAGGCTGGTTTGGCGCCACTAACTAGTTAACCTATCTAACAATAAAACGCTGGAACAGCTGACTAAAAAGCCAACATGGTCCCGATGCTAACAGTCGTACACGTAACGACATATGCGGCAACTAAACTTTCGCACGCCTACATTACCTGCTTTCTGACCTGTAGTACAGTGCGTGTAGCCAATGCTTAATATCATCTTAAAGCGACAGAAGACGGCTTCATCTTGCACGCGTTTGTGCGCGCTAGCTATAGCTACCGTAAACTTGATTCTTTCACTTACCGCACTCTCAATGCACAGCCATATAAAGTTGCTGTTTAGACGCAGGATCTCAGGTTCATGTGTCCGTGTATGCTTTACAGCATTTGTTAGTATTTTAAGCATTCACGTTTCCGAAGAAGTAAAAGGAAATTCACCATCATCATTAGCGGGTTAGCAGCGTAGGGGTGATGTACTGAACAGAGGCTTTGAATGAAGGACAATAGCAAACGTAACTGCGCTACGATAAGCAGATAAAGAGACGTTTTCTGTGTCACACCATTGGAATGTCTGAGCTAACTGTGTTCTCAAAAGCCCCAACCAGGGCTTACACACAGGCATTGTAGTAGTCCGACAAGATTCCTTTCGACTGCAATCTGCAACCAGCTACAAGGAGTACTACAAGGTGCCTTTTACACACTTCCCCGTTGAAAACGGCTGTCCTGTCTCAAGAACAAGAGCACAGTTCAGCTGACGCTTTAAGAAGTTCGGCATCGGTCTGATCAGATCGCTGCTGCCAAAATCTTTCAGAGATAGACACAGAATGCAGTTCAGTACGGCAAAGTGGAGACTGCTGGCCGCTGAGATTTAACTATTGTTTGGTACATATGAATTTAGCTTGCGGTATCTGTCTAGGTTAATTATGTATGTGTAGGATACTTACCGGTATTTACAGGCATTGAAATGACTTGTCTGCTTTCTCAAGCAACGTAACTGAAATGAATGTGATGATAAAAAGGGGGAGGATTGAGAGGAGCTGTAGAGTTCAGGCAAAGGATAAAGAGGTTTGGTCCAGTTTGGGAACCCCAGAGGGACAAGACTTGAAGCTGTTTTTGTTAGCCTAAATGATGAAAGATTTGAGTTGTTACAGTGTCAGAATCTCTTGTTTTCTGAGAGCTCAGCTGCATTATAGGCCATTTTCCATAGATTGCATGAACTACAGCATGCATCTCCTGCGAGACCTATTTTTAAAAGGTAGAATACACATATTTTAATATCAATTGTTGATACAAACATGGCAACAGGACTGTCTCACGTATATATGTGCCACATCCACACAGTTCAGGTGTTTTATGATTGGATTCATGTATTTGTTTCAGTGAGTTTCTAGTGTAGTTTTAAAATTCTCATTGAGATCTAGCATCAGATACACTGTCAGTATTGACTGATGATTCAGTTTTTAAAAATCACGGAACATAACGCAACACATTGAGGAAAACTTCAGATCATTCCGTTTCAATTGATCATCTCATTGCATCCCCTACAGAAACATGCAAAACTTGCTGTGCAGTGTTCTTTGCAATTGCTCAACCGGAAACCGCTTGTTTCTTTTCCAGAATGCTTGGTTGACAATGTACAGTTGTCAAGAAAAGGAGGCCTGTGCCAAGAAATGTAGTTTTACTGTGTCCTGCTGTAGCTTGATTTCCCTGCACGACAGTCTCTATGAACATTTACTGTAGTAAGACACTGGAAGCATTCCAGATAGGCTTCCCCACTGTACCATTTAGCGAGGCATGGTCTAGCATATTGTTGGTGCTGGAAACAGTGCGCGCTGCGGCCTCAGAGGGGATGGCTGCCAATACCTGCTGAACGCTGGCCAGATGTGTGTCGTTCTGGAAGATTTGCAATGATTTTCCAATTCCCTTTACCCTCTAGGAGGGAACTCTTATGCCATCCAGAAGGAATGTGCAATCCCTCCACCCCCGTCCGACTGTCACATGTAATCCAGCAGCTATGCGTCGAACCACAACTCCCTGCTTGCGCTTCAGTAATAAAACCATAGAGCTCGTTCTGGGGTTGCGAGTCAGCCAAGCAGGCGTGCATTTCTCCGCATGAGGTTGTGCGGGTTTGAGACGCTCGTGTTTAAATGCCTGGGGCTCTTTGGGTGAAATTTCTCATACTGACTCCATTTTAGGTTTGTATTGGCTATGGTTTACACTCATAGTCTTATACAGTGTCTCAGCTTAAACATTCTGTAATAATGACATACAAGCTGTATACTTTTGTTGTCTGGATTCATACTACGAAATTGATTCGTTTTTTGAAAATCACATGATATAAAGCTTACACCATTATGAGTTGTAAATTGTGGAGTCAATAACTTGCAATTCTTTTCTAATCCTTTAGAGTGATTCACAACCCCATATCTCCACAATGATTCTATGGACTTGATTTAATTTTGGGCAACTGATCTTGTTTGTGTATTATTTGAGTACATCTCATTATCCATTATTTTTATTATATAGATAATGTTTCTTGTAAGACTGACGTTCTCAGGTGATGTAATCCAAATAAAGTCCGGCACAGTGCTCTTTTTTTCCTTTTTTATTTGTTTGCGTTAATATTTTTTTATTTCGTGTTGTTGATTTTGGAAGTTATTTAACTATTTACATAACCTGTTTAGCCAAAACCTTTACATCCTCGGTCATAAACCTGGACTATGTTTGCATCATGTACCATGGACCATTTTGGTTGACTTCTGGCGAGGAAAATGCCCTATAAATGCCAGAAGTAGATTGTAGTCTATTTCAAGGTCATTTTCGCCCTCTGCTGGAGTCATGCATTCAATACATCATGTGAGGGAAGAAATCCCTGAATGGACACATTTGCAAAAAAAAAAAAGATGAAATTGCAGAAAATGGTGACAACACACTTGATATGATTAACGATTAAATGAAATTTCACTGTGTGCACACATAGAATATACTTCAACACTAATTAGTTTCTGTATATACAAGAATAGACATTGTTTTCTGTAAAAGGGAAATCCCTGCTGCAGCGTGAGATACAGTAAATATGAATCACAAACCCCAGTCTTTGCTCCTAGCTGATAACCTTTGGCACAACATTCAGGCCAAAATTCATCTTAATCGCTTAATGTGTTTTGACCCTTGTTTAAAGTAACACATTTAAGTAAATACATGTTTTTCCTTGTCTTTTCTCATTTGTTTTAGGATGTTGATTTCAGAACATCATACTTTCTTAATCAGTCACAGAAAGTTAGGGGCCAAGCAAACCACAGTTAGACACAGGCATGGTTAGATTGATTCTTGGTCTAGACTTCAATGGGGGTTAAAAGGAAGAGCTATATTGAATTTATATAGCATGCTTTCAAAAAGACACCAATTAGAATTTCTATTCAAAAGGAACTTGGAGGCCTGTTTGACATCAGATCAAACACTGCAGTGAAGACTTGCATATTAGTAGTCTTTAAAGGGCTAAACCTAATGGACAGGCATTCATGTACAATAACAAAACAGGAAAATGAACACAGAAAAAGTGACAATGGCTCTTAAATGGTGTCTACAACACTAGATAAGCACATGACCTGATGCAATGGGTTTTGTAGAAAACAAAACACCTCTCACAAGCTGCTCTATTGATCTGCTTCAGGTCCTGTAGCTTTCAGTTAAGCAGTGAGTAAACTTTCCTTCTTTGATATGATTTAGTCAATATACTTAGCAGTGCTGCAGCATTGCAGTCTGTCCCTTTGGGAAAGCTTATATTTCAAGATGGTGTGGTGTGGCTTTGTAGAGGCTGTTGTTGGGGGGTGGAGGTGGTATCCAAATACACTACTATTTTCATCTTTGGGATGACAGCTGCTGTAGTATTTACATTCACAGGAACCATTTGAAAATGCCTTTTGAAATTCTTTTGCAGAAATAAATGCTATGAAAATGCATCTGCACACAAAAGCCAAAATTATATGGAATGTTATACCACACTAGAGTCTGGCACATTCTATTAAACAATGGTTTTTTAGGTCTTGAGCTATGCCAGAGAAAACCTTTTTTTAAATGGAATATTTTGTTACAATGTATTTCAAATATCATTGTCACTTCAAGTTTCAGAGTAGTGTCTCTAAACATGAGCTCTACTGTGGATCATTCAGAACTAGAACATTTCCTCTTGCTGTCAGCTATGCTCGAATGTTCTGAGGGAAGAAATGATGTTTCTTATTTAGGTGTTTGTGGCAAAAATACTGGTCATATAACTGGTGTGTTTCTTTGTTGCATTTCCTTGTTTACATTGCACAGTTCATGGCAGCTGTTTTCTTCCTATTACGTAACTGCTTTATTTGCTTTAGTGTCCAATTGATCTTTTTCACTGAAATACAGATTGCACAAGAACACAGATAAAGCCAAGAGAACAATAAGCACAACGTCCAAACCAGTACTCAGATCTCTACATATAGTTCAGTGTGGTATTTTGATGTACTGAATTCCAACTGGATGGAGGAGAACATGTGGAATCCCGCATACTGTATTCCTTTGAAACCATGAACCAAAAACCAAAAACACTTGGTGGTTGCAGGCACATTACAGCAAGGGTAAGTCCCCTTAAGTGCAGAACAACAAGGGGGGTCAAAGTTTTCGGGGTGGTGCTGCTTCATCCTGCTTGCCAAGACTGTTGTAACTACATGAAGTTCAGCACTTTTTTTTATAAATGATTACCATGCAATATATGGAACTGAAATACATGTATTTTCAACAGAAAGCTGTATGGTAATGTGAACAGCAATACAATGTGATTACTCTGATAATGATTTTTATTGTAAAGTTGTTAAAGTTGGCAGCAGTGTGGTGTAGTGGGAAGGAGCAGGGCTTGTAACCAAAAGGCTGTTGGTAAAATTCCCTGCTAAAGTGCTGCTGTTCTACCCTGGGCAAGGTACTAAACCAAGAATTGCTTCAGTAAATATCAAGCTGAATTAATAGTTAACATGCAAAAAATGGAACAGCATCTCCTAAATGACAATTATATAATTTTATACCTGTTTTTTTTTTTTTTTTTACCAAGAAGTGTTCTTTCATGACAGTGCAACAACCAGGAATGTGTATCATTAATATCATTACTAAAGGAAAGGTTTGTTAATACTGCCCCAAAAAACAAAAACGCATTTAGCCAACACAGTAATAAATATTTTAATGTTTTCAATTTCATTAGAATGAGTCAAGGGAATACATGCACTGAAATGAATCATATTTCTCTGCAATTTGTATCTGCCAAAATATATCTGAACAATACAAAATGAATAACTTGTAAAATTATAATTAGAAAAATATCAAACATTCACAGTGACTGTGAAATGAACTATATGGATTCCTACAAGATGGACGGTTTCTTGTATTTTTATGAAAGACTTACAGTTTTTCATGAGAGAACATAAAGGCTGACTGACAAATTACTTTATTTAAATTATGAATGGGGATTTTTGCCCCAGTTGTTAAAAGTCATTTAGACTAAAAAATGTGCATCTATTCCATCGTGCTGACAAAATATTTATTTTACAATATCTATGTATTTTGGACAATGAATTCAAACAAAGACCTCTAAAGTAGTGTGCAAATGCATATCTTACAATCCTCATTAACTATAAGGCAAGTTTTCAACATTCATGGTCCCATATATCAGATGAAGTCACTTTATGTTATGCAATACTTACGTAAGCAATCAATGGCAACAGGTAATTATAGAGGTCACATAAAAGTACTGAGCACTAAGAGAGTACTAAGATAGTCTGTCATTAATCAGTAATAAATTTGGCCAAAACCTTTGCTCTCCAACTAAATGTCATAAAATTTAAAAACTCCATCCTCAACACTGCAAGACAATCATGAAGTAAACTTAAATCAATTTTTTTTGTTGTCACAAGCAGACCAACTTTATGACCAATGCTACTACAGTATTTAACTATGGTAAATCATTATACTTTTACACCAACAGTGACAGAAAACAGTTAACGAAGGAATAAATAAATACAATAAATTAAACAACAGACAAAAAAGTACAAAAAGTACAGTACTGTTGTTTTCAAGGGAAAAGGTTCTGCAAGAACATCAAGAACACCATGACTCAAAGAGAACAAGGACAGAGTTGAAACATGTTTCTCTCAGGAAATGGTGTTCTGTGCTGAGTCACACTCCTTCACTACAAACTCATCAGGCAATAACAGCAAAAAACACAGCCTGCGAGACATCAGTGCAATTATGCTTGATCACAGTTTAACTGGAAAGACAGCATCTACAGTATGCATATTGGGTATAAATTCAGGCACTGTGCTGTTAATTCATTTGCAACAGTTTAAACAATTATTACTGGATGGATTAATAAAAAAACACCATTTTATTCCAAACAGCTGTGCAATATCATCTGAGTGTCCACAAATGTTATCATTTTTTATTTGTGAATGTCCTTGTCCTTGATATGTAAATTTGCCTTTCTAAGATATATCCCATTTTTTTCCTAAAAACAACGATTTAATAACCACAATGTATGAGGAGAGTACAGAGAAGAGCTACATCCAAAGATATTGCTCTACTCTTTAAGTGTTTTTTTTTTATCACACCTCTATACTTGTAATGTTTCCAAAATGCCACATATGGGTTGACAAGGAAGCAGATTTAGTAATATTTCAAACAGCAGCTCTTGGAAGTAAGTTAACTGAAATAAGACAAACTAATCTCACATGAAATAAGTAATTCATTAGTGAATCAATCTGACTTTAGCCATCTTTGTCAACATTATTTATTAATTTATTTTGCTGTACAACAAACTCTGTGAGTTGACCTGAGGCCCATTATAAAATGCATATGTCCCTCTTGAATCTTAAAGCTCAACTGAAAGTTTAGCCAAGGGACCTTTAGTAGCATAATAAAAAAATAAAATGAAAAAGAACAGTATATCTGTTTTATTGCTGAGCACTTCAGAATGTTGTGCGTGTCTCTGAGGAAAATTTTACAATTACATTGTCTTGTAAACCTTATTTGCGAATGCATCTTATTGTTTTGGTTTACAGCATCAAAATAACCTGCTCATGCACAGTAACAGACCAAAGTCTAAACATTGGCATCACTAGGGCTTCCTCTCCCTTCAATAAGGAGGTTTTTGACTGGACAGTCCTCTCCAATGAAGGGGTTTATGTGGCTGTGCTCATTCCTTGCTGTTTCTTGCACTGATGTACCACTTCCTCAGGGCCACTCCGGTTGTGCTGCCGATGACACACAGGGCGCCGCCGAGACTCCACCACGTGGGCGTTCGGCTGAGGAAGAGGAACTGGAAAATGAACGCCAGCAACACATCCATGGTCCTCATTAAGGCGACGGGCCCGGCTTTCTCCAGCTGCAGCGCTTTGGTGAGGAACGTCTGCCCTGCGATGCCCAGAACCCCGATCAACATGAGAATCCACCGGTCCCAGCCGCAGTAGGGAACGGTCCACTCGTCGATGACGAACATGGTGATGACGTACTCGATGAAGCCGATGACCGCGTAGTACCACACCGACAGGTAGTAGTGGACGCTCTTCCCCATCTTCCTGAGCACGACGAAGGTGCACGCCGCCCCCACTGCCCCCATGAAGGCCGCGATGGTGCCCTTGATGTGGTTCTGATAGTCCCCCTCTATTCCCGAGACCCGGGATCCGAAGAGGAACGGGGGTCTCGCTATCAGTATGACGCCTGTCAGTGTGAAAATAGTGAAGACAAAGTCCCAGATGGTGCACTTCTCCTTGAGGAATATCCAGGCCAGCACAGCGGTGAAGACTGGGTTGCTGAAAACGATGACGGTGGCATCAGCCAGGGGCATCTGCTGAACAGCGTAGTATAACAGGATCATGGCATTCGATCCCAGGAACCCTCGCAGGAACAGATAGATTCGCTTGCCTTTTGGTCCAAGGAACCCAATTCTATGAGAAATTAAAGAAGCAGATTTAAATACAGGTCATAGATAGCAGAGCCCTTTATTGCCAATATTAATACTGGCAAGGAGTCTCTGTACCTCTTTCCATAACAGCAATTCACTTGATCTATTAAGCAGCCAATGAAGTTCTTTGCCTGCTGACAGTGCTGAACTTCAGGTTGTGAAAAGACCTTTAAAGAAACACTGGCAACTTACTTATAATAAATCATGGCGGGAAGCACAAAGACCATCTGGAAGAAGCAGCGGATTGCACTTATTTCCACAGCATGGATGCCATCTATTTTCTTCACTAGGAGAGCCACAATGGAGAAAAAAACAGATGCCAGCAAGGCATATACTAGGCCTAGGCCTGCACATGCTGGTTTCTTTTCAGGAGCTAAAAGAAGACAAATGAATGTGTCAGACATTAGGCACTGCAGTTTCGTTTTTTATATATAGAAATATCTACACTTTTTAGCAATATTTTGCCTTACAGTATTTAAGTATTCTTGCTGATGGCTTGAATTAATTGAGCAACACCCTGAACAATAGACATTAATGTTCACCATTGTGTTGGATTTAAATATTGATATTTTTTTACTAACTTTTTCATATGAGAAACTCTACTATATTGGTGGTTAAGAGGAAAGATGGCATTTGTACACCTGAGAAAATTTCTGTACATGCAAAAGGGAGACAAAAAAGATAAACGAACAAGAAAAATAAACAAACAAGGCTTGAACATTGCTTCTTTCAAGCACCACCACATGCTTTTATTTTAGATACAACACGCTGGCTGACATTTATCACTGAAAGTCTGTACAACTGTCATGTCAGCTTTTGTTTTATAAAATGAAAGACTGTTGTTGTTTTATAAAAATTGTAAGAAGCAGTGTGTGTGAATTAGCCTATGTGGTGTGAAATCACAAATTACACAGAGCTCATTGCTAATAGTTGTCACATTGGAATTTCATTTGGTATAGAACAGTTATGATAAAATTTGTATTTTGACCCAGGCGCTCAATGATTTGGGAGGGAGTAGCATTAAAAACATAATTTATTTCGCAGCTGGAGAGTGGAGAAAGTTCTTATTCGGGCCTACATACATTTATGATCATTAAATTTCTCAAAATGTCAGTTCAACACTAGACAAATTTAATACCTGTTGGTGAGTGGGCATATCTGACACTATGCCCATTCAGGTCATGATGATGCCAACATTGGAAAAGTGCCAATTTTTGCCAATTTCCCACTAGGAACTGGACTGAGCTCATTCAACACGGAGCCTGGAATACAACATATTTCCATCAATCAGGACAACTGTTGTAAGCAGGGAGAGTCCTCAGGTTGTAAGATTCAGATTTTAAGTTAGTTAGTTAAAAATGGTTGAATTTAGTCTATCCAACACATGACACACTGCATAACTAATTAGAACATGACTGAGTAGAAAAGTTTGAGCACAATAAACAAGTTAGTGCTACAGACAACTCAATAAAACTGCACAACAATAGAAAACCCACTGAAAGTTTATTTCGAAATAAACACATAAAATTAAGTAATATTTTGCATAAAACTCAGTAATGAAATTAATTTTAGTTTAATTTCGTGTTGCTCCTGTTTTTAGAACTCTCAATATTTAACACAGTGACGATACCGTCACCAGTGACGAAAAATATTCTTAATATTCTTTTTCTGTTACCTTTGACACCTGTATTATCTTTTTTTTTTTTTTTTACAGTTAAAAGGCGTAATAAAATATCGAACAGAATATAATGTAGTTACAAATAATAACGATGCGGTTTTTACTGATACTGTAATTAAATACAAAACTGTGCCTTAAGGTTATTTTCACTTGCCGGTGAAAAAAAGAAAATGCAGAGTCATGCAACGGAAGCTGGTGTATCACATTCACGTAGCAGAGCTGGTCAGATAAATGCTAAATTCACGTTATTAATATTTCGCTAATTAGTGGCAAGAAAACATACGTGGTGACAATACTTGTATATTTTATGATATTGAAGCCTGGGTCTTGAAGAATAAATCTGACCTTTGTGACTTATTAGCCTAAATATTAGTAGTTACGCTGGTTACATAACGTACCCGGCAGAAAGGTCTCCGGTTCTTAACAGCTTCTGAAGTTTATCAAGTTTATGTAGCATAGCAATGGCTCCGATGTAATGGTCTGTTCAGCGACTAAGCTGACTTGCTAGTTAGCTACATTTCAATTTAATGTGGCAACTGACTAAAAGTCGACAGCGACAAGAAACGGAGGTACTGCCAACAGCGACTCTTCTGTATTTACGGAACAAGTGTTAAGCTCCGTCGCTGTAACCTACCTTTCGAAAGTACGCTTCCCCCTGCGGCCGCCGTGTTGGGATCACTTTCTCCGCAACACATGGCCAGACAGAATCGTTTCGAAGGCTTTGGGTTTGATTCGCCAGCATCCTGCGGCATCCTTGAGTCCCCTCCATCATCACACACATGACAGTTACTGTGCAAATGAATCTTCTCAGCTTTCTGTTCATCTCCACCGCCGTCAACTATGTCAAAAACCTCGACTCTGACGTCTTCCTCTCTTCGAGGGATAACCGATAAAACATCGTCGTCATCGTCTGCGGAAGCTGCTCTATAGCTGTAATCACCCATTTTCAGATGCAACAGGTGAGCATGCCTTGTGCAGGAGTGGTCCTTCACAGTTCCCTGAAGAGTAATGAATGAAGTTTAATAAGTAACCTTGGTACATAGTGTACAGCTCACCAATACCGTAAACTTTGCCGCTAGGGGGAGGAGGGCAAAACGAGTGACATTGAACCGCTGTCAAAGAAGGTTGGACAACCATAACGTTGCACAATGTTGTTCCAAAGCGAGCTATTAATAAACAGGTCCGTAAATCAATAATGTAGACGGTAAAACAATTTATCACCTCGCAACTGTCAACGATTTAAACGCGAAGTAACATGTTGTAGTCACTTTGCTGATTCAATCGCTAAAACTACACACAACATTAGATGAACATACTTTTTCAAGAAGAGAGGGTGTTGGGGTTTGTAGTCCAGTCATTGAGTAGCTCTGACAGTCTGCAGAATGACCTGTTTTTATTTATTCTAGCGCCTTCATGATTCTGTATATCTCCTTTTATATGACAATCTCTTGTATATTTACCATAATTCTATTACAATTCGCTATTTGTGAGTGCAGTGGCACCAAGTCATGTCCTTAACACCAACAGATTCTAGCAAACTAACATCACTTCTCATGTCTCTATAAGCTGTCATGAAAAAAAACTGTAAAGAAACAATGGTTTATTTAAGTTTATTTATTAGTACTATTCAGTTAATACAAACAAGCAACAATAAAAATAAAACTTGCAAAGATTTCCCCCCTGCCCCCTCCCCTCCCCTCCCACGCACACGCACACACACACACCCCAACAACATCTAAGTTTGCACTGCAACATGTTAAATTATTAAATTACAAATATTTTAGGTGATTTTAAAATTGAGTCGATCTCCATATGAAAGATTTCTCTCTGGCGTGGTCCCTTTTTATTTACAAAAGCATTTATAAATATTTTTCTCACAACTGTAAAGACAGAAAAAATGTAAACATTTTATTTGGCAGACTGTTTTCTTCTTCCAAACAGGTTAATAAATAGATTAAAAAGTATATTTTCTTTATTTTCCCTTGTCAATAACAGATGTGATTGCACAGGTGTGTACGGCTTGTAGTTGCAGAGAATACGTTAACAATGGCTTTTGTTTTTTGTTTTTTTTTGTTTGTTTTTTAAAAGAAATTTTCAAAAGCGCTGAAACAGATGATGACAAAAAAGAAAAAGACAGACATTTCTAGCAAGGCATTCATCTGGAAGTATTATTAGTGGGCTTTATCATGCATATTGTCCGACAACAAGTCCAACTCTATCCAGGGCAGCCTGTACAACTGCTTTTTCAACACATGCCTTGTCTGCGTCTATCAATTACTTAAGTCAATCATAAGGTGTTCATAAATCTGAGTTTTTCCTTTAAAGCTGGAAGCAAGCAAAAACTCACGGTTGTCAATGGACACGAGGGAGAATGCTCTCGGCGCCTGGATGTTCAGCTCTTGGAAGTGGACAAACTGTCCCTTCTTGGCGTCCCAGCGATAGACTTGGGTAAGGGAGTAGTCGCTCCCGAGGATGGCGTACTGCCAGGTGTCGACGGCAAAAGGCTGGAACACCATGGACCCGCGCGAGGGCATGGTCTGTATCTCGGTGAACATGGAGCCGTCCCACTTCATGACCTTGGAGTCGCCGATGAAGCGGGTCATGCAGATGTACAGCTCGGTCTTCACTTTGAAGTGCTTGACGGCGTACACGTCCTCCATCTCGGGGATGTCCGTGCGCCAGTCGAACTGCTTCTGGCTTTTGTTCCACTGGTAGATGACGGGGCGCTGGGAGCTGCTGGACAGGATCAGGTGGGGCTTGTTGGCGATCTCCAGGTACTCCACGTCCGTGTCCCGGTACCACGGGTGGAGGGACTGGTGGGAGTAGAAGCCGTTACCGTTCCACTTGTACACTGTGGTGGAGCCGGCCTTGGAGCTGTCCGCGATGACGAAGAAGGACTCGCCATCCACGCGGAAAATCTCCACGTCGTTGGGCTTCCTGATTTTCAGAATGTCGATGTCTTGGATTTTGATGAACTTGTTTGCCGATATGTCCCTCTTGTAAATGTGAGAGCCACCAAACAGCTGGGCAACTACGATAAACAGCTGGTTATCGATGACCAAGGGTTTACAAACGACAGTGGACGTGCCTGGGAGAACAAACAAGACAAAACAAAAACAAAAAAGTGTGAGGCTTGGCAATTCACAAAATACACAGAGATACTGTAATATTATCATGTAGAAATAATATTACAGTATCTCAATATTACATAAGAAAAACTGCAATATTATCTAAACAACATATAATACTTTCATATTTAAAATACATCCAAATTACCTGAAAGCTAAATAGGACATTTCATCATTTTTTCATCATTATTTCAATCAGGACAACATTTATAATTTAGATATGTGCCTCCATCTAGTGGTAGAACCCAGTAACACACAACTGTCTACTTTCAAACCTCCTATCCCTGTATTGTTTCTCTCTTTCAACACCTGGTAGTGATCTACTCACTTTCAATGTTGTCGTAATTTCGGAAGACCATCTCGACATGGTCCCACTCCAGGAAACTGCAGGTTCCAACAAAAGGTTGGGCAAACACAACATACTGATCGTTGCCAAAGGAAAAGGATTCCACAGAAATGGACTCAAATTTGAGGGACTGATAGGCGGCAAATTCTGTAAAAAGAAATAAATAAAGGTTAACATGTTGAAAGAAATTAATACAAAGGTTAACTTTTGGAGACCTTATTTTTATTAATATTCTGAGACAAATTAATCTTGAAATTCATCATTGGCATTCCAACGTTTTTAAATATTTTCAGTCCATCAGTGTCACTGACAAGATAGCAGTAATTACTGGAAACTTAACACTGTTGGTGTTCAATTTGATGCAATACAGCCAACAGCAACAAAGCCTTGCTGTTTCAAATCAGAAACTGCTCACTCACCTGTTGTTATGCAGTCAAATGACTGCGGCACAAGGTCATTGATTTTCTTCCCTTGGTACAGTGGTGGGCTGTTGCAGAAGATTTTGTCGACAGTCGCATTAGTGTTATACATCCATTCCACTAGCCACTTGAGTTTGCAGTCACACTTAAAGATGTTTCCTCGAAGGTCCCTGGACAAATGACAAATCAATTACTTTAAAGACATGCAAGTGAAGGAAAGTTTCTATGCATCCATGATTACAATAATGTAACATTTACATATAGTTTTAGCCAATAATTCATATTTAACTGTAAAATAAAACAAAATCCAGCTGTATAAGACTATGTATCTATGTGTGAGTACGTGTGTGTGGGTGGGAACAATCTGAAAGAATCTGGCTAAGTAAGAAAAATACCTACACTTTTGTTAAAGCGTCCATGCCCTTGAAAACATCTTTGGGGAGTGACTGGAGATTGTTGTTGGCCAGGCTCCTGGTAACAATCGGAAAGAAATGCTGATTAGTGTATGCATATTATATGTGCCTTTCTGTCAATGAAGATTACACTGTCATTCAGTCTTGGCATTCGATTTGTTATTCCAAATCCAATTTGCTATTTCCAATTGTTATTAGAAAATAGGTTCTAAACTCAAGATGGGCATTCATACCACAATTCAAGAATACAGTAACCTCAACAACACAATTCACTGCTTCACCTCAAAAATCAAAACAATTAGATCAAAATACAAAACTGTGGACCAACATTTTATTCAAGGACATGAACTGTGGTGATCCCACCATGTTACACCTGAAAATGCTGATGTGGTTATTTCAGTTTCTCATATTGTGGGAAACTGCCAGATTCCTGTGCCTGGGATGCTGGGAGTAAGGACAGTTTACAGTTACAGAATTTATTTTTAGTTTTGCCATCCCAGTCAGCATTTCTGGTTATATTAAGAATGTACAATCATGTAAATCTTTCTCATAAACAGTGTTCATTCGTTTCATCACCCAATTTTATTACTTAAAGAAAAGTACTGACATTTACCGGCACCGTAATTGAAATTACCTAGGATCTTATGCATTGTCAGGGTTCCTCATTTGCATTTGTGCAATTGCTTTGGCTGTAACCAATTCACAGTCACCATCACTTCACTCAATGTCAGGAGACAGAGACTTTTTACTTTTTCTCTGAGTTCATGGCTCCAGCCATCTGTGGGGCTGTTTTCAAGGAAAGCTACCTAGGCCCTCTGTAGGCCCGGCTGGACTTGAAAGCGGTGTCTACATAGTGCCTAAAATAATAATTCCAGTGACACATGTGTGTGTCTAATCAAGTAGCGGTGCAGCTCTATGTGCCTGCATACCTAGAATACTTGGGTTTGTGAAGGTGCATGGCTCTTTGCAAGACTAGACCAAATTTATCCCACAGCGGCAGGTCCAGTGCCACCTTGTGTAAGCCGCAAAGAACAGAGGGTGCCCTTCTGTCATACAGCACTGACTTCCCACTTAGCACTGGCAGGACATGAGTCATGTGGACCACTCTGAGCTCCAGCAGGTCAGTATGGTGCCATAATCCATGGAGGACTGTGCTGGTAGTACAATACTCTAGAAGAATAGATTGCAGATACGCCGTACGCTTGCGGAAAGCTTCATGTGATCAAGGAATAAGATCCATAGAATAAACTCCATGGTCCAGGGAAAACTACTCCAGCCACCAATTACAACTGTGTGTATCAAAAATAATATTGCATTTCAAGAATAATGATGAAAACACGCTGTCATTTTCCTCTGATTGTGTATTAAAAGAGCAGTCAATGTGGCTGCACCTTTTGTAGACCTTCAATTCTTTAACAACTGCTCTGAACTATGGCCAACGACAGACTGGCATTTTAAACGGTGTCCTAGATTTCAGGTGACTAACACTTTCTAATGCACTGCAATCCTTTCAAATCAACAAAAGATACTTCCATGCTTACAAGTACAAGAAGGCACAGTATTAAAGATCTTGTCTTGGTTGTATTATTAGCTTGCCTGTTGAAATGTTACAAAAAATGCACTTTCTAAAGTGAACACATGTCCCACAGGTTTCAGGACTGGATTGTCAAGTGTTTCAACTGCTATTGTGTTGCAAAAGCCTGCAAAAAAACTGTGAGGTTCCCCCAGTATATCCACTTCTGTAAAGACACCTATAGCAGATCCTGTACTTTGCAAAGAACACAGAGGACCCTGGATCACTATTGTCCTGTATGAGCAGTGCTTTAGTGAACACTGGAAATTAATTACACTGGGTTTATCACAGTGCAGAATCAACAGAGCAAATCATAAATGTCTGTAAATTTGAATTTAAATACAAATGTGAACTATGCAAGAAAAGTAAGAGGAAAATTGCATCAATACTTACAAGTGTATTAGAGATTTTAGGCCTCGGAAAGCATATGGTGAGATATATTTGATTTTGTTGTTTTCAATAAACCTGTGAAAGACAATTATCATGTTAAGATACTATACTTTATGAAGCTGTCTAGATAATCATTTTTGTAGAAATTTGTGTGACTCACAGATATTCCAGATGGGGTAGACCAAGGAATGCATCTTCATTTATAGAATCAAATGTATTGGCTGTGAATAACCTTTAAGAAGAGAATAAATAGTTAACAGTGCAGACATTTGGTATAGCAAAAACAATGTCATAAAATAACTACCAACCACAGTATATCAAAACTATTATTCTACAGTGATTGTATGTTTACATTCCCAAAGAACATGCAAACATTGTTCTTAGACTCAACATGACGATATTGTTATTCATGTAGTAGGGCATTGTTTGGCTCTGGAAAAAACTATGATCCAACGTTCAAAGCAACGACAAAACAAATATACAAGAGTGTCACCCATTACTGACTAGCTATGTAACTAGTAATAATCAGTAGGTTTTCCAGCTGAGGGTTACAGGCAACTGGAGAAAGATGTTGCAGTCCACACAGTGATTTGCCTATACAGATTTAATCTAACTTGCAATTTCATAAAGTTGCAGTGTTTCACATGCAAGCCGGCATAATAGTTGCAGTAAAACATGTACAGAAATAAAAGCTGGCAGGTGGAATGTGCAGAACTATGCTGCCGTTAAGGGGAAACAAGGATTTATTTCGTAACAATGACGGTGGATTCAGCGATCAGTGTGTACAATGTGGCAACAGTGTTGAGAACAGGAAATGTTCGTTAAACAGGTGCAATATGGTCAAATAAGTCTATGAGGAAGTAAATGTATCAAATCACTAAAACAGCACCAATATATTAAATAGTCTCTGAATAAATGTGAGTATTCATTGCAACATATACTCTGAGCACTGCAATAGGCTTATATTCCTGACTAATGCATTTATAAATAGTTTCTTGTCTAAAAATACTTTAAGCAGACCTATTCTCTGTATCTATGCTTTTCTGAGTCGCTAAAATACCTCTGGGCTATTGTAAACATTTGGTTGCTATGTCCCATGACACCGGACCACAGACTATTTTTTCACATGTTCAAACTCGCTTTATATTTCTGAGGAACAGGGCGAATCTTTATGAGAAGGTGCTGAGGTTTTAGCGACATCATTTTATTGTGGCAAAAACGTAATCGTCCTGCGAAGGCTGATGAGCAAGGCTTAGCTGTAAGGTTTTGTTGCTATTGTTGTCTGAGTGTATTATTATGTAGCGGGCGGCACTGAGGGGTTTCACTGAATGGCAACGGAAAGCGAGTAACGGTGAATCCAGACTGATGGCGATAGAGAAACACTTAATGTCGAATTTGGGACACCAGGTTATAAATGTGTTGAGAAAATATAAATGCTAAAAATCGTGCAATATATTACGATTTGTAAAATATCTTAAACGTTAACATTGTGATATTGTTTTTAATTTAGCGCAGCAGAAAAATGATGCTTCCCTGTCAAGAAATTGACTGCATAGTTCTGACACCTTAATAAACGCCCTTTCTCGTTCGAAATAACGCTCAGCCCACGGCAAACACAGACCACGGCACAACACTAAGGTCTCAATAATACACCTAAGTCTGTGTAGACCTTTGTCCAGTTAAATATGGCGATCATCACTTAAAACAGCAATAGCTGGCTTTAATTCATGTGACAAAAGCCCCCATCTTACATATAATGAATTGGAACTCACAAGAGCTGCAGGGCTGGTGTGTGCACGAAGCTTCCTTCAGCAATTTCATTGAATCCAGATTTCACAAAAGACCTTTTAAGGGAAAAGGTATCATTTGCAGTGAGGCAGCAACAAAACCGCATTCACAACTGCGTTATTCACCGCAACAACGTAAGAATTCAGCGCGTGATAAAACATTAAAAATCATTAGTGCACAGAAAATTACAACTCATAATATCATTTCAATGTTAATGTTATTTGTATTTATGAATTCTCCTAAACATGATATTAAGTCCATCAAAATATCCACGATATGGATTTCGTTTAGCTAATAGTATTCATAAAGGCATACGTATTCTACCTCACAATACGTATAGACGTGTTCATTTTCACGCACACTCACAAAACATACACACAATAAACATGTATAATGCATATTTCAAAGAACACTTACAATGAAACGACATCTGAAGGAAAGCTGCGAGGAACCGTCCGTATGTTTTCACACAGGGCATTATCTTTGGTGCACGTACAATATGATGGGCACCTGGGTTGCTTCGCTCTCTTACCCTCTACAAGAAGCAGTAAACAGGCAATCCAAAGCAAGAACGTGTATCTTTTGACGGTTTTGTTGACATATCCCATCCTTTTGACCCACTCTGGTTACAACCAGCGCGTCGAATATTCCTGTACATGAACCACGTTCTCTGCTCTTAACGTGGTCTGATGTTTTACCCGTGGCTTAAGGCCAAACCAGTCGTTTCTTCAATTTTCGCGTCTATGCTTGCGTCTGTCGCTGCTGTGTAACGAATTCAACCCAGCAGATGCCCCAGTGGCAAGGCGTAGATGCGACCGATTCGTTCTGAGAGGCGCAGCCAATGCTTGGCAGGAAATACAACGCGCTAACTGAAAAGATAAGTGTAATCAAAATCAAAAGCCTTCCTCGTCAATGCCTTTTCTGAACAGCTTTTATTATTGTAATTAAAAGAGGCAGATGGGCAGCGGACAGCGTTTTTAGATCAGCAACCTAAAGTATTTCTTCAAAAATAATTCAGATATTACATGTAAACTAAACAAATAACAGCTGCGTTTAAATAATGATCTGCGCAGCTATTCGCTATACACGCACCCTGTGTAGTCCCCGAAGAATATCTACATTTTATCTGCAGGATCCTTTCCAATGACTCTATTCATGTGAGTGGGAAAGGATGGAGCCCGTGAATGCTTCAGCTGTATGGAAAATATTTATGAGGGGCTGGTTCAAATGAAGCCTGAGGGCAATTTTCTGCCTTGCTAATCACCCCAATTCATGATAAGTTATCGCAACTGTCAGAGATGTTATTATTATCACCAGTGCATTGTGTTCACATGTTTAATCATTTCCATATTATCCAATTAGGCTATCATTTTATTTTAAAATTCATATAAATATAGGTCATAATAAAATGCACTGTATTAAAAAGAAGCTCAGATAATGTGAACTGAAAGAGGCAACTTTAATGCCAGTGTATACAAAAGTCTGCATATAATACTATAAGATGTTTCGTATTCGCACCCTGACACTTGCCCGTTTTAGAGCAACCTACTCAGAATGCAAATGGTGTTTAATGGTGCGCCTTTGTTGAGTTCCAAGGGAGATTTACCCCATCAAAATCTGAATAACAGTGAAGTTTTGTCTGACGCTGGAAAGTCTGGAGAACGCCCCCGCCACCCACCCGTTTTTTTCTTTCTTTTAAAGGCCAATTCAGTTACTTAACAGAATAAATGACCTGTTGTTCAACTTTGGCTAAGAGGAATCTATGAAATTTCTGTTTTTGTCTCGGCCGTGTTGATGGCAGAGGCATAAAACAGTTGGGTAATTGTAATATCTTGTCTTTTCTACGATGTTTGAGATTTTCTGGCGAGCCAATTGTGCATTATAATTTAATATGCTTATTATCTGAAGGAGCTGCTTCTCAGTCGAACTTGTATTATTATTAAACTATGTACACATATCGATTAAAGGCTGTCCAACTTCACCAAGACCAGGGGAACACTATACGCTTTACATTGCTTAATTGGAAAATAGCCTGTCAGGGAAAAGGCTGCTTACGTTGCGTCATGAGTATTTTTTCACTTGTAGCTATTGTGTCAACTACAGTAAAAAGGAATCAGAGTGGTAGCTATAACACTTTTTTATTTACTTACCTATTTATTTACTTTATAGTTTAACTTGAAAAGCAACTGACTCAGTCATTCATCTCACCCACGCTCAGCGCAAATATACGTTTACCGACGCATATGACGCCATCAAACTGCGCTGCTTTCTAATATGAAAACAACAAGAGCCATGGCTGAGAGTGTGCTCAATCTCGTTAAGGTAGCTTGCTTTCCCGGTGCGTGATATCGCTGCTCTTGTAGAAACAAAACACTAAAGACCTAAAAAGTGTTTGATAGTAGTGTTTGTTGTCTTGCGTTTTGTGGCATTTGTGTAGTTGCTTGCTAGTTTCCTTTATAGCTTAGGCCGAGCCAATGTTAACTGTTAGACTACCTATGCTACCTTAATGTAGCGAGTTAGCGTGAGAAGTTTTGTCAGTGTAGGTAGGCTAACGGTAACTGACTAGCTTCCTACCCAATGCTTGGCAATATGCGAATTATTTAGCTGTAACTTCAGGCGCTAGGTATTACAATGTAGGGGTAGCTAATTAACCAAGTATATCTGGTATCTCACTGGCAACTGTTAGCGAGCTTACAGTCAAAATTTTGTTATCTAACGGGGAATGCTGCACCTCCCCGAATATCTGCGTTTAATTTATAAATTAATGTTTCCAAAGATAAATACCTAACGTTGTATATTTTATAATTGTAGTGGTGGGTATTTTAGTATGCACTCCGGAAGTTGCTTTCTGTATGGCTGGATGTCTAATAGCCAACAGATTAAGCTTTAGCTAAATGCTACTAGGTAACCACACTGTAGTTACCGCCACACGCATTTAACGCCCTCACTATGATTGTCCAAAACAAGGCTTTGAACAGTAAAGTTTGGGACTGGGCCAAACATCGCTATTCCCGAATGATATCCGAAAGTTAAATAGATTGTCCTGTAAACATAAGCATTGCATTAGTTCATCGAACTTTTTTTTTCTTAGAAATCCTGTTTATTATATTTCCTTGGTAATTGTTTTGTTTTTTGTTTCGATTTATGTAAAGTATGCGTAAGAAACGCGTAGTGCTTATATTCTCCAAACATTCTGCGATCGGCAGTCATAATACTAGCTAAGATGTTCTTTAGTGACAGCATTGAGGGACAATCAGGAACAGAATGAATAAAAATTCATCCTAAGATCCAGGTGAAGCTCATTTGGGGCACTGTGTGTGTCTGTTATGTTTCTTGAACATCTTGAATCAAAAATTTAAAAAGTTCAACAAAATATACTTTCTATTAATAGCAGTAATAGTGGTTGGTTTGTATTATGATTGATAATAACTGTACAGTGGAGAGATTCTGCAGCCATATTAGGGCTCTGTCATGACCTTCACATTATGCAGTCAACATCACTGTAACCCTGAAAGTCTAGTGTTGCATTTCCCCCACTGTGCTGAAGTGGGGATTTTAAAGCTGGCCAGTCCTTGAGTCACCTATGCAGATGACTAAGCTTTTCCTCATTCCTAGCTTGTTATTTTCCATGTTTGTTGTTATTTCAAGGGTAGAGTCCGTTACAGAATAATTGAGTTTTGCTGTTATTGTTGATTGATTAACTTAACTTATTAACTTATTAATTTTAAAAGTTATTTTGCTTGTTCTATCTGTGATAATTTTTATAATGTAAGGTAAAGTTTGATGAAACATTAACTGAGATGAAAATGTTAATAGTCTGAATAGCCATGTGGTTCTGAGTAATGAATTGTGACAAAAATTTTAAGAAATTGCAAACTCACAGTCCACCTGCAACAGCAGTATTTCAAATGGATTGGCAGCACTATAGTAGTTGTTATTGATGTTTGTCTGTTAGAGGTCTGTCATGAGCTTTGGTGTATAAACTTTGATGTCGCTCATTAGTGACACAGGCAGCCTTAATAAATAATGTTTTTCCTTGTATGTGAACATGGCTGATACTTATCATGGCAAACATCAGTGGGTTTGGGTGCTGAGACCATGACCTAACACTGTGAAATGCCTTCCAGGTGCATGGGGGTGGAGGGTACGACTCAGACTTCAGTGACGATGACAGCCATGAAGGGGCATCTCATGGAGAGAAGAGGTGCTGGTCAACTGATGTGGCTATTTAATCTTGTTGCTTTGAGACTACTAGGCTAATTTAAGCAAGTCTGTGTCTTTTTCTGCTTATTGATTGATTTGACAGCTTGACAGAATCACAATATACATGCATGTATCCTCACAAAGTCATATTCCAGAATGTGGAAAAAATTTCTGAACACTCAAAAAATAAATTATCATCTAAATGACTTATTTCCATTGTGGTCATCCTTGTGTAGCATTATGACTTTGGCTGTCACAGTCAAGGTCACTGAATAATGTTGTATAAAGAACAAAAATGACCATTTACTTCAATGGATTTGTCAAAGGTCATTGACCAGCCAGAAGTACCTCATTAGGTGACATTTGGAGCAGTTGCTTGTCAATATAGACCAGATTATTTAGGGGAAGTCTATTGAAGATTGGAAAAAAGAGTGTGTTTAGCAGAGGATAATTGAAGTGTGATATTAATGCAGCTTTATGCATACTACCAGCACATCTCTATACAGTACTCTCAGTCATATCTTATTAGAGGCCCTGTGGTGACTGCTTTGGCAGCATGTTTTGCTGTCTGTGGTGGGTTCTGCTGTGAAGTCCCATGAATCTGCAGACATCACGATGGAGTCTGATCTGATTTAATGGGTAACTGGAAACTCAAGATTAATATGTGCTTTTGTTCAACCTGTAAGTGTTGGGGGAACCACTTCATTTTGCAAAGCAGTTATATCCAATATAGAAATGCCCTGAGAAGCTTAATGCATTTATCGTGTATCTGGATGTGCTTTGTGATGGGATGCCTGGTCATCACTTTGCCAATTTAACTACAGCCCATAATATGCAGTACTGTATATTATCACCCCTGTCAAGGTGTGAATACAGCTCAATTTGTAACCTACTGTAACAGAATTGTGACCCTGACACAATATTCTACTTACATCAGTGTTCATCATAAATATGTGACTTTGCACTGCAGTAATCAGGGATATAACGTTTGTCTGTTTCATATCTTTTTTCCAGAAAACACAGTGATGACTCGTTGCTACGAAAGCCCTTTCAGAAGGAGAAGCATTCAAAAGTGGCCCACAGGAATGTTGCTGCAGTGGAGTGGGACAGGTGGGTGTCTCCTCTGTCCAGAGGCAGAAAGGCTGACAGACTGTTGCCATGGGTGCAATCATGACGTGTGCTGTCATCTTTTATAGGGAAGAAGCCCGAAACAGACGCCATCACCTGATTTCAATGGATGCTGTATCCTTCCAAGGTCAATGATTCACTGAGGAAAATAGGAGAGATGAGCCAAATTCAGTCTTCAGAAATGTTGTTTCATGCTATTATTAAAAGGGAGTTCAGTGTCATAAGTAGTCTTTGATGCATCCAAAAAAATTGCACTGGGCTGGAGGGCACCATGTTTCAAGTTTCTAAAAATGGAAGTGTTTGCTTAGTGATAACTTCAGTGTTGGTTCAGTGTCGACAATAATGCTGTCTGTGCAGCTTCAGTTCTGAAGGGCTGGAGTCCTGCGGATTTTAGTTTCCTTTAATTAGCACCTAATTTACATTAGCAGTACCACATGAGTTTTCAGCCTAATAAGGTCTTCAGTGAAACAGTTTATGCCTGAGACGTAATGCAAACTTGGACTTAAATAGCCAGACCTCCACGAGACTGATGACAACTACAATCCCTGTAATAATTTATATGGATACCTACTCTTAGTAATAAGAAATTGTGGTAGTATGTACATAAAATTAACAGCTCCATCTTGACAAATGGAAGGAGGCTACTGCTTCTGTTAAACATTTATGTACTGAGGTGTTCTGCAGTGAGTTCTGAATGAATATTCTGCTTAGCCGGTAAGGCTGTTTCAGAAATAAGTTGGTGACAGCAGTCTCACTCAGGCATAAGAAGTCCTATTGATTGATACATTATATATTGTGGCCTACTTATTTTCTGCCACAAACAGCCTCTTCCCACTTCTCGAAGGCTGACATTCAGTGTTTCTGCAAACGCAAGTGCATTTGAAGGTTTCAGAACAGCTGTCTATGCATTGCATATCCTTACTGTTTTCATTACATGAAAGTCAAGCAGCTATGCACACTGACTTCACACCCTACAGTTGTGGCCCTGCAACGGTAGTGCCCTATTTTGGCATAAGTTTTTTAATGTATTCAGTATCTAGTGCACATGGTCACCTGTATTCCGGTTATAAATGAGTGGGGTCACAGGGACTCCTGCAGTAGACCAGAGTTGCCTGTCTAGTGATAGATGTTTCTGTGGCAATGACCAGATTGTTCCTGGTGGTTTATGGAACTCTTTGCAAAAGACACAAATTTCAACATTTCATAATGTCACACGAGGGCTCTTAAAACTGTTTTCTGTTGTGTTGTTTGTCTCCTTAACTTTGTTACTTAAAGTTTGACAGACACAAGAAGTTTGTCAGTGATTATATATTGTATTATGGTGGGAAACTGGAGGATTTCAAACGTTCAGCGTGAGTGATTTTTTGGTGATTGCATCTTTGTTTTTTTCATTGATTAATTTTACTCATTAAGAAAAGTATTACAATTATAGTAATCCTCAGTAAACTCATTTAAGCTCATTTTTATCAGGTTTCTCAAAGGGCTTTACCGTGTATCGATAAATTTCCCCAAATTGCCTTATGAAGACTGAATCATCTGTACAGGGACTGAAACTGTTAGAGCGCTGAAGGTAGCTAATTAGAAATCAAATCCAGCTCACTCATGAACAATCTCATAAAAGGTCTCACATGAGTATTAAAAACTTTAGAGCAATTTTAGTAGTACCTACGACATATCTTATCCTAACCATGCTGCCTTTCTCGTATTAATTAGCTTAGCTTGAAAGAACCCCATAGATTCTCAAAACAATGGACCGACCTCTCTGTGTGGCTAAAATAAGAAATACTGAATTCTGAAAGTGGTTTCCATTTCTTTAAATACAGTACTGACAAAACGGGTCAATATGAGTGTCAAAGGCATAGCGGAGGAATGTTGGCGTACTTAAACCATCTGTATGTATTTTCATTTATATTTTAGGCGCAATGATAAGACAGACCTTGATGTTGTGAGGGAAAACCATCGATTCCTGTGGCGAGAAGAGGATGAGGAGGAAATGACATGGTAAAATGCAGTTTCATTCACAGGCTTGTGGAGCATGGCTGTCTAAATAGAGATGTCTGGATGTCAGCAAAAGTCTATATAACTGTTTTCCAAATCAAACAGTTACATTGATTCCTGTCTCCTGTTTGGAGAATTGCTGACATTGCATTGCTCAGATACCTGTGCTTTCCTGTTGTAGCCTTTTTGGATAGGAGCATTCAAATGGGTTTTCAAGTGTTTGAAAGCTACTGAATGCTTGTCGCATATAGAGTCAGCAGTTATATAGTAGTATGATTTTATTGCGCTAGATAGTCTTGATAGAGTAGGCCAGTCATTCATTTAATGCTTCTCTCAGTGAATCCATAGAAGAGCCAATCTGTGTGCATTAAGATACTCTCTTTAAATAATGCATACTGTTTTGCTCCAAGCCTGCGGGTGAATGTAGACTGCACAAGTGTGTCTTGGTTTTAATTTGCTCTATGTTTGTCTCTTTGAAAGATGATAAATCTTTTTGATGATGATCTTTTTCTTTTTCTCACCAGGGAGAAGGAGCTTGCTAAAAAGTATTATGATAAGCTCTTTAAAGAATACTGTATAGCTGACCTAAGTAGATACAAGGAAAATAAGGTAGGTGCCATTTCTGTGTTTTTTGGTGTTTTCATCAGTAGGTAATTTTACATCTGAGTTTATTGTGACCTTTTATTCTAGACCAGGTGTCAGAAGGAGATTCAGCCTCAATGCAAAGTACATGCTGATAGTGATACTGTGCTGAAAAACAAAGCAATAGTTGTTGGACTGAATCTGACTGTACTTCAGTTCAATTCAATTTTATTTGTATAGCGCTTTTTACAACACAAGTTGTCACAAAGCAGCTTTACATTGTTCCCAGGCCTGCGACCCCCTGTGAGCAAGCCTGAGGCAACAGTGGCAAGGAAAAACTCCCTTTGATGTACTTCTACATCATTAACATGTTACAGTTTCAGAACGTTTTGTATAGTAGTAAAAGCAAATGTGTAGGTTCTACACAGAAGTTCTGTTTATTTTTGGCCCTGGTATTTCCTGTATTTCAATTAGATATGTCATACTCCTTCAACCATTTTCTGTTTCTCCCAACAGTTTGGGTTCAGATGGCGGGTTGAAAATGAAGTCATTTCAGGAAAAGGTAAAAAACTTTTGCATTAATTCAGAAACATTCCATTCATTCTTATTGTTAACTCATATTACAAGCATACATATACCCCTTTTGAATGTTCTCTAGGGGTCTTATTGTTCTCTAGGAGCAAAGCTCAGAATATTAGTGCAAGTTACATATTCAGTAAACAGTGTTAAAAAGTGATCAGTATATAGTACCAGCACCAGAGACATATTGCGAAACTGGATAAAAAATATATCACAGAGAGAATGTTCCACAGCAACACACTGAAGTGTCTATGCGTACAAGGAGACAGGGAGGGAGGCTGGTAGCAGTTCGTAATGGATATGGACAATGAGTAACAGACTGAGTACCAATAATCACTAAATGAAAAATTCACATGGTTGGTTACTATTTAAATCAGATTGAATTGAAACACATGATTAGTTTTGTGTGTGTGTGTGTGTGTGTGTGTGTGTGTGTGTGTGTGTGTGTGTGTGTGTGTTTATGCATTGGTAGATATACAGTATTACATACATACTACAAACAACCATCTTACAAAACAAAAAGTCTCAAGGCAGTTGTTTGAGTTGTTGCCACTAGATGGCACTCTAGATTTGGACGTGGATACATATGCGTTACGAGGTGAACAGTAATGTTAAATGTTAATCCACATTTGTTAATTACATATCACAAATATAATACTCATTTCAGTGAAGAAGGTAGTCATTCCTGTGTGGTAAAAAGCAGCTGTTTTCAGCTTGCATCTTTAGCAGTTTTGTGATTTCAGCATACCAAGCAGTTTTGATGTGTTTGATCCCAATTTTTTATGGTCAGTCTAGGTGGTAGACTAACCAAATAATTATATCTAAACTGTTGTTGGTATTCATAATAAACAGTCATGAGATCAACACACATTAGTAATTATGTGTATAAGAACATCCGCCCTGAGTCATTAGATGTAAAAACAAACCTTATTACAGAGTAGCTCCAAACAGGTGCACTGGTTCAGTAAGGCATTCTACATAATCTACTTACACTGCATGGAACATGCAAATGTGCTATCCAAGACTGTGCAATCCTAACCCTGCCCAGTTCATTTATGTGGAAAACGCACAGTGGGAGAGAGTCTAACTGATTTCTCACAATAGATCTTTAACACACAGACCTACAGATGGTCACACATTGACTGGGTTTTATTTTTAGTCAGAAGAGACCAATTTAAAGAAGTGAGTCGGATTTATCTTCAGAGTGCATGTAACGGGGAGTAGAGGTCAAATGGTATCTTTTGTCCTTTTTTGCCAGCAAATAGATTTTAATGATTAATGTTACATGAGGCTTATATGCTACTTGTGTGCAACAGTAAATGAGTGGTACCAATAGGGCATATTCTTCAGCATCTATGACATTAATGTGAATTTATTGCACATTAACAAAAAAAATCGATAAAAAAATTTCCTCAATAGTACCACGTTTTAAACCCGATTACTGAATGGTACGACTCTGTTATGAGGAGAGATCCTAACTGTCTAAGTCAGTTTTGCACATTCTTTCATATTTATACTGCAGTGTCATAAAATAATGATAATATTGATATGTAAAGCAACTACTATTCCTGCATTGTTTTCTGTTACTTAAGCAGCCTTGTCTTTTCCATTTATTTTCTGACTTGCAAGAAAACATTAAGGTCGTTTAAGTGAAAGTAAGTAACACAGGACCGCCAAAAATAAGCATTTGATTTACTTTGCTGTGGTGAAGTCCTCGACTGGAATAAAGGGTACATTGAATCACAGAGGGGAAAGGTTTCATATGGTGGTGATGGGTGTTTAGCAGTGAAATGTGCGCCGTTGGGCCCGGCTGTCAGTCCAACACTGTGCACTGGGCGGGGATGTCAGATTGATGGCGCGTCCCGCGGGCCTGACCGAGGTGAGTGCGTGGGAGGGTGGGACCGGGGCGCCGCAGCCTCTGTAGAGAGAGCGAGCAGTCCCACCGTGTCCCGTTTTCCCCCCGGTGCCTCGTAATGCTCTTAAAGCCGCGTTTAGCCCCGGGGCCGCTGTTCCTGTGTCTGCCGAGCCCCTCCCACCCTCCCTTCCCCCCCTGTCTGAGCTGCGGCCTGGGCACACCACCTGTCACTCCGCATCTCCTGCGCGTCCCGCTCCGGGCTTAGCAGGGGACATCCCTGTCCGCCCTCCGCCTCCTGATCTGCTTGTGACGCGGCTCGCCGAAGCTCCCCTGGGCCGCGGGCCAAACGCAAACTTTTACCCATCCCCTGGTAGCAACCGACCATAACAGCAGGCTACTGCAGTGCTCCTCTCGCGGTGGTGCCACTGAAGCCCCCCCCCCCATTCCCATTTATAATTAGTGACTGGGTTAATGGATAGGTTGCTGTTTTTTAGGTCCTGATCTTGGAACATAAGGTTCTGTAATCAAGGACAGCCGCGGTTCTTTTGACTGTGGGTTACCTTTTGCAGATGATTACAGTTGATGAGTCTGTGTGCCAAGCTCTAATGCTTGTAGACAGTGTTTTTTATATTCTTGCTTGAGTTCTCTGATATGCCCTGATAACTGAAGAGGCTCAGGTTGAGATGCAGCCTAACCACTACAACAGTTTGTGATGAAACTTTCTGAAAAGAAATTTAAGCCAGTTCTACTTTCTTCAGTATTTATGCATCATCAGGGCTTTGGTAGTTCGCAGATGGAAGGTTTTTCCTGACTTTATTTAGAATTAAGCACACAGCGTCATAGCAGTAAGGTTGAGTCCCGGCCTTAGAGGGCTATCCCCCTAACGTGTTTCGTCAGTAGGCTTAAGACGTTGCAGTCAGATCAGCCCGCAGTAACTGCTTGAAAAGGCCATTCGGGTGTTCCAAGAGCGCGGAGACCACAGGGTGAAATACGTCAGCAGCGACAAGGGATCACCCAGGAGCGAAACTTAAATCCAAGTCTGCAGCATGGGGTTGAGCCTGTGCCAAGTCACACTTTCTCCAGATCCAGATGAGATGTTAATTGGATGTTAAATGTCAAGTCTTTTTTTCTCCCCTCTCCCTCTCTCTCTTTCTCTCTCTCTCCTCTGGTTTACAATGATCAGCAGTGAGAACTCTCCTAATGAGCAGGACACTCTGCTGACCCAGACACTTCACACCCATGCTAGATATTTACCAAGCAGAAATGTCGCCTTGGGTAAAGAAGTTGACGTTAGGAAAGCGTTTATTCCTAATCTTTTAAGGCAGGAGAGTCTCCTAAGGTAGATCATAGTACATGGAGTGATCTGTAAACCTTTTCAGCAAGATAAAATGGCAGGGATTTTCCCTTAAGTACAGTAATATTGTGAGAGTGCAAGTTTGAATTTAGAATGTGAGTTTCAAGGTTTGTGTATCAGTTTTTTTTTCTCGTGTGAACTCTGCTCTACCTTCCAGGTAGACTGAGTAACTTCGCCCACTGTGGTCGCATACTTGTGAAGTGTGCTCTACCTTCCAAGTAGACCACTCAGTTTTGCCCTATGTGGTTGGATAAGGATGCCACCTTGGCTAGTAACCCTCAATGGGCACGCTGGAAACAGGAACAGATAGCCCCCTAATGGCAGCTTCATACAGAATTATTTTTTTTCTCTGTTGTTAATTATTTAATAATTAATCATTAGTAATCATTAATCAGTAATCATTAATCACTGAGTAAACAAGTCCAATTCCTATACCAAGCCCAAGACCAAGTCCAGTTCCAAGCCAAAGGCCAGTCACAAGTCATGAAAATTGTGACTTGAGTCTTGGTCCTGGACTTGAGTACTACAACACTGTCATTTACAATAAATCATTATTGGAAAATATAAATACGTTGCTTAGCAGTGTTCATCATATTTGTGTCATATATCAGCAGTATTTTTCAGTGTCGTTCGTTGTTTTGACAAATTATTTTTATTTATTCAAACAGAGCCCCGAACTTTACTGGAAAGACTTTTTTATTGGGTATGTTGGATGTTCTCAACCCTTAACTGTTATTAGCAACTATAGTGCTGTTTTATTTTGATTTCGATTTTTATCAGAATTGGAACAGCTTTCATTTCCTTACATTAAGTGGTCTTTGCCCATAGGTCATCAGTCACAGAGAGCTTGGCACAAGCTTGTAGCCTGAGGTGGATCCATTTTGTTCAAAGGTCACAGAATGGCAAACAGTTTGCGTGTTTTACAAACACGCTGCAGTGACCTTCTTGAGATAATCTGTTTGGTTTTAGTGTGCCAGTTAACTAATGTTCAACAAACTACAGCTTCTTTAAAGGTTTTGGTTTTTTTTCGCTCAGATGCAAAAGTGCTGTGTGTGTGTGCTGGTGGTTTCAGGTCAGTATTACGAAACAGTTAAGGAGACGAATAAATATATTGTTCAATGCCACTGAGGCTTTTACCAGACAGGCCTAGACGCCTCAGTTAAATGAGTTTTCCAAGAAAGTGATGCCTGAAGACATTACAGCATTTCATAAACATTCAACTCCTTCCAAATCGCTGTATCTGTGCCAGTTTCTCTGTATGAAGATAGCATCTCCAACAAAAGGGTAGCGCAATGCTGCTGTCAGGGGTTTGGCTGCTGCTTCCCAAGGTGACCACCAGATGGCCTCAACTTCCTGTGTTTCATGTCTCATTTAGTCCATGTCCTCCACATGTGTTAGTTGGTTTTGCCTGTGTTTTCTTATTGAAGACCTGCTCTTAGTGCAGGTATTTGCTCAGTCTTGGGTTGCCATGCCTTTTGTGTGTGAACTCTTGTACCGAACCTGTTTTGCTTGCTCTCAAGTCCTCTGTAAAGGAAACAGTATTTTCTTTGAACCAAGCATATTGGTGTCCTGAGTCATCTATGTGCTTGGATTTTCCCTGCTCCCTTGTAACAGCAGCAGGGTTGGCAGGTCAGAATCACTTGATATTTTTTGTGCTAAGAGAGCTACCATGCATCCTCCCAGTGAACGGGCAACCTCTTCTAAAAGTGTTTTCAAATAAAACCTCTGTATTTCTGTCCTTAATTGTCATTTTTATGTCAGTGTGACCTAGACTGTTATCAATGTTTGTAAGCCAGGCCCATTTGCTTGGCCTCATCTCTCACAAAAGTTGCCCAGAGTAAATAGCATGCGTGCAGTTAACTGTGTTGTAACACATGAGGGTGCCCACCTCCTGCAGCCGAAAAGAAAAGAAAGTTGGGAAAAGAGAAGGAAATCAGACATAGTAATGGGGGATGGTTTGCCACACGTGGAGAGATGGGCGGAAGATAAGCAACGTCGGAGTGGCCGAGAGTCACGAGGATTCCCGCCGTGTGGCCTGATGGCTGGGGGGATGCCCTGGCAGAGCCGCGTCGCTCGTGACGCACTCCAGCTCGAGAGGATCGGGCCATATGCATCGCTGGCACATGCATGTGCCATTAAGCCTGGATTTAAGCCCATGCGGTAGCAGCAGCCGGAGGGGTCAGGGCAGGACCTGGAAGCAGCAGTGGGCAGTGGCAGCTGAGGGGGGCCCATGAGTGATCCCTCCTGGTGGCCTTGACCATGTCCCTGTGTGTGTGTGTTTGTGTGTGTGTGACTGCACATGCATGTGTGTGTTTCTGTGTGTGTGTGTACATGTACTGTACGTGTATATGTACATATATGCATGCATGTGCACAGGTATCTCACTTCCTTTTGGCCCGTCCAGTCAGAAGCTCATGGGCAGCATTACCCTTCTCACCCCTGTCATCTTCACACCGCCTCTCCGTTGAGACGTGCTCTTCTCTCTTATGCAAGCGCAGCTGTTCCTCAGCTACCGCGCGTTACATTCGCGGCATCTGCGTTGCAGGCCAGTTCTCCTGTGGGAACAAGCGCTGCGAGAAGCAGGAAGGCCTGAAGAGCTGGGAGGTGAATTTCGCCTATGTGGAGCAGGGGGAGAAGAGGAACGCCCTGGTCAAACTGAGTAAGTGCCTTGTTGACAGTGCTGCTAAGCCTGTTGCCGCTAATCTGTGCTCCGATCCCAGCTTGGCACAATCCCAATTAGCGTGGCCTTGAGAATATGGCTGCTTTTTAAATCAGCAGTTTTAAAAAAGTTTGTTGTTGCTTGTATTGCTACACCTCTAACAAAATGTTAATTTATAGAACAACTAGGAAAAATTATTCTTGCAGTTTGGTTTTGTTGTAGCTAAAAATGGGTACAAATTTCATCAGTACGTCTCATCCATCCTTCATACGTTTTAAAAGTTTTATTTTTATCCATGTTTTTCATTTTCCTGTGACATCCACCATTACTGCATGTCTTTTTCTTCTCCAGCATCACTAACCAAGTGTACATTTTAGGACTTTGCCCTGAGTGTTCCTACAAACTGAACTATCATCACAAGTAAGGATATTTTCTTCACATTTCACGGGTCGATGGATATTCTTCTGTGTTTCCTAAATACAAGAACTACCTAACTGTCATTTCAAATCACCTTTGGTTTTCTCCAGGAGGAAGGAGGTCAAATCGAAGAGAAAACGATGGACAGATGAAAATGAAGATGAACGGCTATCGAGGAAAACCAAGAAGCCTCGCCATAAGAAGGCCAAACGCAGGCAGGAAGGCAAGCAGCCTGCATTATCACCACACATGTCTGTATACTGTAGAGCTGAAAACCAATCGATGACTTGCATCACTGAGTGCTGACACAGTGCAGTGGTGCTGTTTGGTTGGTTCCAATTAATATTTATACATTAGTGTCAAAAATCACCTTTTTCATGGAAAAGGAAGTGTCACTTTTCGTGGAAATAGAGGAATAGTTTTTCGTGGAATAGCTGGCATCTGATTTGAAAGCGATACGACTTTCCAAGAATGCCATACCTGTACATGTCTGCACAGAACTATGGCATTCGTGAACGTGACGGCCAGGCTGTTTCACAAGAGTTTTTGTACTGTTTCTTCTTCAGTCCATTAGAGGTGCTGAAATGGAAGCATTTAAAATTGTTCTGAGTACAGCTTAGGTAAAAGGAGTAATTGAAGCAATGCAGATATGTAGAACCTACTGAAGATGTTTTATGCCTTGAACATGGATTCATGATGAAATGTGTTCTTTAGTGTTTTATGTGTGGCAGTCGTGTCAAGAATGTTTTGTGTACATGTGGGTTTACTTACAGAATAGAGCAGACCAGGATGACCGCTTGTAGTCCCCTTAGGGGACGTTAGAGCTCCTGCAGCTGCAGACAGGTGTTATCAGCTGTCTTTCTCTGGTTTCTCTGAGTGCAGCTGACCCCTGTCTGTCTCCCTCTCAACAGATCAGTCCTCTCCTGTGAGCACAGATGGCTCCGATGAGTCTGACACAGGTATGTGTTCACTCATCCAAGGTTTGAGTCAAACACGGTTCCTCCTCTGGCACGTTCTGCAACGACACCATGTTTAACATCTCAGTGACATAACAATTCAAAATCTTCGGTGTTGCACTTTTATTTGATCGGATGTCTGAACCCCAAACACTGGCACATCCCACAGTGCTGGAGATTGACAGTCTGTTACAGCGGGGCAACATTGTGGGTTACTGTGACCTCCCTACTTACAGTTGCTCATTCTATCTAATGTACAGTCATCTGTTGGCTGCACAGATTATGTAACATTACAGTATTTGCTTAGCAGATGCCCTTATCTGGAGTGCCTTACATGACTTGCATATTACCAGTCTATACAGTTGGATGTTTCGCTGAAGCAAGTCATCTTTAGGCGCCTGGCTGAAGGGTACAACAGCAGTGCCCCACCTGTGGATAGGACCAGCAGCATTTGCTTTATAGGCCCTGGTACTTACCACCACACTACAGTGCTGCCAGTAATACTATAGTGGTTATTTCCTCTTTCATTCCTGGCTTGTGCTTATAGACAGAGGACATTAAGAGTGCTTGCATGACTACCTCTGACCTCACCTGCTGACACAGGAATCATGTCCAGAATTCAGAGGGATTGTCTGGCCTTTCCTAGAGTACACAGAGCTCTTTATTCCAAGAATGTAAAGAACCTTAGAGCACTAGGAAGTGAGCGTGTCTGCGAGGGGGATTAACAAGGACCCTCTGACTCCCACCGCAGGCCGAGAGTCTGATAAGGACACGGAGGGAACCTCCGAGGGAGACCACTGGAAAGGCCCTGCCCCTTGCGTGGAGGAGAAGTCCAGGTGAGGCTGGATTTGGGTTGTGGAAATCTCAGATATGCTGCTCTTTAGAGTTCACAGAAATTACCGTCTTTCTTTCACTTGGAATAGAGATTTTTACAATGCCTGTGTTTAAATGTGCGTTTATCTTTGTCCCTTAGGGAAGAGGAGTTTGACGAATACTTCGAGGACATGTTTCTTTGACCAGTCTGAAATGCACGAAGTATGTTGGCAGCTTAAGCCAGGAACAGGTGGTGAGACATCAGTACAGAGACCACCATGCTTGCCTCTTCAGCAGTATCACTCGGACCATGGGTGCAAACGCTGGATAAATCAAACATGTCGGAATTTATTTGTTTACATGAATTTAATAAAAATGTCCCTGTGCTGATTTGACATCTGGCTTGGTTTTGTACTTTGTACTTCCCCTCTCAAGTTACTGCTTAAAGTTCAGTGAAGTTTAAAGGTGTCCCTTCATGTCTTTGCAGACAGTCTGTATTCAGCTCCCTGGACAACAGATCTACATGACCAAAGAGCTAGACATCATCAATTAAATCATAATGATAAATTGGCTATCAGGTCAAACTTCCCAGTTGATAATGGTGGAAGTTGTCATTTCCAAGTGGAAGTGTACTTGACAGCTTGAGAACTTGACAGTGCATGCATAAGCCATTCATAACAGCATCCTGTTAACTCTCTGACTACAGTGAGTTCTTTGTTAGACATAAGTGACTGTACAGCCCCTAAAGGGTTCAGAGGCTTCACTGCAGGCACACAGTTTGCCTTTGCACTTGTCGGAATGAAGGGAGGAATTCAGCCGTAGAGCATAGTGGCTCACAGACCGGGAACAGAAGTGCCGTTGAGCAAGGAGACCCCCGAGCAGAAAAGTGCTTGTGCCTCTGTGGCTGTCCGGTTGCCTGATCTTCTTTGCCGCAGCTAATCCAGATTTATAAGGTAATCCCCGGCATGACACGGAGGCCATGAGAACGAATGTGTGTATTCTTAGCGGTCTCCTTATAACCCTCTGCGGCTGAGTAACGGACAACCTGTGTCTGTGTGTGTGTCTGTGTGTGTGTGTGTGTGCGCACATGTGTTACTATCCGTGTGAAGGAAGCGAGAATGAAGCTTGTTCAGATTTGAGCTTCGTGTTGATGAAGAGCAGGTGGTACACTGTGGAAGAATGGCTCAGATAAAACCTTCAGAACTTTGAGTAATGGCTTTATTGGTTTCCAGTTTTATTCGTTATCACACAAACACACAGTCGGATTTAAGATATCAGGCTAATCTCTTTTAATGTCAACATTAGTTTTATTAAACACGCTTTCTTATGACCTGTACACATACGCATATATGCATGCATATGTACATATATTTATATATGTTATATACATGAACACTTTAAATTCACAGCTGAACAATAAACTTAAACAAGATTAACTCCTCTCTCCTTCTTTTCTTGCTCTTAATCTAATTGTACAGTCCTGATACAAGGTGTCTCAAGTGCAAATCTAGGAAAAGCCATTGCTAGTTCCTAGAGCACATGTAAAGTCATTTTAGGCTACTGAAGCCAGTCTTATAGGATTAATGCTCCTTATAGCTGAACTGTAGGTTAAATGAGAGGGAACATTTTAAAATGGCCAAGCTTTCCATGGAAGTATGGAAGGTCTGAGAAAGTGAAATCATGTCTCTTGAAATGACAATGATAACCCAGATAAATGATCTAATTTGGAGACTGGCCTTGATTAACTATTGACCCTCTATCTTTGTTTCAGCTTTGCATTGACCCTTTGGACTTTGCATCAAGTTTTCAAGCACATTCTCTGAAAAAGTAATACATTTTATTATCTGAGCTGATCCAACAGCTGTCCCACCCAAGCTTTTCCTATTATTACCCATTTATTCCCACATTGCATTTTAGGTTAATGTGTCACACCTGTATTTGGGTATACCACAAAAGATCAAACAGCAAAGAGATGGACTTTGACATTTGTCAGAATCTCAGAATGTGCTTCCATCTGTCAGGTGAATATGTGAGGTGCCCTTCTCAATACAGATCTGTTAAGACTTTCGTAGTCTGCTTTATATAAGAAGGGCATTTAAAGTTTAAATCTTTGCAGATCTGAAAAGCTGGCACACACTCAAATCCAGGCTAGTCTAATCGTCTTACAACTGTACAGATGATTTTATACAGACTCAAGGAGCAAACCATTTGTAATGTATTTTCTTTCCTTTTACAGCAGACTAAATGTATATTCCTACCTCCACCCCCCCCCCCTCCACTGATATATCCTGCAATTTTAATCTTGTTTTTTTGAGTTCTGCAAGTCTGATATCTATGCCCTTTTTGAGGAGATTGATGTCATGGACAGAAAGTGCATTTTTCAATGTATTGTATCACAACATAATTCATACCCATACAATAAACTATATACTCTGTTTCTGTAAAAATATAACATAGTATCATAATCTCTCGTGTTTAAGATTTAATATGATATAGCATTTTGATTACAAGAATAGATTATCTTGTCATGGTTCTAAACATCAGGAGTATAATGTGTAATAACATAAATTAAGCTTAGAATTCATAACTATATCATTAGGAGAAGTGAACAATTGTCTCGTGCTTCCTAGGTTATCACCTTGTCAAGTCCATACATTTTGACAAGACAACACTCTTCAGTATAAAAGCAGTTAAAGTTATCCCCCATCGTAAATCAGAAATATCATCCTCATAACATGACAACATGTCAAATTCTATGAGCGTGATCAGTGTTATCGAAGAATTCTAAACAAGCCATGTTGTTTTGCACTTGTTTTGATCATACCTAAGACTTAGTTCTGGAAAATGATGGGTGTAACCCTGAGTGGTCCCTTTTGTTATTACTAAACCAAAGGAACTCTGAAGAACAGTAGCCATCCTCACACTTAAAAGGAGAGCTTGAAACCAGACCTTTTGTTCATTGGGTAAAAAGATTATTCCCCTACTAAATAAAATTAAAAACTGAATGCACGCAAATGTTTAGAATTATATCATTCAAACTTATCGCTTGGACATGAACGTTAGTAACAAAGGTCTGTTAAGTATTTGAAAAAGATTCAAAGAATTAAAGGTGTCCAAGAAATCTTAAACTTCAAATCCTGAAATTGGCGTTGGTTTTGGTTAGACCTGGCAGCTGTAAGTCAACAGAACTGTAAGTCTCCAGTTCTCTGAGAAAGGTACTGTGTGATTTGTAACTGAATGCAATCTGATGATAAATATTGATTACACTGTGAGATATGGCATGAAGATTTGATAAAACATTAATCTGTCCTTTACGGTACTGAAATATATGTTTATATAGGTGTTCTGTGTGTGTGTATGTGTTTGTGTGTACATATAGTACAAGTGTATATGCACCCTGTATTTGTAATGTGTATATATTACTGAATTTAATTAGTCAGTGCATTATAAATAACAAGTTCATAAAAGCCTGTGCTTCTTAATCCTGCAAGATATTCTCCTGGAACCCTGATGTTCAGGCATCTAAAAAACACATTAACTAAACCCCTGTTGCAATAGCTGCAGAGCATTTTTTACCTTTTGCAGCTGTCACAACAATTTTCTTCAATACCTGGAGTTCCTCAGGGAAACCTGAACACAGCCCTAAAGGGACCATTTTACTGGCTGTGTTGTCTCCAAACTCCACTGTAAGTGCATGGTGCATGCATTTTATGCAACAACTTAACAAATGGATAAAATATGCTTTAAAATGATGATGAAAAAGATCATCAACCAAAGGTTACTATATTTTCACTCTTGCGCCTCATGCAGATTTCTCATGGTCCTACTCCAAATGATAGGAACAAGAGTTCACAAACACTCACCAACAAGAGGTCAAGTAATGTTATCATCACAAAAGTGCTGCTAGCAGACAAAAGTGTGACTGATGACCCACAGCTACGTCACTTTCTTAATACATTAACTGCAATAGTAGCAATGCTGTCAAGACTATAAATTTTTTAAAAGACATCAACAGTTGTTTTAGAGCATTTCAATTCTGAAATGGCTCAGTGTCAAGATGACTGCTAGCAATGTCTTTTTTGAAAACCTGAGGAAGATTTCGAGTAAAATGTGGCTTGGTGCAGACTTTCTGCATCGTCAGGTGCTGTTTGAGAGGTCACAACTAGCAGCAAAGCCTAAGGTAGATTAAAAAAAATCCTTTCATCTAAAAAAAATCCCACCTATTTAGAAAGACTTGCGCACTATTGTTATTAGGTATTACACCTGATGCTGATGCTGCAGAGTTTCAGGTTGAACTTTGGTTTTTTGGTCCTCAGAGAAGGCCTCACCCCCACCACCGTGAAAGTGCATGAGGGCGAGGTAGAAAGGGTGTGTTGTCCAGCCTGGCAACTCTCACTCCTTCTTGTCCGGGCATCAACCGCGCCCAAACATCCCCCCACAGACCATGGGGACAGTTGGGCAGCGTCTAAAATATGGTGCAGGTTTTGGACTTCGACCCGTCGCTGCCGCCGCCTTCTCCATCTAACAGAGGAGAGAGGAATCAGGGCACATTCAGTTTTTCCCCAACCTCACCAACACACAAAAAACAGGCAGGCCTAACATGGCACCGTGTGCACACACCAAACCTGCTGGTGCGTTTTGCTGACACATTCTCATTCGTCAGCAACTTCTCATTCTCTTTCCCAACCTGTCTTGTGTGTGTTTTGTGAGTTTGCTTTGACCGACGTGTGCTCTCAGTCCTGCCTTTTGCTCTGCAGTGCGTGGTGATGGAGTTGCGGTTCGTATGCCAAGTACAATTTCATAAGCACGTGTTCAGCGCACACCTAGTTTGCCATATGCCTGTCCTACCAGCCACAGTTTTAGTGAAAAACATTCTCAAACACCAAACCAAAAGTGTAATAACATAGCGTTACCTTTGCAGCACTCTTGCACTCAAGTTGTATCATGTTTCAGATGTGTTTATCACTGTATGACAGACCATCTTTGGTAATTAAACGTACTGCTAAAAGGGTGATGCCTAGGAAGATAATGTTTTGGGTAGGAATGGATTCAATTGTAATGACAATCTGAATGGTAACTTGTACAAATAAATGTTACATAACTGATTGAAAATACTGCTGGATTCATGGCCTTGAACCACCTGCAAGAACCCTGCTGTTGTTTTTTCACTCCTTATTCAATATGTGTTGCAATACTGAATTTTCCTCCCAACGTAACATAGTTGCCTTTAACAGTTGAAGTGCTGTCTGCATTTGGGGAGAATGAAACCCACAGCAGGCTATTGGCTCCTACTTCCTGTTACTTCCAAGTTGTCTTCCTGTGAGAGCAATGTATGGGAAAAGTTATGGAATACTTTTGTTTCGTTCTTGAATCCTCATTGAGGTATGATGCAATGCGCACAGTATGTAAATAGCTTTTTGGCTGAAATATTATACTTATATAAACTATATAGTGTTATAGTGAGATAATGGCATATAAACAGCCGTAGATGCCCTTTAGAGTGGTTTTGTTTGAAACTGGTGAAGTTACCTTTTTTGTCATTGCCTTCCAGCGCCTTCTTCTGATCCTCTATAGCCTTCATCTTAGCGTCATAGACGTCGGCCAGCTCCTTCCAGTGCATCCTGTTGTTGTTCAGTCCGTCAAACATCGGTGTAATTTCTTTATGGAACCTTGAGAATTCCTGTGCGAGAGCAGGGTCAGGTTACTGCAGGCCTTTACACGCTCACACAGTCTTGTGACCCAGCCTCCTGTTTTTGTGAGAATTCCTTTGGTAAAGTTCATGGGGTACAAGACGACCCTGTTGGACACACCAATTCTTCACTGACTCTATTGCATGGTTGGTGCATTTATGAGTTTCTGTGATTCTGGCCCTATGTATTTTAGAGTCATTTTTCCATTATCAATTGGATTCACGGACTTTGAATTCACTGACTGGGAATTGCAACAAAGAACAATTTGTCATACAATTAAAGCAGTTTGATTATCATTTTTGAAATGCAGATAATACGAACAGTGATAGTTGTAGACATCAGTCTGTTCTCCAAAAACAGGCTGGGCAGTCATTGTCAAATATTGCTTAAAATAATATGAAACTCTTGTCTTTTTTTACTTGTAATTTAGTCTTTTACCTATGCAAATCAATTCATACAATTCATAATACTTTAATGCAATTACAGGTTGATATGTTAGTCTTAGTCTGAGGGCAACTCTGTTCAGTCACACTATTAATTACTCTTGCTTTAAATCAGTCAATCTGCTGTGGCCATATTCTACCTATTCTACTTCTAGTTATCTAAGAATTCTCGGAACCTGATGTCAGTGAAGTAAAGCATGTGATTACAAAAGTATATGTCAGCAGTGTGCGTACCTTGTACACAAACGAACACACAAAATCAATAAAACCACATTGCATCTTGGGAAGCTCATCCGCTTTGTTTCTGTCCATCATGGGCTAAGGAAGCAGAGAGAGAAGTCAGGGAACAGTTTCCGCTGAAAGTATTTAGCAATGTCACACTTTACTCATCTGCAAGAGGTTAACAGACACAGCAGTGCTGATGGTGCTGGACACAGTGTGTTGTGTGTGAGTGACATTTAAAGCAACACAGTCTATATGAGCAGGGAAGAAACAAAAGCAAGATGACATCAATGTATAACTGTGTGAATTCCATGATCATGTGACCTGTGATGACGTGAATGCATCTGTTAAAGACTTACAATGGGCTGCTGATCCAGAACTGTCCTCTCCAGGTCTCCTTGTTCCCAGAATTCAGCTGCTACCATGAGAGCCACCTGAAACAGTGCAAATAAATGTTCAATTTGCTTAACACGTATTCCTAAAATTCCCCTAAAAATAATGCTGATGATGATGGCAATTCTTTATCATTCTTCCTGTTTATTACACAACTGCTCACAACTAGCTACGAGGGAGTTACTATTGGTTGTGGAGTGACCACTGCACAGACCTTGCTCTGGACCTCCCATGGTTTTGTGATGGCAGACAGATCACAGCCTGTCATCATCATTGCCCTGTTTCAAAAAGAGGAATGCCTCAGTATCAGAGGACAGCTTGCATTACCCTTGTAGATAAACATTTTTCATTGTTTATACAATATATTATCCATGCTGTGTCATCCCCCAGAGAGGGGTTAGGCTTAAGGAAACAAGAATACTTACATGACAATCTCCTTCCTGATAGGATTATTTGCAATGTGGTTGATTTTTTCTTGCTCATCCGTCATTGGCTCCGTGGCATTAACAATATTCTGAAACATTGTCCTCTTCCTAAGAGACAAATAATATCCACTCACCATGTGATACATACAAGGTTTGCTCCATTTTATTCATATGCTCCCATGAACATCTGAAGACCAGTAGTCTGAGTGCACCTTTTCCACCATCAATGACAGATAGCAACAAACAGAATCTGAAACTTGTGAAAAAACAAAGGCAAACAGAGATGTTTGGTAAAGGGCAAGCTCTCACTTGAAGTACAAGGCCAGATCTGTGGCAATAATGCAAACGTCAAACAAATGTTGCACTGTCTCAAACTGACGTTTCTGAAGGTTCTGGAAGATGTTGAGACTCTGAGGAAGATATTAAAATGGACACCATTAGCAGGCCCTTTTACAACAGACAACATGATGCCAGTGAAAATTTCTCAACAATACAAATGAATGCAGTCAACCTCCTCTGCCATTAGTGTCTTGCTGTACTCAAGATGGTGTCTCTCCATAATGGACGATCCATGTAGTCTAGCCAAAGGAGATGCACTCCTGCAAATAAAAAATGGGGTTCAGACTTTTGACAGCTAATATAACTAAACAAAAACTTGGAATTATAGAAGGAGTTATGCTGTGATTATGAACATTCACAAAAATGAACAGACTGCTAGCTTTGACAGGGAAAAGGCTTACTTTGTTTGATACAAGTTGTTGGTTCCCCTGTGGTCAATGTCATGACAAAATGCAGCCGCCACCATAGCAAAGGCATCAAGGTCAGAGTAATATTTCTTCAGTTTTCCAGTCTGTGGGGGTTGGGAGACAATTAAAACCCAGCCTTCAGGCACCAGACACAGAGACTGTCTTCTTGATTAATGTATGAAAACAGTATCCATTTGCTTGTGGATTCCCTTCAATGCATTTCTTCATGAACTACGCTAGACTGTGAGTAGAACCATATGGAACTGACTGAAAAGCAAATCTTACCAGTAGAAGAGCAAACATGGTCTGGCCCACATTGAACCCATGCCTCCAGTTGTGGTATGTTATGTCTCGGTAACCTTTCCGAACGGTGTACATCCATCTAACCAGAACCTGCAGGGAGATAGTCAAAGAGAATATTTAGTCCATCATTCTTGTTCGTACCAGATCATTTTGTCATTTGCTGAAACATGGAAAAGTTGAGAGCAATGAAATGACTGCCACAGTATAGAACAAGGTTACTTGTTTGAGCCACATTCACAAGCAAAAACGGGGAAATATAGGAAAAATGACAAGACTGCTAATTCAGCGGAATAACCACGCTTGCACACCATGGCACAGGGCTATTTATTTCAGTGGGCTGCAATGGAATGCATCATTAGGACATATGTCTTACCTCCGCAGGAACTTTGAACTTCTCCACAACGTTGAGCTCAAAGAAGCATCGGATCCCGCACTTGATCAGGTCGTGCTCTGTCACAGGGAAGTCACTGAAGTGGAACTCCAGCAATTCCACATCTTTGCACTCGGGGATACTCGATCTCTGCCCAAGTCACATAGTGAGAACACCCAGTCGTGTCAGAATTGTCTGATCGTATAGGGATCCCAGTGGGCCTTTGTAGATTGTTCATTAGTACAAAGCAATTGTAAATCATTTTGGCACAGTCACCTGAGTGTCTGTGCATGAATGAATATAAATGGAATTCATATAAAAATACAGTTAAAATAGCCTAAGTTGACTGGCCCCATGGTAAATTACACTGTCCATTTGTAGGCCATTTTAGTACTCTTTCATGAATTTGTCATTATGCTTTACCTCAAACATAGGACAGTGAACATTTTACATTTGTTGTAAATAGTGCCAGTGATCAGTTTATGATGACATTTAGGTTGGCAGGAAAAAAAATCGCTCAGTTTACTAAATTAATTAATCATGGTAATTATGTAAATTAATGAAATTGCTGAACTATATTGTGTATAAGTAATTCATAAAATTGCTAAACTATATTGTGCATAAGTCTAAAAGTAGCACTTTTATTTTCCATGTTTCATTGTATGTCATTCACACTCATTATGTGCCATGCTCTGCTACCTTTCCAGCTGGTTTAAGCCCCTATTGAAAAGAGTTAAGTTCCATACCAAGAGTTTGTACATTTCTTTCTGATCACAGTCCTCTGGCTCCTGGTTGAACTTCTCCTGTGTGTTCTGCAAGAAAATGCACAAATGAAGAATGTGTCTCAGTCTTATAGGGCCACAATGTAAACCTTGAAACTCTGGTCATCACCCAGCAGATGACTCACCAGAATACTCTGAAGCTCAGATTTGGTACACTTGGTCTGATACATGAGCATTTCCTGTGCAATGTCTTTCCTGTTTTCCATTCGGTTGAGCTTGTCATAGGTGTCACAGTTCAGGACAGACCATCCCAAGAACTGTGTGAGCGCCTGGAGCAATACAAATGAACCTCGATTAGTGTACTCAAGTCTCACCTGGTAAAAAGAGAACCTGTTCACTGGTAACATAAGCTGAATTAGATGAAACTGTTTTGACTTGCCTCAGTGATCTGCTCATCATGTTCATCGAATGGTTTGCCATCTTTTCTGTTGAAGAATGTGGCAATTCCAACAATTTCTTCCTTCTTGTTGACAATAGGAAGTGACAGGACGTTCTTTATCTTCCAGCCTGTTTCGTCCACAGCGTCTTTCTGGAACAGGACAATAACAGAATTGATTAGAATGTATTTCTAATCAATTCTAATCAATTAGACAAAAAATAGATTTCATGAAGTATGACATGTTTAACATAACTTGATGGATTAAAGTTAACAGCATTAAGCTGTTTTACCTGGAATGTGAAGTATTCGTCTGCTGGGGCATTCATCATGTTACAGATCTACAGGTGGAAAACATTAAAATAACTTTGACCTGTCCATTCAATGCACATCACATATTCCAGAAATATGATATGGGGAAGCCCAAGACAAATGGCACACACATCCATAGTTAAAATCCATAAATCAGATAAAATCTGTAGTTTTGTAAATCCAAAATACAGTACAAGCATACAGTATGCAAGAAACAAGTAATTTAATGGAAAGAAGTTCACGTTTTTATATCACAAAGTAATTATTCAGTTATATGAGATATTGCATATCAAACAAAATAAACTTACAAAGCCGTTCTCTGAGACATAGGTCGGAAGCCCACTAAGTAGGGCCCAGTGATCAGCAGGAGGTGTCCTTCAAGTACATAAAAATAACACATCATGAATTAGCATACTTTCTGAATGTGATTACCCATTAACATAGGACTTGCTACGGTGTCTTGCTATTGTGAAACAATATAGTGTGAGACCAATCTGTTTACTATTACTATTGGGAGTCTAAGCAATGGCACAAAATATTTAGTATATCAGCAGACATGAGGACAGCACAATCTATCAGTTGTTTCAAAAGTAGAATGCATGTAACATTTATACTGTAATGTCCATTTGCTGTTCCTGTGTTTTCTTGGGTTCCATGTGAGGTCATGACGTTTAATGATACGGAAAAAGTAAAGGTGAAAGTACCAACAGGACATGTCTTTGAGATGACTGTTGAACACCAAATACAGTACTTGATTTTGACTCATAAAATCCACATATACTCACGGTATGACTTTAATCTCTTCCTTTCCTTCCAGAAGGTAATCAATGATCTTATAGAAGTTCACTTCCTGAGCAAAGCAAAGAGTGACAATATAATAAAGGAATAAATCAATACATACATAACAACATATACATATATAAAAGAGGGAGTTGTGTTGGTAAGTTCTTTACTAAGATGCATTTTTAAAGTTATATGGAAAAGACAGTAAAATAACTGGATACATACTCTCCCATCTGGGGTCTTGGGACCTTTGTATGGTTCTACGTCTCCAAGTTTGACCGGCCATTCATCATAGAATTCCTAGACAGAGAGACAAAGATTACATTGATTGAAGTGTCAAATCAATGTGCCACTCCTCACAGTTTTACTGGAAACTTTCATATAAAAGTCATATCTTCATCATATAGGTAAAAACTACATTTCATAGTGTGTAATTTTTTCTGTGTATCTAACACAAACCTTCTCTTTGGTCATGTCCAGGAGACCAACAGAATACCTCTCACAGTTGAGGTAGGTTCTCACGGTGTACAAAGCTTTGTGAAACTGACGCTCAATATCCGTGAGTTCCTCAAAAACCTTGCTGGCTGACCACAGCAGCACCTGTTGAAATGTATAAGAGACAAACAGACAAATGAGCAGGGATGAAAGTGTCCAATTTGCCATTTTACAGAATGCAAAACCAACCAGTAAGGCCTCTGAGGCCTGTATTCCGACTATTCTGTGTCCAATATTATGGAGTGCTAAAAGATCAATAAGTTTGAGCCTAGGTCTAAAATAATTTTTGTTAGACCCTTCTATTTTGATGTTATTACTCTGATGATATAATATGCATTTATTTTTTTTATTTTTGGGACAAACTCAATTAAGGATGTCCTTACCTGACTCCTTCTGGATTCCACATTCCACAAGTATGCAGTGTAGTGCTGCTTAGCAATAACTGATGCAAAGTTCAAGTACTTTGTAAAGATCTAAAAAAAGAAAAACATTTGTTCAGATAACTGCGATATATTATTTGGCAAAGAACAGAACTGCCACGAGTCAGGTACAGTATTAAAGTTGTATATAGAGAAATGCAGAACCGATATAGAAAGCGAAAAACTTGCCAATAGTGTAAGATAGTAATTGAATGGATGTAATTGAATGTAATGATGCAGTTGAATGGATGCTGCTCTTCTAATGCTGGAGGACACTGGTCCCAATGAGGACAGTGAAGTGTTGGGGAGAACTGAAAGTTCAAAGATGCATTACACTTCAGCCATTACTTATGGTAGCTGAAGGAACTAAACTTAACCAAAGGAATGGTGTATATACTGCACAATAAACTAGACATATTTAGTGTAAATGTTGACATGACATAATGTACATTGAGTGTAATCCAGGCACTCTGGTAGAGTGATTAGTGTCGGTGAGTGTCACTTGGATCTGAAACCTTTAATCCATGGCCACATGGCCTTTGTGGGGAGTACTGATGAGCAGGGCACCTGATCTTACCTCCTCGTCAGCTTTTGAAAATTGATCCTCTCCAATTTTGTTTAATGCCATGACAACACCAATAGGATCCTTATCATTCATGATTGGAGCTGAGATCGCATTCTTTGTTGTGTACCCTGTCTGCTTGTCCACAAAGTCACTGAAGTGAGAATTCTAAAAAAGAAAAAAAAAGACATTGCATTGTACAAAAATGTTAGCAATCCAGTTACATCCACACAAATTCAGTGAGACTGTCAACTGAAATATTTTGCACATTTTATTTGTTTTTTCCTCAGCTTGATTAATCAGTGTATGCCTGGAATTATAACAGACTTTAATGTCATAATATTTACAACCGTATTAACCGATAATAAAGAAACTCACTCCATGTGTTCCCACCATTAAACTAATAATATTCAACAGAATCAGCACAGAATTAGTGTGTTCTTTGATTATGCTGTTGTGAACATAGAACTGATTAACATTTGAAATGAAATGCAAATAAATGAGGTACTTTAACTAACATATTAATTTAACATCAATCAGGCCTTGGGAAGGACAAAAGGCACATAGCTGATAATCACCATGTACTAGGCCTGTAGAGAGGTCACATTTGGGATGAGCAGTTAAATTCTAGAATTAAAGATCAATTAGAAAAATAATTTGAGTGGAGAATGCACAGTGAGGTCAAAGAAAATGTTTAAATTCTAGCATAGCTGGTGTCAGAGCAGGAGACTGTTGAATTATCCATGCATGTGACGGTAAATGTAAGATCTGACAGCATTACTGGCATGTCTGTGATTTCTGCTACTTTGCCTAATGCTGTTCAGTAATAAGAATCATTGTCATCAGCATCTGCATCAGCATCAACATCATAAAATATAGAGCTGATTCTACTGGTTATCATCAAGAAAGAAACAAATTAATCCTTTGTGTCTTAAAACCAATCCTGACCATCTGCAGTGTATGTAAGTCTCAGATCCAGCTGAAGCCTTCATGTAATAGATTGCAATTCATCATTTATAAACCCACATAGAAGACAATATTCCATCAGGTATACATTTGATTTAATGAAAGATAAAAAGGAAGGGTGTTCTACTTTATTTTATTAATACATGTACTACAGATTATTAATACTCATTTTCTGCTTAATTGTTCTAATTGCTATAGGCTCTAGAACCCATGACAAGGCTTAAGAAACACTGTTTTACATATTTGAAGAAGCCGTTTAAACTCAACAGCCAGTCTCATATGGAGACCACAGAAATCATAGGTACAAAATTACTGTGTTGGTCCCATGCATCAAATGTAATTAAGATCTGACATCGGTATTAGATGTGACCGAATTACTGTTCCCCTGGTGTGTACACGATTGTGTATGTTATTTATTGCAAATAGACGCAGCAGCAACTCAAATTTCTGTACAGCTATAAGATGAAAACAATGTGGCAAATAATTTGGTTATATGGAGCGATAGGCGTTAAAAAGATATTTTTAATAACGTGTTGCTGCATCCATCTCTATTTATGGTATTTTTTAGACCGATGTTCTGTGATGTTGTTCCGATTCTTGACTCCAGGTCTGAAACAGTGCACGCGACAGTAATCTATAGGTAGCCTACTGTACCTCAACATTACGTGTTTTTATAATGACGGTGCGTTCTTTTGAAGTGAACATAAATTGAATCCCAGCATACTGAGCTAGTTTTGACGGAATCCAGTGCAGGGTGGATGTCAAACGTTGGAGGGAAGCCCTTTCGTTTTACTATTAACAGCAACAAACCGCAGCACAAGCACCAGCTGTTGTTCGCAGCGTCACCTTGTGTAAGTGAGAATATTCGAGGAGACAGGACCATCCTAATTATGATAGTAGTACAACGTATTGGTCTACGACAGAGATACTTCACCTCTCTATATAGCGCTAGCAGGCGCGGGTTATTTATTACCTCTTACAGCGCTCGACGTGAGTAATACCATGACAACCATGACAACCTTGCTAATACCGAGAACAACTCGGTACTTTGTAATAAATTGATAAATGAAACTTTACTAAAATGGTCGTTTTGTCAGCAAACAACCGTTTAACACTATGTAAGCAGGCTATTGTTTTTGTGGTGGTAGAATAAGCTTTCCGTAGACTGACCAGGCTTTTAAAATGGCTTACCCTTAGTCAGATACCTACTGTTAATAGGTGTTCAGATTAATGAAGTATTAATTGCTGTCCTGACAGTAGCTGTTAATAATTGTAAATCGTTTTTTTTATCGTAATGCTTTATTTTTGGTAAATCTTGTTGAACCAATGTGTAAGCACATCACTTGCACAATTTGTATTAATGTCACTATAGTTTTTTTTTTTCTTTTTTTCTCAAAAAGCCTCAAAATAAGTAGCCAAAGTGCATAAATTGATCTCAGTTAAACTTTAATACTGCACATCAGCGTTTGATCCCTTTTGTGTTTTAAGGTGATAATCTAAAATAAAACTAAAATGATGGTCAAAAAATATAACTAAAACAATTATCATAACTGAGCTACTTTAAAACGTATATTGATTGTTCTCATCGAACCAGACGCATGATTGCAAAAGGTAGATCCTTGGTAATCAATATTTCATGTGTCCTAAACACTGGGGAAAGTTCATTAGTCACAGACCTGAATGACTTAAATGAACCAGTGTTGCTCATATTTAAATGTACAATGTACACGGTCACTTGAATGATCCTATTCACTCTTCTGTTTAGATTGCAATATTTTATAAACCATTTGCTGTCTGATTATTTAACCTGTGACGTCTTGCTACCAATCAGCTGGTATGCACATATTAAACACGCTTTCCCCTGATTCCAAATAGCTTCATATGCCGTATGATGGACCATATCTGATAGCTGTCAATAAACACATAACTTGGAACTGCATGAAAACAAGATAGCAAAATGTATCCTGGTAAACAGAAAACTGAAAATTGACCTTGCTGACTTCCAGTAACATTTTAACATATTTCATTTTAGCATTTGAAATGTTTGTTGTTTTTTTTAAACTTTTTGAGAAATCAGTGAGAGTAGTTCACAGTTGCTTGCTTTTACAGCTTTCATTATTGCAGAGGGCAACACACCAACTGAGAGGCTTTGTGACAGTGAACAAACACGTGGGTGAATCACTACGAGTACCAACAGCACTGCAATATCAGCTCACCTTTTTCACATCTGGAACATTCTGCAGCTTTTTCGAATGTGCTGTAAAGCCCACTATGCCCATGTCTGTAGGGAACACAATCTCAGAGTTTGGATCGACAAGGTTCTGCTCAAATTTGGAGGTTGGTGTGACGTTGAAGAGCATGGTCGCCAGCTCCGGTATTCCGTTCCTGGACCTGCAGACGTAGTAGCTGCACCTGTCTGCGTTCACCAGAAGGCATATTCTCTGCAGGACCTTATGCATTGACTTCTCCATGTTGGTTGCTGTCTGCAGCTCCTTGACCATGTCAAAGATCAAGGCGGCTTCCTGAATGAGGGTTACATCTTTGAAAGAGGCCGGATCTTTGATTTCCAAGTTGTCTGTGAACGCTGCGGAGAGTACCTCAGCCCTCAGCTTTTTATCAAAGTACTCTTTGGCAACCTGGGGGTTATTCTCCAGGTACTTCTCCACACTGTCTTTGTCTGCCATTGTGCTTGATTTTCCCTCTCCTCTTACTGCTGCATTACTTGTAGAATGTCAAAAGGAAGCGAAGAATCAGTGTTCAGCAATTTCCAGCAGATCCCAGTGGCATAGCTTGTTCTTGCGCCTCGCAGGTGACAAACCTCCTATCGTCTCCGGCAAGTTGGCAGAATGAAGAGGCTTAATGGTTACAGGGATCCAAGAGGCGACTAATTAATGTGACGTCATTGAATTAAATCTCTAAGCTTTCTTAACCTGCAAATCCCAGCACTGATCATTTTACTTTGGACAATCCAATCAAAGGCAATGACTGCAGCAGTCTGTGAGATTTGCACAGGAAGGGTGTCAGAATTTGAATTTGTTTTTTTTTTTTTTTGTTCATCATTCATGCTCTTTTTTTAAACCAAATTAGCACTGGTGTCGGCTTAGTTTATCAGTTTTTATAATCAGCATACACTGGTTTGTGGGAGTCAATCCATGAAAAGTCATTCTACTTTCATTTCAAAGGCACCATATCATCACGAGCAAAGCAAATTAACATGTAGGACACCACAGCATTACTATTTCAAATGTCCTCTGAAGGAAACTTAAGTCTAGTAAGGAATAAAGTCATGATCCCTGTTTCTTGCCATGCCAGATTTATACCAGTTTAGGCTTTCAGTCTGTGCTCTTTCACACTTTAATTTGGGGTGAAATCCAATGCAAATAGATAAATGTTTATTTACCAAGTAAAACATGCATAACTGTGAAAGGTATATGTAAATAAAGAAAGGGATATTTTTTCCAAGAATAAAAGGTACTGGTGTCCCCATAGGGCTCCAGTCTTGATTAAATCTTTGTGCAGCTTCAGGGCTTAGTGTGGTCAAGAGAACAACTTCTGAGAACCATGTACCAGGAAGGGATGTTCTATTATTATCTTTTTTTTTACACTGTCTGGAGAGACAAAGCGAGAATGTCTGTTTTCATTGGACAGATTAAGTTTGGCTCATTAGTGATAACTTTATATAAAGTGCCAACCTTGAGTTTTTTTTTTTTTTAATGGATGAGGCGCTGAATCAGAGACAATTTGTGAGCCTACGGTATTCTTACTTGGCACTTTAAACCCCGGATTAAGTTAAAAGTGATTAATGAGACATTCCTGCTGAAGGGACACTAGTGTGTTGCATGGTTTCTTTCTATCATTTGGTAGGGCATTGTTGTTGTGGAGGAGGAAAAGCTCTTTAATGGGGAAAGTGATTCAGTTGCATCGTCCATTAGTATGGTGTAAATCCAGCCAGATGCTATTCTAGATAATCTTGACAAACAACGTTCTGTGTGTCAACATAATCTCAACCAGGAGTAAAATGTCTGATTTGATGTCATTGATGTCATTACATCATGTTGAACCGTTGAGGAAATAATAAAATTAAAACACTTGAAGCTGGAAATGGAAGGGAAAAAATTAATTAGAAGTTTTTAGACAAATAGTTAAAGAATGTCTTTCCAGGAGATGACAGAGAGTAATTCAAATGTTTCTGAGGGGTCTTTTCCAGGAGACACGAGAGAGACAGGGGACATATAGAGAAAAAAAACAGAGCAAAGATATTGCAGAGATTTGTATGCACTGTCACTGAGTTCTCTCCTGAGGGGGAAAAAAATAAAAGATTTAAGAGTAACAGGCACAAAGCAGCTGGCATTGCAGTAAGACCCGACTGCTACATCCGTGCAAGTTACACTTATAACAAAGATCAAGATAATAAAGTATGCAATATGTACTTGCTGCACTGTCAGATTGCACATGCCCTGTTTTCCCCTATACCTCAGAAAGACCAGCAAATGAAAGAATTTGCATGAGCAGATAGCGCAGGCTAATGCTCTTTAGGATCGTCAGCCCTGTCTTTAGAGACAAGTCCAGTTTTGGCATGAGGAGCGCAGCTCAATGCCATGCACAGGATCAGCGTTCTCCCAGGCGATTTGTGTCAGGGCGTTTAAGACTGCCGGTCTCTCCTTACCACCTGTTCATAGAGCAGCAGCCTCTTTGCGCTGAGCAGCATCCTGGATGCCCGTAGCCATCAGAGTTGCTGGTGAGCAAGGAAGCCCTCGGAACCCTGTTTGCCTGCTGTTCATCACACATTACATCACACAAGGTTCCTTCGCCGAATTTATGACCAGCCTGTCATCTTAACCTGAAGGAGCCTTGGCATTTATACGGTCTTTTATGTGGTGTGCAATTATACTGTTATTCTCATGCAGTACAAACAATTGCTGCCTTTGCTTAACTAGCTTTGAGGCGAATTTTCCAAATCCTGATGATGACAGATGTAAATTGCGCTTGCTGTAGCACCCCGAGCATTCCTCAAGAAAAGATTTATTGCTGAGCCAGGTTACGTAAAAGCTCACTGCAAGTTCATATTGACAGAGCTAAGGTCTTTTGGGGGCTGTGGGCCTCAGGCTCATTGAAGGACACCGGTCACACATAAACATTGCACAGTTCAGTCCCCTATTCCTTACTTACTGTTTTCTTTTTAAATTACAACATTGACAAAGGCCTGACTATTTGTTTGTATTGCCGTCCCCAATCAATACACTTGCTAAATAACAGTTCAATGAAAGGTTTTCTTTGCTTTATAACTTAGTCTGGGTGAAGACCTCGTTATAGTTTTCATTAAATTTCTGGGTCTGTGTACCACAACCCACAACACTAATATATTTCCCCATGTGGGGATCAATAAAGTGTTATATATATATATATATATATATATATACACACACACACACACACACACACACATATATATATATACAGTACCAGTCAAACGTTTAGACACACCTACTCAAAGAAGGGTTTTTCTTTGTTTTTACTATTTTCCACATTTTAGAATAATAGTAAAGACATCAAAGCAATGTAATAACACAAACGGAATTATACAGAGACCAAACAAGTGTTAAACAAATAAAAATCTAATCTTATATTTTGCATTTGTCAAAGTAGCCAAAAATGTTTTCTAATTTTCTTTGGAAAGATATTCATACATAGGCATCAACTTCACTATTTATAGTTGTCTAAAAAATAAATTTCAAGCATTTAAGAATAAGTCAAAATGTCTTTGAATGCATGTTTCCCATTATCCTAATCAGGTGTGTCCAAACTTTTGACTGGTACTGTATACATACATCTTTAAGGACTCATGAGTAGCTCTGTGGTAAAGGCACTTGAGCACAAACTGAGCCTGCTTTTCATCCCAGCCATGTCTTCAGGTGACATTATCTCATCGCCTCCAGGCACTCTGAAATTTCGCCAAGTGCATACAAGTTGCTTAGATGATTTAGGTGAAGTGGTGCGTATTCTCTGATGAGTGACCAGTCCATTGTAGTGTACTGTGTGACTTGTAGTACATAAAATAGCCATTGCCTGAATATATAAATGATATATATTTGCAACCCTTATTAATGGGTCAGAAAAAGAAAAAAATGTGCCATTCACTTAAATTTTTGACAATATGCCAATAGGGATTGGATTTAATGTCCCCCTACCCACCCACCAAGACTTACGTAAACAGATAGATTTTTAACTTCAGTAACTGGGGTAAAGTGCCTTGCTTAGGGGCTCATCAACAGTTTTCATTCTGACATTTTAAACTCAACCCTCTGGTCAATAACTCGTAACTGCTAAGCCACAGGCTATCCAAAACACCTCATGCTGCCAACAGCCTGCTGTCATGCACATTCACCTCCTGCTGACTGTTGATTTCATCCACGTTATTAATTCCTTTACAAAGGATATTTATTATATTTCCACTGAGCTTGTTTTTAAACCTGCAAATCCATTTACTTTGACTAGTTCATAATACCATTGTTAAGGTAGTGGTATTAATGCATTGCAAAATAAATGATAACCATTTTACCTTTTACGGATAGAGCATCATTAGAAATACAGTTGCAGGATCTAGCTGTACTCTGGGGCACTGATGATAAAAGGTCACTTAGAACATAATAATCTTTTGACATTGTGTGCACAGATCCAAAGAATAAAATAATATTCAGAGGGAAAACTGTATAGACACCAGGGTGTGGCTTTATTATTAAGTTAAACAAACAAACAAAATATGCCAAAAACACACACTTAAATTAATATGAACTATGAACTAAAGTGAACTAAGAAAAAAACAAGACTGATTCAAGACAGAACAGGTCTACTTCAAAAGTGCCTGTTTCTGTAACACAAACTGTACTGTATATGAGGGAACATGAACGCCTAACACATTCTTTGTGTTGTCTCTAACTTGTCTCCACAAGCAGAATGTATGAAATTGACAGTCTCAGAAATAAGTGAGAACACCTGTTTCTGTTAGATTAGCTGCACTCCACATGCAACAAGCTTGACAGAGCTTCTCCACATGGACTCATGTGACGTAACTCTTATCTCTAATAGATGCGTAGCCTTTGACTGCACCCAGCAAACTCCAGCAGAAAGAGTGTCTGTCTAAATCCTGACATTGTGAAAAACACTCATTCCTGTTGGAACATCACCATCTTAAATGGTCCATTGGGAGGAAATGGTACAATTTCCTACAGTAATTGCAATCTGGATCATCTTCCCATGAATTAGCAGATTACTGGGAGAGAGACTACACAGATTGTGAGTTAAATGATATCCATGCCAAAATAACTGCAGATGTGCAGAACGAAAGCATCTGGCATGTGAGCTGAAACGTGCATTATCTGCAGTTTGAACTCTTAACATTCTTGGGTCCTTGCGCTGTCCAGGCAAAACATGTTAGGGGAGTGATTTATTTAAAGGGATCCTGAGTGCAGTTGGACGACGGTAAGATTCATCGTATACCAGATGTTTTCCTGGCGTGAGACGCAGCCAGCCTTTCATAATCAACCAGACATCCAGAAAAAACAGCTTTTCCCCCTGAACAGGGGTCAAATCCGTGGGGCGCACTAGCCCACATGAGACTCTGGAGTTACATAAATGTTTACTCCATAAAAGCAGCGATGTGAAGGCAGTCTCAGATATCCAGGTGGGATTACGAAACAACAACCACGACGGGCCTCTATATAAGTCCAACCTCTGGCTGCGGGACCTCAGCAGCTCACTGAACCTCTCCTGAGACTTGTTCTTCCAGGTACTCTCTCTGCTAATAGCAATGCTTTTTTTAAATTACATTTTATTTGCCCACAGGATGGAAAAAAGAGCAACCTTTCTCCTTTCTCTTTGACTTATGCGTGCGGATACAGAGGGATCCAAGAGAATAATGGAAAAAAGGAGCTCCTTTAAACTGCTGGAAATGGACACAGTAAGAAGTACTTTTCTTGTAGGAAGTACCCTTTATGACGGCAGACTCTGTGTTTTTTGATTTCAGATCAGAATCTCCTGGATCCAGGACAGCAGCAGAATGTTCCGGATTTTAGCAGCCCTCTGCTTCCTGGCTACGTGCTGGGCGCAGGATTGCACGCTGTCGAACATCTCAGTGATGAAGAATTTTGACCGAACAAGGGTAGGCAACTTAAAATACATTGCACTTCATATAGGCAAAGATGCAATCATTTCTTTTTCTGAATGAGACTGTATGTCTATGTGCTAGCTTTTGCGTATACTCTGCATATTTTACATTGTGCTCTCTGTAAATCTTCCAGTATACAGGAACATGGTACGCTGTGGCAAAAAAGGATCCCATTGGACTGTTTCTGCTGGATAACATTGTAGCTCATTTCACTTTGGAAACTGATGGGAAAATGACAGCTACTGCCAAGGGGAGGGTCATCATCTTGAAGTGAGTTCAGTTAGCAGTCTTTATTGTTACATTTTTTCATTTGGCAGATGCTCTTGCCTAGAGCATCTTACAAAAGTACATTCAATATGGACTGATGTACAATATGTAGCTGTATTACTGCATCTTATATCAATGACATTAGAAACCTCTTCTCCTCCAATCACTGCTGCTGCAAGCAATCACTAATTTTGCCTCTTGCAATTTCTGATTTTTATTATTCCAGTAACTGGGAGCTCTGTGCAAACATGTTTGCCACATTTGAGGACAGCGATAATCCTGCAAAGTTCAAGATGAGATACTGGGGAGCAGCTTCATATCTTCAGACTGGATGTAAGGCAAACATGTACAAAATATAGCTGAGTACTATGTGCACTATTCCAAAGGGTTTAGTGATGGCAGTACGTTTAGGGATGCGTATTAATCAATGTCCTCGATCATGTGAATCTAAGGCTAAAACCTAGAAAAGAGCAGGTCACACTGATGCACTGGCGTGATGTTATTGATTGATCAAAGGTTTATCTGATATCGTTTCTCACCATTTTTTGTGGTTCCCCGCAGATGATGACCACTGGGTCATTGACACTGACTACGACAACTACGCCATCCACTACTCCTGCCGCCAGGTGGACTATGATGGCACCTGCCTGGACAGCTACTCCTTCGTCTTCTCCCGTCACCCCACTGGCCTGAGACCTGAGGACCAGAAGATTGTCACTCAGAAGAAACAGGAACTTTGCTTGCTAGGGAAGTACAGGCGTGTTTCTCACAATGGTAAGTCAACACCTTTTATTGCAGTGCAAATACAGGTCACAAAGAGCTTCCTTGAATATGTGTGAATATGAGTGATCAGAGATGGAAGGCATTTTCATTGTCACAGTTATTAGTGTTATTGATTATTTATAGGAAATAATTGTAGGTAATATTGTACCTTTTAGAATTCAGAAATATTTATCACTGTTGTCACGAAAAATAAAAATCCTGGACTAAGTTAAACTTTCAGTCTCAAATCCTGGAAGATCAAGTGTAATTTTCACCTCAGGCTTATTGATCCATTTATTCAGATATATAAAAGCAATGTTTGGTTGAATAATTTTATAGATAAAGATTCACACTATTAAAAAATGCAATGACATGTTCATAAATGATATCTTTCTTCTTGTTTTGCAGGGTTCTGTGACAACACTAGCACTACCTAGGAAAATACTGTGATACTGTCAAGTTACAAATAAAACTCCAAATGTTTGTTTAAATTTTTTCCACCAATCACAACTAAATATTAGGAAAAGAAACAACTTCAGCTTTAATAACTACCATCAGTATATAGTGCCTTTGCTACAGATCTGATTAACATTTCTTGCAAGAAGCTGTTTCCTGAACTTAGTCAAAAGCAGCTCATAGGACTGAAAGCTATTTTAATGTAAGCTGGAACCACTTTGTAAAATAAAATATTAAAATGACGTCAAAAGTGTGTTTTGTCGAAAGTCATCTGTGACACTACAAAATCACAAAGCTGGATGAAAATCTGCTAACTGAGAGGTGGAGGGGCCAATCAGGGCTAGTGTCACCTACTGTTTAAGAGTGCCACACAAACAGTGCAGCAAAGCCACTGAGGGTCAAGCTGTGCCTCAGTGTTGTAAAGAATGAAGTCCAGAGCAGAAGTGGACCACGTAGGAGTGATGGAACCAACACCCTGAGAAGGTTAGCAGAATGGGGTCTTGCCCTGCAGGTGTGCAGTGATGAGAGTGAGGTTTCACAAACCCCAAAATGGTACTCCCATCTGTTAATAGGGAATTTCAATGAAGCAGTGAGTGAATCAGTGGCTAATACAAGTCAGTGACTGATAGCATGTGGTACCTCCACCTATAATCAGGTTCAAGAAGCAACTCTCTTCTATTGCTAAATACGGTCTGCATTCATCATCAATGAAGTGTACAGTGAGGTAACATGACTTCTCTTTCAAAATCCTCTGAATGACTAAATCAGTCCAAGCCACATTTTATTTACATTTTAAAGAAATCATTTCCTTTTATTGGTCACCATTTAATACTGAAGAGCAGTGCATTTGTGTTCAGTTTGATGTGTACAAATGCTAAACCTTATTCACGGCCAAGACTCAAATCACAAAAAGAAGAAACTCATCAATTATGCACAGATGGATCTTATAAAAGCTGGATAGTTCAGATGAGTGGGCCATACCAATACAAATTCAAAGGGTTGGACTGTACCATGAGTGAAATAGAGGTGTTTGACCAAGATGTGCTAGTCTGTTATACACAGTATATCCAGACACTAAATGGCTAACGCTTTTGGTTCTGAAAGAAATAAATGCATAGGATTGCCATGTGAAAAATATATATTTTTTAAAAATGTAGTACATTGGCATTTTGGAATTCTGCTTTCCCTCTGAACCCAGAATGCAAGACACTTTGTGCGGATACAATGTTGAAAACAAAACACACCATGGAAAAAAAAGACCCAAAAAGCAGGGACACGAACACACCAAGGTAATAATCCCCAACGGATTTCTGCTGCAGCTCCTCACAACGACTAAACCAGAGCTCATGAATCATGCACAGTGAAGGTAATGTCCCAGAACACAAAAGCAAGCCAGCGAAAACCTCAGCCGCAAAAACAGAAGCTGTCTTCAGGCCGTGCTGCTGAAATATCACCGCTGCCACAGATTTCCAAACAGAGAGACACCTGAACAAACACTTTAATGAACATCTTGGATGGAGAAGTTTCCTTTATTTCAGTTTCTTACATCCCTTCATACAGTGCATAGGACATTTACAGCAGAACAGAGATATGAATTCTGGTAGATGATGGAGTACAACAGACAGTTATTAAAATATAACACAAAATTAAACATCAGAAAGACAAAAAGCCCGCTGTCATTTTAGGTCCATTCAACAATATTCCTGGTTTCTCTACCTGATGAAATCAGTACTCTGAAAGAGTCATTTTCTTTTCACAAATATTTAACCAAAAAACCTGTAGCTCTCTAAATGTTGAATTACCAGAAATAAATTTAACATCAACCTTTTGACTACTGTCATATCATCAACTTTGAGTGAACATGGTACTTTTGAGTAATTCCTCAAAACCAATGGTAGGCTGGTTTTATCAGTTTAGGCATCTCCTAATGCAGTAACCCAAGTTAAACTCATTTGATCACATTCTGCTGAAAAGCCTTGTCTGAACCAAGGAAACCTTGGCATCTTCTCACTAGCCTTGAGCAGCTATCTTAATCCTTTGCCTTAAATAGTATAATACTAGGATTTAATTATGCAATCTAATTCTAGATGTAAATCTGGCTTGCAAAGTCAGGGCTTGTCTGTTGGAAGTGTACCCTATACCCAAATTTGAAGCATTGAACACAGCAACGCTTTGCTGATCAACATGGCAGTGTTATTTTTAAAAGAAGTGGACTGCACTCTTAGTTCACCCTAAAGGTTAAGGACAGAGGTGTGTAGATCAAAAGAATTAAGTGCAGCTCTTGTACAGTTAAACAAGGCTTATGTGTACTGCACAGCAAAGTTAAAGTGAAAACAGCCTACACGATCTACAGCCCTCCAAAGGCCCAAAGGCAAGGTATTAAAATAAAAAAGCCATACAGTACACTTTATTTGGCACTCCGAAACCCATACATTTAGATGAGTTTTACATAAACTATTCTCAGCACAAGAAACCCTTTGAATAAGCCTATAAAGAAAACAGAAACCCAACCTTAAATAAAGATTAAATCCATAAATTAGAAAAAAATATATATTTTTATATGCAAAGTATGTATCTTTAGAAAGCTTTATGGATGTGCCTACAATACAATGAATATAAACGTGCTGGAGTGGAAATTGCATGCCATTTGGAAAACGCCAGTTCCCTGTGACGTTATGAAAACCCTGTCATTTAAATGTACAGGATGACACAGCTGTGAAAACAATGGGCAAAATGGAATGATGAGGCCACAAATGAATCAGTAGATTGCCACTTTTCATGCCATACATATATATATAAACACCTTAATAAAAGCATCCCAAATTAAGTAAAGGCAAAATAGAGATGTTATCTTCCCTTATTTCATAGAAGCAGACATACAGTAGTCGATGTGTGCAAGCAATTCCCGATGCTGACTGGTGGGATACTGGGCTCTGCACTCTGGACACTCAAGGAAACTCTCGTCCAGAAGGTTGGGGATTCTGGAAGGTGATGTGTGGCTTAACACAGGATCGTCAATCGATAGCCTCTCAAACTGCAGTCTGTCGTAAGACGTCGGTTCAGAAAAGCGAGATTCCCTCTGCTGTTTCTAAGATTAAAATGGGGAAGCGAAACAAGTGATGAATTCGTTCCATCTTCTGAACATGATCAGATTATCACTTCTTAATTTTCGCTGTACTTACGCCTGACTCCAGTTTGGTTATTTGCTCTCTTGCTTTACGAAGCTCTTTCAGAACTTTTTGCAACTGGTGCTGTAAACTTTGACGGTCAAGTTTTTCATTCTCAAACTCTTTGGCAGACATCTGGATCTAGTGACAGAACCCAAAGATGCAGAAATAAATACAACATATACACCTCAATACATCTGAAATGACAACTTTTAAAAATATGCATGTTCACATCATACAGATAATTCTAAATGATTCATGATATATGTAGGTAGGAGGTTGGAGTATTGCACATGTACAATCTAAATGAACTTTTACTATTTAACTTTACTTTTAGATTGGCTTTACTTCACAAATGTAGTGCATGATGGCATGATGGACAGTAAGGAACTGCCATCCTGTGGCATCATCAGTACCTGCTGCTCCAGTGCTGCAATTCTCTTCTGTCCTTCATGCTGATTTAACAGAGATTTCTGAAGCAGATTCACCTTTTGAAAACAAGCACACAAATCCTCTACAGTGCACGCATTTTCATGATGTGTAGAAACAGAAAAATAACAGGGATTCTACTAAGAGATGTGTACCTTTCTGCAGATGAATTAAAAATGACATGATGACCAGTTATGCAAAGGCAACATTTTCCTGGGATCAGAATGTGTTGGGGTTATGGGAGGGGGGGTCATTACATGACATTAGCATTCTGAACCATGAGTTCCACAGCACACACACTTTTTGCACGAAAAGCGAAACGTGGCTATCCCGGGATAACGCATGCACGCGGTGGCTTCGCGGGTTTGCTCCCTGCTTTTTGGACTTTGGTTGTACCTGCAAAAGAAGGTCGGCGGAGCGCTTCCTCTCCTCCGCCAGTCGGGCGTCGACGCTCTCCAGCTCGGCCCTCAGCCGCTCGCCCCTCTCCGCCGAGCTCTTCCTCTCCTCCTCCACGCACTTCCTGCCGCTCATTCGCTCTCTGTGGAGCTCCTGTCTCACTTCCTCCAGCTCGTTCAGCTTGTCCTCGTACTTCTTCCTGAAATCGGCAGCCTCTGCCTGCGCCTGGGCCACCTGCTCCTTCTGCCACTCCAGATCCTTTTTGGCAGTTAGCAAAAGCTTGTCGTAGTGTGCTTGCATTTGGCCAGACTTTTCCTCTGGGGAAACAAAGAGATTTAAAGAAATGTATTACATGAATATCATTTATGTAAAGCTTTTGTAAGAGGGCCTCAAAATAAACTGTTTCAAAGTGCATCACACTCACTTTTTAGGACTACGCAGAAAACTCTTTTGGGGACAAATATAAAGTCTGGTATGTTAACTTCATGGAGTGAAAGGTTGCAAGTAAGCTGGTCCTGGTGGGAGTTATTCAGGTGTAAAATTGGCCTTTTCTACATAAAGAATTTCAGGGTTTGGGGAGTATAAACAGGCCTTTTACTTTAAAGTGAAGCAACAGCCACTTCCCACATTGCATTAAACTTCTCAGCACCCCGCTTTCATACCTTCTGAATTGCCCTCTTTGTGTTGCTGTTGGAGTGCATGGTTGGCTTGGTTTAATTGCTGCTCCAGCTCAAGTGTCCTTGCCAGGACTGCCTTGACATAGGCCTCTCGCTGCTGGTCGTAAACGAGCCACTGCTGGTTTTTCTCCAGAGCCTTAACAGAGGAAGAAAACAGAAAGAAAGACCACAAAATATGCTGTTATTCTGGTGGACTACACAACAAGTACTGAGAGTGCTGTGCACAAAGCAGTCTGAAACGTCATAAAAACAGCAAAAAAAAAAAAAAAAAAAGTATTCACATAATACAAAAATACTTACATCACGCAAATGTTCCTGGATCGTGGCAACATCACTGGGAGGGACCTGGCCATCAGTCTTTGTGCTCTAAAATGTTTGAGTGCAGTTACCAAAAGCATAATTTCCTTGCTCAGTTAATTGCACAAACAAATGTGCAACTTCAGTGACATATTAAAACCAACAGGATGGTTGTGTATACAGACGCCTTTACACTGGATGGTATTCTTTGCAATTTCAACATTGCGGGAAAGAAAACATGCCAGCATTTGAAAATTATTCTTCTTTGAAAGCTGAGTGGAGTTTTAAGTATATTTGGCATTTCTGATCTGGAGTTGTGAAAATGGTGATGCTGGCATAATATCACACATCTTCTGTGAAAATGTAGTGCTTTAAAAAAAAAAATTAAGTTACCAGCAGTTATGCTGCTGGTACCCTAGTACCTAGTTCAAACAACTACTGATTATTTTAAACTTTGGACAATCTTGCTCAATAAGCTGTTACATGAACAGAAATTTCAGGGTTCAAGGTATGTATATCCATAACTCAAAATTACCTATATTTTCAATGTTACAGAAAAAACTAACAATACAAGTCATTCTATCAACAGTGGAAACACTTCTAGAAAAAATATATATTAGAGTACCAAAGGAGGGAAATCAGGACATTGGAGAATAGATGCTGAAAACATTGTCAATTCGAATGCTGCCACCTAGTGTAAAAACACATTATTACAGACAGAACTGTAATAATGTGTTTTATCAAACATGGGGTTTGAAAGATTCTCTCCCCATTATTATACAACCAAACATAAAAGATGTACCTGGACACCCGGATCTTGTTTACCAAATCTGTTTTCAAGCTCCTGGCATCTGGCAGAAACAGCGACCAGCTTGTTTTTCACATTTTTAGTCTCCTCTGAGAGAGACTGAACAAGTTTCTCTCTCCTCTCTGCCTCCTTGGTTTTCTGGTCCAGCTGGGATTGTAGTGAGGCTACAATCTCACCACCTTCCGATCGAAGCTGCTGCCTCAGTTTAGCTATTTCCTGATCCTTGGCCAAGAGTTGCTGGGAGTTTTTCTCACGCAAAGTCTCTAGTGAAAGAATTCTCTGAAAATAAGAAAAAAAAAAAAACCAGATACATTTAAGTATTTACATTTTCACATCAGTAACTAGTCCAAACACTACAGCAAAATGTGTTTTAGATCAGGAGGCCCAGGAATCGAGGGTAAGTGTGTAATTTCAAAAAGGAAGTGATCTATACAGCCAAAAACTGATGTGTGATCTAAATAAGCAACATAAAATTCCAACCGGGGGTGAGACAATTTTGGACTAACTGAATATCTGCCCATGAGATTCCTAACTGATTACTTGAAGCAGTATTTATATTT